>CM062297.1:384413982-385613982 GCA_031216915.1 Pictodentalium vernedei
CGTGCATCAGTCAGGTCCTTGGGCCAGTTATGGCTACATGAAGAATAAGCAAGTAGAAGGGAATGGGTGGTGGTAGAGTGCATAGTAAGTAGACAACAGAAAGGGGAAGTGGGGGGGGGGGGGGGGGGGGGGAATGGGTAGTGTTAGCATGAATGGCGTAGCAATCAGACATCAGGTAGGCCCTCGGGCATGTCAGGGCTTAGGAAGAATAGGGAAGTTGGGGGAAAGGGTAGTGCTGGCATGCAAGACGTAGCAAGCAGATACCAACAGGCACGTTGGTACGCCAGATTTTAGAAAGAATAGGAAAGTGGGAGGGAAATGGATGGTATTGCTATGCTTGGAGAAGGCAGCAAACATCAGGCAGGGCCTTGGGCATGCTAAGACTTAGAGATAGGAAGGAAAGGAAGTAAGGATAAGGTGAGAAAATTGTGAAGTGGAAAGTTGGGCCCCGGTTTGGGATATTTACGGACCATGTTACATAGAGATACACTTGTGGAATCTCTTTCTGTTACTTGGCTGGCCTTCAGGATGCCCTTTTCATTATATGAAAAGCCGACTGCAATGAGGGACAACTTGCCATATCCTCAGGGTCATAAGGGCCACGAGAAAATTCTTAGTGAGCCATAATTCGTCATTCCTCATATTCTCATATTTGTTCCATGGAATCTTCTCTATTCTTCTCGTGTCGCACACCAACATCAAAATATCTGGCGATGTTTGTCACCTTAGGTAATATTTTGTAACTGGCCCCTTTGGGGGGCCTAAGGAGGGCCCTAAATGTGGTCCGATTGGGACGGTTGAGGTGTCAATCTTCTTTATTCCTCGGGGGCCACCCATCAACACCAAAATATCCCGTGATTTTAACCTACTTTGGTGATATTTGTAACTGGCCCTTTTGGGGGCCTTACCAGAGCCCCTAAATGTGGTCCGATTGGGGTGGTTGAGGTGTCAATCTTCTTTATTCCCCGGGGGCCACCCATCAACACCAAAATATTCCGTGATTTTAACTTGCTTTGGTGATATTTTGTAACTGGCCCTTTTTGGGGCCTTAGTAGAGCCCCTAAATGTTGTCCGATTGGGGCGGTTGAGGTGTCAATCTTCTCTATTCCTCGGAGGCCACCCATCAACAGCAAAATACCCCGTGATTTTAACCTGCTTTGGTGATATTTTGTAACTGGCACTTTTGAGGCCTTAGTAGGTCCCCTAAATATGGTCCGATTGGGGTGGTTGAGGTGTCAATCTTCTTTATTCCTCGGGGGCCACCCATCAACAACAAATATCCCGTTATTTTAACTTGCTTTGGTGATATTTTGTAACTGGCCCTTTTTGGGGCCTTAGTAGGGCCCCTATATGTGGTCCGATTGGGGCGGTTGAGGTGTCAATCTTCTTTATTCCTCGGGGGCCACCCATCAACACCAAAATATCCGGTAATTTTTTCGAATTTTGAATGTCGAATAAGGAAACGGGAATAAGTAACTAAATTCACAGTACTATTTAAGTACTGTGAATTTATATTGGTAATGTTTTAATAAGGTGTACCCATCTTTAAATAAAAGTTTGATTAGTTTTTTTCTAAAAAGGCCTTGTTGGCAAAATAATTAAAGGTCAAGTCGCACAGTTTGCTACACGTGAGTAGGCCGTCGTTGCCCCCTCTAACAGGGGGCGGATCCAGGATTTCTGAAAAGGGGCGTGTCTTAGTCTGAAACTGAGCCATGAAACAACAGGGTGCGTGATAATCTCGAGATCGATTCTCCCATCTCTAAAGGCAGAGGGGGGGGGGGGGGGGGGGGCTCTCCTGGGAAAAGATAAATAAATACTGGACTCTGAAGTGACTTTTAATCCAGTACCCAGGACAGCAGCCAAAAATGTCCAGAAATATATATTTTATAAAAGTTTTTTAGTAGGACAATGTAAATGTGGATATCGTTGGAACCGGCTGAATAAGCCGGTTCCAAGTATGCCCATATTTACATTGTTTCAGTAAGATATAGTAAGGGCTATTTCTCAAAACGTTAAAAAAAACTGCTTGTGTAAAGGTGTGTGTTGTTTTTTCTACCCATTAGGAGTGCGCTCCGACATGTCTTGGGGAAAAATAGAGGGGGCGCGCACCGGATGCGCTCCGTCTAAACCCGCTACTGTCTAAGACAAAATATTTTTTCACGATTCTTCCATTTTTACGTTATACAAGAGGTGATACAGTATGCCTTCAAAATGAGCTGCGTTTTCAGGATCAAGTGGGTAGGTCCTGCTTAGAGAAGACCAGCAACAGAAAACAAAAAAGAAATGTTTGGTATTTCACACTCACTGCATAATTTTGACGACGCAAAACGGTTGGCTTTCCCGTGACTGAGTGATCACGTAGCCTGGCCCACCCTTGGAATGTAGGCTGACCACTATGTGCATGAGAAATTAGGCTTTGTTTGTTTTTCACATTTACTACGCATATTGTTTGGTCAGCCATCACAGGACTATTTTCAAGCGTTAAGTTCCCCAATGAAGTAGCCTTTTTGTGCCGAAATATATGATCTTAAACACCAATAAATAAATAAATAAATAAATAAATAAATAAATAAATAAATAAATAAGAAGGCGTACCCAAGCACAATGAACTTGCAATCAAAACGTTGTGAGTTTGATGCCTGGTCGGGGCAAATTGCGTTGTGTCACCCAGAACCCCCGATATCCATATTTAACGGGCGTTATTGAAACAGCTCGAAGATATTTCATAATTTGTGAGCCTTATTTAAGTTAGTTTTTTTAAAAAAGTTTTTGTCATTTTGTTGGATAGAGTGCTTCTAATGTAGCTCCGTCCGTGGGACACATTAACCCATAACCTAACGCTAGTAGCAGGACGATATTCGTGAAAAAAATTCTCGTGTAACTAAAAATTTTCATTTTTTCCATCCAAAACACAGGGTATGATCCCTCATTGGAATGAGCGCAACGGGCTCGTTCGAATGAGGGGTCAAAACCATTGTTTTGGAAGCATAAAATGTAAATATAAAAAGACTGAATAGCGATTTTTGTGTACAGTGTTGGCCGGTTTATGGCTGTTACGTTAGGTAAAGGGTTAAACGCATTTTGACCAATTACTATCAGCCCCAAGGAAGGGACAAACTGACCTAGGGGGCAATGATTAAAAAAGATAGCTAAGTTGTTATAACAAGATAGCTAAGTTGTTATAACAAGATAGCTAAGTTGTTATAACAAGTTAGCTAAGTTGTTATAACAAGTTACTAAGTTGTTATAACAAGTTAGCTAAGTTGTTATAACAAGTTAGCTAAGTTGTTATAACAAGTTAAGCTAAGTTGTTATAACAAGTTAGCTATGTTGTTATAACAACTTAGCTAAGTTGTTATAACAAGTTAGCTAAGTTGTTATAACAAGTTACTAAGTTGTTATAACAAGATAGCTAAGTTGTTATAACAAGTTAGCTAAGTTGTTATAACAAGTTAAGCTAAGTTGTTATAACAAGTTAAGCTATGTTGTTATAACAAGTTACTAAGTTGTTATAACAAGGTTAGCTAAGTTGTTATAACAAGTTACTAAGTTGTTATAACAAGTTAGTTAACTTGTTATAACAACTTAGCACAGGTAAAAAAAATACATCAACTGGCGTCAGAACGCTGCCGTACATTTGTGCTTTTAAGTCTCATGTGTCAATTTAGTGGTTTGTCTTAAATGTCTCTGGGCAGTAACACCTTAATTTGTACGGCAGCGTTCTGACGCCAGTTGATGTATTTTTTTTACCTGTGCTAAGTTGTTATAACAAGTTAACTAACTTGTTATAACAACTTAGTAACTTGTTATAACAACTTAGCTAACTTGTTATAACAACATAGCTTAACTTGTTATAACAACTTAGCTTAACTTGTTATAACAACTTAGCTAACTTGTTATAACAACTTAGCTATCTTGTTATAACAACTTAGTAACTTGTTATAACAACTTAGTTAACTTGTTATAACAACTTAGCTAAGTTGTTATAACAACATAGCTAACTTGTTATAACAACTTAGCTTAACTTGTTATAACAACTTAGCTAACTTGTTATAACAACTTAGCTAACTTGTTATAACAACTTAGTAACTTGTTATAACAACTTAGCTAACTTGTTATAACAACTTAGCTATCTTGTTATAACAACTTAGCTATCATTTTAATCATTGCCCCCAGGTCAGTTTGTCCCTTCCTTGGGGCTGAGAGTAATTGGTTCAAATGCGTTTAACCCTTTACCTAAAATAACGGCCAAAAACGGCCAGCACAGTACACAAAAATCGCTATTTCCGTCTTTTTTATATTACATTTTATTCTTCCAAAACATAGGTTATGACCCCCTCATTCGAACGAGCGCGTTGCGCTCATTCCAATGAGGGGTAACACCCTGTGTTTTGGATGCAAAAAAATGAAAATTTTTTTGTTACACGAGAATTTTTTGACGAGTATCGTCTGCTACTAGCGTTAGATAATGGGTTAATGGGGGTGGGGGGGGGGGGGGCTCAGTTGGTAGAAGTGCAGGCTGCCAAGCCGAGAAATCCTCGGTTCGAATCCCACCTGCGGAACCGCGTTGTGTCCTTGGGCAAGACATTGCTCGCGTGGGGGCACGGTGACGTGTACTAAGGCGTAGTGCACGTCGATGGTGCACCTGTCTTCAACCAATGCTAACCCTGCTTGTGTGGAGTTGGTATGTTGGGGAGTTGACAGTGCTCGCCGGTTTGCGCGGTTGGTTCTCTCCGAATACTCTGGCTTCCTCCACCCGTAAAAACTGTCACGGTCATGGTTAGCCATTGTGAAGAAATATGTGACCTTAAACACCAATAAATAAATTACCGGATATTTTGGTGTTGATGGGTGACCTCAACCGCCCCAATCGGACCACATTTAGGGGCCCTACTAAGGCCCCAAAAGGGCCAGTTACGAAATATCACCAAAGCAGGTTAAAATCACGGGATATTTTGGTGTTGGTGGGTGGCCCCGAGGAATAAGAAGATTGACACCTCAACCGCCCCAATCGGACCACATTTAGCGGCCCTACTAAGGCCCCAAAAAGGGCCAGTTACAAAATATCACCAAAGCAGTTAATATCACGGGATATTTTGGTGTTGATGGGTGGCCCCCGAGGAACAAAGAAGACTGACACCTCAACCACCCAATCGGACCACATTTAGGGGTCCTACTAAGGCCCCAAAAAGGGCCAGTTACAAAATATCACTAAAGCAGGTTAAAATCGCGGGATGTTTTGGTGTTGATGGGTGGACCCCGAGAAATAAAAGAAGATTGACACCTCAACCACCCAATCGACAACATTTAGGGGCTCTACTAAGGCCCCAAAAGGGTCAGTTACAAAATATCAACAAAGCAGGTTAAAATCACGGGATATTTTGGTGTTGATGGGTGGCCCGCCGAGGAATAAAGAAGGTTGACACCTCAGGCCGCCCCAATCGGACCACATTTAGGGGCCCTATTAAGGCCCTCAAAAGGGCCAGTTACAAAAAAATCACCAAAGCAAGTAAAAATCACGGGATATTTTGGTGTTGGTGGGTGGCCGCCGAGGAAAAAAGAAGATTGACACCTCAACCACCCCAATCGAACCACATTTAGGGGCCTTACTAAGGCCCAAAAAAGGGCCAGTTACAAAATATCTCCAAAGCAGGTTAAAATCACAGGGGTATTTTGGTGTTGATGGGTGGCCCCGAGGAATAAAGAAGATTGACACCTCAACCGTCCCAATCGGACCACATTTAGGGCCCTCCTTAGGCTCCCAAAAGGGGCCAGTTACAAAATATTACCTAAGGTGACAAACATCGCCAGATATTTTGATGTTGGTGTGCGACACGAGAAGAATAAAGAAGATTCCATGGAACGTCATTCCCTAAATATGAGAATATGAGGAATGACGAATTGTGGCTCACTAAGAATTTTCTCGTGGCCCTTATGACCCTGAGGATATGTAGAATGGCAAGTTGTCCCTCATTGCAGTCGGCTTTTCATATCATGAAAAGGGCATCCTGAAGGCCAGTCAAGTAACAGAAAGAGATTCCACAAGTGTATCTCTATTTAACATGGCCCGTAAATATCCCAAACCGGGGTCCAACTTCCACTTCACAATTACTCACCTTATCCTTACTTCCTTTCCTTCCTATCTCTAAGTCTTGGCATGCCCAAGGCCTGCCTGATGTTTGCTGCCTTCTCCAAGCATAGCAATACCATCCATTTCCCTCCCACTTCCTATTCTTTCTAAACTCTGGCATACCAACGGGCCCTGGTTGGTGTCTGCTTGCTACGTCTTTGCATACCAGCACTACCCATTCCCCCAAACTTCCCTATTCTTCCTAAGCCCTTACATGCCCGAGGGCCTACCTGATGCTCTGATTGCTACGCCATTCATGCTAACACTACCCATTCCCTCCCACTTCCCCTTTCTGTTGTCTACTTACTATGCACTCTGCCACCACCCATTCCCTTCTACTTGCTTATTCTTCATGTAGCCATAACTTGCCTAAGGACCTGATTGATGCACGTCTGCTATGCCATGCGTACTAACTCCTGCATTTGAATACCTGGGTCAGAGAGTAGTCAGAACACGCCACAAAAGTTAATTATAGTAACAAAACACCGATCTTACTCCAAGTATGGGGCTCTTTTGTTCTACCGGAGTACATACCTCATCAATCGAAAATACCCTTATGGGTCATATAACACTTCGCGCGACTCTGTTTCGGTAACATGAAGTCGATGTCGGTGATTGGGGTAACTGTCGAGCTTATTTTGGCAATTCGCAAGACTCCCGTTGAATCGAACACACCCTTAGACAGGCCCGTCTGTTTAGAGGCCATTGGGTCAAATGGCAACAGCAAGCTAACATAGAAACCAAGATGGTAGTCTCCAATGTGCAATGCTCACTAAAACCACGTATCACTATCGGATGAGGTCACAACATGCCCGCTCTCCTCCGCTTCTATGACAACCCACGTGACACCCACAATACCCGCGGTATGCTGTCACTTCTGCGGCATGCTACCCCCCCCCCCCCGAACCCGAAGTCCCCCAGATGGGGGCTCATTTGGCACATTTCATACTACTTAGAATAAATATAACGTGTGGCGAAATGATAATACGCGCACACGAAATAATAATCCGTGCACACGAAATAATAATCCTTGTGCCCGGATTATTATTTTGTATGTACCGATTATCAATTCGCCTTCGCGGATTATTAACTCGTGTGCTCGGATTATTATTTTTTGGCGTACGGATTAAAACATAAGGTAGCAGGCCCCCCACCCCCGCTGTCCCAAAAGACGGACCTGCTATATATACTTACATGCATGGGAATCCTGTTCAGTGCCGGAACAAGAATCCTTTATAGGGGGAGAATTCCAATGGAGGGGGAGCGATATGACGCGTGTATATTTCAAAGACCGCAGACAGGAAGGGAAGGGTGTAGTCAGGTGAGTCACCCTCTCCCATTTGTGTGACCTGGCGGTGGTATTTGCGGGGGGGGGGGGGGGATGGGTGGTGGAGACTGTTCGATGCGATGGAAGTACAACGAGTTACCCAGATGATCCCGTGAACGACTTATTTTCACCGAAATCACCAAAATGGGCCAGAATTATTTTAGAATATTGACCTTAATAGCACCACGTAGTGTTATAAGATCCATAAAAGGTGTGTTTCCTTATCTAGCTCGAATTCAATAAGAATCCTCGTTCAGTAGTACATATTTTATACCTTATATGTTCTACCTGACTTCTATCTACTCTAGTATACTGATTATCCCTGACTGTCCCTGTCGATTCTTATGCTTGTTCTACCCATGATATGATGGCATTGTCCATGTATTCCTGGCGCTTTCTTACCTTCAGTAGATTATTTGGCTTGTTCTACCGTGATATGACTATTATCTACACTATTTGTTGGGCTTACCAGTAGACCCAGACATAGCTACAGGTGACACTTTCCCGACGGGTCATCGGTGCCCCCTTTTCATCGTATGAGGTCATGGGGGTGCTATGAGGGCCATAAGGAAATGTCATTACTCTCATCCTCATCTCGGTATTTTGTCACCACGGTCCACAGATTCCCAATTTTGGAATCCCTTTCTAGTATCTGGATGGCCTCAGAATCACCTTTTCACCGTATGAGGACTATGAGGGTCATAAGGAAATGCCATTACTCTCATCCTCATCTCCACATTTGTCCCCACAGTCCACCAGAATCTCCAATTTTGGAATCCCGTATCTATTAGCTGGATGGCCTTCAAAATCCCCCTTTCACCGAATGAGGCCATAAGGGCTATGAGATCCACAAGGAAATGCCATTGCTCTCGTCCTCGTCTCGGTATTTGGTCGGAACGGTCCACAGAATTCCAATTTTGGAATCCCTTTCTTGTATCTGGATGGCTTTCAGAATCAGAATCCCCTTTCATCGTATGAGGCCATGAGGGTTATGAATGCAATAAGGAAATGCCATTACTCTCATCCTCATCGCGGTATTTGGGTACCCTTTTTCATCGGTAGGAGGCCATGAGGGCTATGAAGACCTCATAGCCATCATGGCCCTATGGCCTCATCTCGGTATATGGAGACCCCCACCCCATGGGCAATCCATTACTCAACTGGTACCCCATTATGGAATAGGACTAGCCTTTGGCGTCCTCATAGCCCTCATGGCCTCACACGAAGAAAACGGGGCGCAGATGGCCCGTTGGGAAAGTATCAATTGCAGCTATGTCTAGGTCTACTGGTAAGCCAGATAATGGTAGACTAGTGCAGATATGTTATAAAATATGTAGTTGTAAACGAGGATTCTGATGGAATTCGAGCTAGATAAGGAGCACATCTCTTATAGATCTTATACCACTACGTGGTACTATTGGGTCAATATTCTAAGAGAATTCGGGTCCGTTTCGGTATTTCGGTGTGAACAGCAGTCGTTCTCGAGTTCATTTGAGTAATTCGTTGTACACCCATTGAATCGAACGTACCCTCCAAACTTCCCTCATCTTATTAGATGTCTTTGGGACACCTAGCGACCACGTGCTAACCATAGAAACAAGATGGCGGTTCCCTATATACAAAATGGACGACGGAAACGCGTATTACCATAACAACACGCGCTGCAACATGTGCAGTGACACCACGCGTCACCATGAGAATGAAATCACAACATAGCCGCTCACGCGGGTAACCAAAACGTCACTTCCGGGGTACACCGCGCGGCCCACCAGATCTTGCTCGAAAGGTACGTGACATACTACTGACCAATAATCCATTTGCACAGCTTATTAATTTGTGTGCACGGAATATTATTTCGTGTGCACAGATTACAATTCACGTGAATGATTTTATTAATTCGTTCGCTTTGATTATTATTTTGTTGGCATGGATTATCATTTCGTGTGCGTGGATTATTAATTTACGCACACGGATTATTAATTCAAACGCACGGATTAGTAATTCGTTTGCCTTGATCATTACTTCATGCACGGATTATTAATCTGCGCGCGATGATTATTAGTTTGCGTGCTTGGATTATTCATTTGTTCTCTCTGATTAATATTTCGTGTGCACAGATTATTAATTCGTGCGTATGGATTTTAAAAAACATATGTCACCTCACCGGCTCCATACATATGCTCTCCGGACCATTGTCAATTATTTTTATTCTTAATTTTATCGATTAATTATACTCGAGATTTCTTGGGTAAGACAATTAATTCCAAATGCCCAAGTACAGGCATGGTGGTTTTGTGTGCTAAAGTGTACTGCAGGTCTGTTTTTGCACCTGCACTCAACCGTAGTTAACCCTGTTTCTGTCGGGTTAGTAGGCTGGAGTGTTTGGTATTGGTTCGCCGCTGCTCGGTGGTTCTCTCCAGCTTCCAGGGGGCGCATAATCCACCGTAATACTACCCGATATGACATGGCTTGGTCCATTAAAGTGTCATAAAAGCCCAGTAAAACATGAAAACAATGAATGATAAACTAACAATCAAAGAGTTTGCATATTTATTTTATAAGCACATAAACAAAGAACAAATATTGGAAAATGAGTACTGTAAAAATTATGTGCAAATGGAAGCAGAGAATCCAAAGTAAAACAATTTGAAGCAGAAGAATACATTAAAATACAGTGCATGTATGATCAATTATCTAAGAGCAATTACAGCTCTTGGATAACCGTGTGTATTTGTGCTTCCAAAGCTGAATGGAATAGTTCAAAATATTAGGCATAGCGACCAGTGTTCATGCAACATTCACGTGTAAATGCCATTGTCCCTGTATCGATGAAGTGGCCGAAATTCGCTGAAGTGGCCGAAACAAATAGCCGCGACCGGGTAATTCAGTAAAACATGCAGGTAATAAGAGCACACGCTTTTGTTTTCAGTTTGGCGTATGAATCACATCCAGGTGCAACTGAAGAATAAATTTTATCCCAACTCGGATATATTTTTTGCCGGTAAAAAGTCCGGTATCCGGTAATGTTTCCGGTGAGTGCATAAAACTACGTTTTAAAGTACTAAAAGTAGCCCCGAACGTGTGAAAAGTGGCCATTTAATAAAACTTACGCACTGAAATGTGTATAAATGAAGGTGAAGCAATGTTTATTTTATTGACGTCTACCTTCAAGCGAAATTTAGGGCAGCGTAGACCCGCCACACCGTAGTATATTTCCATGGATTCCTAATCTGTTTTTAAAGATTACTAATCTGTTTAAATAGATTACTAATCTGTTTTTACAAATTACTAATCTGTTTAAACAGACTACTAATCCATTTTTACAGATTAACTAATCTGTTTTTACATCTTACTAATCTGTTTTAAACATATTATTAATCTTTTTTACAGATTAACTAATCTGTATTTACAGATTAGTAATCTGTTTAAACAGATTAACTAACCTGTATTTACAGAATACTAATCTGTTTTTACAGATTAACTAGTCTGTAAAAACAGATTACTAATCTGTTTAAACAGATTACCAATCTGTTTTACAGATTAACTAAGTAATCTGTAAATACAGATTAGTTAATCTGTTTAAACAGATTACTAATCTATAAACACAGATTAATTAATCTGTTTAAACATATTACTAATCTGTAAATACAGATTAGTTCATCTGTTTTTACAGATTAGTGATCTGTTTAAACAGATTAGTAATCTGTAAATACAGATCAGTATTCTGTTTAAACAGATTAGTAATCTGTAAATACAGATTATTTAATCTGTTTAAACAGATTATTCAATCTGTTTAAAGAGATTACTAATCTATAAATACAGATTAGTTAATCTGTAAAAACAGATTAGGAATCCCTGGAAACACACTACGGTGTGGCAATCAACACACTATTTACGTCACAAAAACGATTTAGCCGAGGTGCACGGCGGGTGAATTTTGCCATACTAGTCAAATGGAGGTGTAGCTAATTCGTGTCCGTGAAATATGGATCTGTTTGTTAACAATGAAGGGATTTAGCAGAACGTTTTGAGGAAAGAAAACATTTATAATTTGAAGAAATAAAAATAAAGTTGTGTAAAAGCCCTTTTTTAAAAAAGGGGGTTCATAATTTATTTTCAGTTACCGTTTCGTCAAACACATGCCGAGGTGATTATAAATATTAAAACCAACATTCGATTTATTAATCATTATATAGTATTAAGGCGCGAGAATGGGAAAATCATCGGCAATATTATTGGAAAAGAGTACTATTTATATTAGTGGATACCAGTACTAGTACCAGATTTCTGCATGCCCTACCCCTTGATACCCACCCAAAGCCTCGGAACAATTAAGACTGGGGCCCCGGGCGCCCACTTCATCAATCTCTATGTGTGGGCTCCCTGTGGTGGACCGGGCCTGCCCCCTCCTTCCCCCCAAAAAAATCCAAACTGTTATTTAAAGTGTTTAACCCTTATCTTCGCTCCGGATGCACCAGAATGGATCCCAGAGCTTCTGAATTTAAAACAAAAAATCCAGGAAAGGGTCTCCTGACTCACAGCCGTGGGAAGAAAGCTCTACTAGTTGTTAATTCCAGTCGCCCACTTAACATATTGTATATGACACACAATAATGTGTATAATGGACGATTGGAATGAATAACTAATGAATTGTTTAGGATTTAAAACTTCGACCCCTCCCCCTTCCGCTCAAAGAGGTGCTATCCAGGTACTCCTCAAATTTTGGTTTCTCTTTATCCTGTATGCCACACAAAAACCAGAATCATTTACCACAATTTCGGTTACAATCAGGCTTGTCAAAGTTCCGCCGGTACTTGGTTTATCGGAACCCAGACGGTACTGGGCCGTACCGCGGTACCGGTATCGCGGTGTCGGTACCTTTAACAACACATAAAAAGGCCATTAAATGACAATAAAACAATGTATGCTATGGAATATATTCCTAACAAATAAATCGGTTATGTGAACCGAGTTCTTAAGATTCGAATATTCGTGGGAAATCGCGTCACTTCGAGCATAAACTTATGGTTGGACGGAACTTCGAACTTTAAACCTGCTCTCTGCGTCGACTCGGCACCTTCAGTGACGATCTTAGGTAGATGCCTTCGACATTCTAAATATCAGATTTTATAATTAGACACACGCGCATTGGAAACTTGAAAAAGACAGCTATCCAGTACTTAGAGAACACTGAACATGGTCTCTTGATGTGCTACAAAACATGGGGTCCAGGAGGGACCATGTTTGAGTGTTGCTCTGATATTTTATATACAGTCCGAGGTGTGACTGACTCGAGTACCGAGTACCGCCGGTACATGGCTTCAGAACCGGTACCGCAAAAACGGACCCGTTTCTGTGGTACCGGTGTTGTTACTGGTACCGGTTGACAAGCCTGGTTACAATTCTTGTGATTTTTTTTACGCTCTCTTTTCCCGGAATTGAAAACCCCGGCCCGTCCTGGCGCGCGATGTCTTTTAAATATTTTTTCGTAACACCCGCACTTGCCCACTGAACCCTTCCATTCAACGGCTCGCTATTAAGTCCCTCACCTGCCTACTCAATCCTGTTGGGTTATTGGAATTCCAAATAGTGAATGTCCTGTTCAGAAATGGCCCACCTCTATTATCAGTTCAGAGATAGCTCATTTCGGACCGAGTCCCTGAAATTATGTGCGTGTTAGATAATAGAAAAGAAAACAAACGCAACCGTCACATTTTATTATTTGGATGTATTTCGGCATGCGTTTGAAGAAAGGACAAAACTCTTTTCTCGGTAATTTTTCCGGTAATTTCCCCATTCTGAGGTCTAGATATATAATCCATTTTCCTATTTTCGAAATTGGGGATGTGGAAGAGGGCACGATCGATATGCCGCTGACAGATTTCGAACATGGGATTGGCGTCTTCGGTCCTACTGTTGTTAGTCTAGAGACCCTTCCCCGGACATTTTTTTCAAATTCTGAAGCTCCTCTGGTATCAATTCATGTGCCTGAGGGAAGGTGAGGGTTAAAATAAAAGTAATAAGTGACAGTTTGGATTTTTGATTGAGGGGCCGTTAGCTCCCCCCCCCCCCCCAAGCCTCCACTGGGAGCTCAGAAATACGGATTGATGGCGTGAGCTCACAAGGTCCCATTGTTAATGGCTCCTAGGCTTTGGGTGAGAATCATGGCGTAGAGCACACATGAATTTAGAACTGGTACTAGTATCCAATGGCATGGATAGAACTCTTTTCCGGAAATACAGTGGGTAATTTGATAATTTTTTTACGTCTAGCTACTATATTTCAACATTACTTTGAGTGTTGCTTTCAATATTTATAATCACATCGGCGAGTGTATGGCGAAACGCTAACTGAAAATAAATGTAAAAAAATAGCTTTACACAACTTTACTCCTTTAAATTACAAATGGTTTCTTTCCAAACAAATTCTGTTAAATCCCTTCATAGTGAACAAACATATCCATATGTTACATACACTGATTAGTCACATCTCTGTTTAGCAAGTATGATAAAATTCACCTCATCACACCAAAATATCCCGTGATTTTAACCTGCTCTGGTGATATTTTGTAACTGGCCCTTTTTGGGGCCTTAGTAGGCCCCTAAATGTGGTCCGATTGGGGTGGTTGAGGTGTCAATCTTCTTTATTTCTCGGGGGCCACCCATCAACATAAAAATATCCCGTGATTTTAACCTGCTTTGGTGATATTTTGTAACTGGCCCTTTTTGGGGCCTTAGTAGGGCCCCTAAATGTTGTCCGATTGGGGCGATTGAGGTGTCAATCTTCTTTATTCCTCGGGGGCCACCCATCAACACCACAATATCCCGTGATTTTAACCTGCTTTGGTGATATTTTGTAACTGGCCTTTTTGAGGCCTTAGTAGGGCCCCTAAATGTGGTCCTATTGGGGTGGTTGAGGTGTCAGTCTTCTTTATTCCTCGGGGGCCACCCATCAACACCAAAATATCCCGTGATTTTAACTTGCTTTGGTGATATTTTGTAACTAGTCTTTTTGGGGCCTTAGTAGGGCCCCTAAATTTTGTCCGATTGGGGCATTTGAGGTGTCAATCTTCTTTATTTCTCGGGGACCACCCATCAACACCAAAATATCCAGTGATTTTAACTTGGGTTGGTAATATTTTGTAACTGGCCCCATTTGGGGCCTTAGTAGGGCCCCTAAATGTGGTCCGATTGGGGTGGTTGAGGTGTCAATCTTCTTTATTCCCCGGGGGCCACGCATTAACACCAAAATATCCCGTGATTTTAACCTGCTGTGATGATATTTTGTAACTGGCCATTTTTGGGGCCTTAGTAGGGCCCCTAAATGTGGTCCGCTTGGGGTGGTTGAGGTGTCAGTCTTCTTTATTCCTTGGGGCCACCCACCAACACCAAAATATCCCGTGATTTTAACTTGCTTTGGTGATATTTTGTAACTGGCCCTTTTTGGGGCCTTTGTAGGGCCCCTAAATGTGGTGCGATTGTGGCGGTTGAGGTGTCAATCTTCTTTATTCCTCTGGGGCCACCCATCAGCATAAAAATGTCCCGTGATTTTAACCTGCTTTGGTGATATTTTGTAACTGGCACTTTTTGGGGCCTTAGTAGGGCCCCTAAATGTGGTCCGATTGGGGCAGTTGAGGTGTCAATCTTCTTTGTTCCTCGGGGGCCACCCAGCAACACCAAAACATCCTGTCATTTTAACTTGCTTTGGTGATATTTTGTAACTGGCCCTTTTTGGGGCCTTAGTAGGGCCCCTAAATGTGGTCCGATTGGGGCGGTTGAGGTGTCAATCTTCTTTATTCCTCGGGGGACACCCACCAACACCAAAATATCCCGTGATTTTAACCTGTTGTGGTGATATTTTGTAACTGGCCCTTTTTGGGGCCTTAGTAGGGCCCCTAAATGTGGTCCGATTGGGGTGGTTGAGGTGTCAGTCTTCTTTATTTCTTGGGGGCCACCCACCAACACCAAAATATCCCGTGATTTTAACTTGCTTTGGTGATATTTTGTAACTGGCCCGTTTTGGGGCCTTAGTAGGGCCCCTAAATGTGGTCCGACTGGGGCGGTTGAGGTGTCAATCTTCTTTATTCCTCGGGGGTCCACCCACCAACACCAAAATATCCCGTGATTTTAACCTGCTTTGGTGATATTTTGTAACTGACCCTTTTTGAGGCCTTAGTAGGCACCTAAATGTGGTCCGATTGGGGCGGTTGAGGTATCAATCTTCTTTATTTCTCGGGGGCCACCCAGCAACACCAATATATCCCGTGATTTTAACCTGCTTTGGTGATATTTTGTAACTGGCCCTTTTGGGGCCTTAGTAGGGCCCCTAAATGCTGTCCGATTGGGGCGGTTGAGGTGTCAATATTCTTTGTTCCTCGCGGGCAACCCATCAACACCAAAATATCCCATGATTTTAACCTGCTTTGGTGATATTTTGTAACTGGCCTTTTTTGAGGCCTTAGTAGGGCCCTAAATGTGGTCCGATTGGGGTGGTTGGGGTGTCAGACTTGTTTATTCCTCGGGGGCCACCCATCAACACCAAAATATCCCGTGATTTTAACTTGCTTTGGTGATATTTTGTAACTGGCCCATTTTGGGGCCTTAATAAGGCCCCTAAATAATATGGTCCGATTGGTGCGGTTGAGGTGTCAATCTTCTTTAATCCTCGGGGCCACCCATCAACACCAAAATATCCCGTGATTTTAACCTGCTTTGGTGATATTTTGTAACTGGCCCTTTTTGGGGCCTTTGTAGGGCCCCTAAATGTGGTCCGATTGGGGCGGTTGAGGTGTCAATCTTCTTTATTCCTCTGGGGCCACCCATCAGCATCAAAATATCTCGTGATTTTAACCTGCTTTGGTGATATTTTGTAACTGGCACTTTTTGGGACCTTAGTAGGGCCCCTAAATGTGGTCCGATTGGGGCAGTTGAGGTGTCAATCTTCTTTGTTCCTCTGGGGCCACCCAGCAACACCAAAATATCCCGTGATTTTAACCTGCTTTGGTGATATTTTGTAACTGGCCCTTTTTGGGGCCTTAGTAGGGCCCCTAAATGTTGCCCGATTGGGGCGGTTGAGGTGTCAATCTTCTTTATTCCTCGGGCGCCACCCATCAACACCACAATATCCCGTGATTTTAACCTGCTTTGGTGATATTTTGTACTGGTCTTTTTGAGGCCTTAGTAGGGCCCCTAAATGTGGTCCGGTTGGGGTGGTTGAGGTGTCAGTCTTCTTTATTCCTCGGGGGCCACCCATCAACACCAAAATATCCCGTGATTTTAACTTGCTTTGGTGATATTTTGTAACTGGCCCTTTTTGGGGCCTTAGTAGGGCCCCTAAATGTTGTCCGATTGGGGCATTTGAGGTGTCAATATTCTTTATTCCTCGGGCGCCACCCATCAACACCACAATATCCCGTGATTTTAACCTGCTTTGGTGATATTTTGTACTGGTCTTTTCGAGGCCTTAGTAGGGCCCCTAAATGTGGTCCGATTGGGGTGGTTGAGGTGTCAGTCTTCTTATTCCTCGGGGGCCAGCCATCAACACCAAAATATCCCGTGATTTTAACTTGCTTTGGTGATATTTTGTAACTGGCCCTTTTTGGGGCCTTAGTAGGGCCCCTAAATGTGGTCCGATTGGGGCGGTTGAGTTGTCAATCTTCTTTATTCCTCGGGGGCCACCCATCAACACCAAAATATCCCGTGATTTTAACCTGCTTTGGTGATAATTCGTAACTGGCCCTTTTTGGGGCCTTAGTAGGGCCCGTAAATATGGTCCGATTGGGGCGGTTGAGGCCACCCATCAACACCAAAATATCCGGTAATTTATTTATTGGTGTTTAAGGTCACATATTTCTGCACAAGCAACGGCGAGCAACTGTCAACTCCCAACATACCAACTCCACACAAGCAGGGTTAGCATTGGTTGAAGACAGGTGCATCATCGACGTGCACTACACCTTAGTACACGTCACCGTGCCCCCACGCGAGCAATGGGGGTGAAGTGTCTTGCCCAAGGACACAACGCGGTTGCCGCAGGTGGGATTCGAACCGAGGACCTCTCGGCTTGCAGCCTACATCTCTACCAACTGAGCCCCCCCCCTCCCACCCCCACCCCCATTAACCCATTATCTAACGCTAGTAGCAGACGATACTCGTCAAAAAAAATTCTCGTGTAACTAAAAATTTTCATTTTTTGCTTCCAAAACACAGAGTGTTACCCCTCATTGGAATGAGCGCAACGCGATCGTTCGAATGAGGGGGTCATAACCTATGTTTTGGAAGCATAAAATGTAAATATAAAAAAGACGGAATAGCGATTTTTGTGTACAGTGCTGGCCGTTTTTGGCCGCTACTTTATGTAAAGGGTTAAACGCATTTTGACCAATTACTCTCAGCCCCAAGGAAGGGACAAACTGACCTAGGGGTCAATGATTAAAAAGATAGCTAAGTTGTTATAACAAGATAGCTAAGTTGTTATAACAAGTTAGCTAAGTTGTTATAACAAGTTACTAAGTTGTTATAACAAGTTAGCTAAGTTGTTATAACAAGTTAGCTAAGTTGTTATAACAAGTTAAGCTAAGTTGTTATAACAAGTTAGCTATGTTGTTATAACAACTTAGCTAAGTTGTTATAACAAGTTAGCTAAGTTGTTATAACAGGTTACTAAGTTGTTATAACAAGATAGCTAAGTTGTTATAACAAGTTAGCTAAGTTGTTATAACAAGTTAAGCTAAGTTGTTATAACAAGTTAAGCTATGTTGTTATAACAAGTTAGCTAAGTTGTTATAACAAGTTACTAAGTTGTTATAACAAGTTAGTTAACTTGTTATAACAACTTAGCACAGGTAAAAAAAAATACATCAACTGGCGTCAGAACGCTGCCGTAAATTTGTCCATATTTATGTCTTGAATTTATTATCGGGCCAAGTGAACATCTGGATAGCCATTCAACGAGAAAGAAAATTAAAACAACGCCAAGTTGTCAAGTTATGTCAACGATCTCTTCTCGCAGTGCTTTCCGGACATCTCTGCACAAGATAATGCCAGTTATAATTATTTCTCGAGTTTATCCCGATTCGATTCGAGATTCGATTCGATGTCGACATCAGTCCCGATTCGATTCGAGAATTGATTCGAACATAACTTTCCCGATTCGCAGGGCCCTATACAAAACGTTGTCTCAAAATTAAGGAACGGAAAAGCGGGAGGGATGGACGAAATTTCTAACGAGTTCCTAAAAATGGGGGAGAAAGCAAGTGTACTTTTATACACAAAAGGGAGAAAAAAGGAGAAACGGATGTATTGGACAATTATCGGGGGATTTCTGTCATCAGCAACATAGGAATGGTTTTCTGCAAAGTCCTGTATGGGAGATTAGAGGATGTGATTTAAGAGAAGAGGTTTCTGGGAGAGATCCAGAATGGTTTCAGGAAGGAAAAGGTAGTCACTGACAATATTTTCACACTGACCTAAATGATCGAATCTGGGAAGGCCGAAAAGAAAAAGATGTTTATGGCCTTTCTGGATTTGAAAAAGGAATATGGTAGGGTATGGGGGCAGGGGATGTGGCGAAAGCCCGAGAATTGGTCATGGTAGGTGAGTTTATTGGAATTCTAAACGCCATTATATACATGCATATATATAAAGATATACAAAGTGAACTTAGCCTGGGTGACATAACAACAAAGCGTGTACGTAAGCGGTTACCCGTCCATTCGTACGGAATAGATAGGTGTGCGCATCAGTAAAGAGGTCTTTGGGTGCCCTGTGTGATAAAGAGAAACCAGGTTTTGAAGTGTAGCCTACCTTGATGGCATCTTTGGATGGTCACTGTTGTTCCAAATACGATCGCTGAAGCTTAAGGGGGAAACTGAAAAATAAAATGAAAATGAGTGCCAGATGTATAATTTAGACGAAGCTAAGACCCTAGGACACATTCTATTAGAATGTCCAAATAACAGAATAAGATTCAGCTTTATTATTATTGGGAAGTGGGATGGGAGAATGAAGAACATGTGGTTAGTGGGTGACACAAAGGAGGGGGTATTATGTTTATCGGAGAGATTGGGAAGGATGGTGTACGGGATGCTATCAAGTGTTGGGAGGAGAGAAGAGGCGTGGGTTCAGGAGGCATTTGGGAGACTAATCAAAGCCTTCACAGCTGAGAACCGCGACAAATCAGCGGCCGGCCAAAGTATTATTATTATTATTATTATTATTATTATTATTATTATTATTATCATCATGTCTGTCTCGCAGCATTTGAATATTTTAACAGTCGGTCAATATGGCGACTCCCCTTTTGGTAGGTTTTACCCTTTTTAACTTTTAAAACAACTTCAATGTCCACATGTGGTGATTGATCCTTCTTCGGCCTTATCATGACTGTTGTTTTATTTAGGTAGACGACACTTGCAAATAAAATTCTTGAATATGACCACACATTGGAACGAGCTCAACGAGGGGGAGGGATCCAAAACTATCCTATGTTTTGAGACAAAAATGAAAAAAATATTGAAAATTAAAAGGTAATTGATTTTGAATAACGCTGGCCGGTTAAAGGGTTACGTCTGTTTGTATTGTGCACACAAGTTGAAAAGCTTTGCCCTCCTTGGTCCTTGTGCGTTCACGGATATCGCCGTCTGTTGGGTACTCTTGGGAAACATCATAGTTACGTTGTCGTGGACAGTCCACTTCATTTTTGCGCGTAAAAAAAATGACGGTTATTCCCCTTATCACATTGAAAACTCTCTTGCATCCGCCGCGGGGTAACAATAATGACAACGATCCATATCACGTCCCCTGAGTTACTGTGTGTTCTATGTGCCCCCCCCCCCCCCCCCCCCTCCCCGAGTTCCAATGTGTTCTTGCAGAACATAACTGCATTCCCGAATAATATAGACCAACAGCTCGAAATCATACATACGTTTTTGAGGGTGTAAATGAATTATTGTCAACCATGCATTTGTCTTCGATAGTTCTTGTCTGTATCGGTGGATGTTTGATAGCTTCGTTGTCGCCGGAAGAGTGAGAACGGGAATGAATTTACTCTCAGAACCGGGAGCCGGAAAATTTCCCGGTAATATAAATCATATTTACGAGGGTAACATGACGCATTTATTTTAATGACAATGAGCATATTTCATTGGCAATCTCCCATCTCCAAACGAAAAAGTTCTTTTCCAAAGATAAGTATGAAACCCCAAACCCGCTTCAACCTCGTCTTTATTTTCTTTTTTGATCACCTCTACCTTCTCCAACATCAACACCCTCTTCACTGCTGTCACCAGTCTCCTCTGCTTTAAGCAGAGGAGACTAGTGACGGCTGTGAAGAGGGTGTTGATGTTGGAGGAGGTAGTAAATAGTGATACTAGCGATTCTGAAAATGAAGACGAGCTTGAACTGAAGCGGGTGAAGAAGATCTTGCTGTTGAAGGGGGGAAGCGGGGGGTCGTCCAGAAGACCAGAACTGGTTGAGAGTTACAGTGATTTGTTGAAAATGGTTCGACAGGAATCAGGACTGTAAAAATTTCAGGCGTGGAAGGGGTGAATAAATCCTATACAAAGTTTCAATTCAAAAAACTTCAGTTCAATACACAAACAATGCCACACTTAATTCCCGGTTCCGTGCTGTCGTTTTCCCGGGTATCGGGACCGGCTTTCGGAACCGGGAACCCGAGAATTCCCGTTCCCGGGATTAAACCCTAGTTTTGAACGATCATGTAAATGTTCCAATGTCAGCATAAATTTCAATGCTTTTTCAAAAATGTTTTTCCGAAAAATTCGTATAAACCCGTCTCTTCTCTGCGAAGTGGATAGAAATTTGCAGCATCGTTATCTGTAATAAAATTACCGTATTTTTTTCTACTTTTTATGAAACTTTTGATATCCTAACAGTTATTAATAGTTCGTAGTGTGTCGCTGGAGGGGTTTAATATAAAGTCACACATGTTTGCAAACTTTTCGTGAAATTCTAATAAGAAAACAGGTCCGAGTCCAGACGACCCTCATTTGGTACCCCGGTAGATGACCGCTGAAGTGACATCATACCGCAGTGCATTGTGGATGGCCCGCGTGCATGGTTTATTGTGACGTCATTACCCTGGCGTTGCTGCGCATGTGCTAACACGTGTTTCCGTCGTCTATTTTGTTTGCTGGAGTCTGCCATCTTAGCTTCTGTGTTGGCATATGGTTACCAGGGGACCCAAAGGCAAACGATATAGCAAAGGAGGGGGTGGGGGTGGGGGGAGGGGGTGAGGAGTAGAAAATGTGCTTGTGTGTTGGATTGGATCAGAGTATAAATAATTACCGGAAATAACCCAACAACTACCAAAGTCTACCCAAATTGACGTCGAAACCCAAAGAATCGTCACTTCGGACTACCCATGACCATCCACAGCCCTCTCAACCCAGCCTGCCTATTCCTGGCTATGCCTAGCTACGCTCATCCTAGCATTCTATCTTTGCCAAGCTTCTTCTCAGATCGGGTCTCGACTGATGTTAGTAGATTCATTCAAATTGCCCCATTTTCCTTACCTTGTATCTGCCTATACAATCCCTTGGCCAACCTGGTGCGAGTGTGGTCGCTGTCTACGAACTGTCTACCTTGCACACCACATGTAGCAGATGATTACGAATTAGACGTGCCAATATATGTTGTTTGTGTGCTCACAAAACATGGCCACATACGGATATTTGTGGATCAATGGCGACCATTGTTCGTGAGCTGATGTCGACTGTGTAGATAAGGTTAGCAGACGTGGGCCTTTGTGAATTGGTGTGGGCTAATGTTGATCTTTGTGGACGAATGTGGACTTCTGTTCTTGACTCCTAACCTATGTTGTCTTGGTCCCCAGATCATCCCACGAGCGTTGTGGCTCCCATGCAACGTCCTTCTCCTAGACCACCCTATAGGCCTCAAGGCTCATAGAACACTGTTGCTAACTTGTCCATGGTCTCAACTATCTGCCCTATGACAACTGTCCATTGTCTTCATTCAGTACTACAATCTTCTATCACTCTTTCTGGCTTGTACCACGGCCACCATCATCTGTCCCGTGATCAATTTCCACTACTACTATTTTCTACCAGTACTACAGTCTAAGGTTATTCGTCTAACAAATTGTTTGAAGCATTTTGGCAAGGGAACATCGACATTCGACGAAATACGATTGTGCAGCGTTTATGTCTTTCTTACTGGGGGAGCAACTTGCCATTACGCGATATGTCATTCCGGTAGGTTATTTTTTCTGTCGCATTACACACATCAAATTTATTGTTTTATTTTGTTTGTTTTTTTTTTTGTTTTCTTTTTTAAAAAAAAACAAAAAATCATTTGTGTTAATTTTATGAAAACTGGTCAGCTGTAATTGCATATTTAGGCTGCCAAAACAGAATGAAATAGCCAAGATTATAACACATGGATACATTTGATCTGGAAAGTTTCGAGCATTGGGGACAATTTCGTAAGTATGATGCACTACGTTTGACTATATCAACCATACAAACAATATCTGTTAATGGAGTCTGGTATTCATTACATGATCTAACACTATTTCCGCCCTTTTTAACCCTTTATCCAACACACACGATATGAAACTTATGTTAATTTTTTTTTTCCTCAGTGTTTTCCAAAAACTTCAACAGATCACTCTTGTCAGGCAGATTTTTCGTGACAGTCATGGAAAGCATGTACCCCTTGATTTCCATGATGTTTTCGTGTACTGTCTACATGTACATGACATATGTAGGTTATTCAGTCTTCATTTCAACACAAACCCTTGTGATTTAATGATTGAATATGGCAAATGCAAATGTAAGAAGATATTTGTCTGAAGCAGAAATGTGGCGGGCTGTAGGGTTGGTGGAGCAAGGGGCTACCCATCGTCAGGTTGGTGAAGCCCTTGGTGTGCACCATACGGTGATCACCAGAGCCTGGGCAAGATTTCAGCAGTATGGCACACCAGTAAGACGACTGGTGGTGGCAGAGACAGGGCAACATCTGCAGCTGAAGACCGGTTTTTGATCATTCAGGCCCGTAGGAACCGCTTTGCCACAGCAACCCAGCTTCGCAGTGACCTTCACAATGCATCCGGGGTAAATGTTTCGACGCATACTATCCGGGCAAGGTTGCACGAATGTGGTCTCCGATCGAGAAGACCATGTATTCGCATCCCGCTGTCCCAGAACCACCGCCAGACACGATATGAATGGGCCATGGAACAGGTTGGATGGACCAGAGAAGATTGGCGACCTGTCCTTTTTACAGATGAGTCAAGGTACTGCCTAGACCACGCAGATAGGCGTTCTAGGGTATGGAGAAGACCAGGAGAGCGATTCCATGCAGCCAACATTGCTGAGCATGACCGCTATGGTGGTGGGTCAATCATGATCTGGGGCGGCGTCAGCAGGGATGGACGTACACAGCTCTGTGTTCTTAAACGTGGTACATTGACTGCACAGCGGTATATTGATCAGATCCTGGATGTCCACGTCAGATTGTATGCAGGTGCAGTGGGTGATAGCTTCATTCTGGTGGACGATAATGCCCGTCCTCATGCTGCCCATGCTGTCGGGGTGTACCGACGGAGGGAGGGGATTGCGCGTATGGACTGGCCAGCAAGACCCCCGACCTCAATCCAATCGAACATGTCTGGAATGAGTTGCAGATTGCAATTTCAGCCCGTCCAGTCCGGCCAAGAAGTGTCCAGGAGGTTGGTGCCATACTGGTCCAAGAATGGAACAACATCCCACAAAGGACCACCAGGAACCTGATTGGGGGCATTAGAAGGCCCTGTCAAGCTGTAATTAACAGTGATACTTGATACTGAACCCATACCAGTTCGCTCCGTCAACTTTTTGGCAAATTGAAAAACTTCCTCTTTTACCAATAATATCCATTTTCCATGGTTATCGTATTCAAAAGCTAAAAAATAATGTCGAACACAACTAAAATCTTAATTTCTGTACTTAAATCATTAAAGATATAGTTAAATAAAAAATATATACACTTTTCATTACAATATTTCAACTAAAACGTAAAACAGGTAGTTGGATATACTTGGTGCTCAGCAAACTTTGAGTAGTATATATACTGTTTCCACTCACAAGTATGCACTCAAAAATCAGTTGGGTTAAAAATCTACCCAAATCAGCTGCCCCAGGCTGAGTGAATATGAACCCAATTGGGTTCATATTCACTCAACCCAGTTGAATTGGGTTAATTTTAAACCCTACTGATTTTAGAGCGTATGGCGGCACTCTCAAATTCTAAGTTATTTAAGAACTAAAAATTGATTCCCGCAGCAGGAGTTTGTGAGAATCAAAGCCGATTCTCGCAAATCGGAAAAAAATTTAAGGCCTGGGATCAAATGATCAGTAGAAACCTCTACTCGTCCCCAGACACTTTTTTTGCCGGGCCATGTTTTTTTGTATGCATATATTTTAAAACCACCAATGACTGGTGAAACAAGGGGCGGATCTAGAGCCTCCCCCATATTTTCGCCAGCTATGTTTCTCTCGTATTGGTTCAGTTTCGATGGATTTCAGATAATTTTTTTCAGTAAGTGGCAGCAAACGCTAAAATGTATACAGTCTGTTTAAAAATCTGAAATACATCGTAATCTTACAGACATGCAAGTACCAAATCCACCCCGAGACAAGATAATCCACAGACAGTATAATTGCTGTTAACGTCTAGTAAAGCATACAGGTGAGGTCTATTTATCAGATTTTGCCGTTACTACCAAAGCTGATAAATAGACCTCACCTGTATGCTTTACCGGCGTTTTTTAACGCCTCTCAAAGTGTGAAATCTTTCAAATACATCTCCCGAAAAATCTCAGAGATCCGCTCAGATGCATGAAAATTGGGGTTTTGGGACCCTGTCACCCTGGAATTTAAAATTTTTGTACTGAACCGTGGTCGCCCCGTCATACCGACGACCATCTATCGGCCATCCAGCCCACCCCCCCCCCCCCGCACCACCCCACACACACACACTTTGAAAATCGTTTCGCCGCCCCTGAATTTACGAAACATACATTTTGTTCGGTCAAGACCTAATTTACTAAACGAAATTCGTACTGAACTCGTTTCCATAATTCCACTGAACTGGAGATTCGTTCCAGAGCCTTTATTTTTGGAACTTGTTTTTTGTATTTTGAATCAGAGTTGCTGGAAATTCTGATCAAAAAACCCTCCATCGGGAATGTGTAGTGGACTGGATGGGCGGTTATAAAAAGTCAGAACATCGGACATGGAATTATGACAACTGGTGTTCGAAAAGAGGCTATTAATTAATACTGATCTTGTCATTAAATAGTGTGAAGGCAACCCTTTGCCTTTCTACCTCATCTACATCCTCTAGTAACTTGGGTTTAAACTGTCCACGCCAGAACTGGAAACCACATATTTCTGTTCAGGCCATTGTCATTGGAGTGTCAGTTTTTCTCCAAAGATGTATCCACAAATTGGTATTATATTTGCGCCTACTTATGTTAATGAACTGGTATCTCCAGTTGAAAGCGGTGGGGTGGAATATGGCACAGCTTCACATGTATAGATATATTGTTGGAGGCTTGAAGCTGTGAATATTACAGGAGTACGAACAATCCCGGTCCCAGAACAGGTATTTTAACATACCACCAATGATGCAATGATTACCTTGGCAGTGGCTTCTAGTTAAGTTTTGGTTGCCTCTAGATTTGGCTTGGAATCACTGATATGCCGCTAAACTCGCGAGGTGTGATGTGCAGTACGGACGCCGTGGACTGGGCACTTTCCACAGGGTGGGCAATATTTCCACGGACGTGATAACATTAGATTGCAAACAATAATTATGGGAGTAATCACCAAAAAATTAATTAATGAAGCATCGGGTACAATGAACTCCATGTCTCCAATAATATGTAATTCGAAACATTTAAACTATGCTGAGGTGTTCAAGTAGCATCTGTAGATGTGCATACAGGTTTCGGAATTTTGATTTGGCCCCAAGTGGTTCCTGTGGAACCACTTTTATTGTTATTGTTAGAAAATCAGTTTCCGGCGAAAGGCTCCTAAGGGATTTAATCCGAAAGTCTGAAAGTGTGTTCATAATGTTCAGGTAGAGTCTCTAGATGTGCATAAAGGTAACTTTTGTCATTTCAGAATCGGTTTCCGGCCAAAGGCTCCTAGGGGTTTTAATTCGAAACGTTGAAAGTGTGTTCATATGTTCTGGTAGGGTGTCTAGATGTGCATAAAGGTTTCGAATTTTTTATTCGGGGTCATGTGGTGCGCGTAGCGCCACTTTTATCGTTAAAGAATCGGTTTCAAGCGAAAGGTTCCAAGGTGTTTTAATTCGAAACGTTGAAAGTGTGTTCGTATGTCCGGTAGGGTCTCTAGATGTGCGTAAATGTTTCGAAATTTTTATTCGGCCCCATGTGGCGCCCGTAACACCACTTTTGTTGATAGAAAATTAGTTTCCGGCGAAAGGCTCCTTGGGGATTTAATTCGAAATGCTGAAAGTGAGTTTTTAATGTTCAGGTAGGGTCTGTAGATGTGCATAAAGGTAACTTTTGTCATTTCAGAATCGGCTTCCGTCCAAAGGCTCCAAGGGGTTTTAATTCCAAACGTTGAAAATGTGTTCATATGTTCCATTAAGGTCTTTAGATGTGCTTAAATATTTTGGATTTTTATTCGGCCTCGTGAGGCACCTATAGCGCCACTTTTTGTCGTTAGAGAATCGGTTTGCAACTTTGCGGCGAAAAGCTCTTTGTGGTTTTAATTCGAAACGTTGAAAGTGTGTTCATACATTCCAGTAGGATGTCTAAATGTGCATAAAGGCTTTGGATTTTTTTGGCCCCATGTGGTACTCGTAGCGCTACTTTTGTCGTTAGAGAATCGGTTTCCGGCGAAAGCTCATAGGGGTTTCAATTCGAAATGTTGTACATATGTTCAGGTATGGTCTCTAGATGTGCATAAAGGTTTCAGAGTTTTGATTCGACCCCATGTGGTGCCCATAGCGCCTCTCTTGTCGTTTGAGAATCGGTTTCTGGCGAAGGTTCCTAGGGGTTTTAATTCAAAATGTTGAAATGTTCATATGTTCCGGTGGGGTGTCTAGATGTGTATAGAGGTTTCACATTTCTGATTCAGCCCCATGTGGCACTCGTAGCACCACTTTTGTCGTTAGAGAATCAGTTTCCGGCAAAAGGCTCCTAGGGGTTTTAAATCGAAATGCTTAAAGTGTGTTCATATGTACAGGTAGGGTCTCTAGATATGCATAAAGGTTTTAAATTTTTGATCCGGTCCCCAAGTGGCTACCGTCGTGCCACTTTTGTCGTTAGATAATCGGTTTGCGGCAAAATGCTCCTAGGGGTTTCAATTCGAAATGTTGAAAGTGTGTTCATATGTTCAGGTAAGGTCTCTCTCTAGATGTACTTAAATGTTTCTGATCTTTGATTCGGCACCATGTCGTCGCCTGAGTGCTAGAATGTACTATGTCCCCTATGAGACATAGGTCATTCTAGCACCTCGTCGGCTGAGTGCCAGAATGTCCTATGTCCCATAGGGGACATAGAACATTCTAGCATTCAGGCGACGACTTAGGCGACGATGTGGCACCGGCCGCGACATACTTGTCATTAGAGAAAGGTTCCTGGGGGAGGGGGGGGGGGGGTAATTCAAAACGTTGAAAGTGTGTTCATACGTTCAGGTAGGGTCTCCAGGTGTGCATAACGACTTCAGATTTTGTATAATACCTTTTCATTTCTGCCTGTATCAAGCATTAACCAATAATCAAGAATGCAAATGCGGGGATATACTAGAGTGTGCTTTGCACACAAATGACACCATCGAATCCCATCCCTATAATCTGTGTCTTTGTCTGTTGTACTTGTTACATTGTACAGAATTAATATAAATCATTTTTATTTTTCCAGGTGTTTGTTCCATATGATGTGACCATGTAACATATTCGTTTCAAATAAAATATTGTTTAAACCAAATTACACCATCTAGTCAAAATTTTGCTGATGATCATTTTTATTACCTGGCAAACGCATGCGTGTGGATTACGACCAGACTATGGCGACTGTACTGTAGTAGGCAGTCCAGAAAATTACCTCTGCACCCTTAAGGGCTGTAAAAGACCCATTATGTTTTCATTATGTTTACTGTGCGAGCCCGGATCTTAGGATTCGTATTGGTTTATCAAACATATTTCAGGTGGGCGTTTAAGGTTTTCCTTATTTAAAAAAAGAGCCACAGAGGGCGATCCCTGGTCTCAAAACGACAGGCTTGTTGTGGCATTGTTGCAGAGAATTATTTACTTTAATTTTATGTTCATTGAACCGGCATGCTTCCATTGGTGCATTATGCTCACTGGACGTAACAAAAGTATGCGGATGAAATGCCGATGGTGTCGATCGTAGTTCGTCTCCCCCAGGTCAGTTACATATAAATAATTCATCAGATTCCACCCCGAGTTAGGCAGACCTAAGGACTATTTGGTGTAAGAGTAGCTCTTGATGTGCAAAAATTTGTAAACCGCCTCATCAGCAGTGTGTCACAACCTATCAAAGCCAAAACATGTTTGGCACACCAAAGTCCATAACGGATCGAACGGACTTTACACCTAGAGTAGAATTTTCTCTGAATGTATTAGATAGCAGTCGATTCGAGTTATGGGCAGCAAGAAGTATCGTGGATTGCGAAGTGTAGGCCTATTGATTGCCATATCAAAATCGTGGGTGATTAACTGGTAGAGTGCTGAATTATTTTTGGTCATCAAAATTTGTTCACATATATTTGCCTTGTTACAATTTATGGGAGAGTGCCAATAGGCACTCTCCCATAAATTGTAACAATGTAAATCCTAACAGTCTAAATAATTTCACTTCAAAGGTGATATGAACAACATCCACAGAATATGAAGCCTTTAAGTTTGGTACCAACACTTCAGAAAAAAGCCCAAATATGGGCTTCCAGCACTCTACCAGTTAAATGTGTGTCCTGCTTTTCCAGACTTATGTGATGCCCCATATTGCAAACCACTATCATATCAAACGATTCTGTTACGAACCAAACTGCTGCCTTGACCCAAGTAGGTTGGCAGTGGGGCCTGGCCGATCGGCTAGTCACGATTGTTTAATCGAATCGAATAATATCAAGGATTACACATCGGATCGAATCTCGAATCGAATCGCATTTCCAATGGTTGCATGTGTGGTACTGGTTATCGGATTATATTTGATATATAATAGGCGGCAGGCCTGAAAATAAGCAATCTGACATTTGCAGAATGAGGTCCCCAGAGGGCGAATTTGATGGTGCTATCCCATACGTTGGGCCAATTTATCCTATGGGTACCTCTTTCTGTTTAGTTTTGAGACCCTGATTCAGACTGAGGTTCACAGAGGGTAAATTCACCCTCTAGAGACCTCATTTTGCAGATGACAGTCTGTTAATTTTCTGGCTTGCTAGGCAGTACTCAGTATAGAACATGTGTACTGGGCTTTTGCGTATCGTCAGCCGTCCGAGTGGATCAAACTACTTGGCTTCATATAGACGTGTGGTGATACGCAAATTACGAAATGGCCGAGAACACGAATTCTCATTCTAAATACCGCATGGCATGTTGGGAAGATGTATCATCCTTTTGGTATGCATTCTTAATTTTGCATCTATTCATATTCTTCCTAAATAAGCCAACGGATTTTGAACAAACCGAATCTGTAAAATCCCCGGGGAGCCTCGGTAGGTGGAGCAGTACTTGCTTACTGAAGTTCTGCTTTACTGATAAAATAGAACCTGGAATAAAAGCTTCATCCGGAAGTCCTCTAATGTGGGCAGCATAGGTATAAACGATTGGGTAAACTTGACGTCATCTCTACGTTGCGGTCATGAGATAAGCAAAGATGCTGAAGGTGACTTTAAACGCCAATAAATAAATAAATCGTGAAAGAATTTCGAATCGAATCTCGAACCTCCGTCAGACCCTAGTTGTTAGCTCCCTTTTGTGTCTCCGTTTTTTTGAGAACTTTCTTGTGCGGGCATTACCATGACAACTCACCTATGGCCAAGCAGTGTGGCATGACATCTTTTCCGGAGTCCACCACCAGAGTCAACCTGATGGGGAAAGGTCGGTACACGATACTATTACTATCCACACCCGACTCCATAGGCACTGGTATTTATGAAATGGTCGAGGATAAGTAACCGTCCAATGATTGCGCACGTGAATTAGCAGTGTTAAGGTGTGCGAGTTCTTGACCTAAGTTTGGCTGAAATCTGTTCCTTGAACTAGGGCACTCAGTATCACCCCATCCATTCTTCTACAACACATTCATGACCAGTTCCGCCCATATATCTGAATAAAACGCTGTCGCTGGTTTCCTTTCTATTTTTTTCCAACAATAGCTATCGTAAGAGAAGATTTTGGCCGGAACAATTCAGTTTTCACCACATCTGCACTGGTGTAGGGGGGGAGGAGCCATATTCCCCCAAATTTTAGTCATGCCCCCCCAGGTGATGTGGCCTAATTATTCATGCCTTTCACAACATATAAATTGTGGACACAAACGGACTCAGAGTCCCCTTGGGAGGCCCCCCTCCAGAGACAGGGTGTGTCCCCTCTTATGCTCGCTCCCTCTCGCCGCGACGTGACTCGGATGATGCTGCGCATCCTATTCTGTATGCCCCTAGTAGTTCAGCGATCTGAACGCAGAGGCTGCCTCCCTGTGTAGGGGGGTAGCCGCTATGCTCAGATCGCTGAACTAGCCCCCACCCCCACCGCCTCCTAGGTATTACTCCCCCCCACCCCTAACTTTGATATCCTTGCTACGCGCCTGCACATCTGAAAGTTGATCCTTAAGACCGGATTGGTGAAGGGGGCATGGGGTGGAAACAGACATCATTTTGTGGAGTTCCAGCATGTTTATGCAGCAGACATAGTATGAAGACAGTCATAGCTGTCGTATATAATGGTGGGAATGGAGACTAAGCGGAGGGTGCTCATCTCTAATTGGTATAGGGTCAATGAGACATCCTCACAGACATTTGTGAAAAATGACCAGTATCGTGGTGCTTTTGGGGAACATATTTTAAGCTCGAGAGTAGTCAATGTACCTTAAATGTGGAAAACTATTCAAACTTGTGGACGCTTCATGTATATCGTTGAGTTCGGTTTTGTTTTGTTTTGGTTGTTTGTTTGTTTATTTTTTTTTTTTGGGGGGGGGGGGGGCAGATATTTTCTTTACTCCTCCACACAGACACACACACCATGAATACGCCACTGCCGGGCAACATGTTAAACAAATAATAAACGAAGATCGACTTTTCGCCATATAATGCTGTGAAGACAGGTCAAGAGCATAATTGTATAAAATAAGAATAATACACTGTTAACCCCTTTACCCAACGTATCGCTAGTATCCGTCCGTATAATTTACTCGTTCCAATGACGGGTAACGTGATATGATTTTGTTGGAATTGTTTGGAAAATGTGAAAAACAAATAATTAAAATAATAAATTTTGATATCGTGTATCTATTTATTTATTGGGGTTTAACGACCCTTTCGACAGCCAAGGTCACCTCGTGTCGGATTTAATATCGTGTGCGTTGGGTAAATGTTGAATATATTGATGTATTAATGTATTTTCGAACACAAAGTAAAAAGATAATTTGCTGTCTGAACAACAATGTCATTGCGTTTTGTATAAAACTTACGTGGGTTCACCAGTGGGTGTGTATACAATGGTGGCATCAGTGGTGGTACGAATTTCAATGGTGATATGAAACTCGGTATATTTTGACAATATGCACGAGTTAAGCGAACAATAACGCTGTTGACTAGTTTATTAAACACCCCTCACCTACACCTAATATATAATATCGGTCGAGACACAAAACGCCTACAGACGCCCATGCAAATAGGAGATCAAATTTTAAATTCATTTTAAATCTCCTTCCCATTTGTTAAATTCATTCCGTTCGCACACGAAGGCAATGAAAATAGTTAAATTGTTCATTTTGTAGGTAGGCCTGGTATGGTCGTGTTAAACTACTCCATAAAGGCTAAAGATAATTGCCCACTGTACGCTATTCTATCGGCTGAAGCGGTGAGATAAAAGTTGAATTGAACAACTGAGTCTCAGTTCGCAGTTTGTAAGTAAAACAGGGACGGTAGAAGCTCTCTTTACAGCATTGATGGGGTGGGGGTGGGGGGGGGGGTGGGGGGGGGGGAGAAGCACTTTTGGCGAAACAATCTTTCACCCAACATGTGTTAGTCGACCCTTCACGAATTGAAAACGACACTTGCACACAAAGTTTATCGAATAATAACAAGAATTTGTCATACTTTGTCTCAAATACATAGATCGTGACCATTTATTAGAACGACGTCAACAAGGCTGAACAAGCTCGTACCAACGGTGTGTCATAAGCTACGTTTTTTTAGTAGGGCGCTGCGAAGCTTCGAAATTCGATTCGATTCGAAATCGACCGGATAATTTGATTCTATTCGAGTCGTGGTGATTCGGATATTCCCAAAATTATACCAATTCTCTGTCCTTGAATTCTTCTATCAGAAGGTGCATATTCTGTGCATGGGGCCTGCTAACAGACGAAGAGTGCAACGAATGAGGTTCCGCTTAACTATTTTGCTCCCGTCCTGCAATATTCACATTTTGTTTTGATTGATTTGCCGAAACAGGAGAATCGTCGTGGTATTTACAATATTTGAGTGAAGACTGGCAATACTTTCGGTTTTAACCTCTTAAACCCGGAGAGGCCGCTTTCCGGCCCAGGAATATGGTACGTCATAATTTCGTCAAGTAGGCTGACAACTCAGTGAATGTGTAAGGTAACCAATCAATGTTTTCAACGTGCAGCCCAAAGGCTGCACGTTGAAAATATTGACTGGTCTACCCCCACGTAATGATTATGGACTCTCCCAACTGTTGCCATTGGATGATGCCATCGTGGTTCAAAGGGTTAAGTAGTTAAGTAGGGTTTAGTAATATATACAATTTGAAACGTCGCGGGATTCGAATCGTTCATGGCTGACAATAATTTTCGTCATTAGAAGCGATTTACGGGAAAGTTAGCTCCCCTTAATGTCCTAAATCTGACAGTAAATTTAATACTTAGGCTACGGGAATTTTATATAAAAGTTGACATTTCGAAATGTTATCAAATTCGTATCATCGATATGCGCATCAGTTCATAACCTTCAGGCATTCTCCCTGGGGGGTGGGGGGGGGGAGGGTCTGGAAAAAATTTGCAGACACAAGGTCAAAATGTTTTTTCTCCAACCTTCAGAAACACCGCCCGCTCCCCCCCCCCCTCCACACCCACACTCCTGTAATTTGTATTATTTTTTCAGGGCGATTGTTGAAGACCCCCCCCCCCCTCTAAAATCTTAGAGAAAAGCGTAAAATGTAGACCTAGCCATGTCTAACGGAGAATTGTTCCGTTTCTTAATATTTGAGACTATTCCCCTGACTATTCCAGCATAAACCTCTGAGACAGAAAGGGAGATAATTGAATGGAAATTGTAACAAAATATTATCAGATAAGTCTGAATAAGTCACTCAATAAGTCTGATGTAATACATTCCCTGATGCCCTAGTCCTAACTAGATTATTTAGCAATTCTACCTGATTCTCCTAAAAAGAAAACACTCTTCATTCCTCGTTTTGGAGCTAAAAGGGATAGCAAAAATTCACCTTCCCTATTTTTGTGGTATGCACGTTTACATGTGGGAAGTCACACTCACAGTCTAAATGTCTGCATATCTTGCTGGGAAGATGAAGGTTATTGATTGATACTGCATAGCAGTCATCTTTCTTCAGTTGGCCTCTTTAACTAATAAACAATGTTCAATTTATGTCAACTAAGCCTGGGTGTTGGTGGGGGTGGGGGGGGGGGGGGCTAGTTGTTGTTTTATTGTTTTACCCCAGTGGCATCAGTTGCTATTATGATTTTTGTTTATATAAACTTTATGAAATTATTCTAGACTACTTTCTCCTTCAATTAACATGCAATGGTCAAATAAGATAAGGAATCATAGACGCAAGCCCATGCCTATACATTCCTGAAATATTATAGTACACTAAATCAGACTGATTAAATCACAATTTCAAGTAGTTTCAAGTTGATATTTGAAAATACTTGCCATGTAATTCAATTTGCCTGATCCAAATTTGCCAACGACTTCTCTGTAACCATGTAGAGAACATTAGCCGCGGGTACCAACATGTAATTCGTGTGGATCTGGACTTAGCTACACCCCTAATGTGAAAGTTTATATGTTTTAAATCGCCTGGTTGACCATATAATTGATGTTTGTCTGTTGTTTACGTTTATTGAAAGTAACAAAGGACACCTGGCTTTATTTTCTAATATCATAGGTGTTTCATCAACAATTACTTGATTCTTAATTGGACCTTTCGCACTCATCCAATAATTTCAAGGGAGATAACATTATAGAAAGTCGAATTTCATGACGATAAAAGTCAGGAATGTCTACATATAGTACATGGAGAGTGGATTATAACTAAATCACTCGCGGAGTGGAGTTATCACCCAAGCTATAACTTTCAAATTTTGTACATATCGATAAAAAACACAAGCAATGTTTCAGCCAATGGACCTCCGGGTTTAACCCGGAGGTCCATTGGCTGAAACTTTGCTGGTGCTGGTTATGCTTTGCAACAAATTTGCAATTATTCCTCGGGTGGAATATCCAGTCTGCGGGTGATTTAGTGATAATACACTCTCCACGTACTGCACTCTGCCTAATTCGATCCGAGATTCGATTCCAACTAAAATCTGAGATTCGCTGACCTCCATTTTTCAGACAAAAAAAAAAAAAAATGAAATAGATAATAAAATTTGAATGGCGATTTTTGTGAATTGAAAATTACATTTGGTGAAGGATTGTTGATTTTTAATCCCAGTTTACAATTTCCACACATTTGAGTCTCACTTTAACGCTTTACCCAATGAATCGGCCACATCCGCACGCGTAATATGCAAATTCAGCAGCTGAAAAAATACTATTTTTCAAAAAAGTTAAAAAAAAACATATCATGTGACCCCTCTTTGGAACGAGCTCGTCGAGATTGTTCCAATGAGGGATCACATGGTATGGTTTTGTTGAAATGTTTTGAAACATTTAAAAAAAAAACGATATTAAGAATAATAAATTTTAATATCGACTGCGTTGGGAAAAGGGTTAAAACAAATATCACTTTTTACTTTTCGGAGACCAATGTGTAAAGTAAAATATAAAGCCATTGATGGAGTTATAATGCAAGGAATGGTTTGGTGTAACCAGGGACGTAATTATAGTGGTGTAGAAGTGTGTGAACACCTCCTCCCCAATAATTTTCCAATCGGGGCATTTTCGTCAGGATCAGGATCTGAGATATCAATTCTGTCTTGCCTGTAATCACGTACCTTCTTGGGGGCGCGGTGGTGTTGCGGTGACCAGTTCTTGTCCGATCACCGAAATTAAGCAATGTCGAGCCCGATTAGTCCTTGGATGGGTGACCGTCTGAGCAATTGATTCGGACTCCCGCGTTGTGTCCTTGGGCAAGGCATTTCACCCCGATTGTCAACATGGGGCACGATGACGCCGTATACTAAGGCGTACTGCACGTCGATGGTGCGCATGTCTTCGACCAGTCTAACCCTGCCAGTGCTGCAGTGCGGAGTTACGATGTTGGGGAGCTGGCAGCTGCTCATCGTTGCTCGGTGGTTCTCTTCAGGTACTCCGGCTTCCTCCACCCGTAAAACTCTCACCAACACAATATGACATTGACTTTTAAAATGTCGTTAAGCATTAATAAATAAATAAATAAAGTAACTTCTCAATAGACTAGATTTGATACATGGACTGAAGTCACACACACAGTCGGCCATGCAAATGGAGGTCTGTAGTACCCGATTCAGGCTGGTTGGGGTCCGGTATGACCAGTTTGGAGTACCTGGGTGCAGAACGTGTTGACTGAATAAGATGTTGCCACACAACTACAGCATGTATATTTATTCATTTATTGGGGTTTAACGCCACTTTCGAAAGCCAAGGTCACCTCATGTCGGATACTACATGTATATTTTATTTATTCACTAATAAATTTCCAAGAAGTGTGGAGTTTGTTTTAACTATAATCCCGACTGAGTAATATTCCAACTTTATCCCATAAATGGCTTTTTATTCGTACAATAAACGCCTTGGATTAATATTTGCTTTATTCACCTGGTAGGGTGATAAATTTTCCCCGTAGATTTAACACTAAAATAATTTATTCCTTCAGTAGAGACGGACTTGTTGACCACTGACCTCTACCGTATTTGTGTAGCATAATTAACAGTTCAGTTGTTGTTTTCTTTAAACCTTTTTGAAAGTATTACACAATGCCAGTAGAAAACACTACACATTGTTCATTTAATACAGTATTTTTGCAAGTTTAGCTCAGGTTTGTAAGGGAATTATTTTTAGACAGAAATGTATCACTGCGCCTTGTTTAGTTTTGGCAATTTCGCTTGTCGATCGAATTGGGCCAATGCGCTCCTCAATTCTCGCTGTGTGTTGTAGCAAGTAACAGCACGATTTCGCCGCAACTGCCCTGTAAAAGATTTATGGAATAAACAAAATAAACGTGTTGTGTTTTCAAGTAAAAAAATATTCTACCCGTAGAATTGAGAATGAAACCCACTTGCAAGAGGCTCTTCGGTTTCATTCTTAATCCTACCCATAGAATATTTTTTTTTATTTGAAAACACTATACGTTTATTCTGTATACATCATCAAGGCATGCCTTAATGATGTAGTTGGAATATTAGTCGAAGGCATGCCTTAATGATGTTGTTGGAATATTAGTCGAAGGCATGCCTTGATGATGTAGTTGGAATATTAGTCAGTCGGGACTTGGGCCATCCCAGTCGGGACAAATCAGGGTTATACCCCAATCTTCGCAACGCCCATGTGTGTTACCCTTTAAACCCAGTATGCACAAATTCTTGCGTGAGGTGAAATCTGACAGTAGACGAGCAGACGACACATTGAGCGATTAAAACGGTAGCGAGGATCTGTTACAATTTAATCTCACAGCTCTACATTAAACTTTTACTGAACCTTCCAGCAGATGCTGAAGAATCTACCTGCCATGATCAACTATTTTTATCCTCCTTGGTAGGCATGCGTGAAAATCAGAGTGGTGCAAAGCTCAAAATTCACTGCTATAAAGGGAAATTAATTATTAAAGTTGGGGGTGCGGTAACCGGTTCTCGTCAGATCACCGAAGTTAAGCAACGTCGAGCCCGGTTAGTCCTTGGATGGGTGACCGTCTGAGCGATCGATTCGGACTCCCGCGTTGTGTCCTTGGCAAGGCACATAACCCCGATTGTCCACGTGGGGGCACGATGACGCCGTGTACTAAGGCGTACTGCACGTCGATTTTGCGATTGTCTTCAGCAACTGTAACCATGCCTGTGCTGCAGTGCGGAGTTACGATGTTGGGGAGCTGGCAGCTGCTCGTCGTTGCTCGGTGTTCTCTCCGGGTACTCCGGCTTCCTCCACCCGTAAAACTGTCACCGACACGATGTGACTCTGGCTGTTAAAGTGTCGTTAACCCATAAATAAATAAATAAATAAATTTTTAAAGTTAGAATTGAAAAAAAACAATTATTATTTTTCGGAATAGCCGGCCATCAAAGTCCATGACCAATGCTGTCCAATTAATGATGTATGGTTTAAATGGCTATTATGATGTTTTTATACTTCTATTTGACCTTTAGCACTCTTCTTCATGTACAACTCTATATAAAACATAAACACACGGTCTCCTGAGGCTGGTTTCATGTAAAACTATTATATTTCATACCTTTGAATTTCACCAACTCACACAGGTAATCGGTGTCCTCAAATTACAGATATGTTCCCATATTAAAGGGAAAAACACAGACCTTCGTCTGTTTGAATTTTTTCTCTGCTTTTCTGTCCAATTTCATAAAAAAATAAGTTATTCCTGAGTGTGAGAGGGTTGGAAATTGTGTGCATGTTTGCTATAAAACGACAGTCTATATCTTTGAATTTGCAGCTGTTAAAAGGCAAGTATTGACTGCTCACATAGGCAGCCGAGACTTCCCTGAAGCAACTGCCAAGGTACTTGCAATGTAACTTTGCGTTTACACAGAGACTAAAGTTTGGGGCGTGTTCTGTTGCAGTAAATGTGATCAAAGTTGGAATTAGGTCCTGTCGGGCAAGATTCACCTCAATACACATTCGGAGACCCTAATACAACCTCGAGAAGTAAAAACAAATAGCATTTCAGACAGTCAGTATGACAAAAAGGCTTCTTAAATGGGCCCGAACTGCGATGTCCCTAAATTAGTCCCATCTGAAGGCCTGTATATTTGCCGTCGGCGTAAAATCTATAGCCGAACATCGTTTCAGAACAAGCAAGTAAAGACTGAACGTTGAAAATCAAAATGAAAATACAAATAGAAACATTTAAGATTTTAACTTCCTACTTCATTCCACTTTGAAGATTTTTTTTAATCTCCGCTGAAATTTCTGAGACGTATGCTAGATTAGATTCCTAGCAATCCTATCAAGGGCGGACTGGGTCTAAAATTGTTACCGGGAAATGCACCAAGGGGTCCCAGGTCCCGGAGAAAATTTTGATTTTTCGAATTAAAAGAACGACCAATGGCAGTTCACATAGAGGGCAGTTCGATGGCAATTTTGTATCAGTTTCGTCACTCTTTAGACCAAAAAGGTTGCAACAAAGGTGCCCGGATCTATCGGACCATAGTTGCTGTTTTCTTGCTTCTGAGCGATCACTGGCAGATTAGATGGCTGGTGTATCGAAATGCCAATGGCAGTCCACATAGAGAGCATTTAGATATACCAGTAGTCTTTACAATCAGATCCATTTCGGCTTTTGCCATTTTCACGAAATTTCATGCACCATTAGGTGTTGGAGTGCATCGATTTTGAGGGCCACAGGGGCCCCCAATAGGGCACCGGGAAATTTTCCGGTAGGCCACACGACCAGTCCACCTCTGTTAACAAAATAAGGATTATCGCACCTATTGACGTGATTCTACTAAATTAGATGTACTAGTGGATGAATCCAAACTGCGCGTGGTTTTTCGATAGGTGGCATTGCGAGTTATCTCCCTGATACCATAGGGCGATCCGAATCATAAAGTGTTTTACTAACACCTATCTCAAGACATAATGGGCGATTCTCGGTAAATACCGCAAAATATTGCCACCAAATAGGTCTATTTATTTGGTTTAAACATATTTATTTGTCATAATATACAATACAACAATAAGATTGATACACGAGTTATGGCAAGTTCTTCTCCTAAAAGAAAACAAACGAACTAAAAAAGTACACACCCAAGATTTCTACGATTAGATTTTTCGGATAGAAATATACACACCTGCCGAGTTTGAAGTCAATCGGGCCGGGGAAAAAGGCAACAGCACGACAAACAGAAACTCAAATAGGTAGATTATCCTACTGTAATCAGGGGAGGCAAGCGAAAATATAGGTTGAAAAAAGTAAATATTTATACGTCTGTACTGTATCAACTTCCGACATGCATCAACCTAACGGTAATTTACAAAAACGCTAATGCAATTAGCCGAGAAGAGTGACTAGCCGGCGTTTATTGTTACTCATTATTATTCCCATGTAATATGACGACTTATACAACAAATAAGTGAAAAGAGCAAGACAACATCAGAACAGTCACGTGGCCGCCCAGGAAAAAACAAAGATAATCCTCCTTTTTTAAGGGCGGCTATGGAAACCTGTTGTCCGAAGCGAGGCCAAGCGCTACCAAAAGACGCGGACATTCGCTCTCTATGATAAGTCAAAAACCAAATCATAACTGTTACTAGCACAAAACATTCAAATGAATCGTGCAATGAATAATACTGTAGAAAAGTTTAGCTTTACGATGCGAAGGCTAGAATGATTACTAAAAACACCTGTAACGCATGATATTTCTGCTTCAATGATCTCATTGGCGCAAACAACATTCGGTAGTGTAAAAACAATACGGCTTCCCGTAAACGCCATATCGACATATGAAAACACTAAAGACAATATTTTTCGGCTGTTCTGCGAAACGCCGAAAAATACATTTAAGATTGCATTCGGCGAACAGCGTATTCTTTGTGACGCTGCCATAAGGTCACCAAGATTGAAAGGGTTAAGTGATATACAATGATTTTATATTGGACATTGTACTCAATACAGTGCCATAGGATGGTCTGCATACCATATAAATGTCTCAGATGCCCTTTTAGGGTACCGGATTTTGCAAAATTGTTTTGGGAAAATGGGAGGAGAGAGTAACTACCGGAGGGTCCTCGTTAAGACTAGCCCGGAAGCCCCGACAACGACCTTCCAAAATTTGTTTGCCCCCCCCACCCCACAAAAAAACTGGCTAGGACACCCCCATTATGGAATCCTGGCCACGCGCTTGGAATCCCCTCTGAATTTTTAACTGTGTCCCTTCCTCCTTTCGCCTGGCTTCTGAACATCCAACTTTTAATAAAACCATTTGTACCCGACCCTCATGAGTGAGAAGTTTCCAACTGCTATCAGTGTAGCTTCGACTGCTAGGGGAATTCGAATGCACCCTCTTCCCCTGTGTTCGAAATATATATGACTTTTGGGTTCTAGAGTTGAAACTAGACTCTTGCGTCCAACAAGGCGCCATCTGCAATGCTTCATATCAAGTGATAGTAATTCTTGAAATTACAAGTAAAAAAAAATATTTAAAATAATAAATTTTGATATCGTCTGCGTTTGGTAAAGGGTTAAATACAGCTCATAATACGGCTTTCTTTTTGTTAACCCTCGTGACGGACAGTTTTAAAGGAGGAAGAAGCCGGAGCACCCAGCTGAACCAGGCACCGAGTGGCGGCGAGCAACTGTCAGACTCCTCAACGTACTAACTCCTTGAGCAGGGTGAGCAATGTTTGAAGGCACGTTCACCGTCTACATTCAATACGCCTTAGTATACAGCGCTACCGTGCTCCCGCGTGGGCAATCGGGATTAAATTTCTTGTCCAAGGACACGTCGCAGTTACCGAACCGAGGACCGTTCGGTTTCAAGCCCAATTTCGTAATAACCGAGCCATAGTACTGACTGTTTCAAATTGTTGTTTCAGCACATTATAACAACTTAAGGAGGGATACTCATATACAGCGGAGCAAGTCTATATTCAAAACGAATGGATCCATCTCTTTACTCGCTTTTACAAAAAGGCAACGCCCATTTGTTTAAGATGAGTCAAGTCTTAAAAAAGGCTAATTAATATCTTTATCCAGCAGCCTTACAGCTGTGTGTTAACCCTTTCCCTAACATGTAAACAGCAGACGACTCTTGCAAACAAAATTATTGAATAATTATTTTATTTTACTTTTTGTGTCAAAAACATAACTTATGACTCCTCATTGGAACGAGCTCGTTACAATGAGCGGTTATAAGCTATGTTTTTGAGGCAAAAAATGAAAAAAATAATGAAAATTGAATGGCAATTTTTGTGAAAAGCGTTGGCCGGTTTTGGCCGTTTCGTTGGGTAAAGGGTTAAGGATATTAAGTAACCTACTCTGTATGACAAATCAACAGCCTTCTCGTATAATTACAGTTCTGTGATTACAAAAGTTGTCTTTTACTCGCTCAGATTGCGATCCGATCACGATACACTTAAATCAGTGTGTAGAAAATTTGAAACATTGCGAATTCAAGCCTGAGGGAAGGAAAGAAAACAGAAAGAGCTTTTGATTTTCAATGTTGCCCAATCTGTTTGTTGTCGGGTGAGATTCTGAATTGGTGTAGGATGAAAAGTGGACAGAGAATTTCCACCGGATCGCGGCTAGGTCGCGATCCGGTCGCAATTATCAGCCCACTTTTATAATCTCACAACTATAAGAGAAACCAAATATCGGTTCCTCGCCTTTTCTCCAAAATCGAAAGTAATATAGCTCACAGTTGATAAGCGGAAAATACAGAAAACCATATTCGATCCTCAAAAAAGCGCAAGTTTGGCAAAAAACTTCAAACGCCAGTTATCGCCCCATTTTGCATTCATTTATCGAATGACCATCGGTAGGCGCATACATCCCCACGCATAGTCATATAGCTAAACGTTGACTGATTGATAAATTAACAAACTTGCCGATTTCTTTGTCATCACCCTCGCCTCGAAACCTGTCCGCCTTGTGTGGCACCATTACCATGGTAACATGTGGTCTCACTGCTCCTGCTCAGCGCCTGTTTTTAGGTTATACACGCTCCCGCCGTCCATTTTGACCTTGGTTGCTAAAGGAGGCTCGCATGTGTTGTCATGGTATTCCACATTAGTGGTCATCTTGTGACATTATTACCATGGTAACATGTGGGCTCACTGCGCGTGCGAAACTCCTTTTTTAGGTGACGCATGTTTTACGCCGTCCATTTTGGCCATGGGCGCCGCCATCTTGGTTGCTGAAGGTGGCACGCGGGTGCTATGTAGCCTAGTGACCTCCTTGTTGGCGGGGTGCGTTCTGACAGTGTGTTCTGTTGAGCGGCAGTATGTTCTGGAACAGAGCAAGAGCAACGTATGACGACAGTAGAGCAGAATACCCAGATTTGAAGGCTTTCCGATGGTTTGCGCCCCGTTTCCTTGTACTATAGGCTAACTACTCGTGTGGAGGAAACCCCAATAAATTACATAATCTAGACTATGTTCTATTCGATGGCAGTACTCCAGAAAAGCAGCCAGGCCTATCATTTGGAACAGTTTATGCCCGTTTGTTGGCCGTCGACCCGTCTTCTCCCTGATCGACTTTGTCCTACCTTGTCGACTCGAAGGGCCGGGGCCAAGGAGCAATCTCTTGAGGAGGTACTCCTCGAACGACTCTTACAAATGTGCCCTAGAAGGAGCAACACGAAGAACAGCCGAACTACTCGATGTGATTGAGCAAATGAGCAATCTATGAACTGATCCCCGCGAGTGACTCCTCAAACGACTATTCTTACAGCTTCGAGCAGCTGCTCGAATAACTCTTCGACTCATGTACGTTCCAATAATCACCAGTGATCTCCAATAGCAATCACTGGTGATCGCGACAGGTGACAACAAGAACTAGAACCTACTTGAGGTATAGGATGGTGACCCTACCTATTAAACCACAGCCTCCCCACTTGATCTGAGTATCTGACATTTCCGATGTGACACGTTAGCCTGCCCCAGAGAGCTTGGCCATGAGGCCCTAACCTGCTCCACCTGCTCCACTCGTCCCTCAACCATAAACCCATCAGTAATCCGGATGCCTATTCTAGACACCCTAGCGTCCTCTACTCGCACCAGTGACCCAGTGGCATACAAGTCCAGGCCGTCCCGACCAAGAGGGACATAGTTGCCCTTCCCCTTCTTACAGAAACCCTATCCTCCTCAAGCTCAAAGAATCGTTCGACAGGTCAGTCGTTGAGATTGGTGGGGGCGTGGGTGGGCCATTGAGGATCACTGATCATTAAGTGCCTGGTCATCTGTGATCAATGATTGCGGGACACACAGTCATGACTTTAATTATCACTAAAACCCAGATGAGTAGAAGAGTCATTCGAGGAGTCACTCGCTGGGAGCAGCTCCTCGATTACTCATTTGCTCGATCGCATGTTTGGCGCATTTAGTAACATACGTCGCTAATGTCTGTGTATGTTGTTCTAAAACGGAGCAGAAGATCGTTTCAGTAATTATTTCACGCAAACTGGTGATTTTGAAAGGCTAAATGGGATGGAAATACACCGAAAGAGGAGTAATATGACTGGGTTAGTTATACTCAAATGCGAGGCCAGGGTATTTAAGTGAAAATCAAGATGTGGCTAATACTCGTACCATATGATCTCATATGCTATGGCCTCGAAACGAGGTAACCTGATATGGTCCAGTTTTAAGTGTTTGTTATCGCGATCTGATTGGTTAGAGTATCGTGCTGGTCAGATAAAGATAGATAAGGGAACAATGATTACAATACTAATATTGTTTTCGTGGAATTTGGGGAAAGACATTAGCTAAACTTCCTGATTATTACGGTTTTCTTTAAACCATTTAGTTTGTGGTCTTGGTCTTCAAATAGAAGGTCACTTAGCCCAATGTTTGGTTTACCGTGAAGAGAAACCGAGATGCCTACCGATGGACACCTGGTCATTTGATAAATTCAAAATGGTGCGATAACTGGCGTTTGAAGTGGAAGTTGTTTGCCAAATTTGAATTTTTTCGAGAATCGAACATGGTTTTTGTCTGATAAAACTCACTATCGTGATAATTTCTGGTCGCGGGCAATGTGTGTCGACCACAATGTTCTACAGTTACAATGTAAGAAGCAACGAGCTCTGTTCTACGACGAAAAAGTGGTAAAGTCGCGGTCGATTTTGAAATTCCACGCTCGAAAACTTCGATCGATCAAAATATTCTCCTCCTTACGAGTTCCAACTTTCGGTTTCTGTAGTTTCCTCTTCTCCAATGTGTAGCTCGGCATTCTCAAGAGAGTTTTAATACGGTACTTTCACCGTAATATTTTGCGGTTGCCAGTATTTTGCCGTATTTGACTGTATTTCTGACAGTACATGTTTCAACCATAGAGTATTGGTCCCTTTAGTTTCAAGGCCTTTCAGGATCAAAATAATACAATAAATCCACCGGCTATGCAATTAATTGGTGTGTACTACCATGGAAAAACTGAATACTGAACTAGAGAAACATAATTTACTGTGATCAGTAATTTCGAGACTATGTGAATATGGTGATGGCATCAAAACTAAACTCTATAGAAAGTGAATTATGGAGACTTATTTTCGGGAGTAAAATATCTTTAAAGAAATCAGAGATATTTTTTTTGTAAACAGCATTTAAAGATTTCCATTCAGGAATCAGATAAAATTCTTCAAGAAACCAGAAATGCCCTCTGTGCACCGAAATTAATGTTTTTCTATAAAGGGATCCGAAATGGATATTGAAGAAGTCAGAAATATGTTGTGTATTGTATATGAAGTGTTTCCTGTAGCAAACACAAATGATTTGCACCCCCTCCCCCCCCCCCCCCCCCCCCCCCCTTGTAATTCTGCAAAATTTTGACTCGGTCCCTTTTCAAAATTTTGGCTCTGTCCATTTTTGGGGCATTTAAATTTACATATTAACCCTTTTTCCCAACGCAGACGATATCAAAATTTATTATTTTAAATACCATTTTTTTTTAATATTAAAAAAAATTCAACAAAACCATATCATGTGACCCCTCATTGGAACGTGCTCGACGAGCTCGTTCCACAGTGGGTCACATGATATGGTTTTGTTAAAAAGTTTTTAAAATAATATGTTTTCAGCTGCTGAATTTGCATATTACGCGGGCGGATGTGGTCGATTCGTTTGGTAAAGGGCTAACTTTAGAGTGTCTATATTGTGATTACCAATATATGTAATATGTTGTCAATAACCACAGGGTTAATCAAAAGATCTCAGAACCAGGCCTGGGGTGATTACTTGAAAATGTAATGATTACTATCACAATTACTTTAAATTTTCATGATTACGATTATGATTACAATTACTCCATTTTTTAAAAGTAATGATTACGATTACAATTACTTTGAAAGGGTAATCGATTGCATTACTGATTACTTTCTGCTTTTCACTTCAGTGGGATATAGTTTATTAATACACTATCCCTCGTGGGAACCATGGGAAGTAATGCTGTGCTTGGTCACTATAGTAAACAGGTTCTGTTTTAGTGTTGAAATGACTCTGGGATTCTGGAGTCGATTATTCGACACCCAAAAGTTGGTTCGATGTCGACTAGTCGGCATCCCACTTTCTGCCACCAAGATTTACTAGCAGTACCTCTGTAGTTGAATATCTTTCACCACTTGCGAACTTTATTGACGCCAATTCATGTGTCACATATATAGGCATAAAGGGCTATATTTTAGAGGTCAGCCGACAATTGGTATCGGGTATCAGGCCGATAAGTTGGTATTGGCAAAAGGGGGTTTCCCAGTCTATATAATTGCCCATATTTTCCCAGCAATTTTGCATTCTAGAAATACGTAAAAATTTCGGCAGTCAACATCGCTTTATGATCAAATTTCCAGAAACAAAAATGTTGGGATCTTCTTTGTTTTCAGATGTATTCTTGATATAACTGCAACACAGTGAGTGATATTTTATTCGAATAAATTATTATTCAGTGTTGTTCTCCTCATTCATTTATCACCCATTTTCGAATGTCAAGAAAGGAAAATTCTCAGTACACATGCGCAATGTATATACCTCTGTCTTGTCACTTCTGCCAAGAATTAAGCATAGAACACGCCTACTGGTAAAACAGGACTGGTAATCAATGTCTGAGTGGGCGTATTTTAAAACGGACTATAGTTACCGTAAGCTCCAATAATAATTATTTCAATACTGGTGACTCCAAATTATAGAATAGTCACAAGACTTTTTCCCCATTTTTCTTTTGTAGACAACTCCATCAATTGCAATTTTTTCTTACCCCAAAATATGTATCAGTAAAGCAATCCTACTTCTAGTGTTAGCTATGCCATTCAAATATGAGTCCCTTAAACAGAACAAACCACTCGTGGAGTGTATAGCAACAAAATAAAACAAAGGCCAGGTATTTCCTTAATGCAGATTAAAATCAATTGTTGTAAGAACAAAAGCATTGATTTCAGGAGGTGTCAGCGTAATGTATTGAAACTGGTTAACAATGTACTGATCATTATTGAAATTAATGCTTCAATGGAAATTATACACGTGCAGAGCCAAATTTAACTATGTCATAAACTCTCATTATTTGACATGTATATAAAAACATATCTTTTTTTTTTTTTTTTTTTTTTTTTTTTTTTTTTTTATTGGCATCACTAGAAAAATAGTACATTATATAAGATTACAACATGATTTTTACAGTATAATGTATATACAAAGCAGTTCTCCAATTATTCAAAGAATGCGTCAGTTAGGTAGTTCCATTTATCCCTAATACGCTCGGCCTTGCTGATTGTGTACATGAAAAGAGAATACATTTCAATATTTTTGTAGGATTTTATAGCTCTTGCTAGATCTGAGAAGGAGGGGATGGTATTACTTCGACTGCAGGTGTAAATATACTTTTTGTAGATGAGGAGACAGGTATTCCAGACATTTGGATAGGCATGCTCGGAAGTAGAGCCTAAAATTATTTCTCTTTTACTAATGTTTAGTTGAATTTGCGGATCCGGACTAAGGTTAATCCCTTCCACTAGTGAAAGTAAAATTGTTTTTGAGAAAGAACAATCGAAAAATAGATGTGCAATCGTTTCTTTCGTATTTCCACAGAATGAGCGCAGCTCTGTTTCCGAAAGCCCACATTTAAAGAGTCTAGATTTTGTGAATAGGATTTTATGGTTAATCTTATATTGTAAACTCTGTAGATAAGTATCATCTGTTTCCCTAAAAGTTTGTTTGTAAATGTATTGCCAATCATTATGGTCCAATGCGGTGTTCCATTTCTCTTGGGTATGTGTATGTTTTTTTGATACTTTCTGAAGAAATATGGGATAGAAGTGGCGGTTTGCTTTAGTGCAAACTATGAGTTCATTCACCAAGGGATCTGAAACAGATTCAAGTTGTGTACTATTAGATATTATATTTTTCCATAACCTTGGTATTGCATTGACCACACCGAGGTAGTTGGTGAATGGAATATCAAGGTCATATTTCAGCTTAAATTCTTGAAAGTCAAAGATGGATCCTGAAGCGCTATGTATATCGTTTATAAAGAAAACACCCTTTGTACACCAACGTCTGTAAAGAAACGGTTCATTGTTAATTTTTATATAATTATTATAAAATAGTGGTTGTGAGAGAATTTCTGTCGGGGTTGTGTGATTGCTATTTTTTAAGAGAGCCCATACCTTAAGTACGTTTTTCCAAAAAGGGTCCATATAATTTGAAACACTAAGTATGCCATGTTTATTCAAAGACCACATTTTGCTCCCCCCAAATTTTTCAAAATTATCGACTACGAGTGTTTTCCATTGGGCCATTGTTTCTGAATCTAGTAACTTTTTGATCCATATCATTTTTAAGGAGCAACACAGTGTTTTTAGGTGGGGTAGATTGAGCCCGCCATTTTCGATTAAGTTGATTATTACGTCACGTTTAATTTTGTCCCTTTTGTCCGACCATAGAAATTTAAAAATTATACTTTGAATATCATCTAATATCTTATCAGCTGGATCAGGGAGAACAGTAAGAGAGTGTAATAAGATGGGGATCGCTAACGTTTTAATGACTGTAACTTTACCGACTAGTGTAAGATTTCTGAGGGACCAATCTGCTAAAAGTGTTCGCATTTTGTTAATTTTTTCTGAGAAGTGTTTAAGTGTTTATAGAAGTAATTGGCCGAATTTAGTTCAAATTTTATGCCAAGTATGGTAAACGTTCCGTTATGATTCCACTGTATATGTTTTTCTGTTTCCAGTTCAATCCCACAGCCACGCCGAGATTCTATCCAAACGATATGAGTTTTATCAAAGTTAACGCTTAATCCGGATATCGCAGCGAAGTTGCCGAGAGAATTTAAGGTCTCGTTTAGGGAATCTTGGTCGTCATCTAAGAATAGAGTACTGTCGTCAGCGTATTGGTTGATTACATACTCCGAGTCATTAATTTTGATTCCATTTATTTTGGGATTGAATTTAAGAAATGCGTTAAGTATTTCGACACACAAAATAAACAGGTAAGGAGACAATGGGTCCCCTTGACGTACTCCCCTCTGAATATTAAAATAATCTGAACAATGCCCATTGTTCATGATGCAGCTAGAAACCTCGCCGTAGAACGTGTTGAACCACTGAATTAAGGATTCGCCAAAATTTAAAAACATGAGAGTTTTTCTGATAAAAGACCATTCAAGTGAGTCAAATGCTTTTTCGAAGTCAACTAGAACTAACATTCCTGGAATGTTCATAGATTCGCATTTTTCAATTAAGTCAGAGACCAATCGCGTGGATTCGCCTATGAATCTTCCCTTCATGAATCCCAGCTGACTTTCAGAAATTACTTTAGGAAGAACTTTTTTAAGCCTGTTGGCAATTGCTGATGAGCCTATTTTTTGATCAACATTAAGGAGGGAGATCGGTCGCCAATTTTTTATATATTCTTTCGATTTCCCTTCTGTTGGTATACAGGTAATAAGCCCCCGCCTCTGAGTGATAGATAATTTTCCTAAGTCATAGCCAAGGTTTAGGGAATTAACTACGTATTTGCCCAAGTCGCCCCAGAAATATTTATAAAATTCAATTGTAAATCCATCGGGACCCGGTGATTTGTTGTTACCCATGTCTTTTAGAGCCATAGCACATTCGTTTAAAGATAGTTTTCCTTCTAGTAGTAAACTTTCCTTTGTATCCAGTTTGCAAATGTGTGGATTTTCAGAGTCAAAAAACAAGCTTTCTAAAAGGTTAGTTTTGTGATTACTGTTAATTTTTGACTTGTACAGTAGTTCGTAAAAGTTACGTTGCTCGGTGAGTATATCGTTAATTTCTGTACACTCTGTACCGTCATCTCTTATTAATTTGGGTATTATTTTTTCTTTTTCTGTGTACTGTCTCTTTTCTAAGTTACAGAAGTATTTTGAGGGCCTCTCGCCTTCAACTTTCCATCTAGCCATTGATCTGATGATCATGCCTTATTTTTTATATTTTGCAGTTAGTTAGGCAGCGGATATTTTCTAACATATTTTCACAACCATCTTCGAGTTTTTCAGTAAGAACTTTTATTTGTTTTTCGATATCTAATTCGGTGCATTGAAGTTTTCGTTTCAGGAAGGAGGAATATGAAATTGTTTTACCTCTGATCATTAGCTTTAGTGTTTCCCAAAATAACTGATTGTTTATTGTGAATCTAGAATTATTTTCATCATCATTATTATTATTAATTTTATTATCACTACTACTACTTCTCCTACTGCTATTGTTATATGAATACTGAAGGACAGTATCTGCAATAGTGTCCTTAACTATTTGTATGTATTTGGGGTCGCTTAGCAAACTATTATCAAATTTCCAAATACCGCGTCCTCTAGTTTGATTTATAAATTTTAGGGAAATTACAACGGGTGCGTGGTCCGATCTGTACATGATACCAATATCTACTTTTTGAACAGCTGTCTGTAAGTCAGATGTGATTAAAAAGTAGTCTAATCGCGACAGTTGTTTATGTGGGCCTCCCCATGAATACATTTTTTTGCCAGGATTTTCTAAACGCCACACATCGTGTAAGTCTAGTTTTTCCATGTGTTTGTGGATGCATTCATTACATTTAACATTATTTTGTTTTTTATAATTTAGTGTGTCTAAACCCTGGTCCAATACCACATTCCAATCCCCACCAATCAACACTGAGGTGTTACCGATTTTTTCAATAGTATTAAACAGATTTCTATAAAAACTAGGTTCATCAAGGGCCGTATACCGCAGCGATGGTTAATCGTTGCGATTGGATCAAAATATCTAACACGACGAAGTTTCCAGCTGTATCAATTACCTTATTTTTGATTTCGTAGCCATAACTGTTTTTGAACAGAATGGCAGTACCCCTTTTGTTACTTTGGTACGATGAAAAGACTATTTCAACCCCCCACTCATGTTTCCAAATATTTTCAACTTCATTTGAGGAGTGTGTGTCAACCAGAAATGTTATATCGTATGCGTCTCTACATTTTGAGAAGATGTCCCTCCGCTTAATGGGGTCTGAGGATAGACCTCGGCAATTCAAACTTCCGAAAATTATACTATCCATGAGGATTCATTTGGTTTAGGCTGTCATAAACAATCAGCAAGGTCAATTATATTACAGTATATTCATAATTAGAGTTAATATTTTGATTAAATATATATGCCAATTTCAAAACAATTTTTTTGTAAAACAAAACAACAACAAGGGGAATCTGGCCGACATAGGTCCCCCATAAACTTTTGTCTGGGTGACATGATTTAACTCCAAGGGGTGCCAGAACTAACTGTGAATATAGAATCCTATATCACATGTATATGTTTTGAGCTTAAATTTATTAGAACCTGTTAATTTTGAAATGTACTAAGGCATCATTGTTTTTTAAGAGAAATAGACAGTGAGAAGATGTGTATATGGTGTGTTTTTCGAATAACACAGTCATGTTTTGGAGGAATTTTGAATGTTGGTTTCTGATCCCCCGCCGGGATGCGAATACTCAGCAACACCTCCTGGCAATCAGGAGTCCAGCGCCTAAACCACTAGACTATTGCACACCGAAAAAAAAGAAAAAAGAATGACACAATCGTAACACAATCGTGTTTTAGAGGAAGCCAAGAGTAACTGCCGGACAGACAGACGAATCAAACAGAAGAACAGGCAGAGAGACAGGCAGAGGAACAGACCAACAAACAGATAAACGGACGAGCGGCGGTAAAACAGTATTTATAGCAGTTAATGGAGGTTAACAACCAGACGAGAACAAAGGATGGAAAGAGTGAGAGGGAGAGAGAGAAAAAGGAGCAAGCGAAATAAAATGTGGAATCGGACAGGCCATAATATATTATAGTGCGCTGATATACGTTATCTACTTTTTACATAAAATTATCTTATGTTGTTGGCCAAACTTGTGTGTAAAATTAAACAAATAAAAGAGAGAGAGAGTGGGAGATCATGTGGAAAAGAGAGGAGGGGTAGAGTGAGTGACGCGACCGAAGGAAAGAGAAGTGGATGAGCTCTACTCGAAAGAGGGAAATGGTCAGGTGTCTGAGGGAGAAAAAAGGAGAGTAGAGAAAAGAGAGTGGGAGGGCTAAAGATAGAAGAGAGAGAGAGAGAGAGAGAGAGAGAGAGAGAGAGAGAGAGAGAGAGAGAGAGAGAGAGAGAGAGAGTACGCAGACGGGTAAAGGGACTAACATGCAGGCAAGTAGATTGTGGAAGGAAAATGAGGATGCGGGTATACACCAGCAGGCGGACATGAAGTGACAAACGGATTTCATAATGTCCACTCACTATTTTGTGGACAAAACAGTGCACACCCTAGGGAATAATCCGTAAATTGTTCATAATGTATTCCGGTGTTCCCTAACATATAGACATATAAATTATTATGACAAACCATATACAACCATGTTACATTATCTGTGTGTATACTGGGACTAGACTGATCACGATCCTGTGAAATGGTCAAAAATGGTCAAATGTACGTTAAGGCACGTTAACAGTGGGGATATGAAAATGAAACATGCTATTAATCCATTTCATGAATAGAAATAAATAGAGAAGCGTGAGGGGAAAGAGAAAAGTTGGTGGAGACAAATAGCAAGAAGGATGGGGTGGGGAGCAATTGGAAAAGAATGGAAAAGAGAGGAGGGGCAGAGTGAGAGTGAGTTGGCCGAAGGGAAGACAAATAATTACACCCAAACCAATAACACTATTTTGTTTATATAAATTTGTTTCATTACAAACCAGCGGATAGTACCTTTTGTTCAATCACCAGCAATCTGCAATAAAACATATTTTAATAACAAATTCAGACCACCAAACATAATCTATCCCTCAGCCAGTCAATTATCTATGTCACTTTTCCTGATAGATAAAGCGAGTGTGTATCAGTGAAAGAAAGGTAATGGGGTGGAAGTAAAAATAAGAGGGAGTGAGAGATATGAGAGGGAAGAGTGACAGAAGAGGAGAGAGAGGGAATGAGACGATGGGAGAGAGATGGATAAGTAAAAGCGACATGAAGCTTGTCGACACAGAGCTTGCTACTACAGCAAACTAACTTCTTTGGCTTCAAGTCTATCTATGGTTGCACGATATATCGATAAATCGATTCACACCAGTATTCTGACCAGTATAAATTGAATACCTGTGTAATAACATAAATATCGGTTTGTCGTCATTATTTATTGACTGACTCACAATTCAATTTTCAAGGTGTCGTGAGTTTTAACTGTAGCCCAGAACGAGTAACATTACCTCTTTACCTATCGAATCAGCCACATCCGCCCATGTAATATACATATTCAGCAGTTAAAGACTATTTTTTCAAGACATTTCAACAAAACCACATCATATAACCCATCACTGGAAAGAGCTCGTCGAGGTCGTTCCTATCAGGGGGTCACACGATATTGTTACGCGTAAATCTCTGAAAAAATCGATAAACTACTATTTAAAATAATAAATTTTGATAACACTAGGTAAATTAACAATCAAATTGTGTCATCAGGACATTCTAATTAGTTCTGACTGTGACGGCTCAAGACCCAATCATAGCACGTATGTTTAGCTATCTGTATAGTCTTCCGGCATACTGGTATACCGTGGTATTTTTGTTTTCAACTAACGATACCGACGTTCGGTTTAGAGTATCTTGCAGCCCAAAGCCTATCAGTACCAAAATTAGAAGCATGCTGAGATACTCCCTTTTACTCATTCGGTTTAGGATATCGGTTTAGAATATCGTGCAGCCCTAACCCTATCACCAACGAAGATACAAACATGTGGGTGGAAATACGCAGGTGATTGAAGTTGATCATATATCTTAAAGTCAGAATTATGCGTGGATGAGTCTTCCGTGTTGGTGGGCGGAGGGGGGGGGGGATGCGAACAAGAGACAATGAGAGAGGTAATAAATGAGAGAGAGAGAAAGAGAGGGAGAGAGAGATAGACCGGTAGACTGGCAGACAGACAGCAAGGGGTCATTTTCTTAGAATATCGTGCAGCCCTAACCCTATCACTAACGAAGTTACAAACATGTGGGTGGAAATGATTGAAGTTGATTATATATCTTAAAGTCAGGATTATGCGTGGATGGGTCTTCTGTGTTGGTGACGGGGGGGGGGGGGATGAGAGAGGCGATAAAGGAGAGAGAGAAAGGGAAGGAGAGAGGGAGAGAGAGAGAGAGAGATAGACTGACAGGTAGACTGACAGACAGATAGCGAGGGGTCATTTTCTTTTAGCTATATTTTACTATATTTAGCTGTATTGTAGGAGTACTCTATCCCAATTGAATACAAGTTACTTCTTATCTTATCTTCTTACTTCTTATCTTTTATGAACAACGTCAATGACACACTTTCTTCAGAGAATTTTCCTTAATAGAAACTGTCAGATTGTGTAAAATGAAAGTCTCCTGAACTATTTGGTATTGGCGAAATATTTGCAGCAGGCTGTGTTATCCGTTTCAAGTCTTCTTCAGTCCGGAAGCGGTGAATATTTCCCTGTGTCGTTTTTAAAAACAGTTTGCCATTTGAACACCACGAGTTGGACATACCTGGCGATTTATATGCCTTTTGAAGAAGAAAATAATTGAAATGTGTCACATCTTCAGATATACTTATACTGGAGCCTTTCAGCATTTTCCTTTTAGGAATAACCTCCAATTTTGGTTTTCTCGAACAGAATTTCACTATTATTGGACGATTGTTTCTATCTCGGCCTTGCGCCCGAGTGTTTACTCTGTGTGCTATCGATATATCTGATTCCACAATATTCGTTTTCAGATTAGCATTGAGAATGTCTAAGACTGCTTTTCCACACTGCTCTATGGTTTCGCGTGGAGATTCCTTCACAAAAACATATCTTTGGTAACGGAGATTTAAAGTTGCATTGGCAAGGTTTTCGAAAGATTCCTTACCAATCGACTGAGGGAGCACCTAGAAGAAATCGACTCCTTCAACAAATGGCAAAGAGCCTATAGGAACCATAAAGAAGGAATGGAGCACGTCCACCGTCGCTTGGAAAAAATGAAAACTGCCATCAATAACCAACAAACATGCACAGCAATCCTACTAGATGTAGAAAAGGCGTTCGATTCCGTTTGGCACAATGGAATACGTCTTAAGCTATCCAGAATGAATCTCCCAATGAAACTGTTAAGACTACTCTCCTCCTTCGTTATCGACCGTGAAATAAAAATCAGAATGATCAATCAATAACGAAATATCCGAGAGTGCCCCCCTCGAAGCAGGCACCCTTCAAGGATCCGTTCTTAGCCCCCTCCTCTATATCATCTACGTCAATGACCTCAAAATCTGGGAGAAGCGAATTCAAATTTCACAATTTGCGGACGATAAGGGACTATGGGACTGTAATGACACCGCCAAGCAAGTCCAAACATCTCTTCAGCGCGCTATAGAAGGCCTGGAGCAATGATGTGCTAAAAGGAGAACTGAGCTGAACGCAACCAAAACCCAAAGAATCACCTTCACCCGTAAGAATTAAAACACGCGATTTTTTACCTTAAACTTCTGGACGGACAAAGACCTCTCAGAGTGCACCGAAGCAAAATTCCTTGGCATAACAATTGACCTAAACTTATCCTTAAAAAAACATATCAATGATATGGGCATCAAAGCCTCAAAACGCATAAATCTTCTAAAAATGATTCGAAGAACGTCTTGGAGAGCCAATCAGATAGTCCTACTTAAACTGTACAAAGGATTCGTGCGCCCACTACTCGAGTATGGGGCACGCATCCTCAGCGAATAAAACTAACATGGGGAAACTCCAAAGAGTCCAGAACCACGCGCTCAGGGTTGCCCACCGTGCCCCATGGGACACCCCACCAAACTACTCCACGACAAACCCGGAATTAAAACTCATAGGAAACCGTATTTCCTCTCTAGCCGCGAAAAACCGCGATCGCCTCACCGACAGCAAACTAATATCAGAACTTCATGACATCTGTGCCAGCCAGCAAAAAACAAAAAATGCCACAAAATAATCACCGCGAGCTATCACTGGTACCTAGGGTTCCATCCTGACCGAGGGGGGGGGGGGGGGCGGTCGGCCGGGGGGGGGGGGGGGGGGACCCGAAACAGGTGGATTCGACCCGTCTGACCCGATCGATCCGCTCCCGCCCACGGTCAGTATGGCTCTGAGGTTCATACTCTATCAAGATGACCACTAACTGCGAGAAGCGCAAGTAGGAACTAAACCATCGAGGTAACGAGCAGTAAGCACCTTTGGGTGCGGCATATGAACGTCAGAGACTGCACTCCTCTAATAACAACCCCCTCCCCCAGCCCCTAAAATCTCAACTTACTTAATCGAGATGACCCCTATAAATGCAAGTAGGAATCAAACCGCGGGGGTAAAGAGCAGTAAACACACTCGAGTGTGCCATATTAGCGTATAGACTGCTCTCCCTTCACAATAATTGCAAAAAACACAAGTAGGAATCAAACCGTGGAGGTAACGAGCAGTAAACACCCTCGGGTGTGGCACATTAGCGTCATAGACTGCTCACCTCTCATAATAACACTCCCAACCCCTAAAATCTCAACTTACTTAATCAAGATGACCCCTATAAACACACGTAGGAATCAAACCGCGGAGGTAAAGAGCAGTAAACAACCTCGGGTGTGGCATATTAGCGTCATAGACTGCTCTCCTCTCACAACAATTGCAAAAAACCACAAGTAGGAAGCACATCGTGAAGGTAACGAGCAGTAAACACCCTCGGGTGTGGCATATTAGCGTCATAGACTGTTCCCTCTCTTAAAAACCTCCTTTACCACCCAGTCTCTACTAAACTCCAATCCAAAAACTCTTCAAAACTATCTTGACTGGGTTATACGCTGCCTTCAACATTCGTTAGATCATAATCAGCAGGGTGTTGACAAGTAACTAAAATATATTTACTCTATTGTATACAACACACTAATTCTGTTTTCTCTATTTTAAGCAGGTACCCGCAGATGTTTTTGATCCTCCACTCCCCAATAACCGCTATGGAAAAACTCGTAACCGCTATGGACTTCGAACATCCTTCACTCTATCCCTAGAAGTGGTCATCCACCTCCGGGGAGGCGAATGTTGGTCCTGCGTCCCACCTGTAGCCCCATTTTGGAAACGCCAGTAGTGCGCTTTCAGGTCCCGGCCAAATAGGTTACCATGCAGGCTTGTCCCTGAACCAGGGAAGTTCGGGTCTTTCTCTGGGTGGTCCCGAATGGGACCGCTGTTTTTTCTTCTCAATTATATCCAATCTTATAAGCAGAAGTCCACACAGAAGCCAGCTCAACCTCCGCCATTTGCCTGAGGAAGACTATACTTGCCAATGATGGCCCACCAGAACTAGATTACATTTATTACATTATAAGTGGCAGACTATATTTGTCTGAAAACACCGACACATCACCCTCGGGGAGAGGTAGCACCTTTTTCGGGAAGACTCCATCTCACACTGGACCTCACCCGAGGGATTACACCAAAGAACACCAAAGAACCTCACAAAACACCCTAACAATCAAGAACTCCATGATCCCGGACATCTGCTGAGTACCCTCCCTTTGACGAACCCGGACATGTTGCTAAAAGTCCTTTTCAACCGTTAACGAGGGTCGAAAGGGGCTTGCCCCACACCGCCCCTGCGCGCCTTCGGCGCGAGAAACCATTTGATCCCACGAATAAGATTTAAAACATTGTAATGACAGCATGGTTGCTCATTACTGAATACTTATTATCTTTGGTGACCACTTTCTCTTAGATCTTCTTTATTTTTATCAAACTTTAAGCAAATAATTGATAACAATAAAACAGCACTGCGTTGACAGCGGCACAATTAGCTTTATGTTGAGAGTGTACTAACAATGAACATTGAATTAAAGACATAAAACATTAAATTTTCATTGTTTTGAACTGTTGGTTCATCATTAAACAATTGGGTATTTATGACCACAATTATTCAAAACTGTTAGAATGTGAACTTCAAATTATCCATGGCTGGACCATTTCACAAGCTTTTGTCACATTTTCTGACTTTCCGTTGAACCCAAAATATCTTTTTAGATGTAAGTCGTTTCTCAAAAGATAAATTTTGATAGATTTTTTAAAAGCTTGTATACACAATTTAAAGAAAAGTAATCATAAGTAATTACAAAAGTAATCATGATTTCTGTCAATTTATAAGTGTAATTGATTACTTTTGATTACTTGTAATCATGAAATGCCACGATTACTGGTTCCGTACGATTACTTGAAAAAATTGTAATCGATTACAGACGATTACGAATACTGATTACGATTACCCCAGCCCTGCCCAGCACATATTTTGAACCTCCATTGAGCTGCAGCTTCATTTTCCAAAGTCCCAAGTTAACCCTTTACCCAATCAATCGGCCACGTCCGTCCCCGTAATATGCAAATTCAGCAGCTGAAAAAGTATTATTTTTCCAAAAATTTAAACAAAACCATATAATGTGAAAATAAAAAAAATTAATATCGTCTGCGTTGGGTAAAGGGTTAAGGATGTCTAATTATGCTGAGACATCAGTATGACCATTTTTATAAATTTATGGCTCTGCCTAATTTTAGCCTTAGATTGTAACATGCTTTTAAAACTGGACGATGCCAACAATTTTGAAAGTGGTATTGCTCCCCCACTTTTCCGAGTGATGAAATGCCGGTTTGAACTTCGGGAATGCATTGGGCGTTATAAATGCTACTTCCAGCAATTATGAAAAATGCACTCAGTGATCACTGGTTGACCCCACTGACCTCGACCCCTAAACTGAACCTCATTTGGTGTTGGTCTCAGGCCCAAAGGTCACACCATGTTTAAGCGCGACTACTTTTAAAATTACAAAAAGAACTCCTACCTTTTTGAGCATAGAAATCCCTGTATGAATTTCGGGCATTCATTTAGCGGGTCAAAAAATAGGATTTCCAGCAATTCTGAAAAATGCACTCAGTGACCCCTGGGTGCTCTTAGTAAACCTTGACCCATATATTGAACCTCCATTGGATTTCGACTCATTTGGTGTTGGTATGATGTCTATAGATCAAAAATGCATTGGGGTGGGGGGGGGGGGGGGGGGTTGGATAAAATTTTATTTCTGACAATTCTGAAAAAATGCACTCAATGGCCCCATTGATCTGGAACCATGTTTTGAACCTCCCTTGAGTTTCGAGTCACTTGGATTTGGTCCGAGATCCATAGGTCATACCAAGCATGAGATTTGAGCGTGCCCCACTTTCGAAATTTTTGTCCGCGCCCACTTTTTTGAATGTACAAATACATGTATGCAATTCTGGAAAATGCACACCATGACCCATCGGAGATTTCAGTTATCTTGACCCATATTTAGAACCACCATTGAGTTTTGACTCATTCTGGTGTTCGTCGCAGGTCCATAGGTCATATTTTTCTTGAGATACGAGCGAGACCGACTTTCAAAATATTGAGCCCCGCCTCCTTTTTAGTGTAAAAATACATGTATGAACTTCGGGAATGCATTTGTGGGGTCATCATTCACGTTCGCACCTCTGACTTCAGAAAGTGAACACCATCTGAGCAATCACCATGGCTAATTTGGATATTCCAATTTATCCACAGAAAGCTTTGTCAGACCTGGGCGTCTCTTGCCCTCTCAACTGGACTCTCCAGACGATAGGCAAGAGCGTCATCTGACGCTGGAGTTTGACACAGAGGAGGACACCACCACACCTCCTTCGGGTAGAGGTAATACCTTTTGTGGGAGGAACCCCTCTCACACTGGTCCTCACCCGAAGGAGCCTGGACCTGGCCCTGAAAAGAGGATAAAAATCAAGAAGAAGAAGAAGAGCCCATCAACCAGGGGCCGTGATGTCCGGCGGCTGAATGATTTCCTGAAAAGGAAGAAGGAAGAGACGGCGGAGGAGAAGACAGAGGAAGCCACTACCATTTCCCCACCTCCAACTCCTTTGACTTCCATTCACATCCCAGCTGCCTCTGATCTGGGAGTGGGAGGCAACCTGGAGGATGGTGATGTTATCAGTGTGGCGGAGCCGGAAATGAAATGGAAACTGGATCTCAGAAGACTCCTAATCCAATCTCTCACCTCCCTCCGGATCAAGAGCATGATCGAGGACTTCCATGTCTCATAGCAGCACTGGAAAGCTTGCGGCAATATGTTAGAGATACCATCAGGGAGACATCAGATAGCAACAATTATGTGACGACACTTCTGGCAGAACGCAACATCCACAGTACTCCCGAAGCAGCTAGGACTCGACCACTCCATCCAAGTCAGTCCTCAAACAAAACCATCAGCAGCCCGATTACACCAACAACCACTACAGTCTCACCATCACAGCCACCTCCACCCAAAAAGAAAAACAGGCGGCATAAACGCCGCTAAACAGTCAGAGAGGGTCGAAAGGAGCTTGTCCCACACTGTCTTTTCGCACAAAAAACATTACATTTCAATCGTTAAATTAGGGAGTTGTAAAATGCTATTTCTAGCAATTCTGAAACATGAAGCCAATGACCCATTCGTTATATTGTGATGACTACTCAAAATTCTACTGAAGACCCAATGGTGAACAATTCTATTTTTTAACCATAACCTCTCGTAACGACCAAAAACTATCCGCACAATGCATTGAATTCCTCATTCAGATTTTACTATTTTTCCAATTATTGCCTCGAAAACATTGTTATGACCCCAAACTCGAAAGAGCCCCAGGGATCGTTTTTGAGGCAAAAAATGAAACTTTTGAGTTATTCCATTATTTTTTTTAGTGTCGTCTGCTTTTTGTGTTAAACAAAGGTTAAATACAACGACTTCTTGGGAGCACTCCACTCCCACGTAGCACTACGACCAACCACCTCTCCATCCCTTCCCTCATATACATACACAGCACTACGGAAATAGAAATCACTGCATCATGTTTTGATGAGATTTTCAAAGCTGAAGTTTCAGAATGCACAACACACGAGTATGTCGTTCACCTATCGGTTGCCACATCGATCATCAACCTGCTTTCTTTTTTTTGTTATTTTTTATGATTACGACAAACCGATACATTTTATAGTCTACGTTTACTTTGAAATTAAAGGTTATGAAAGTGCTAATCGTTTAGGTGTGTGACATACTTGAAAATCATTACATCAATAGTATAAACACTTGCAGTGCTACCATCTATGATCAATAAACAAGATGTAGTTCTTTGGTTGATTCTACTATAACCTTCCATGATGTCTTACAGTGTGTGGAGAGTTTATTTCCATCAACATATCAATGGAATTTTTTCACGCAAAACGTTTTAACTATACAACTTTGAAAGGGTTGAGTACACGGTAGAGGGAAAAAAAATGAAATGGTCCAGATTCCCGACAGATCCTAACTTTCATGCCCGACCCTAATATTTTTATGAGCACTTGCCAAATAGGTAAAATCTAGTTAAAATGATTCCGAACATGCTTGCGACCCTGGATTCAAATACATGCACACCGCGAATATAGGCCATACTGTTTAACCCTTAATTTTTATTCAAGGGTCGTCTGCTATTCCTAACAGGAATAGCAGACGACACTTCCAAAAAAATCCTTGACCGATTAAAAACGTTCATTTTTGCCTCAAAGGTATTACTTATAACCCTCATTAGAACGATCGCAACCAACTCGTTTCAATGAGGGCGCATAAATTGTTTTTTGAGACAAACAATGAAACAATTGTAAAATTTGAATGGCGCTTTTTAGTAAATAGCACTAACATGCTACAGCAAACTCGCAAATTTCTCGACAAAAAATTTGTGGGTTACTCTGTATGTAGGCCCCTGGAGGAAAAACAAATGAAATGTGAGTGTTGTGGATAAAGTACAAACGTTATGTGATTTACAGAAACTAAGATTCACTTCGAAGAGTACACAGCTTTAGGTACATATTTTACCTTACGCTTGTCTTTAATACTATTTTAAGCAGTGGTAGCCAAAGGGGTGGGAGCGAGCGAACGACGGCCCGAACGACACATCCTGGGGGCGGCAAAATATGACAAAATATGTTAGTAAGTTCATGATATCCAGATGTCTATATGAAACCAGCCACCAAAAAATACTTACGGTGCAAGGGTTATGGCGACATCTGTAAGGTTGGCGGTAATCTCTCCTTGTCCGACACTGTTTTGAAGGGGTGTTTTTGTTGCTGGTGGGTTTGGAAGGATATTGCTACTACAGGCCTTTGTGAAGTAGAACTTAAGGCAAATCCAAAATGAGTTACCTTCAGGGAACCTTATTTCTGCCGTTTAAAAAATATAAAGTAATCCTGATATGTTCACTGATTTTAGTACAAAGGCTTAGCGAGTGTAATCCAGAACTCTGTTATTTTTCTGGGAACTTCTTCCATCGTGTCGACGGATTGCTGTGATGTATTACACTGTTGGAAAGGGCTCTTAGAGCCCTTTCCAACAGTGTTTTACACCACAACACTTCATCCGCAAAGTATGAAAACACAAAATTTGATCACCATTATGAAGTAGAGCATGGTTCTACAGATGCCTGAAAATAAGCAGACTGTTATCTGCAGAATGGGGGCCCCAGAGGGTGAATTTGGTGATTCTATCCTGCACAGTAGGGTGGCACCACTAAATTTACCCTCTGTGAACCCCCATTCTGAATCAAAGTCTCAAGCCTAAACAGCAAGAGGTACCCAGAGGATAAATTGGCACACTGTATGGTACAGCATCAGGAGATTCACCTGTGGGGACCTCATTTTGCAAATAACAGGTTGCTTATTTTCAGACTGGTTCTGGTATAGGTAACGAATAATTCGAGTATGTTTTCGCGCTCTTTGTCGAAGGTCCAGTAATGCAATCGAACTAAAGATCGGTTACCTTATTTCGTTTGAGGCGAATAAAACTACAGGCCTAATACTATTTCTGCGAAACTTGTCTTATTTATTTATTTATATATTTATTGGTATTTAATATCACTCTAGCGTTTAGTTAGTTTAACCAATATTTATTCAAAATATTTCAACTAATATAAATTATACAACGTAGTAGATGGTGGATCCGACAGAAAGCTAAAAAGCTTATACAAGGTATCGTTTCCACATACAACATTTACAATGTAACAATATAACGGGATCAATGATAGTCAAAAAGTTGCATTTATATTGTTTAAACTATGCTCATTAAAGTCAGAGATGCCGAAGAATAAGAAGAGAATTATGTATGAAGAGAAAAAGCAGGAAGCCAACCAAGGTGCAAACTAATCCGATGACGATATCAGTCAACTACACGCACGGCAGGCGTACACATTCTTTTGTTAAGTTCAAACTACATTCCCTAAAACAGCACAGCTCTCCACACCAAATTCCCGACCACCACAGCCGCCCTCCCCAGGGCAACTCTACCAGTTTAAATTGATTCACCCTAATGAAGACTACAGCGTCCACCGAAACGCCGGCGCAAAAGAGCTGCACTACTTCAAAGATTGGAATATATATATACACTTACATTTACTGAAAGCGCTTTGAAACTACAATATAATCTTGGACTAGATCAAAGACTGACTATTATCTTCATTGCTTAGCATCTGTAGCTATGACCGCTGCAGACCGAAATATAAGTATAAAATGAAGTTTAGCCAGTTGTGTATACCAATGCTGCCCATTGGTAGTCAATATAGGTGCGCGATAGGCGACTGTCCCGAGCGGCATCTTAGGTGGTGGGAAAATATGTCAATGAAGCCATAAAATCTAGATATCTATATAAAACCAGCCACCAAAAATACTTAGCGATGCCCAGGAATAGAACAGCGCCTACAGTTTACCGCTGGTGACGATGTATGCCGGTCCGTTACTGACAAGTCTGAAAATAAGCAGACTGTCATCTGCAAAATGAGGTCCCCAGAGGGTGAATTTGGTGATGCTACCCTGGATAGTATCACAAAATTTACCATCTGTGAATCTCAGTCTGAATCAAGGTCTCAAGCCAAAACAAAAAGATGTACCTAGAGGATAAATTGGCCCACTGTATGTGATAGCATCAGCAAATTCACCCTCTGGAGACCTCATTTTGCAAATGAAAGGTTGCTTATATTCAGGCTTGGTCACTGATGCTTCCCACTGCAGAGGATTTACGCGCCAGGCATAGATGGCATTTGTATACGGTTTCTATTTTACCATTGACACATAATTTGTTTACCACAGTAAAGAAGTACTCTTCAGTATTCTGGAGTTTCCACGGGGTAAAACTTGCCTTAGGTAAAGGGTTAAATGTTATTTCGTGCAGTTTTTTCAGGTGTGGGAAAGTTACGCAATGTTCGCTTAACAGTCGTAAGACTGGGAAGAGTGTGATAACCGCGACTGAGAGTATTTACAAAACTTACGAAGCTGACCCGTAAACTGTACCGGTATTATGATGAATTAATCCACAACATGAACTGCGAACATGTCCCGTACCAGTAGTGTCCGCATACCAACAGATCTCACTCGACGACGGAGTACGCTCAGTCACGCTTTCAACTTTAATGACTGCTAGTTTGTATTTATATCTCAACAAACACCCTAATACACCTTGGATTATAGATGCTCTTACTTTTCTGTGTTCGGTTTTCACTGGATTGTTGAACTCACAAGGTAAGTTGACAAAAGAACGATTAATATTAATTGTAAATTGTAGGCTTGTAGCCGAGAGTAGGGATGGGACCCCGGGGGTGGGAATGGAGGTTCTTGCCTTGTAGTTCCTTTCCTGAGAATCCCGAAATGCCAACTGCAGACGCCTTTAGAAGCAATATATTCAAGTTTTTAAATCTTATCCCCAGACTGGGAGAGCGGTGGCTCCTTGGGCAAGGCATTTAATCCCGATTGCCCTCGTGGGGGGCAATGTGGCGTACTGCACGTAGATGGTGAACGTGTCTTCAAACTATGCGCTAACCCTGCATGTATGGAGTTAGAACGTTGGGTAGTCTGGCAGCTGCTCGCCGTTGCTCGGTGGTTCTCTCCTGGTACTCCGGCGTCCTCCACCAGTAAAACTGTCCGACACGAGGTGACCCTTCTGTCGAAAGTGTCGTTAAACCCCAATAAAAAAAATTCTCACGTGCCTTTTGCTTCCTCGGATTGGTTGAGAGGTACTATTTTATTCTCAATAGTTTTAAATATCGAGGGCCCTAAAAACTCGTGCACTATTCCCGTGCACTATACAGTACAGCTGTCGTGGACTGGTCGTAATCCTCGTATGGTCAGTGATGTCCACACATGCGTTTACCAGGTAAAACAAAATCATCAGCAGCAAACTTTTAATTGAAGAAGCACCGGGTCGTACCCGGTGCTTCATTAATTAATTTTTTGATGATTATTCCTTTAATTAGTGTTTGGAATCTAATATTATTGCGTCCGTGGAAATATTGTCCACCCATGGAAACTGACCATTCCACGGCAACTGTACAGTACACATTCTAAAAAACACCCTGGGATATTCTAGGACGTTCGGCTGACGGAACAAACCCGTCCCTTTTAACTAACGTTTTTTCATGAATTGTGTTTCGTTATTTCGAAATTCAAGAGTGAATTGTTTGTCTTGGGCGAGAACATTTACAACAAACAGTGCAATTGGAATTGGAATCCTGATTGCTAGCACGATTCATTTCTGTTCGATACAATATAATAATAATTATTACACGGCATGTCGAGGACTGTGCAACAATAGTGGTCCCCGAAGCAGGGCAGGGAAGAGGAAATTTGGGCCCTAGGGGTAATTCTGCAACGGGCCGCCTTTCAAAAGTGTCGGGATACTGATGCAGATATTGAAGGAATCTGCCGCGAGTGCCGAGGCCACGAGCGATGATAGGGTGGTTTGGGGTTTCTGGTTTGGGGTGGTTTGGGGGGGGGGGCGGGTTGTCCCCCCAATTTTGAAATCAGTTAATAAATGGAGACTTCTGGCGGCTATTGGGATAAAAAATTACGTTATTTTTTGGCCGTCAAAATGACGTTTTGATAAGGTTATAATTTCAAGAATCACGCAATCCAAAATTACAACAGTTGGTCAAGTACAGGGCTCCATTCACGATACTGCCCCCTTCTTAACAGTTAGCACAGGAGTCAGAATCTGGTGGGTGGGGGGGGGGGGGGGGGAGGCTAGTCCAAACATGGCCTAAAAGCACGTATTTGATTTTTGGGGGTTTACTTTGAATATTAAAAAAATAGTCTTTTCGGCCATGTTTGGACTGTCGGGAGTCCTCACCCAAGAATCCTGGACTCCTGGGCCAAACCCAGGCCCCCTAAAGTTCCGGGCCCTGGGTAACTACCCCGGCCCCTACCCTCTCTCCAGGCCTGCCCCGAGGAATAATAGTCCACACTCTTTCGGAGTGTGGGCTATTCTTGCGCGAGGACCATTATTTTAACATAATCAACTCTAAGCCGAGTGATATTTACAATAAAGTAACAGTCACAATTGTGATGAATACTGTTTCGTTAGAGTAGTTTACTATCAAAACATTGGACAGTCACTGTAACTTTTTTAGGTAATTTAATAACCTTCAGATTGCGACTCATATCGTATCTTTTGAACATTTTATCAGCATAAACATTATGAAATACATAGTATCTTTATGATAGTTTAACAACCAGAAATGGATGATGATGTATTCTTGTGGGAGTTTAACAACCATCACATAGTTGTATAAATTGTATAATGGTAGCTTGACCAGTACATTGTGACATACGCAATATATTTAGTGGTAGTTTAACAACCAGAAAATTGTGGTGTATATTGTTTCCATGCAGTAGTTTAAAAGTGTGTGGTGACAGAAAATGTGGTTTCGCGGTTCGTGGTAGTTGCATAGCCTCGTGACCCGTATTCTACGCCACAGCAACCAGAACAATGCGTTGTACACTGTAGCTTTGCAATAAACTGTAATTTTGCAATGCAGTCAGAGAATTTCGACCGGATTGCGACCCAGGTGCGATCTCGTTGAAACTCTCCGTCTGCTTTCTTAACCAGTACTGCAAGTTGTAACCCTGTAACTTTAACCCTGAAGTCATCAGATTAATTTTACGTTAATAACTACTGCATATGTATGTGTACAGCTCCAGAAGACTTAAAAGTGTTTCTACATCATGACCAATTTGGCGTACCAAGGCAAGTGGATTAAATAAGTAACAGGGCCGTTCGAATCTCAGATTTAGAGTCGAACCGAATCAGGCGGAGAAAATCGGATCGAATGGGATCGAATCATACTGCTTTGCAATTTGTAGTTCACATTCTGCACACTCTTACAACCGTTGAATACAACAAATATTGCCAGTCTCCATTCGAGTATTATATTCAACGGCCCCTCGTCTGTTTGGGCGAAACAAACAAAAAGGCGGAATACTTCATATATGGTATCAAAATATTTTCGGAAGCGGAACTAACTTCAACTCTTCTTCTATCTCTTTCTTCTTTTCCTGTACAGGGGACCTGATGATTGAAGAAGTGTTCAAGAGGAGACGCTTTGGTAGGATTTTGACGACATATTACGATTCGAAAATTTTCGAATCTAATCGAATCAGAGGGGGGATTTCGAATCGAATCGAACTCGAAGCTCGTGGGATAAAACTATGTTAAAGTATTTTGATACACTTTAGCGTTACTCTATATGTTTTTTTAGGTGCAATTGAACAACCGGGACATCGTCAAATACATTGTATCTTTGTAATAGCTTTACAGCCATCCTATTCCGTCGTACATTGTGACGTGAATTGTAGCTTGGTGAAACTTTAACAACCAGAACATAATGATGTACACTGTGTCTCAGTGGAAGTTGAACAATCGGAATTATGTACTATATACAGTATCTTAGTGGTAGTTAAACAACCGGAATTCTGTGTCATACACAATATCTTAAATATCTTAATGGTAGTTAAACAACCGGAATTCAGTATTATATACTGTATCTTAACTGTGGTTAACCAACTGGAATTCAGTATTATACACTATATCTTAACTGTGGTTAAACAACCGGAATTCAGTATTATACACTGTATCTTAACTGTGGTTAAACAGCCAGAATTCAGTATTATACACTGTATCTTAACTGTGGTTAAACAACCGGAATTCAGTATTATACATTGTATCTTAACTGTGGTTAAACAACCGGAATGCAGAGCAATGGACTATATCTTAGTGGTAGGTAAACAACCAAAATTCAGCGATTTTCAGTGTCGTAGTGGTGGCTAAACAACCTTGTGCCCTGCAATCCCAGTTTTCGTCTCGAATCGAATTTCGAATCGAATATTCGAAAAATTTCGAATCGAATCTAATTTCGAATCTCGAATATCACAACTATATGGCTGTGAATAATTATACCTGTATCATAACTGATGTAGTTCGCGACGAAACATTTGACTTCGGAGATGAACGCGATTTAAACAAGATGGCAATTTTACAAGAAACTTTCCGCAATTTCCCGTACCAAAATTACAAGAGTGTAATTGTTGACACGAATTATCACCCGTGATGTTATTTTTATACTGGTATCCTGCTTGTCATTCCTGGTAAATCATTTACCAGAATGACAAGCAGGATACCATCTTAAAAATGACATGCACATAACTATCAAATCATTTCAATGCGTGCGCGGACTCCCGGAGCTGCTACGCCAGATATTCAACAATGATTCTCATCAGTCATTATTTTGTCGGCACAATGCATTAGAAGCTGCTGGTTGGAATATTAGAAATGTCTCAATAGATGAACAGTTTGTATTCCGTGCTGCATGACAAATAAATCAGACATCCCGAGTCCCGGTGTAAAAGGAATGGAAGTCCGTAGGAACGTTAGTCCCTCTGGACTATTATTCCGCGGAATTATAGTCCTAGGTCTAACATTTCTAGGAATAGTAGTCCGGCGGACTACTATTCCTAGAAATGTTAGACCTAGGACAAAAATTCCGCGGAATAATAGTCCAGAGGGACTAATTTTCCTACGGACTTCCATTCCTGTTACACCGGCCCACCAACATTGTCACGCGAGTCTCGGAATCTCTATTTTCCGTGCATATTCTAGGTAGGTTTGTATCCCGAGAAATGATTCAATGGAAACCCGGCGAGATTTCTAATGTCAACAAAACATGAACCATGAGCTCTGAAAACGATAAGAAGTGTAAATGCGCGTTCCCGACCGAAGCGTCGCACAACGGTGAGAAATGTCGGCCTTATCGTTTGATCGTTGCTTCAATTTTCAATCAACCACACGATTCGAAATCTCGAATCTCAAAAAAAAAAATGAGTAGAATCGAATCGAAGCTTTGCGTTGATCTCTAATCGAATCGAATACTCGAAGCTTCGCAGATTCCCAAAACAATCTGACTTCAATGTTATACTCTGCGCCGTAGTGCTAGTTAGACAACAGGAATTCAGTGTTACGCGCAATATTTCAGTGATAGTTAAACGACCGGAATTCACTAGTATGCACAATATACAAGTGGTAGTTTAACAGCCATAACACAATAATGTATACTGTGTCCCAGTGGTGATTTGACAATCGCGACACAGTGACATACACGTATCTTCCTAGCGGTTTAACAGCCATAACACGGGGACGTACACTCTATCTCATTGGTAGTTCAGAAACCAGATCTCAATGGTCACGGCATTGAACTTCAAACCAAGAGGTCCGCGGTTCGATCCCCGTCAGGGGTAACTGCGTTGTGTGCATGGCCAATGCCCTTAAACCCGATTGCCACGTAGGGGCACGGTCGCACTGTGTACTAAGGGGTACTTACATCGATGGCGCACCTGTCTTCAAACAATGCTAACCCTGCTTGTGTGGTGTTGGTACGTTGGGGAGTCTAACAATTGTTCGCCGTTGCTCGGTGGTTCTCTCCGGGTACTTCCGGAAACTGCGCGACATGTGGTGACGCTGGCTGTCAAAAGTATCGTTAAACCACAGTAAATAAATAGATAATCATTTGAACCCGAAAGCCGCTTTTCTGGTTCAGGATCGTGATGCGAAACGATTTCATAAAGTGGATAGTTGCTCGGCGATTTTGTGTTGCAGACCAATCAAGATTTTCAACGTGCAGCCTTGGGGCTGCACGTCGAAAATATTGATTGGTCTTGCCCCAAGTAACGATTATACATTCTACCAGTTGATTGCTCTAAACTGGCATGAAATATACCATCAGGATCCAGAGGGTTATGAAGCAGAACGTAGTGAGTACACTGCATCTCATAGATGATGTAACAACCAGGATACATCTTAGTGGGGTTAAGTGATCAAAACTTTATGAGAAATTTGGTATTATGTTCTGTGCCTTAACCCTTTACTCAACGTACACGATATCAAAATTTGTTATTTTAATTATATATTTTTTCAAATTATTCAAAGGAAGTTCAGCAAAACCATATTATGTGACCACTCATTGGAACGAGGTCGACGAGCTTGGTTCAATGAGGGGTCACTTAATATGGTTTTGTTAAAACATAGAGGATATCTAGTGTTTTTGATTGGATGCCGAAAATGATCTCACTCGTGACCGAAACAAACGGTTATTTTCGCTCGCGATCCACTCAAAAAACACTAAATTTTCTTTTTATTATACGCTTTTTATAAGAATCTGATCATTCCTATCGATAATTCCACTCATTTCAACCTTGAATTGGTGCATAAAAGTAAACAGGTGTTCGCCGATCTGATTCAGCTAGCCCGTTTCATGCATCAGTTCAAGGTGAATACGCGTAGAATTATTGCTGGAAATGATCGGTATCCCCTCAAAAACACTAGATTTTCTTTTCATTATACGTGTAAAACAAATTGATCATTTCCAGTGATAATTTGACTCGCATTCACCTTGAAGTGATGTCTTGAAAGCCACCATTTTGATTAATACCGTGAAAGTGAAAATTTCTATATCTTCAGAGTGGGGGGATACGATTTCTATCTTTCCGCATTTTTTTCGACGATATATCGTTTGGCATATAATAAAATTCAGTGTTATTCAACTGCTCAATTTGTAAATTATGCGCATGGCTACCCGCGATTCATTAGGTAAAGGGTTAACCATTTATCGAACATAATGGCCACTGTCGGACAGAAAAATGCCATTCATATTTTATTGTGCTATCCATTCGTGCCTCCAAAACCTAGGTTTATGACCCATCATTGGAACGAACTCGTTGAGCTATTTTCAAAGAGGGGGCACTGAATAAAAATGTTTAGTTGTTCAAGAGATGTTTTGCAAATGTTTCTTTCTACCAGAGGCGGACTGGCCATATGGTCCACCGGGAAAATTACAGGCCTCCCCCCCCCCCCCCCCCCCACTATTGGGACCCCTCTTGTGCCCCAAGATTGATGCAGCTCAACACCTGTGGGTGCATGCATGTTTGTGAAAATTACCAACAAGCGAAATGGATCTGTTTACATAGACTGCTCTCTATGTGGACTGTCCCACCTGCGGCAACCGCGTTGTGTCCTTGGGCAAGGCACTTCACCCCCCCCCCCCCTCCATTGCCCACGTGAGGGCACGGTGGCGTTGTGTACTAAGGCGTTCTGCACGTCGATGGTGCACGTGTCTTCAACCAGTGCTAACCCTACTTGTGTTGAGTTAGTATGTTGGGGGGCCTGACAGTTGCTCGACGTTGCTCGGTGGTTCTCTACGGGTGCTCCGGCTTCCTCTACCCGTAAAACTGTCCGACACGAAGTGACCCTGGCTGTCGAAAGTGTCGTTAAACCCCAATAAAGAAATAAATAGATAAAAATAAATAAATAAATAAATAAATAAATAAATAAATGAATAAATAAATAAATAAATAAATAAATAAATGTGGACTGCCATTGACAGTCCATAGAGAGACATTTCGATATACCAGCAGTCTAGTCTTCACTTGATCGCTCAGATGCAAGGAAACACCGCTCTGTTAGTTGGAAAAATCAAAATTTTCTCCCTTTAGCTCGAACTATGGTCGGCTCGATGGGTTCATCCCCACTCCCCGTTGCTACCATTTTCTTCCGAATGAGCGACGAAGATGATATAAATACAGTTAAAACTAGAAGTCCTGTCATGAAATGCGCACAAATAGCACGTCGATCTGCGTGTTTATCTACGCGTTATGACCTAGTAAGCCTATCAAATTCTGTACATATGGCCTGTGCACAAGCGGAGTGTCAGCCAATGGACATCCGGGTAACCGGAGGTCCATTGGCAGAAACGTTGCCTGAGTTTGCTATGAGTAACCAGGAGAACCTGCCTTGCTTTGGATGTCATTCGATATGACAATTGCGCACAATTCCTACGCGCAAATAAGCCTAGATAAGCGCACAGTTCGTGACAGGACTTTTAGTTTTAACTATATATGCCATCGAAATGTCCTACATGTGGAATGCAACCGATTGCTCAGATGCAAGGAATGAGTGTTCTTTCATTTCAAAAAATCTAAATTTTCTCCGGGTCCGGGGGCCCCTTGGTGCATTTCCGGATAACTTTTCTTGGCCCAGTCCACCCTTGCTTTCTATTCGTGTTTGATAAAGGGTTAACAGACACGACATTATGACATGAAGTGTGTTTTGTGGTACTGGGATAACAAGCGCATTGTAACGCATACTTGTCTCAGTGGTAATTTAAAAAAATCAGAATATAGTGGCGTACACAGTATCTAGGTAGTTTAACAATGAGACCATCGTGAAATATATGTATCTTTGAGGAAAATTACCAAGGAGCGAAAACATCGTGACGTTTACCGTATCTTTGCGGAACATCCTGACGGTCATAGTCACCTAGCAACTAAAGACTAACAACATTTGCTTTTCTTAGTAGTAGATTCTTGATCGAGCAATCAGTACAAGAAGTTATCGACACGGCTTTGTGATAGTTTGGCAAGTTTATAAAGACATACATAGTGATACACTTATCTTTGGGAAGAAATCAGAACTTATTTACATTTACTGTATGTTAGTGATAATTCTGTAATCAAAATAACATATAGTGACATACCTTGATGGCAGCTGCAGCTTTGTGAATGCCGATGTAAATCTTTGTACTTAAAATTACTGTGGTAGTAACAAGAAGCTTAAAGAGGGAGATTACTCAACTGAACTTAGTGTTATGAACCATCCATACGGTCTAGAGAATGGGGACATCGTCTGTAATTTTCCCAAACCATAGTTACATTCGCTTTGTGTATTAGATATAGTTTTCTTTCCCAGAAGTGACCATTATCAAGCTTGGTAGATACAGTACGGACTGGTCACTTTCCACGGGTGGGCAATATTTCCACGGATGCAGTTATATTAGATTTCTCTATATTTCCACGGAGGCAATAGTATTAGATTCCTAACACAATTATAGAAATAACCATCAAAAATATTAATTAATGAAGCACCGGGTACAACCCGGTGCTTCATTACTTAAAGGTTTGCTGATGATGATTTTTATTACCTGGTAAACGCATACGTGGACATCACTGCCAGTCCACGGCGGGTGAACTATATTTCAAACTCGGCTGATACACTATAAAAAAACGCAATACATTATGGTATTCTAGGATACCACCAGTATATGAGATACCTAAAACACCATATATGGATAGCCTCCCCTATATTTTACGCGTACAATACCAAATAGGTGGTTGTGGAATACCAAACTATCGATAAACAGGAGTTACATCCCCTGCATATCCACCACGTGAGCAACTTGGCCGCCAAGCGCGCGCGTCGTCTGCATCAACGACGACGGGTTCGGTCGAAGTCTGGGACCTTAAAAACGTGACTGAATGACCCATAAGTAGGGAACGGGTTGGGTGACTTGGTGCAAACTGTATTTGATGTATGTGAGTTGCAGTGTATGTCCTTAATATCTGTTGAAGGTTGCTAAAGGAACTGCATAACTGCATAACTCAATTTTTCGTCTTTCATTTTTTTCATAGCGACCTGATGTGTGGCATTATCTACACAATAAGTATATCTTGGCCCGAGAGGGAGGCTCGTACTTCTGCAGCTTTTTATACTTCGGTCCGGACCTTTGGGTCCCTCAATGGAGCAATATTTGAGCCTACCCCTCCCATGTATATGTTGCGTACATGAAAGAGATGGGGGGGGGGGGGGGGGGGCTGACTAAGTACCAAACTTTTGGTTTCTTGGAGCAACATTGCATAGTTACTTGAGTTGAATTCTCTGGAGAACCACAATATAAAGAACCAAACTTTTGTTTTTTTGGAGAACCAAATCGAAGTACCAGACACAGTTTTGGTTTCTCAAAGTACCATTACAGGTTGGTTTCTTGGAGTACCAACAATGTTCTGGTTTCCTGGAGTACCATAATTTTGGAACCCCACACGGGACAAGTTGAGTACCACATTCGGTATCACAGAGTACCTAGAGGTTTTAGACTGTATGGCGCCTAATTTACATCTCTGCGAGGCTCACAGGATAGTCACCTTTTGTACTCGTGCACACCTGTGGATCGACGGAGACAAGCTTTGATTAACAGCTTGCCTTTTTATCGACAAACCAAACTGATATACACTTATTTACATATACACATATTCATTTTGAATCAATCTTGACAGAGAGTTGCTCAAGTTTCGAAAAACAAATCACTTTTTGGGCGTTAAATAAAAGGAGTATATAGAGGATATCTACGCTGTTTTAGTGAATATCGGGAATAGTCTCATGAATGTGGACCTGGCAGTTTTATTTTTCACGGACGCTTGCGCGAGTGAAAAATAATACTTTCAGGTCCACACGATATTCACTAAAACAGCGTGGATTTTCTTTTTATTGTATGCTACGTGACTTTTTAATGCGCAATAGTCAACCCTATTGGACTGCAAACAGTTTCGAGACAAGAACAAAAAGCTGCTGATCGTTAGTTCAAGGAGACGCCATGCGCCGAAGCGTAACGTCATTTAGCAAGCTACTGAAAACAATTATCGTGTGGACCTGAAAATATTATTTTTCAATCACGCAAGCGCTCGTGCAAAATAAAACTTTCAAGTCCAAACTCATGAGATAATTCCAGATACTGACCAAAATAGAGTAGATTTTCTTTTTTTGTATGCTACGAGACATATTATTGCACAATATTCAGCCCAATTCGACCCCAAATGTGTACGTTTCAAAACAATAACAAAGATCAGCTGATCGTTCCTTCAAGGCAAAGTGATGCGGCTTAGCTTGACGTCATTTAGGGAGCTACTAAGGGATATTCCTCGATATCCATCGAGTCGATAGATATCGAGAAATATCTTTTAGATAGCTCGAATTCTTTTTAAAGAATTTCAAGCTTATTGGACAAGGGTGAGGGGTGGCTACACTTTGGGGTAAATATCACTAGTCGAAAAAAAACCCTGAAAAACTACCCCACCCCTCCACACAAAATAAACAAAGCAGAATGCTTAAATTAGGCTACAGACATATTGCAAATTGGGGAAAGGGGATATTCACGCACACGTCATCTAATATAATCAAGGGTGGATGCGTCATAACAATGGTTTTAAAAGTACATCTAAGTTTGGAGGTGGCATAACACAACACGAATAGTGAAAACATTAAATACGGTAAATCTCAGTTAAATAACGAATTCCGCATATTAGTGGATCCAGTATATATACGGTTCCATTTTTCATTGTTTTTCAAGTCAATTGATTCGACCTGTCAATTCACTACTGCATGATCTGGGGCAATTATAGCCCCAATATACACGCGCGCACACGCGCTAAATACAATACTGTGCTATAAATTATGTTACGAAACTGCATTTACGAGAAGATAGTCGCATCGTTAAATTTTGCAGGATAGTAACTCTTCATTATGCGACAATCAATGACATCCACCAGACAGTATTGTTGAAGTTTATTGACTGGAAAATAGACGCTGAAACGTTGTGGTTGTTTACAGTGCATAGTGTCACAGCGTGGAAAGCGTCCTTTGTGGTGTGTGTCATAACTTACTGTTCGCAAGATTAAACAACATGAATTACATCCATAAAACAGATAGTCGAGTAGGTTAAAATAAATAAAATAGTTTATTCAAGGAAAATAACATCTACAGAAAGGCAGATTGCACGAAGAATTAAAAGAGATATGACCTGATTATAGTTAACTAATAACAAACGAAATAGCTATTTTTGAAGAGTATTTAATAAGGCTAATGTATATAAATATAAGTATATAGGGTCAAAAGCGTAGGTCAGTTCAATGACCTCCGAGTTTGCGATAGAACAGCAGGATATGTTGCAGATGTAGTGGCATAATGGGGGCGTATTATTTTTTCATGATAAATTCAAATCGATCTTGTTTGCTTGCATTTGAGAAGAATGCGTTTTTTCCTGATAATTATTGCAAACATCTGCTTTCTGATGTTTGTATAGGCCGCGCAGTCCATGACTAAATGCAGCTCGGATTCCACATCGCCGGGGTCCTTACATATATCAGAAGCGTTACAAATCCTATTTTCTAAGGGAATTGGCGGTTGTGCATGTCTCCCCTTTTCAATTGTGAAATTATTATTATGTCTGAAAGAAAGCTGATTGTAGTACTTAGATTAGTAACAGACAAAATGTTGTTAACCATAAAATCTTAAAGACGGACTCGTACTGAAAACTTCTATCTTTGGCCTTTGGCTTGTTCGTATAGTTTTTAAAACGGTTAACCAGCCAATTGAAGGGTAAAATTAGGAACACTCTAAAATCAGTTGAGTTAAAATTAACCCAAATCGACTGGGCTGAGTGAATATGAACCCATTTGGGTTCATATTCACTCAAACCAGTTGAATTGGGTTGATATTTAACCCAACTGGTTTTAGAGTGTTTCAGAGAAACCTTTCAGAGATACATGCCGATCGTATTAATCGTTAATATATCGTGCATTCGTTGGCTGAAATATTTTAGGTCTGGCCTCATGTCTACTATCACTCTTTACCAAAATGACGGACGATAGGATACAGTGGACGGACAAAACTGAAAAACAAACAAAATGATTTCACCATGGGCTTTTATTTACTCTTTTGCTTTGGTGCAACTCCAATCTGCCTCCTGGTCCAAACAACCAGTTATTTATTTATTTATTTATTTATTTATTTATTTATTTATTTATTTATTTATTTATTTATTTGTTTATTTATGCTGGTTAATCATGACCGCAACGCGGATACAAAGTCAAGTCTACTCAATCGTTTACGCCCATGTTACCCCCATTTTAGAGGACGTCCACCCCGGGCATTGGTGTCCGGTTCCTATTTTACCTGTAAAGCCGGCCTTGTTTACCACCACAGTACACAAGCACAGCCCCACTTTCCAGGGTTTCTACGGGGAAATCAACCAGTTACTTACGCCACTTTCTTAACGACTATTCGAAGCGTTTGTTGAGAGGAGAGGGACAGCTCTTCTACCCGAGGCGGGTCGAGAAATGTTGTGAAGGAGAGTTGGTGGTATCGTATCGAATCGAGTGTCATGTGTAGGCTCCTTCATAAATGTTTCAAAATTTGGCCCTCTGAATGGTGATTTAAGAAAGTAAGTCGAAATTTCTTTTAAAATCTAACAACATGTTTGTGTGACTTTTATTTCGCTGAGAAAAACAAAACATCTGCTGTTATGTGATACGATGTTGAAAAGGGCTCTCAGATTCATTTTCAACATTGTGTCGCATAACAGTGAGGATACAGCCAAGGTCTCAATCTGGATACCCACTTCCTTTAACCATTTCATTTCGACGACACTGTTCTTGAAAGTACTGTAAGTGCTTACGTATATTTATTATACTTAAGTATATTTAGGCCTACACAGTTAAAATATGTTTCTCAGGTCCCCCACATGGTCCTTTTGACTGCCGCGTGCTCTCTTTTTATAACCAATGCGAACTTAAAAAAGTTAAAAATTAAATGGTGTATGTCTGATATTTTACCCAAGTTAATAAAATTGATAAATTCGTCCCTTGAGTACAATAACGCTATGCAATGCTAAAGCATTGCAAAGCCTTCTTGCACTCAAGGGAAGAAATACACCTCCACCCATGCTATTGTGTAGATTATGAGGCCTAAAACATGAAACAAACCAAGAACATGAACTTTTGATGGCAAAGAAATAATTTCAAAATTAATAAATAAAATAAACTATAACCCGCCCACATGCATGCCTTTTATAAAAACATGGAATGAGAAACACAAGATCTAATTTGTGGGGTCTTATTAAACCGTTTTGACAATAATTAATAAAGAAACAAACTATTCTATGGGGAGACAGCATAATCAGAATGGCCGTCGTATTCCTGTGAACTCCAAATAAGTTGCCCTTCTGTAGAATTCTGTAGAATTAATTACTATTCACAAACTAAGATTGAGTTATAAATTTCAAATTCCCACTCCGATTAAGTAACTTCGTTGGTGTATTTCAAAATTTAGTGCCACAGAGATTAAGATGCACGCGATGAAAAAAGTTAATTCTTGAACCTTGAGTGGCACTCGGTTGTGCTTCGCTAAAAATTGAACAAAAAAATTATATTCGAGCAAATGCCAACCGGCTCCGGGCCATATAAATGAATTTCATGGAAAACGTGTGAAAGATAATTATATTTGTTTCATTTCTGTGCTTTTAATTCCTTCTTCTTTAACAGCAAAGTCAAGGTGTCCAATTTTAACCTGCCTTTACATTTGATTCATGCATTCCATCTTGGGCTTCGCACACTCCTGTCTAAAATACTTGACTTGTCTGCATCGGTGCAGGCAAGCCAATACTCAAAGAGAAACGAGATGAATTCTATCAGTGTGGCGAAACCAGCAGGTAAGTGGAAGTGTCGCTAAACTTTCAGCCCAGAAGAGCTTATTTTATGGTTTCGATATTTACGGCTCAAGTTGGCGACTCATAGATGACCGATTATACAAATCAGTAGTCACTGGAATCCAAATTGGAGCTTGTTGAAGTGCCGACTGAAACCATAAATTCATAACCTTTTGGCGAGGTACCTGGATAATTTGACCCCCTATCCGAATTTCTACACGGTACACGAACGGTACTGAACTCAGTATGGATAGATTTTTCAGTCGATATCTACTTACATTTTATGACCAAAACACCCCACAAAACAAAACAAAACAAAACTGGCGCCAGCGGGACCGTAGTTTCATAGATAGTGGTGCTTATAGTCTGGCGGAGGAATACACAACGTAATAGCTGTAAAATGCAAAATTATTAAACACTGAGTGGAGTACGTGGATGATGGGTTACCACCTAAAAACTCACGGAGTTGAGTTTCCAACTGGAGAATTACACTCTGTGAAAAAACGCGAGAAGGACTAGCAATATTTTGGGCAGAAAACTTCTAGACTGACCGGGAGGTTTATTGGATGAATGATTGCCTGTACTTCCTTGACTTTTTCACAGAGTGCAGTGTATTGTCTTGGTGGGAACAGTGGCAGTGGGACTTAAATAAAATTGGTGAGACCTCTGTTTATTTTTTCTTTCAGTTCTTACCTAATATCACAGAACGCGTTCCAACGAAAATTCTTCTGCTATGTTTTCTCAGAAAAAAAACAGAAAAAATTATTTAGGTTCATGAGGGCGGATCAAATCTGGTTATTCGATTATGGAAATGGGTTTTTGACAGGTTGATGAGAGACTAAAACAGTTGCTGAAATACTCGTTTGTTGCCAGAATAATGCGCAGGGACACATGGAAACTCGAAGGCGGGACGACAGACACCCCACCCCTACTCACGCACACGCGCGCCAACAGTTCGGTAAGAAATTTGCTAGCTTTATTTGTTTTAGGCCCTTTCCCTTAGAAGATATACATTATTTTGTAAAGTTTGCAGGCCATTTCCAGTTCCCAGTTAGAACGAAGAAGATTGCATCTTTTAGATATCAATATCCCCCCCCCCCCCCCTCATTCCTCGTGTTTGGTGAAGCTACACCTTTACTTAATACGGGGGTCAAAGACTCAAGGCCATGAAATTTCTGGCAGAACTTAACTGGCCATTTTTTTTTTGCAGCGTACCACTTATGTGCATAGTTTATTTTTTCGATAATTTTATGGTCTCGCGCCACCATAAGACAGAAGGCATATGCGTTAGTGATTCTCTAAAAAAACGCAATAAGAAGCTCATGCAGCGTTTCAACACCTTTAATTAATACAGGGGCCAATGACTCAGGGCCGTGAAATTTCCAACAAAAAATACCTGGCCATTTCTTTGCACTTATGTGCGTCGTTAATTTCGTTTGGTAATTTTATGGTCTTGCGCCACCACCAGACAAACGGCAAATGCGCTAGGGATTCTCTAAGAAAAAAAAACTCAAAAGAAGCTCATGCAGCGTTTTAATCGGGCTGAAGATTAAATCGTCGTTTGAGTACCACAATGATCCATCTGCAATTCTAAAGCATCGCAGATGACTCCTTTATGCACTAAATGGACGACTTACCATAGAATGGAAGAAAAACGACATGAGAAATTCACGTATCGTTTTAAATTAATCGGGCTGAAGATTAAATCGTCCCTTGAGAGCAACAAGGATCCATCTGCAATTATAAAGCATTGCAGATGGTTACTTAATGCACTAAATGGACGAAATACCATTGGTTAAAACTTTGTACGTCCCTCTTTTGCATTCTCACAGAATTGGAGAGCTAATATTACGGTGAAGCAGTCACTATGTGGGCGCTTTCATAGTAAATCTCACCCTTATACTATCCACTGTCCAGCAACAATCTTTCGATATTGGGCGATTGGGTAAGGTGACACAGTTATATTCGCCCGATCAAGACATTTGCCCATCAGTTCCTCTGTACACATACTATTGCTACTCTGGGAGCTATCCAGACGAAGAGTCTACACCGTCGTAATTTCTCACGACAATCGAGCAGTTTTACAACGGAATTGCCGAAAGTCGTGACTAATTTCTAGAGTTGGTCTGACTCACATATCACTAGGTTAGAAACCACCTGGGGCAGTTTTATGCGTATCTTTTAATGGACCAGGTATCGGACAATAGCACCCTGCCCACTACTACCCGACGAGACAAATAATTTGGAGGATGTCAAAGGCATCACTAAGGAGGATGATGTGCGTGGATTATGGCTGTGTACCACCCTCAATAGATTTCCAGTAGAGACATTTTCATCAAGATTGGAGTCCGAGCTTTCAATTCTCTCTTGCTAGTAATCGTGTACTTCCCTAAACACACACTTTATTTGATACTTGCAATTTGAATCGCCAGAGATAGCTGAAAATCAAATCGTCCCCTGAGTTCTAATGTGTGCTATGTGTCAGAAGGCACATAGGGCACATTGGAACTCAGAGGACGAAATAGTAACATGGGTTCCCCTCGCAAATTTTGTTGGCGATAAAATGTGTTCTTTTTGCTTATAGTTGTCAAATGAATTGCTGAGTGTCCTTCTAATAATTGTTTTTATAGACTTGAAGGCGCGTAATAAACACAGAAGGACACACGTGTGTGAATGGGTTAGTCGATATGGCACTTGTGCAACCGCGGAAGGAAACAACTCGAGGCATACGGCCTCTCGTTTTATCCTTCCGCGCTGACACTCGTGCCATATCTGTCGGAAACCCGGGCTTTTGTCGTTTCTGGGGAAAATAGATTCACGCCGCGTATTCAGCCAAAACTCAAGGAGTGTTATCTGAACCCGTGCGTGAACGTATGTCTCGCCGTAACGAACCCGCCGGTTACACTTTTGTTGGGGTGGTTCTTATCCTGAAGGGGGTAATAACTTTACCTCGAAAAGCATAAATCAACAGGGGTTCACGGAAAACAACAATTTTAATACATATATATAAAACTAAATATGATAATTTGTGACTAACATGGAATCCAAAAGAATAAGAAAACAAAACGTCACAGTTTTTGAGTCACTTGCGGGCCCGCATTCTCTGTTGTCGCTGGTTTTTCCTCCTTTTCGCTGGTATATTTGTTCCTTGGTCGCCTCTTCACTTCACTTTTTCATTGCCGTCGCACTGCCACTAACGTATTGTCACTTTATCGGGCACCTCTGCTCTAACATGTGACGGAATGTCACTCTACCACTTCCGTCAAACGGCCGCTAGCTTTGCGTCACTTTACTTGAGCTTTTCACACAAGCAGTCGACACCAATGGGGTTAAACTCTCCCTTACGTTTGTCTCAGAATAATGTTCATACAGGCAAAGCCTAGTCTGCCTACGTATGGCTTGCCTCCTAAAACAGGTAATGCCCTTTACTCAAATGCAAATAGCTCCATGAGCTCGTACTTCGTGTTTCTGATCCTATTCTCATATATGGTCACCGACTTGGCCCGCGACTGCTCCTATTTTAAATATGAGCTCTGTGGCTCCCCAACATCAGAACGTGCCTGAACTTTCGCACCGATGCGGCACCTCCTCTATCCTATAGCATGGGACATCCCCATCTACGCGCAACGACCCACAGTCTTACACACCGTCAGACTGGAAAGAACGTTTCGAGAAATACCCAGATTTTTATTTCCATAGCCAGAACATTAATTCTCAGTTTAATAGCTTCTCTTGAACTCGGCCGCTTAGATCTATCTTAATTTAATACTCGCATTAAAGTTCCTTTGAAAGACTCGAATTTTGGTATCTCCGTGACATTCGGTAACAAGATAGATGCGTAATATGGGTGTGTGTCCAGAACATGTGTGATGCACTGTTTTCCAACAATTAGCTATTAACTGGCCATAATTACCCAGATAACGACTTGCAGGAGAATACTGGTCTCTTTAGCTCTTTCAATCTATATCAGATAGCCCATTTGGCGTTCGACAAATGCGCAATAATGGACATTAAACTTCATGCTTAATTTGGCAGCGCTTGCATTATTGCTGGTCTGTTTAAGTGACAAATCGGTTTTTGGAGTCCATCATATACCTATCTTTACGCTTTACATCTAGCCCAGTGAGAAAGATTATCGAAAATATATACACTTTTAAACAAAAAATATCTCAACTTTTAACTATCACCGTGACAATATCGATCAACCAATTCACACGCGTTGGCCGTTCTGAGTATGTATCACACACACAGATTAAACAAATGGAAAGTTGCAGAACCTGATTTGACGTGTTGGAGGCCCAGATGGAAAATTTGGAGTACTGGTACGGCACGTATTAATTAAATAAGAAATTGCTCCACGACGACTACACATATATACCGTTTATTCACTAATAAATGTCGAAAAAGTCTTGAATTTTGAACTATGATCCCGACTGACTAATATTCCTACAGTACAGTCGCCGTGGACTGGTCTTAATCCACGCGTGGGCTGTGATGTCGACGCATGCGTTTACCAGGTAATAAAAATCATCATCAGCAAATTTTAATTAATGAAGCACCGGGTTGTACCCGGTGCTTCATTAATTAAATTTTTGATGATTATTCCTGTAATTAGTGTTTAGAATGTAATATTATTGCGTCCGTGGATATATTGCCAACCCATGGAAAGTGACCAGTCCATGGCGACCGTACTGAACATCATCAAGGCATGTCCAGACTGTGACTTGAGTCAGGACAAATTAGCCACCTCCTGCAATCGGTCATCATCGCCACGCCCATAGAAGAAGTGTTCCACCAACTTCCCCTTCCTCAGGATTTACTCCCATGACTATACATAACCTTCCTGGTATTATATGTTCTCAAGCATTGACATTTTTACAAGGGTTTTTATGAACAGTGGTATTTTTCTGTTATTTGTTTAGCTTAATGTCTTGCAATAAAACTACAGTGAAACTCAAATATGAAGGTCTCTGGGCATACTCGACACAAAATTGTGTATGGTAGTGGAACCCTCTTGTCATTGCGAAACATGATGTTTGACGAATGACACAAATTATATGTGTTACAATGCAAATAAATCATTGCATCACGTGAGATACGATTCGGTATTCGCATCTCATCACACATGCACCCAATCTTCACACGTCGGGAAGCTGGGAGTTCTGAGAGCATCATACAACTATTTGTCACTGACCTGACTGAACATAATAATTGTATCTGACCTTAATATTTTCAGACCCAGGTAGTTCTAACAAAGAAAAAGACGAAACAAGAGGCCCCGCGGGGCCTGAAGCGCTCACCTTGAACAGAACACGATACAAACAGAGTCCAAGAATGAATCTACATTTAGCAATTCATCTCCGTAGGATACATTTTTCACTCCTTGAGGCTCTCTGGGCATACTCAACACAAAATTGTGTATGGTAGTGGAACCCTCTTGTCATTGCGAAACATGATGTTTAACGAATGACACAAATTATATGTGTTGCAATGCAAATAAATCATTGCATCACGTGAGATACGATTCGGTACCGCATCTCATCACATATGCACCCAATCTTCACACGTCGGGAAGCTGGGAGTTCTGAGAGCATCATACAACTATTTGTCACTGACCTGACTGAACATAATAATTGTATCTGACCTTAATATTTTCAGACCCAGGTAGTTCTAACAATGAAAAAGACGAAACAAAAGGCCCCGCGGGGCCTGAAGCGCTCACCTTGAACAGAACACGATACAAACAGAGTCCAAGAATGAATCTACATTTAGCAATTCATCTCCATAGGATACATTTTTCACTCCTTGAGGCCCTCAGGAGTGACAAAAATAGTCCAAGCATCATGCATTTTCTTCAGTTGATTATAATGTAAAATGTGGAGCTCCCCTATGAAGCTCCTTGATACAACTTAGATGGATTAATCTTAGTTACACACCTCTAGAGGGTAGTGAATGCAAAATTTCCAATTCTTCAGCAACATGTCCAATACAGGCTCCCATAGGGAGCCCAACTATTAACCCAGGCACTCGATTTAAAACGAAGTTGAATCTGACCTCCCTAGAGATGTTGTATACCAAATAAAAAAAAAGTTTTAAAAACATTTCCTCATATTGCAAATTTGGGCTACCATAGAGGGCCCAAATATTAACCTACGGACCCGATTTGAACAAACTTGAGTCTGACTCTCCTAGAGATGTTGTAAACCAAATACGAAAGGATTCTGACAGGTGAATCTGAAGAAGATTTTTGAAGAAATTCCCTCATGTTGTACTAAGTTAAATTTCAGGTTCCCAAATATTAACCCAGGCACTCGAATTGAACAAACTTGAATCTGACCTCACCCCCACCCCCCAACCCCCCCCCCCCCCCCCCCATCCCCAAGATGTCATATACCAAATATGAAAGCATTCTGACTGTAGATCTGAAGAAGAAGATTTTTAAAAATTATCCCCCATATTGCACTAAGTTAAAATTTGGGCTTCCATAGGAAGCCCAAATGTTAACCTAGGGTCTTGGTTTCAACAATCTTGAATCGGACCCTCATAACAATGATGTATATCAAACATTAAAAAATTCTGACTGGTGGTTCTGAAAAAGAAGATTTTTAAAGAATACTCCCGATATTGCCCTAAGTTAAAAATTCGGGCTCCTGTATTGAGCCCCAAATATGAACCAATGGGCTTTATATTAACAAACTTGTATCTCACCCCCCACCCCCCCCCCCCCACCCCCCACCCCCACCCTATGGATGCTGTATACCAAATATAAAAAGATTCTGACCATTGGTTCTGGAGAAAATATTTTTTTAAATTTTTGCAAAGATGCTGACTTAGCATTTTTTCGATACCCCCCTATAGATTACCCTAACATAACAGATGGCAATTTTCTACCATTCAGTTTTACTGGTCTTGAGGATGCTTCATACCAAATAACAGTTCTCTGTTCCGTGTGGTTTGGGAAATGTGGGTATTTGAAAATATTTCTATTTTTATCTCCTGGGGTTCCCATGGGGATGAGGGATTTTTTTGCACGAGTCAAAAACTTATGACCCAATAATACTACATACTAAATCGTATTGTCGGTTCAGAAAATAGAAATGTTTGGCGGTGTCAAAAATCTTACCCTTCCCATTACAAAACCAAATACTGCTCCACGAACTTCGTTTGAACAAATTTGATTCTACACCTCAAAAAGAAGCTCCACAACAAACATCAAGACATTGTACAAATGGTTCATGAGAAGAAGAATTGTAAAATATTTTGGAGCATTTTCCCTTTGGGGCTAGGCAAGTTGAGTTGAATAAAAATGCAATGCCCCTTCGGGATCATCACTCACACACATTTCCACTTGAATTGGCCCAGTGGTTTTCGAAGAGAAGACCAAAACGTGGTGTTGACGGACGACTGAAGCAGGAAGACGGGCGACGGACGGAGAATGATTAGATTAGCCCAGCTTGACTTTGTCAAGGTGAGCTAAAAACAAAACATTCGAGAATTATCAGTTGATCCAGATAACCAAGTGGACAAGTTCTTCATCTTGTTTTGAACTGACGAACATGTTTTTTTCTCTCACTATTTGTGGATTTTTTTTTAATTGAAAACTTTATTGTAATTAAGTAATGATGCATAGCATCCATTTTATTTTGTTGTGTAAAAATTTCAACATTTGTGATAACACCATAGGGCAATACTATAAAATATCTGAAATGAATCACAAGCATGAAAAAAACGTCGCGATTTACCTACCGGTAATTTGCAACGTCTTTTACAACGAAATTTTTATTTCAGCCATTTACCGTTATAGACAGTTCTGGAATATACAATTGAAACACTTCTTAACGGTTGGACCCTGGCCCTTGCATGTCAGGTTTCCTGCGCGAGGCCGGACTTTCTTGCTAGGTGTTGCGGTAGAAAGATAGTCTGATATAGAACAGGCATGACTACAGTATATTTGGTCCAATTTTCTCCAAATCGATCGAAATGTGAAAAAAGCATGGAACTTGGCATATTATTAGGTTTTTATGTTTTTGAAATTTGGCGGCCATTCTGAATGTCAAGGTGACCGCCACTAAAACTATAATTACCGAAGCCATAGGCTTTTCTTATAAGTAGTATGAGTTTCCGTCGTTCAATCTGTATGGCGACTACCACCTTGGGTTCTTTGGTTGCACGTGATTACTAAGTGCCACTATTGTAGTAGGAGTGTGTTCAAAGGATAAGTTTGAATACATGTGAGTATATCTAATTACCGGAAACAACCACCAAAGTAGCAAAATATAACGGAAAACGACCCTTGTTCAACCAAATGGACTCCGAAACCAGCATGTAGTACTGCAGGGCTGTTAACAAAGCAGGGTATGTCCAAGGGTCTATTCGACTGATCTAGTGTGTACCCCGGTAGTTCTGTGTTCGTAGGGTAAGACTCATGGCGCAAACCCGATTGCTCACGTGGGAGCACGGTGACACTATGTAGTAAGCGTACTGCACGCGAAGGTGCAGTTGCCTTCAACTAATGGTAAACCTGCTGGTGCGGAATTAGTACGCTGGGGAGTCTGACAGTCTGTTGCTCGGGGTTTCTCTCCGGGGACCCTGGCTTCCTCCATCCATCCGTAAAACTGCCCGACACGAGGTGGCCTTGGCTGTCGAAATAACTGAATAAAATAAATAAATAAATAAAGATTCCAAATCTGGCTTCGGAATAAGTATGGTTGATTATTGCCTTTGTTCTATAGCAGATTAAAAATCGGAGCCAAAACACTGTCGAAATTGCAAATGAGCGAGAAAAATCACTATTTTTTTTTACTTTATCTCAACGCATCTAGTGTGTAAAGGGCTTCTGGGAGATCTGTTGTTGTGTCATGGTCATATGTAGTAAAGGTCCAATACACCACGACGGAAATGTTTTTTAAAACGAAAGTTTGTAACGTTAGTATCGATAAATGTTTTTTTAAACCGATATCGATTCGATAACGATATCAGTTCAATACCTGTACTGTGTCGATCTTTCGATATATCGCTCATCACTATCTTGTACATTCTGGCTCTTCATAATAAACCAAACTGCAGACCATTCTTATCAGTTCGATAATGAAGCACTATACGCTCCAAAATAATGGTACACTTACATTATTGGTAATCATTGCGCTCATCGACCTGTCATGAGTTGTAATGTCTCTTTAGTAACCTATCCATTTCCGATTATGTTCAATTATACGCACACCACCCCAATTTAGGGAAAAAACATAATTCATTGGAAGCGATCTGAAGTCAAGGCTTGATTGCCTATAATACTGTGATTACGAAGGCAGATAGAGAATTTTGACGGGTCGCGATCTTGCCCCAATTGTTTGTCCTAATTTATTTCCAAAACACTAGAATCCCACCTGTTAAGAAAATATTGCGAGAACATTAAGTCTCATGATATATTCCTTTATTTTCCTTGTTTCTGTCTAGACCTATTGGTATGACTTTGCCGCTACCAGCTTGCGATCTTATCGAGAAAAAGTCCATTTTTGTGATCACATGAGGAATGATCGCTTGTTTTTGTCTATTTCTTGAGTTATGAACCCCAAAAAACAAAATCCAAACTGTGTAAATGGGCGTATTCCTTATAATTAAACTTGAGGGGCAATACATTTAAACACTCTCTACTTTGCGGAGTTAAAATAAAAGGCATAGTTTTCTAAAATTCTGTTTGAAATAACGACACATTTCGCTGAAACGTTTTCTTGTGGAATTTAGCTTTTATTGACCAATTAATTGCGTAATTTAAAAGGAACATCATAGGCCACGCCCACACAAAACTTCAATCTCCCTTTCCACTTGACGGAAGGGTTCTGACATTTAAAGCAACACCGAGTTAAATTTAATTCTGATTTTGACCATTGCCCGAGAAACTGAAAACAGTTTGTAAATGTGGAGTTCGATGTAAACCCAGATGACATGAAGTTGGTTGAACTTTGTCTCAGAGAGAGTTCGTTCAGGCTATTTGGAAATTGGAAAGTTTTGTTCGCGTGAGTTTCGTTTGTGGATTATTATGACCCGCCATTGTTTACGTTTGATTTGAGTGAAACGGTGAACGCAGACGACCACCTATTTATTGCCTGTAAACAAATTGAACATGGAATAAAAAGCACGATATGGATTTCATTGTTTCTTAAATTTAATTTTGAAAGTCTTTTTAATGTGATGAGATATATGTTAATTACTTTTCATGTTGAAACAATATGAGCTTGCAGGGTTTCTTTTCCATTCACACTGTACAACGTAATTTTTAAGACAGATATTCGGAACGTGGCTTAGAGCGGGCGTAAATGCGTTTTTTCAGTTCATTGTGTAATGAAAAGAAAAAAAGAAATACTTCAGCCAATCATTTTGTTTGAAAATGCATGAACAGAAAAAAAATTTATAGTACTTTAAATAGGTGAACAAGACTTGATTTGTAACAATATAAGTTTGGGGCTGTAACTTTGTCGATTTCCTTTTTTTCAGAGTACAATTTAAACAAATGTGAAAAGTGTAATGTGAACATTGTTGAAAAATAATCATGATTATTGACAATTCTGAGACTAATGTACAACCTGAAACAAGAAATAGTTGGTTATATTTTTAATCTTGAGTCAAAATTATATTCCGCCATTGTCTTTTTCATTTAATCCATCACCAAACAAATCGGCCGCAACCACCCGCGTAATTTACAAATTGTGCAGTTAAAAAAATGTTTTTTTTTATAAAATTTCAACAAAACAATATAATGTGATTCCTCGTTGGAACGAGCTCGTCGAGCTCGTTCCAATGAGGGATTACATGATATGGTTTTGTTAAAATTTTTGAAAAATAATATTTAAAATAATAAATTTTGATATTGTATACATTGGGTAAAGGTTTAACCATTTATTCTACACGACACTTACAACGAAAACTCTTGTGTAACTAAAACATTTCCTTTTTTGTGTCGACAAGCTGAAGCCAAAAAGGGTCATAAGCAACTCTGTGGTATCAAAAATGAAAAAAAAAACTAAAAAGAAAATTTGAATGATGATGTTTTTGAAAATTGTTGACCGGTTTTGGGCGTTTCGTTAGTTAAAGGGTTAATTTAATTATTGTTTTTCTTCAACAGCAAAGCTCAAGTTGTATACAATAAATGTGACAAATTGACAAGCTGAGACGACAAAACTGTTATTATAACTTTACCGCATCCCCTGCATCGTAATGAAGCAGACAAATGATATTTGACCTGGAAAACGTCTTGAACCTCGTCATCACATAATTCCAAATTGATCAGATGTATCAAAACTATACTTTGAGCAATCCCATCACTTTTTAAAATTCCGTTTAACAACTGTTGATTTTCATGGAATTTTATTACACTACCGATAAAGTTTATTACTTTACTGGTTATTACACTATATTGGTTGATTTCAATTCCATTATTGGTTGAGTATTACACTACCGGTTAATTTCTTTAGATTACTGATTTTACCCTTTGAGACATTAATTATCCTGACGTTCAAACGTCACTGGGAATTCAGTTTCTTCAACTTTTTAAAAAATGCGACGTTAAACGTCGGAAAATACAAATAACAAGATATTTTTCTCTTTTGTGATTATCTGATAGAGGGCAAGATTATTTTTGGTGGTCTGAATTTGTTATTCAAAACTTGTTTTATTACTAATTATTGGAGAGTGCCCAGAGGCACTCTCCAATAATTTGTAATAAAACAAATTTATATAAAGAAAATATTATTTGTGTTTGACTGAATATGAAATATAAGCAAGGAAAGTGTTGGCTTTTGCTCTGGTATCCTCATGCCCGGATGGTGGTTTGTAGCACTCAATCAGTTAAGAAGTCTTGACAGCAGGAGTATATTAGTATTTTAGGCTGCGATAACATTTGGCTGAACGGTTGTTGAGAAAATAGGAATTGAGGTTAAAATTTTAAAAAATCGAAAAATAATAACAAAACAAATGACCACAAAGTATCAACGCGATGTTTGATTTCGTTCGTCATAAGACGTGCAGATGTATTAAAGGGCTAATATTACACACCTGGTTGATAATTACACTGCCGCGTGTTATAATCCTTTGTATCGCGCCCAGTCAGGGACATATTTAACTTGATCTCCCTTGCTCAGGCAATTTAGGTTTTTACGGTAACCTTATATTCCCGCCTCACGTACCCATTCATGTTTTCCTCCTGTTAAGTCAGAACGTGTATCTGATACGTTGATGGACCTAATTGATAATCCGGCACCTTTTCGTATTTTCATTCGGACAGTTGTACGCGGACAGTTTATTTGTCTCGGTCAGGATTTAATATTGATCGCAACAGACATGGTAGGGCGTGCACAAGGTTGTTGTCTTAATAAACGCATTTTTTACATTTCACCGATTAATATAGAGGTTTATTTTGTGTCCGTTTGAACGTCAGAAAATAAACAAGACGTATGTTTTTGCACAATTGGTCAGAATTTTTAAAAAAAGACTAATTTATTTATCGGGATTTAACGACAATTTCGGCAGCCAGGGTCACCTCGTGTCTAACAGTTTTACAGGTGGAGGAAGCCAGAGTACCGGAGAGAACCACCGAGCCACAGCGAGCAACTGTCAGGCTCCCCATCGTACTAACTCCGCACAAGCTGGGCTACCATAGGCTGAAGACGTGAAGTGCACCGTCGGCGTGCAATACACCTTAGTAAACAGCGCCACTGTGCCCCCACAGGGGCAAGGACGCAACGCCATTACCCCTGGTGGGGATTGAACCATGGTCCTTTTGGTTTGAAGCACAATGCCATAACCACTGTGCCACCCCGCTCCCAGTTGCTCAGAAACGTTTTTGAATCTAATAGTAGTAAAAGAAAGAATTGGGGGCGCGGTGACCCAGTTGGTAGAGGTGCAGACTGCAAGCCGAGAGGTCCTCGGTTCGAATCCCACCTGCGGCAACCGCGTTGTGTCCTTGGGCAAGACACTTCACCCCCATTGCCCACGTGGGGACACGGTGACGCTGTGTACTAAGGCGTACTGCGCGTCGATGGTGCATCTGTCTTCAACCAATGCTAACCCTGCTTGTGTGGAGTTGGTATGTTGGGGAGCTGACAGTTGCTCGCCGTTGCTCGATGGTTCTCTCCGTGTACTCCGGCTTCCTCCACCTGTAATACTGTCACGGTCATGGTTAGCCATTGTGCAGAAATATGTGACCTTAAACACCAATAAATAAATAAATAAAGAATGAATTGTTCAGTAAAAGAAAATGCAATTATTAGTTGGAAAAAGCTTCAGAAAAGCAATAACAGAAACTGTAGCACACAAACAACAGTTAATACAACTATTACAGTATTGTGGCCACAAAGAAAATGACAGAGAATGTCAAACGGATCGCGACGCAGTCGCGATCCGCTTGAAATTCCCAGTGAGCTGACGTTCTCACTAAACTATAGAACCTCGAAAAAGAATTAAGAGAACATCAAAAGTGAGGTGCTGGCGTGTGTCAGGACAGGATCGCGATTTTATCCTGGCAAAGACTACTTTTGTGACCACGGCACTGAAAAACTACTTCTACGCCCACTATTCTCGTGCTGTCGCTTATGTTATTATTGCTCGTTCCAGTGGAAATAATTTCGACAACACGCCCATGCGATGGACAATTTAGAATACTGTTATCCCGTCTGGTACCTGCAATTGAGGACACGGCAGCACCGTCTGGTATTAAGGAGTAAACACCTTAACAATATGACCAACACATATCGTCAAAGAACGATGCCTGGATAGTGGTCTTTTGTCATTCTCGCGGTTATGTGTTTCATTATACTCTCAGCAAGGGTAATTGTATTTTTTCGCGCTTAGGAAAATATTGTTCTGCTGTTTTGATGTTAATAATTGTGTAGTAAGAGGCTTCAAATTGTTCTCAGTGTGGGTAGATCGTTTATCGTCATTGCTAGTTGAGGGTGTGTGTATGTCGCTCGATGGCGGAGCATAGTGTAAAGTCTGGCCAATAATAGGCGAGCGTTTCTGAAGAGAAAGCGTGGGTTTTAGGATGGGTGGCCATTCACGCTGCAACATCTCAGAGATTATCACACTTTATATAGGAAACGCTCGAAATTGGGGTGTCTATAATTTATATCCTAAATGTTTAATGTGTAGGTGGTAGCTTAAATTTTCGAGTTTGTTGTTTCAAAAGTGTGTACCTTTTTATTATCTTTCTGGCTTCGAGTAAAAGCGTAAATATAGGTACACGACGGACTTAAACAGACCAGCACGAATAATTCATCCGCTGCTAATTAAGCATGGAATGTTATGGCCGTTACTGCGTGTCTGCTGAACGCCATAATGAGCTGCCTGATAAAAGAATAAAGAAAGTAAATACCAGTGGTATCATGCGGTCATTATCTATGTAATTATGTCCAATTAACAGGTAAGTCTCGTAAAAAAACAGTACATCCCACAGGTTCTACACACACATCAATATTATGCATCTGGTACTGCCACAAATGTCAACATATATCGTAAATACGAGGCTTTCAAAGAAACTGACAAGATAATTTTAAATTAAGACTGATTTATAGTGGTCAAGTTCAACAGAAGCAATTACAATGGGAATTAATGTATTTGCGATAGAATAAGAGGTTGACTTTTTCGAAATTTCCTTCCAGTCTCAAGGCGTGTAAGACTGTGGGTCGTAGGCGAGGGGCTCGAGATTCCCTATGCTAAAAGTTAGAGTAGGTGCCGTATCGGTGCGAAGGTATAGGCACGTTGTATGTAAGGGGAGCCACGGAGCTCATATTTAGAGTAGGAACAGTCGCGGGCCAAGCCGGTGGCCATATATGAGTGTAGGATCAGAAATAGGAAGTACAAGCTCCGGGAGCTCGCGAATATTTGCATTTCGGTAGACGATATTACCTGTTGTAGAAAGAAAGACAGACATACGTAGACAGAGTATGCTTTTCCTGTATGAAAATTTGTCTGAGATAACTAGAGGGAATAAGTTAACCCTCGAAGTAGCGGCTGTTATAGTGAAGGCGTACTGTAAACTGACAATACGTTTGTGGCCGTGCGATGGCAGTGATAGAGTGACGCTCCAGTTGTATGTTCGTTAAAAGGCGACCAGAGTCCAAAGACACTACATTCAACCGAGAAGATCAAACACCAGCGTGTCAAGGTGATAGCTAAAAGTTGAGTTCAAGAGAAGCAATTAAAATGAGAATTGATGGTCTGGCTATGGAAATAAAAATTGGGTGGTTTCTCGAAAAATTCATTCCAGTCTGAAGGTGTGTAAGGCTGTGGGTCGTTGCGAGTTGATGGGGATGTCCCATGCTATAGGTTAGAGGAGGTGCCGCATCTGTGAGAAAGTATAGGCACGTTGTGATGTATTGGAGCCGCAGAGCTCATATTTAGAATAGGAGCAGTCGAGGGCCATGTCGGTGGCCGTATATGAGAATAAGATCAGAAACACGAAGTACGAGCTCAAGGAGCTATTCGCATTTAGGTAAACGGCTTTACCTGTTTTAGAAGGCAAGCCATACGTAGGCAGAGTAGGCTTTGCCTGTATGAACATTATCCTGAGATAAACGTAGGGGAGCGTTTAACCCCATTTGTGGCGACTGTTTGAGTGAAAAGCATCAAGTGAAGTGACAAGGAGCTAGCGGCAGTGTGACGGCAGTGGATGAGTGACATTCCGTGACTTGTTAGAGGGAAGGTGACATAGTAAAGTGACAATACGTTAGCGGCCGTGCGACGGCAGGCGTAGAGTGACATTCCGTCACATGCTGAGTAAAAACGTCCGGTAAAGCGACAATAAGTTAGTGGCCATGCGACGGCAGTGAAAAAGTGAAGTGAAGAGTGGACCAAAGAACAAACACCAGCGAGAAGGAGGAAAACCTGCAACAACAGAGAATGCGGGCCCGCAAGTGACTCAATAACTGTGTGGGTAGGTTTTGTTCTTCATATTCACTGGATTCCATGTAAAGTCACAAATTACCATATTTATTTATATGTATATGTATTAAAATTGTTGTTTTCAGTGAACCTCTGTTATTTATGCTTTTTGACGACACGTCACTGACCCCTTCAGAATAAGAACCTCCCCAACAAAAGTGAAGCGGGCGGGTTCGTCACGGTGAGACATTCGTTCACGCACGGATTCAGGCGACACTTCTCGAGTTTTGGCAGAATATGCGGCGTGAATGTATTTTTTCCAGCGGCGACAAAGCCCGGTTTCCGACACAGCGCAAGGAAGAAGCAATCGGCGACATGGAAAAAGCAACCAGCGATTACAGAGAACGCGGGCCCACAAAATGACTCTCAAACTGTGTTGGCGGGGGATGACTTAAGTTTGTTCTTTTATTCATTGGATTTCATGAAAGTCTCAAGTTACCATATTTTCCTATACATATTAAAATTTTCAGTGAACCCCTGTTGATTATGTTTTGTAATTAAAAGTCACTGACCCCTTCAGGATAAGAACCGCCCCAACAAAAACGAACGGGCAGGTTCGACACGGTGAGACATACGTTCACGCACGAATTCAGCCGACACCCCTTGAGTCCAGGCTGAAGACACGGCTTGAATCTATTTCTCCTAGCAACGGCCACGTCTGGTTTCCGACATTAAAACACTTTCACTTGTCTGCCGACTTAGGATCTGGCTTTATCAGGTGTTATTTTTACATAAATTGGTTTCAGAGGCTGTCGTCTGGAACCCTAAACGAACGTATCTCTCGCTACAGTATCAATACCCTATCTGTTGGGTACTGTTCGGGCTCCCGAAGAGGTCAATAGCTTTAAATACTAAAAGATGATCGACGATCATTTACAAATACTGAAGAGATAATTTATGTACATGCATAGAGAAATACAAAGTGCATTTTACTAACGAATTGATCAGCCCGAGAATATAGTTTACACACTGTCGCGGGATTACCGGGGTTAAATTGATGTTCAAAATGATGGAGGAAAATTTATGTTCTTATCAGTGCTCAGCCGACAGCCAGTGACTGTCGTCTGAACCCCAGTTCGAACGTAAACCTTGCCACCTTATCAATGCCCTATCCGCTGGGGACTCTTAGGATTCCTGAAGGTGCCTATGGCTTACAACGCCAAAGGGTGATCAACGATAATTCACTGAAAAGATTATTTATTTACATGTACGAAGAAATATAATATGAAACAAATTACTCACAAAATTATCCATAAGAATACACTAATTACGCGGATAAAAGTTTTCTCCTTAGGGCCCTCGACGTCTCCCACAGCTAGCTGTGTCCGCTGGATCAACCTCACTTCATCTTCATTGTCTCACAGTTTGTGATACATACAAAGTGTCTATTCACTTCTCGTTGCTTCCTACTTGCAGGATTACTTCACAGTCATCACACAACACACACACATAAATATAATGTTTTGCTTGTGTGACTCTATCAGCGTTCTCACAGTTCAATCACAATTCGATCGGCGTCTACCACAGTTCACGGTCACTTTGCGCCTTGCCTGGCTCTCACGGGGTTAAGTTATTCTTCGCCTTTAGATATATACTTAACAAAGCTTACATAAAAATATTCTGAAAAGTATTCTCAACATCACCAATTGTCGCACCGCCTAAAACTATCTTATCTCGCGAGCTATTCAAGCGCTTACTCAAGCTCTTAATACGGTCTGTAGACCTCAACGTTACAGCTTTTACTTCTTTGGCTACTATGCCACTACGGTTCGCAACCGTTAACAAACTACTATCGGTTCCTTACAACCCTCCCAGGGTTACGACAATACGCGGACCTTCCATTTCGGTGCCTATGACCCTCGACGGCAAGGCTAAACTTGAACCTTCTCTGACTCTGAGTGCCCTCAGACCAACTGCCTACCTCAGAATTCTGCTTCACTCTTTATACAGTCGGAAGGCAAAGTTTAAACATATTAATTCTGATTTAACGAGTGCTTTGTAATATGGATAGAGATATAAATGCGAATTTTGTTTGAGGTAAACTCTTTTGACATTTCGGAGACAGGATAGATGCGTAATATGGGTGTGTGTCCAGAACAAGTGTGATGCACTGGTTTCCAACAATTAGATTTTAATTGGCTTTAATTACCCAGATAATGATAACCGGAAAGAATGTTGTCTCTCTTTGTACTGATCTGTCATCAGATAGCCCATGTGGCGTTCAACAAGTGCGCCATAACGGACATTAAATTTCACGCCTAATTAGCAGAGTTCGAGTAACAAATCAGTTTCCTTGATCCGTCTTATACCTATCTTTACACTTAACATTTAACCCAGGCAGAAATATTATTGAAAATATCTACACTTTTAAACAAGAAATCCCAACTTTCAGCTATCACCTTGACACACACAATTACAGTTCGCTCAATTAGTGTCCACGTCGTCTTTCACAACAAACATTGATTAGTATTTATCCTCCCGGCCAAACACACATATATGGCTTTGGTCACTGTCTCCACACGGTTTTGATCCTTGTAATTACGATTGTGTTTATGAATATTTACTTCTTCCATCGGGCTTAAACCTACAGCCACCTGGACTCACTTTACTTAAAGTTCTGCTCATGGCACACCCTCGTCGGCGTCTTCACGCACTTACCAGTTTCACAACCGCTACCACCGCGCTTGTGCATTACACAGTCCAGTTATAACTACACTGGTCTTGCCCACTCAGGGTTAACTTGGCCTCCAGCTGCTAAACAATTGTTATATCAAAATGCATGTCTTTACTTGGTGTCTGTTGAACGCTCAGTTACAATATTTGGGAACTGCCACGTTTGCTAATTATCGCCACACATCTCTGTTACAAATGTTTTCCACTTTATTTCGCATAACCGATGAGACCTTCACTTATCTTGTCGCTTATAATCTTCACAATATTGGCTACTTCATATTTTTTTTTCGTTTAACACATGAGAATATATAAAAAATTTATCCCCAGATATTTAGTGAAATACATCTTGTCTTGACATCCCCTTCACTCCCTGACAAAAAACACATCACTCTAGAAACTGTGAGAACAACGGTTTACAACAGCAGCGGAATTAGCAGGAATCCCCTGTGGGAAACCCGGGAAGTGAAGCTGTGCTTGTTTACTGTGGTAAACAAGCTTTGTGTTACTTGTAAAATAAGGCCCAGTCAACAATGTTTGAGGTGGAAGTTGGCAACGTGGTATAGCTGAGTGACTGATCAACTATATCTCCACGTTGCGCTCACGATTAGCTATTGTGAAGAAATATGTTACCTTAACCCTTTACCCAACGTAACGGCCAAAACCGGCCAGCGCTATTCTTAAAAATCGCCAATGAATTTTCATTATTTTTTCATTTTTTGTCTCAAAAACATAGGTTATGACCCCTCATTGGAACGAGCTCGTCGAGCTCGTTCCAATGAGGGGTCATAACCTATGTTTTTGAGACAAAAAATGAAAAAAATTAGTTATTCAAGAATTTTTTTTTGCAAGTGTCGTCTGCTTTTCATGTTAGGTAAAGGGTTAAACACCAATAAATAATAATAAATAAATGGTACTAGAGACATAGTATAGTAATACAAAAAGATAAAGTGGCAGTGAAAGGGTTAGTAGTTTTGTTGTTATTGTAGTACTGATGACATCGGCATCTTAAAAGCTGCAGCAACGGCAAGGGTAAAAGAATCAGCTGTGATCAATAAGTTACATGAAAACATCAAGAATGCGGATGCAAAGACAACAATCGTAGAAAGGGAGTACGGTAGAGCATTGGTTATAGCATTGGACGCTACACCTAAAGATCGATCCTGACAGGTGGTAGCTACGTTGAGTCTTTGGGCAAGTCACTTAACCCCGATTGCCATCGTGGTTGGAACGTCAGTCCTGTGTATTGAGGCGCGCTACACGTCGATCGTGCACTTGTCTTCAACCGCTCCTAACTCTGTACAGAGTTAGTAAGCTGTCAGAGTCTGACAGTTGCTCGGCGCTGCTCGTTGGCTCACTCTGGGCACTCCAGCTCTTCCTGGACACATGAAACTGCCCAACACGGTGTGACCCTGGCTGTTGAAAGTGTCGTTAAACTCCAAAAAAAAACACACCAAGGAGAAGAAAAGGGAAGCAATGCAATAGTGGCAGTGCTGTTGGTCGCTGCAATCAGAGACAGTAACGTGGTGTATTTGAAGTCCATATTCAATGACCATGGCTGATAATTTTCTACAGGAAAGTTAGCTCCCCTTAAATTCCTAAAGCTGTCACAAAAATTAACACTAAGGGTATGTAATTTCATAAAAAATGAAATGTTAACGAATTTGTATCATCGATGTGCGCGTCATTTCACAAGCATCTGGCATTTTCCTGTGAGTTGTATAAAAGAAACTGGCTTTTTACGTTTTCCCTAATCAGTTTTAACGTTTGACTATTATTCTCTGTTGAAACCCAATTAAAAATAAGAAAACGTCGTTTTCGTTCAGCTTTTGATGTTCTGTAACTTTTTGTCTGGTTATTATATCAGCATTGTGTGCATGGTGACGTATAATACAGACTTTGTTCTTTCTATTAATATAAAAAATCTAGGAGATGAGATTTGATAATTAAACTTGCAAATTACTTTAAAAACACATTCGCTACGCTAACATGTATCAAAAGCCTACACTTACTATGTGTTGGTAGGTGTGAGACTGACAGATATTCTTATTAACGGATTATCTGTGAAGTAGTTGCTTCTTATTTGCTTGCCATAAAAAAGCTTACATTTCCTTTTTGTAACTTTTAATAAAGGAAAAGAACAGACACCTCTGTTGTTTTTGTTTATTAACCATATGAACTGGTAAAGCCGCTTTTCCGGCCCAGGAACGTGATACGCCATACTTTCATTAAGGTGGATGGCCTCTAAGCTAAAGTGTGGGCTAGACAAATCAATATTTTCACCGTGCAGCCCCAAGACTGCACGCTGAAAATATTAATCGATCTACCCCCAAATAATAAATATTGAGTCATCCAGTTGCTTCTATTGAACTGACATGGAAGTATTTATTTATTTATTTATTTTATTTATTTATTTATTTATTTATTTATTTATTTATTTATTTATTTATTTATTTATTAAGGTTTAACTACACTTTAACAGCCAAGGTCATATCGCGTCGGTGACAGTTTTGCGGGTGGGGGAAGCCGGAGTACCCGGAGAGAACCACCGAGCAACGACGAGCAGCTGCCAGCTCCCGAAAATCGTAACTCCGCACTGCAGCACAGGCAGGGCTAGATTGGTTGAAGACATGCGCACCATCGACGTGCAGTACGCCTCAGTACACTGCGTCATCGTGCTCCCAGGTGGACAACGGGGTTAAGTGCTTTGCCCATGGACACAACGCGGGAGTCCGAATCGATCGCTCAGACGATCACCCATCCAAGGACTAACCGGGCTCGACGTTGCTTAACTTCGGTGATCTAACGAAAACCGGTTACCGCAACACCAGCGCGCCCCCGCTGACATGGAAGACACCACCAGGGTTCAAAGGGTTAAAAGCAACGAAAGGAAACTTGTCTTTCCTTCAAGGGAGATTATTTAATCGAAAGTCCATTTTCATAACGATATAAGTCCGGGATGCTGAACTAAGAAAGTTTGTTTGTTTGCTTAAAGCCAGATTTGGTGTCAACATTTTAATACTTATACAATTGTATTTTCCAGAATTGTACTTTCTGCTTGTGAATATTAGTCGTTGAAGTGAATCACAAGCATTTGAAACGAATTTTCAATTTACCAGTAGGCGAAAAAACATAAATGGTTTGGTTCAAACAATAGAGAAATAGGGTCGTTTGTCCAGATGTTTTTAAGCAAATATTATATTTCTCATACAATTGCCAAACCTTTTACCGAACGTAAGGTAAAAACCCGTCAAGCGTTATTTACAAAAATCTCCATTCAAATTTTATAGCATTTCGAATAGAATTGAGTCGACTATTCGAATCGAATCGAAACTTCTAATCCAATCAAATATGACCCATTTCCGGAGGAGGGCAGTAAATCAATTTTTTAAAATTGTGACACGCAAGTCCGACTGATAAAATATTCCATCTACATCATCAAGGCATGCGAGAAGGCCTGCCTTGATGATGTAGTTCAAATATTACCCAGTAAGAATTATAGTTCAAAATACAGGAACGGGTGTGGGAATTACCGGAATTAGTCACTGCATAGCGCTAGTCCCAAGCAGCGGAGCATCGTCGACACTGTTTGGAAACCTTAACCCTTTGAACACTGGTGGTATCTTCCATGTCAGTTCAATGACAGCAATTGGAAGAGTCCATACTCATTATTTGGGGGTAGACCAATTACAATTTTCAACGTGCAGCCTCTCGGCTGCACGTTGAAAAAATTAATTGGTCTACCCCATACATTCACTTAGCAGCCATCCTACTTAATGAAATTATGACGTATCATGCTCATGGGCCGGAAAGGGGCCGCTCGGTTTCAAAGAGTTAAATTTTCTTTCAGCATTGGTAGTGGCAAGTGAGACAAACATTAGCATCGGTGGTGACATGGGTGCAGGTGCTATTAATGTTAATATAGTGAAAATTTCACCAAGTCTCTTTATCTTCTGCATTATTTATATACATTTTACCCATATAAATTATACGTTTTGTGATATGACGTAGATGGCAGATACCTGTGAACAGATTCGAAGAGAAACGCATCTGCAGCCGATTTCGAATCGAACCGAATAGAAACTGAATATTCGAAATCGAATCGAATCTCGAAACTTCGTTGGACTCTGATTCAAATTTATTACCGTTTCAGTTTTTTGCTCAAAAATATAACTTATGACTCCCTCGTTGGAACGAGCTCTTTAGGATCGTTCGAATGGGGCGCATAAGCTGTTTTTCAGCCAGAAATGAAAAAATGTAGTTATTCAATTTTTTGAAGTGTCGTCTGCTATTTGGCATAGGGGAACTGTTAAAATGTATGGTCTACATTATCTGTGGACATGTTATGTCCGGTCTATGCATATTTCCAGATATTAATTTAAATGGAGATAACGTTTTTTGTATGGTGCCCATAAAACATTAGGGTTGGGCATGAAGGAACAAAAGGATCGGTCGGGAAACCTGAACAATTTAATTTCTTCCTAATTTCTTTCCAAGTATTTTGAAATGATACCGTTTCATTTCTACCATGACATATAGAAAATACAAATGAGGAAAATACAGCTCTAATATCTTCATTATTATTTATTATTTATTGGTGTTCAAGGTCACATAGTTATGCACAATGGCTAATCGTGACCGTGACAGTTTTACGGGTGGAGGAAGCCAGAGTACCCCGAGAGAACCACCGAGCATCGACGAGCAAACTGTCATCTCCTCAACATTCTAACTTTGTTCAAGCTCCTCGCAAGCAGGGTCACAGCGGTTGAAGACATGTGCACCATCGACGTGCAGTAGGCCTTAGTACACGGCGCCATCGTGCCCCCATGTAGGCAATCGGGATAAAGTGCCTTGCCCAAGAACACAAAGCGGGTCGTCTCGGACGAGGATCGAACTTGCGACCTCTAGCATAGAAGTCCAACAGTCTACCACTGAGCCAGCGCGCTCCCAATATCTTCATTAAGTAATGCCTCTTACACGCAAAACATTGATATCGCCTAAATGGTATGTTCGCATCATATCAACCTCGTTTACAGACAAAATCACCCGATGGCCTCTTGGAAGAAATCTGACATGTTTGTTCATGGGGGTGCTTGAGGTCAATTATGCAAATTAATTTCCCCATCAATTCATAAATCATTGATTAATTAATCATAAATAATTGATTGTCATTTTATTTTGGCATATCAAATAACTTAATGTATTCAACAATGTAAACATGCGCTAGAGAGCATGTTTGTGAATTTGTGTAAAAAGGGAGTATGGTGGAAGTCGTTCATACATTATACATAGAACATAAAGGTCAGAACTTTGATATTTATGAAGGACAAAATGAAAAAGTAGTACCTGCAACTATCTGTGAGTGTGGTGACTTGAAGTTTAAAGGTTACTGCGCCGAAACCTTACCACTTTTTCTCCCACTGAAAACTTCACGTTCAGAAAGGTCCGACAAAATCTCTGCGTGATACAAAAGCGCCACAGAAAAATGGCAAAGGTGGACAAAACCCTCGCACTATTTCTTTCCATTTTGGAGGAATAATTCAATTTTTACCGTTCAAATAAAAGTACACAGCACTATATAGGTACCTATTTTTATCATTCAAATAAAATTACGTAACAAAATATAGCTTCCTCTTTCGTTAATATCTATCCAATAAAAAAATCACCGATATATCCAGGGACGTGAATACAGGGCGTTGGCGGATGGGTGTCTCTCCACCCACATCCCGGCAAAATTTTCGATAGATTTTCAACACGAACAGTTGGAACTTTAAACCCCATGGTAATAGATTTCGTGGAGCTTTATGTTTCTGTGACTGCTTCTAAGGGAAATTCAGTGAATTTTAACCCTTTACCCAACGATCGGCCACATCTGCCCGCGTAATATGCAAATTCAGCAGCTGAAAAAATACTATTTTTCAAAATATTTCAGCAAAACCATATCATGTGACCCCTCTTTGGTACGAGCTCGTTCTAGTGAGGGGTCACATGATATGGTTTTGTTGAAATGTTTTGTATAATTTTAAAAATGATATTTAAAATAATAAATTTTGATATCGTCTGCGTTTGGGTAAGGGGTTAACCCACTGGATGTTCTAACACGAATCAAAATTTCCAATCAAGGATCCAAAAGGTCATAAATTTAGAACACAAAGGGCGATGATGTACTCAGATTTCTCCAGCAGTTGCAAATTCACATGCAGCACTTGGAACATTCTCGTTTAAAGGAGAGGGAGGGTGCAAATGTTTTTTTCTTCCATAAGTTGAACGTGTTCAGCAGCAAAGCAATCGGATACAGTTTGAACAAATCGAAGGAGGCACACCCCCAAACCAAGACTGTTTAGCAACGTCCCTGGATATATCACTGATAGCGCAAAAATGCAGCTATGCTTTTTTAACTACGTAATTTAACCGCTAAATATCACTACTGTTTGACGATCTTTTCCGGGTGCCCGGAAAATCCACACTGTGGAATCCGATTCCGTATCACGATAGTATGACGGACTATTTACGGGTGCATTAGAATTCGCATACTTAGCTGTTCCGGTCGCAGAAAGTACTTTACTCCGAGTGGGAATGGGTGCGCTCGAACGGCAGTCCGGTTTTTTTTATTATCGTATTCATGATATTGGTTTATCGTATTCAAGCGCATCGGGGGATTTCCAGAAAGTGTGCACCTGTTACACAAATAAGTGTGAACAAAAATATTTCTGTTTTACTTCAATCCAATTTAGCAGAAAAAGGTTGGGTGAATTGTTAATGCTAGCGTTGGAATGCGATGTTGAACTATAGGTCATATAATAAACCTTTTATCGCTACAGTGAAATGATCTGGGTCATCGCATCACGTCTCGTTGATGTCAGAACGCCCGATCAAACTCGCTGCCTGCGGCAGCTCGTTTCATCCTAAGATCTGACCTCCTCAACTCGACGTGATACTACGACCCAGATCACTTCACTGTAGCAATAATATGTATGAGTATAAAAATTGAAAAAAATAATACAACCTGAACGAGGGTCTTTGTGAATAGTGACCGTCGGTTACTCTCGTTACCTTGGAGAGAGGGTTAATATCCAAGAGTCTTGTTTTTTCCTACAAAGTAGGCGGCACTAATCATCCAGATCGGTGGCGATTCTTGAATTTAGAAAACGGCACCCTTGCCAAATATGGTGAAGAAGATATATACATCCCTGACCATTATCATCATGAAAATCGACTTTCGATAAAGTTATCTCCCTTTAAATTATTAGATGAACGAGGGAGATTCGATGACGCAGCAAGTTATTGTTGAGAAAACACCTGTGATATCAGTAAAAAAGAAACACAAGTTTTCCTGTGTTACGTTTAATAAACGAAAACAACAGACAGCTGTCTGAGCTGTCGGTTGTTTTCGTTTATTAAATGTTACTAAAGGAAATCTGGCTGTTTATGGCAAGCTAACTAGAAGCAACTACCTCATAGAAAATACGTCATTAAGAATATATATCAGTATCACACCCATCAACACTAAGTAAGTGTCCACTTTGGTTCTTTGTTTGGCGAATGTGTCGTTTTTTGTTCTTCACAGGAAAAAATAGCAAATCCCACCTCATAGACTTTTATATTAATGGAAGGATATTTTCTGTATTATATGTCACGATACACACACCGTTGATATAATGAACGGGAACAAAGTTACAGAACATCAAAAGATGGTGAGAGTGCCATTTGTATTTTAAGTGAGATTCAACAGAGAAAAATAGTCAAACGTTCAAACTGATTGAGAAAGAAACATAAAAGCCAACTTCTGCATTTTATACTACTCTACGGGAAAATACCCAAAGTTTGGGAAATGAAGCACACATTGATAGTGCAAATTTGCTAATATTTCCAAATTTCAATTTCTATATGACATTCCCATAACCTTAGTCTTAAATTTACTGACAGCTTGTGGAAAATGAGGGAAGCTAACGTTTCTGTAAATCTCTTCAATGACGAAATAAATTGCCAGCCATGATAAAGTGCCAAAGCTGGCCGCGGAATCTTAAATCCCTTTCTTCTCTTCATCTATATCCAGGCCTGCAACCAGGGTCGGGCATCAGGGAGGGGGGCATGGGGGGGGACCTCCCCAAATTGGACATAATCCCATCATTATTCCATCCAGAATCATTTTATCCCCCCTCCCCCTCCCCCCCCCCCCCAAAGTGACTAAAGTTCACTAATTTGGATACATCTTGCCAAGCACATGTTCGCTGGGCTGACCATGGTTTGGCCCGGCATGGAAAAAATTAAAATTTGGTATTAAAAGGAGCAATTTCATGTCTTCTGAAGGATCATTTCCTACTTCAACCTACCCCAAAAAGTTTTATTTTTTTCTGCTTAAATAACAAGATTCATTATTTTATTTTGTTTATTTCTGCCCACTAACTTTTGAATTACCATCCTGAATCATTTCATGCTCCCCCCCCCCTCCCTCATAGTGACTAAGTTCCACTAATTTGGATACACCGTGCCAAGCACATGTGCGAGGGTCGACCGGCAGGGGAAAATTTTTTAATTTGGCTTTAAAAGAAGCAATTTCCTGTCTTCTGAAGGATCAATTCCTACTTCAACATACCCCAAAATTTTGCATTAAAAGGTGCAGTTTCCTGTCTTCCGAAGGATCAATTCCAACTTCAACATACCCCAAAAAGTTTTATTTTTTCTTCACAAATAACAAGATTCATTATTTGATTTTTTTTTCTTTCTGTCCACTAACTTTTGAACGACCATCCAAAATCATTTTACCCCCACAACCCCTCCCCTCCCCCCCACAATAGTGACTAAATTCCACTAATTTGGATACACCGTGCCAAGCACATGTGTGTCGGGTCGACCATAGTTCGACCCGGCATGGAAACATTTTAAAATTTGGCATTAAAAGGAGCAATTTCCTGTCTTCTGAAGGATCAATGCCTGCTTCAACATACCCCAACAAGTTTTATGTTTTCTGCTCAAATAACAAGATTCATTATTTGCAATTTTTTATATCTGTCCACTAACTTTTGAAGGACCAATCAGAATCATTTTATCCCCCCCCCCCACCCCCTCCACCTCCTCAAAGTGACTAAATTCCACTAATTTGGATACTCTTTACCAAGCACATGTGCCCTGGGTCGACCATGGTTCCACCCGGCGTGTAAAAAATAAAAAATTTGGCAAAATGGTGAAAATTGAAAAACAGTGTCTGAAATTTTTTTAGGGGGCGAAAATGTTTCCAGGGGGGGGGGGGCACCCCCGCCCCTTGCCCCCCCCCCCCCCCCGTGGTTGCAGCCTGTCTTTATCTTTCAATGTCGACCAGAACGAACCGTTTGCCGGTTCTTATTGTTATAACCTTTTTTGCGTTCAATCTGTACGACCTGCTTTTCTTACCTCAGTGATGTGTGTTACGACCCTTTACCTGACACGAAAGGCGGACGACACTTGCAAACGAAGTTCTTGGATTACTCATTTCTTTTCATCTTGTCGTGCCAAATCATAGCTTATGACCCCTCATTAGAACGAGCTCAATGAGCTTGTTCCAATGAGGGGTCATAAGCTAGGTTTTGAGACAAAAAAATTAAAAAATATTGAAAATTGAATGGTGATTTCTGTAAATAGCGTTGTCCGGTTTTGGCCGTTACGTTGGGTTAAAGGTTTAAAATTTCTTGAAGTAGATGAACAGACTCAACATCTAAGTGCTTTAGAAATATTTCGTTGCCGATTTTAAAGATTGGTATAAATGCATCGCAAGGGCTCGTTTCAGCCACACACACATAAAGACGAAGGAGGAATCAGATGTACTATGACGAATCATGACGTCCCATTGACCCGTGTATTAACAGTCCCGGTTTGTACTGGCATATTTGTATTTTTTCAAATTATCAGACAACTGGAATTTCGCCAATCTGCCGCTAACCATAAAATGACAATTGATGATAAATGCCTTCTCACCACCCGCTTAAGTACAGATTGGGTCATCGGTATCACATCATTCTTCTCTTCACAACCGTTCAGAAAATACAAATTGAAAGCTTTTTCGCAAAACGGGGAAAATTAGTGTGCATTGCATTCACAGGGGCGTGGCGGGTGATCTACCGTTGGTACATCCGAAGGAATAAGACAGTTGCGGGGATGGTAGGAAAGGTAGTGTCACATCTTCAAGACTGGGCAAATTCGGAATATTTGTCTTTTAAATACCCCCCTCCGGTGCATTCAGGCGTTGAAAATTGTCACATCATGCATGCTGGAGTAATTAATGACGCGTGCATGAATATTCAAACGGTATAACAATTATAGCAATGCTACCACGCTTCCAGCAACGCTACAATTGTTAAACCGGCGAGTGCACCTGCATATTTTAATTATAAGACAGTGGGCTTTAATTAATATTATGCCTCAAAGTTCGTCTGTCCAATCAGAACGTTTGAATATAACAATAACATGACTTTGGAGGGCATTGTGGTTTATTAACTGCCCAACAGGCGTGAATAACAACCCGACAGCTTATAAACGGCCCGAGACGAAGTCGAGGGCCGTTAATAAGCTGGAGGGCTGTTATTCACACTTGTTGGGCCATTAATAAACTACATGGTTCGACAAAGTCACGTTATTACTTTTATTACTACTGGGATTCCGAAAAAGTCTTTGACCCTGTACGTACATAACATGTTTAACGTTTTCAATTTTGACAGATGATAGTATCGTCTGTTGTCGAACAAACTGGTATCATATGATCATCACGTGATCGGCACCGGTACGCTTTCAATTGCAATGATGTTCGAAAACTTAAAACAGACCCGATATTTACCGCTTTTATGTCCGAAATAAAGAATTAAAATGTACACAGGCTTACTTAACATATACACCTGCTTGTTCTTATGGGGCGAGCTTTGCTGGAAATTTTACATATTTAATAATTTAAATAAAAAACACATTGTTTACTAGTTAAAACCATTTCCGAAAACCGTTTTCATTTCCGAGTGTACGACAGCGAGGAACAAAAGTCACGTGACGTGTCGGGCTGTTAATGAGATTTTTAATCCATTAACGACCCGACACGTCACGTGATGTTTTGAAGTAGAGTGTAATGCCCTATTAAACTTTGTAAATGTGCTAGAGAACGCCAGCTAAATTGGTAACAGTACCATATAAGGGTTCCGCCGTATCAGGTAACTCACCTGATATTATTTGATATCAGGTTAGTAGCAGCCATTACTATTTTGATCAAATTGAAACATTTCCACTACCTTCGAATTTTTAAAATTTGAATTGAAACAAAATAAGAGAATTTAAGAACCAAAAATATTTCAAGGTAAAGTGTTTATTGATTTAAAACACTAAATATTCAAACAATGGACAGAACATATTATTTGTAGTTCCAAAAGTTCTTTGTTGTTTTTACTACTCTAGCCTATACCGACAAAACTTCAAAGTCTATCGATTTTTTTATGCTGAAGCGAACATTTTCTTTACAGTTTACTCAGTAGATGAAGGTGATTTTTTGAACATTTAAAGATGCTTTTTTTAACCCTTTTCATGGGGTAATGACAGTTAATGTATGCAAGGGTATTTCGGAATTGCTTGTAGCGATAAGTTTTATTTTGTAAACAAATCGTTCCCTGTGTTCCAATTGTTCTGTGTGCCTGCTGGCACTCGGAACTCAGGCGACGAAATATCGCTCTTCGAGAAGCGAAGATTGTTTACTGTCACCATTTATACATACCGGTGCCAGTTACTGTTGATGATTCTGTCAATTGCAGCTTCTAAAAAATAAACGCCCGGTCGTTCTTTGTTTCTCGTGAAAATTCATTAATCCCTTGATTTACATGGACTTTCGACATAATAAATATGTTACATGGCGTGTAGCTGGCTGATACATTTCCATACAAGGCGATGAGAGTTCATATCAGGTGAGGTTCAATTGTTAAACCGGCGAGTACACCTGTATATTTTATTTGTAACATAGTGGACTTTAATTAATATTTAATGTGATTCGTTAGATATGATTTTCTTTCCCAGAATTGCTCATTATCAGACTCGGCGGATATGGTTTCTAACTCGGTTGATAAGACGTAGATCCCAGCCGAGATGAACCAAGCTAGAGTTGTCCATCTCGGTGCGTTACTAGGCGTAACCAGTTTGTTTATTTCAACATGTTAAGTTATTCGTTGAACGCAATAAGGACAATTGGCGTTTCTGGACATGGTGGGTGGTTAGAAGCAGAGTTTGCACGATGAGGAATTAATGATGGCATTAAGTAGTGATTAGGTGGGCGAAGAGAAGAAATAAGAGAGTTGTACAGAAGATTAAACACCAAATAAAAACCCAGAGTCGTAAGCAGGTGTTCGTCGAAGTGGAAGAAGAGGTAGTTTAGCTATCAGACGTCGCGGCTCCAACAGCATGATAGCCAATTCGTTCAGATAGCTGAACTAGAAGAAGAGGACACTTCGGAGTCTGTGAAAAGAATGTGAAACAATAACACTGCCAGAAACACACAGAACGACACACGCGTGTGAATGGGTTAATCGATATGGAACGAGAGGCAGCGCGGAGGGATAAAACGAGAGGCGGCGGGCGTGTTTATTACACGCCCTCAAGTCTATAAAACAATTATTAGAAGGACACTCAACAATTTATTTGACAACTATCAACAAAAACAACACATTTTATCGCCAACTAAATATGCGAGGGGAACCCGTTTTACTCTTTCGTCCCCTGAGTTTCAATGTGTACTATGTGCCTACTGGCACATAGAACACATTGGAACACATGGGACGATTTTCAGCTATCGCTAGCGATTCAAATTGTAATTATTTTGCACGATTTGTAGAAAATTCCAGTGAAATCCCGCTTCTATTTAAAAATAATCCGTCAACGATTTCCGTTCCGCACAAATATGCGGAACAGATTTTCATTTTCCGCATAGTTTAGTGTTGCTGAAGATGGGGATTACATAGAACAGGTGTGTAAAAAAAACTGTAGCAGGTCTGAGAATGTTGGTAATTATTAGTCTTGCTTTCATAAATGTAGAGGTTATTACTTGGTAAGTTTCGTATCGGCGGAGATATCATCCCTCGGTGACTTTACATCAGCTAATATGAATTTACCTCGGTCTGATATCACTGCCAATATGAAGCTAACCAAGTAATAACCTCTACGTATCGCGCCGGTCAGTTTTCCCGAGCAGCAGCCAACCAAAACACCTAAATATATCATTAGTGGCTAAACTTTGTTTATTTTGTGAAGCACATCATATGACATCAGACTAAACTACTGCAGTTAACCCTTTACCTAACCTGAAAAGCAGACGACACTTGCAAAAATAATTCTCGAATAACTAATTTTTTTCATTTTTTGTCTCAAAAACATAGGTTATGACCCCTCGTTGGAACGAGCTCGACGAGCTCGTTCCAACGAGGGGTCATAACCTATGTTTTTGAGACAAAAAATGAAAAAATAATAAAAATTAATTGGCGATTTTTGAGAATAGCGCTGGCCGGTTTTGGCCGTTACGTTAGGTAAAGGGTTATCAGAAGCAATTGTAATCAGAAGAGGACAATAAATTCTGTGGATCATCTGAATGTTATCACATCGCGCATGCAGTGTAATTCGGTAACTGGATTCCAAGTGAATTGGCTTCCACCATACTCCTACATGCTTTTCTAGATGAAACGTAAGAACCCAAAAGCAAACCCACTCTTCATGGACCACCGGGTAAACTATCCGGGTAAATTATCCGGAGGTCCATGGGTAGCGAATATGCTTGATAAGTCCTTGAATTGCACTCTGTATACGCGAAGATTTCTCCTGACCGGGCTTTCTGTGTCAGATGATATTGACATCATAATTGTAATATCGCTACCTCGACGCGTGACACTTAGAGGTTTTTGCTTGGCCATATCTCGGCCGATATGAAAATAAGCAAGTAATAACCTCTTCATTTAAAACTCAAAACAGATTATTACAAAAAATCTCATCTCTGTTATAGTTTTCTAACAGTGTTATTGTTTTTCATTCTTTTTCACAAAGTCGGAAGTTTCTTCTTCTCCTTGCTAGCTATCCGATTGTCTCGGCTTCCCCGCTGGGGATTCCACGACGTGCCGATAGCCGAACTACTTCTTCTCCCACTTCTGCTTACGACTGCTTAGTTCCTTAGCATGCACAACTCTGCTTCAATCTACTTCACCATGTCTGGTAACACCAATTGTCCTGATAGCGTTCGACGAACAGCTGTGAACATTTTTATGTAAACAAATTGGTCACAAGAAGTAACGCACCATGGAGGACAACTCTAGCGTTGTTCATATCGGCCGAAATCGGCCTCTTATCAGCCGAGCTTGAAATCATATCAACAGAGTTTGATAACAGACAATTCTAGGAAGGAAAATCAATCGAATAAATAAATCTATTTTAGTAACGGACGTGACAACCGTCACTTATTCCCAGTTCCTTATTCGACATTTGTCATCAACCGATTGTATCTGTTGATAATGAATGTCGATTAAGGAACTGGGAATAAGTAACGGATGCCATGTCCCAATTTTAGTATACAATGTACCAATTTTAAAGGCTAGTCTTTGTTATTAGTGAAATGAGTTACAACTTTAACCCTTTGAATCCTAGCTTCCTTTTTTCCGGCCAGGAACATGACACGTCATAACGTCATTAAATAGGATGGCTGTTCAGTAAATGTGTGCGGTAGAACAATCAATATTTTCAACGTGCAAGCCCAAGGCTGCACGTTGAAAATATTGATTGGTCTACCCCAAATAATCGATATGGACTCTTCTATGTGGTTCCATTGAACTGGCATGGAAGATGACACTAGAGTTCAAAGGGTTAAATTTGAAGCCTTAGCCTTTCAAGGGTGTGTCACTAATTGGCAGCGTCCTATCAAATGATTTCTATGAATAATAAGTGAAGCTGTGTTTTGTCTTAGTAGAGGGGGATTTGTAAGATTAGAAACCTACAACACTTTAGGATTGTAAGATTGAATTATCACTGGTTCTTGACATATCCAAATTGGTGTTTCTTTTGTCTGATCATCCCCTGACAATTCGATTCGGGAATGATAGTACAGGAGGCCCAGGGTTTTCGGCCAGATAATGGCCGAGGGGGAAGACCGAGACCATTACCTGGCCGAATACTTTGGGTCTAGTGTATTATCTGACTTCAAACTCAATTTGTTTTACATTCGAGTTTGGATTAATTTCATCACTTTGCGGAGATAGAAAATGAAAACATGAACAGTTTATTCGGTGAGTTATCGTTCAATAGACAGCTTTAGCAAGGCTACCAATTACGTTAACAACAACAGTTAGCTAGTTATTGTCGTTGTCGTATCCGTCTGAGGCACGGAATTCCTATCGTAAAAACTACGAACGCCGAATAGAAGTTTTCTTACTGTCAGGATCCCGTTCCAATATGGGTGGTATGGCAAGCGCTGATTTTATATTGCCCCCAAAGCTAGAACCGCATCCAGTGTGCAACGACCCATAGAAAATCGTTTGCTCACGATCGGTGTATTTTTACCTTAACTCTTTCAGCCTCCAAATTTAACTCCTCTGGTGTGCTGTAATACTGTCCGTGCTGGCAGTTACATGTAGGATCTATCGACTACGGATATGGGGTGCGCATATTCTGATGACATAATGCTCTAAGTGTAAGTATAACTGTAGCCGTTCGATTTCCAAGAGGTGCCTAATATAACTCACCAACGACAACAATTTAAAAGATTGGACAGTTTTTCTTTCAAGATTGTCATCCCTGACTAATCTCGTCATGAAACTCGGCTTTCGTTCAAGTTATCTCCCCTGCAAAGGTCCAATTAAGAAGCACATAATTGTTGAGAAAACATCTATGGAATCAGTGGGAAATAAAGCGAAGTTTTATTTTGTTACCTTTAAAAAACGAAAACTATCTGAGCTGTCTGTTGTTTTCGTTTATTAAAAGTTACAAAAGGAAGCTTGGCTTTTTATGACAAGCTTATCAGAAGTAACTACGTAACAGATAATCCGTCATTTAGAATATCTATCAGTATCACATCTATCACACTGAGTTAGTGTCCACTTCGGCTCGTCGTTTAGCGAATGTGCTTTTATAGTAATTTGCATGTTTTTATTTGTTCTTAGGAAAATAATTAGTAAATCACCACCCCCCCCCCACCCATACACACACACACGCACACCCCAGACATTTATATTAATGGAAAGAATAATGTCTAATGTCTGTATTATATGTCACGGTGCGCAAACTGTTGATACAATGAACATAATAAAGTTACAGAACATCTTATTTTTGAATAGGTTTAAACAGAGAATAATAGTCAGACGTTCAAACTGACTGGGGAAAGACATGTAAAAAGCCAGCTTCTGTATACTATACTATGTGAAATGATGAGGACATCGATGATACAACTCCGCTAACATTTCGCAGTTTAAATTTTTATATGAAATTCCCATACCTTCAGTGCTAAATTTACTGACAATTTATAAAATTAAGGGAAGCTGACTTTCCTGTAAATCTCTTGCAATGAAAATTGTCAGTCATGCCGGTCATTCTTAAAAACAATGCACACTTATTGCTCGTGGTGATAGGGCCCTGCGAACCACATATTTTCTATTCGAATTAAATCGAGTCTATTATTCGAAATTGAATCGAAGCTCGAATCGAATACAGGCGTCCTGAAATCCCGACTGATAAAATATTCCAACTAATTCATCAAGGCATGCCTTCATCGAAGGCATGCCTTGATGATGTAGTTGGAATATCACCCAGTAAGGATATTTGTTCAAATACAAAAACGGTTGCGATAATTCTGTACTGGACACTGAAGGGTGCTAATCCGCTAGGAACCGTGAGCTCATCGTCGATATTGCCAGGGAACTTTAAATTTGATTTCAGCAGTGGTAGTGACTAGTGAAACTGGAATTAGCATTGATGGTGGCATGGGTACAGATGTATCGTTATGCTAATATAGCAGGAAACACACTCGGTCTTTATTTTCTACAAGATTTTATGTACAAATTCTATCTCAGCTGTACGTTTTGTGAGGCGACCAAGATGTCTGATACCAAGAGAAATCCCAGGGAAAAGATTCGAAGGAAGACGAATCGGGCCGCCGATTTCGAATCGAACCATATACCAACTGAAGATTCGAATCTCGAAGCTTCACAGGGCGCTACGTGGTGGTTATTCTTTCTGGCAAACAGCGAAGATGAAACAGAGTTGTCGGCAGTGTATTTTAATCGTTACAAGATATGGTAAATCTGTTTAGTAGGCTGCACAGGAAGAATTAAATCTTGTCATATCATGACTGATCATCACATATTAGTATGGATAACTCCACAGTTCAATAAGTATGTTGGAAATAAATATACATTTTACGTAGTAACCGATTAATTTTAGTAATGTACGATTGCACGTCGTCGTATCGCTATCTATATATTCGTACTCATTTAATTATCATAATGAAACACTCCGTAATATTGATGAACTTTCAATCAAGTTTATGAAACAACAATAAAGCCTTGCATCCCGCTGTTTTTTCAGAAAAGTGCATTTATTGATGAGTAGTTATAATCGCAATGTTGTCTCTGCTAATCCGTTCACTCACTTTTCATGTATGTCCTATCAAAAGATTGACATTAACCTGTTTCAAAACAAACTGCACTGACTCTTTGAGAAATTATGAAGCAGGAGAACGGGTGCCTATAATGCAGCGATGATCGACGCTGTATGTGTCATGAGCAGAGACCCGAAGAAGGTGTTCTTTGGAGGACGGCATGACAAGTTTGACATTTAGTACTCAAAATACACCTTCGCGTTGATTTTCTGTAGTGAAATTCATTACCCTGATAGCCCGAAATTAGAACGATTCACTCTGCTTCCAAGTTCGGATGTTCTGAACTTAGTGGGTGTTACGAAGATATTTCAGTGCCAAAATTAAAGTGAAGTGATCATATGTTTTCACTCCAACGTTATAATGGTTGCCTTAGAAAAAAAATATTTAGTTCTGTTATACCCGAGAGATGATCAGTTCGAGTAGGTTTCACGTCCGGAACTATTTACTTGAATTCCGTTTCTGGAATATTTCGCGTATTTGGCTGACTTGTCTGAACAAAATAGTCGCCCCTTAATACATACACAGCCTCTCGTTTTATCCTACCGTGCTGGCACTCGTGCCATATCGATTAACTCATTCGCACGCGTGTGTCGTTCTGTGTTTATTACACGCCTTCACGTCAGAGAAACAATTATTTAGAAGGACACTCAGCAATTCATTTGACAACTATCAACAAAAAGAATACCTTTTATCGCCCACCAAATTTGCGAGGAGAACCCGTGTTACTCTTTCATCCCCTGAGATTGAATGTGTTCTATGTGCCTACTGGCTCATAGAACACATTGGATTTCAGGGGACAATTTTTAGCTATCGTTAGCGATTCCAGATGTAATTGCGGTGCACGAATTGTTGATAATTCCAGTGAAATGTTTCTTCTTTATAAATATGTGTGCGGAACAGAGTTTTATTTTACGCATAGTTTAGTGTTTCTGAAGATGGGGATTTCATAGAACAGGTGTGTAATAAATATAGGTTATTACCATCATGTGGGTTTCTGAGATGGTGTATTGAAGTCAAGCCTTCGTCTCTTGGCATATATCGACGCGCCCATCAGGACGAGTCGATGTTTGACTAAGAGACGATGCCGAGACTACAGTATACCACCTAGGAAACCCACATGGTGGTAATAACCAATTTATCTTACAATATTTCTCCCTCTGTTCAATTGTTCGTACAATAAAAGGATTGGGCAAAGTTTTTAACGGCGTCTGTTTTGAAGATCATTCAGCGTCCATGAATTGATTTTTATGAATGAAGACAATGACGTCATGGTATTGCGTTCTTATGCTGTGTATGACGCATTCTCAATTAATTGTTTCACTTGCACTATAACTGCTGTAGTAGATAGTAGTGTTTCAGCTGGGCGTTTCTTTGTTTTTTAACACGTCACCAGTGGTAGGCCTATATAAAAGTAGCATTATGGCAAAAGGATCTAGTCTAATTTATGTCGTCGAGCTGGTGATTTATTTATCATTTAATTACTGTTATCAAACACGATGGTCTCGACATGTGTAATAAGCCGATGCCAATTTAATGCAGGTAAAAAACGTCCGCCTTCTGAATCGAATGATCTCACGTGCGGTTGCTACCCTAAGTACACATTTGTATATTGGGTACACGTTTTTACGTGTATTTGGGGAAACATTTTCTTGTAAGATTAAATACTTGATTCGAGATTAACAATATTCGTAAACATGTACAATATCTACAAATTGACAAACGATGAGATTCAATTCGAGATTCGATTCGATACAACATCCACTGTCCGATTCCATTGTAGACCCTATTCGATCCGAAATATGAGATTTGCAGAGCATTTACCCTTTGAACCTTGGTGGTATCTTCCATGATAGTTCAAATGCAGCAATTAGAAGAGTCCATATTCATTACGAAGGGGTTGATCAATTAATACCCCACACATGCACTTGGCATTCATCTTACTTAATGCAATTATGACGTCTTATGTTCCTGGGCAGGAAAAGCGGCCCCTCGAAAGGGTTAAACGAAGAGTCAGTGCAGGCTAATACACAACACAAAAGAGCGGACTAAACCCACTACATATCAATCACATGTTCAATACACTAACACTGACCCCCCCCCCCCCGCCACCACCCCCTCTCCACCTGCCACCCCCCCACCCCCCAGTAGAGCCACCGTGGACTGGTCACTTTCCATGAATGGGCATTATTTCCTCGGACGCAGTAATATTGGATTCCAAACACTAATTACACGAATAATTGTCAAAAATTTAATTAATGAAGCACCGGGTACATTAATTAAAATTTCGCTGCTGCTGATTTTTATCACTCGGTAAACGCATGCGTGGACATCACTGTCCAAGGGTGGATTATGACCAGTCCACGGCAACTGTAGTGTACGTCATCAGCATAGCATACCTAAATCTCCAGCCGTTCAAACAATTTCCATTGGCACACGATAAGTGTCAGCGTGTTGGGTTTGAATTTCCTGGTAAATGTTGGCCTTGGTAAATTATTTGTTTTGGGCGCGCCAGGAGTTATTTGTCTGTTTCATCAGCAGCAACGCTTTCCTGTGTGGGTTCAACCTATGCTTTTCTTTGATTTAAATCCCCAGTGGAGTGTCGCTTTGAGCAGATTTCGAAGTATTGGTTTCAAAATTTTGAAGTGAAGTACGATTAAATCCATGCATCTCCACCAATACCCCACCAACAACCACATACAAACCCCACCTTGTCTCTCAACAACACGTACACACATCATAACCGCGTAATATAGGACACACATTATTACCGCAGACTGTTTCATTATGTATAATTTCTTTTCGTGAAGAATATGGTAACATTTGATGGCAAGACGACACAATACACAACAAATCGGGGTGTGGTATGGTGTGTGGGGGGGGGGGGGGGGGGTAGGGGTGGGGGTATGGGGGTGTATTAGCAATATTTTATTCCTACACTACGACCATCGGGGACTGGCCACCTTTCACGGGTGGGCAGTATTTCCAGGAAACAATAATATTAGATTTCAAACACTAATTATGGGATAAATGATAAAAAAAATTAATTAATGAAGAACATCGCTGCCCTCGCGTGGATTACGTCGGTTGCACTGTAAAGCCCTATAGGCTGTAAGATTAAATTATTATTGAGCCCCCCCCCCCCCCCGGCAAATACAAATAGATTCACCCACTTGTCTGTAAAATATACTCTTTTGTACGATACCACTCAGGCATGGATTAACCTTTTACCCAACGTAACGACCAAAACGGCCAGCGCTATTCACAAAAAATCACCAATTAATTTTCATTATTTTTTCATTTCATTTTCAAAACATAGTTATGAATCCTCATGGGAACGAGCTCGATGAGCTCGTTCCAATGAGGGGTCATAACCTATGTTTTTGAGACGAAAAATGAAAAAAATTAGTTATTCAAGAATTTTGTTTGCAAGTGTCGGTTGCTTTTCAGCTTAGGTAAAGGGTTAAGTCATTCATTAATATTGGATCTATAGTAGTTTTTGTTTGTTGCTTTGTTTATTGTGGTTTAACGACACTTTAAACAGCCAGGGACACGTCCTGTTTGAAAGTTTGACGAGTGGAGTATGCCAGCGTAACCGGAAAAACCACCGAGCAGCGGCACGCAACTGTCAGACACGCCAACTTACTTCACTCCGGCAGAGGCAGAGTTAGCAGCTGTTTAAAGTACAATGCTCTGACCCTTGAGAACCTCGCCCCTGATCCACAGTAGTGTAAGTGCAAATATAAAATTAAGAAATGGAAATAATAAGGATTCAAAGTGTGGCATTCGTATTGGTTTTGTTTCGAAATGTTGTTTCGGTTCAGACTTTCTGGGTCACCACGAAAAGGATTGCGGAAATCCATCAACCCCTTGTGTCTCTGATGATATCTTTTGAGGTACACAATTACCGTACAGCCGCCGTGGACTGATCGTAATCCACGTGTGGCCGTGATGTCCAGCCAGAGTTTACCAGGTAATAAAAATCATCATCAGCAAAATTTTAATTTTTATTAATTAAAATTCTGATGCTTATTCCTATAATTATGTTTGAAATCTAATATTAGTGCGTCCGTGGAAATATTGCCCACCTGTGGAAAGTGACCAGTCCACGGCGGCCGTACTGTATAATAATCACTTACGATTTCCCAGACATATGCTCGTTGTTAGTGAATTTTTCTTCTTATATTCCTGAGCTATTTTGAAATGGTCGTGGCAGTGAAAGGATTCAATTTGATGCTAAACTCAAGATAGTCACGCCCATTTCTATAAGCGTATAACAACATAAAAATCGACATTAATCTAAATGAACATCTACGATAATAAAATCTTTCTCGTAAATCTATTTAACTATGAAAATGGATTGTTCAAATATGCATAACAATATATATTTTACCATATTTAGTTCAGCATTTCCGTCATTTGATATGTACACGGATAAAGTATCACCTTTATCAGATCAATTTATATTCTACTGAAAACTATGGGTGTAGTAACCAATACCGCCAAGCCGAGACAGGGGGGAGATAGAGAGAGAGAGAGAGAGAGAGAGAGAGAGAGAGAGAGAGAGAGAGAGAGACAGACATACAGACAGACAGACAGACAGACAGACAGACAGACAGACAGACAGACAGACAGGCAGGCAGGCAGGCAGGCAGACAGACAGACAGACAGACAGACAGACAGACAGACAGAGACAGACAGACAAGCAGGCAGACAGGCAGGCAGGCAGGCAGGCAGGCAGGCAGGCAGGCAGGCAGGCAGGCAGGCAGGCAGGCAGGCAGGCAGGCAGGCAGGCAGGCAGGCAGGCAGGCAGGCAGACAGACAGACAGACAGACAGACAGACAGACAGACAGACAGACAGAGGGGGAGGCCTGTACAAATCGGGCGAACCATCGTTCCTTTCACGTTATCGCCGGAGGTTAATATATTCCCTGGTTTTCATTGAACCGCAAACAGGAAATGTTTTTAAACAGAAGACCCGGGAATAGGAAATTTCCCCCTTTCATAAATCGTTTTATAAGTCGCTCATTTAAAACACAGATTATTGTTTTTTTTATCTTCTTCTTATTATTCTCCTGGTCTTCTGTCTTCAACCCACAACCTATAACTAGAATTAAAATATTCCTCTTTTGCTGCTTTTTAGCATACTTGCAGCCAGTCACTAGTACTCGGCCATCAATGTCTTTCAGGTTCATGGGGCATTGAGTGTGTCTCTATGGGTGATTTAAAAGTGTGACAGGCTCGTATCGCAAGCATGGTATGACCTGGGGTACCAACAACAAATGAGTCCAAACTCACCGGAGGTTCAAAATATGGGTCCAGTTCACTAGGGTCATCCAGGGGTGATTGAGCACAATTTTACCGAACTGCTGAAAACGGCACCACTTTATAACTCATACTTTCTAAAGTTCATTCATTTATTTAATCACTCAAAAAAGTGGACGGAACCAAATATCTCTATTTCTTATTTCTTTATAGAACACGTTGAATGCTGTTCACAGAAGTTATTTCTGGTTTCTTGCAAATTTTTATCCGAATCCTGTATGAAAATCTCTAAATATTCTTTACGAAAACCCATTTCTGATTTCTTTAAAGATATTTTGCTCCCGAAAATAAGTCTCCATAAATTCTCGTTCTGCGTGGAAATAGATTTCGTCTGATGCTTTCACAGTTTTTCACACAGACTTGAATTAACTGATCACAGTAAATGCTGTTTCTCTACTTTGTAAACTGTATTTGTGGTATGAATTATCAGAGTGACATGCTGTAGAGCATTGTAAACGGTGGTACAACTATTTTCAAAGTGTCACAAACGTGAGGCGTGTGAGTAACTCCGAAGGTTAGACAGCGATATCACACATCAAGAAAGGTCGAATTTGAAAGAATGAATTAAACTTTAACCGGACCCGAATCCGGGCCATTTCTATTTTCAATTAGTTTCTCAAATGTGTGTTCTTTTGTGACTTCTGATGTACTCGGGTAGTATTATTGCAGCTATACTCATCTCTCGCCCTCTCTGGCCAGTTTTTGCTGTGTATTTGACTCCGACTAGTCCGGAGAATCATTGCATGGTCGTGTTTTAGCCATGCGACACTTCTACTGTCTCATACGCAGAGTGGCATTTTGCTATTTACTTTATTTTTGCTGTTCTCACTCGGATTTTAAAAATCTGTTACTACTGTATTCCAACCCCTATCTACAACAAATCTAGGAATAACGTGTTTTAAGGTTTTAGTATTTTCTGCTGAAGTATGAACTGTTGTACCAAATGATTAACTTTATTATAAAAATGCCTTCTGGAATTCGTGCTATAAGTTACCCAATATATCTTATTTTCTGTTGAGTTTCCATCTTTATTGTCCTCACAACGGAAATATACACCATGTCTGAGGCTAATTTGACTTGCCATGTATTGACCTATCTTCTGTAAAAGTGTAAGCAAACATTCAGTTCGCTAGGGCAAGTAGCCTTCAATATTTCACTTTAAATCTCTCAACTTGCTTGGCACTTTTTTTCTGAATTTGACCTCGCTCTGTACAACAGAGAAACTTGTTTGGTGCCGCTAGGAGCATCTCTCCTTATACATCTTTTCTTCGGAATGTCAGTCTTCTGTACGCGTGAATTTTAACGTAAATGAACGAAGTTTTCTTAAACAGTGAGTTTCTTTGGAACATGTATCTTTGAGCCTCGTTTTCACCTTGAAAGAAGAGGCCTAGGATGCCCTCGTTTAATATAAGAATAAAAAAAAAAACTTTCTACTAACCATTTTACAAAGTTTTAAACGTCTATTTGAATCAACTCAAAAGATGTAACGGGATCCCAAAACTTCCTAATTTTGTTTTATTTTCATGGAAATCGGGACTAAAAGGAGGAGATGAGTATAAAACATAGTGGACGACAAAGAGTTCACTGCTATTCTTGTGCATACTGTATTACGATGTTGTACTCATTTCTTTTTCTGAGAACATTCCTGCATAACTTTAAAAAAACAAAAAAACATATGGGAAGAATTAAAAATAATAGGAATAATAATTCAAATTGTTCAATCACATACTCGGAGAGCATTCTTAACGCTTTACCCAACGTAACGGCAAAATAACGGCCAGCGCTGTTCGCGAAAATCGCCATTCAATTTTCATTACTTTTTTAATTTTTGTCTCAAAAACATAGATTATGATCCCTCATTGGAACGAGCTCGTTGAGCTCGTTCCAATGAGGGGGCATAATCTATGTTTTGACTAACAAATAGCTATTCAAGAATTTTGTTTGCAAGTGTCGTTTGTCTTTTGTGTTAGATAAAGGATAAATAAGCGGAAGTGAAATCAAAGCGAAAGTGGAACACCGAGATCGGGGCCGGATTAAAAACTGAGCAGGTAGATAAGGAATAAGTTATGTCGTTAAAAGTAGCAGACCCAATGACGGTACATGAAGAGGAGGGAGACTGCAGTTGCTGCAGTTGTCAAAATCAGTGAGTCTTGTGAGGACACATAAAAAGACAAAACCCAGTCAACTTTGTTTTTTTTTGTAGTTGAGTTCCAGAATTACTTATCGAGAAACTACTAATTTACTTTGATAACTCGTTTCAGCCAAATACCAGAGATTACACAAACAAAGAAACCACGGAGAAATCGGACAAATCAGACAAATCAAATGTCGGGAATATGCCGGTGTACATAATCCACTTTTTAGATTGACGACAATGTGTTCAGTTATCTCGTATTTACTGGGTCACCCTTGCCCTTCCCTTCTTGTCATTACAAGATCCATAAAAGATAAACTGAACTTTTTTTTGTCGCATAACCCATAGTCCAATTCCATTTACTTTGCACCATTGATGCGTGTGACGTTTTACAGGCCAGGTTATTTAAGAAAATGCTTAATCGTTATCGCTTGCCTTATTTCTTTCGCCCTATTCCAATTGCGCAACCAAAAATCTACCCGACAAGTTTGCTTTTCAGTACTTTTCTGTATATTGAGTGTGTTTTCAACAGTGTGACTATATTAAAATCCATTTGGGTTGTTGGACTGGCACTATAACTTCCATAATTACTACAGAATGACACAGCATTCTGTAATTGTGTCAACGTTGATGAGTTATGCCCGTTCACTGTACAACAGAATTGCTGTGACGTCAGCGAAAAACGTCGCAAATCAATCTTCACATCACCCCTAAGATGGCGTCGGGTCAATCAACACAATAATTCCTCCTAACGACGTTTGATGAAGTGAGAGCAATTACATTGTGACTGTACTTACAGAGTAACACTTTCACTTTATCAAACATTGTGGGATCTACCTAACACTGAAACTAATAACACTATAAAACATAATTTCATTTTTTTCGAAAAGAGAACACGGCCGGGTCCTCCACTAACCCACCCATCCGGGTGAGGTGATAAAGGCGGTTCCGAGGTGATCTGCCCTTTGAAAAAATATGCACGGCAATCAACATGACAATCAACATCGGTCTGTACATTGTGCATCACAAAACTAACGGCATCACCGTTGCCCACTTTGCAGATGTAAACAGGTAATGGGACCCAGTTACGTATTAGTGGGACTTTTCCATTAGTGTGATCGCAGTTTGTTTGACAATGGGATTCAATAGCATCACAATGTAAACCAACGCACGCTCTGAAACAAAGAATTCCGCATACCAACCTGAAGTAATTTATATTAGTCTCCACGAGAGCCCGGTGGCTCAGTGGTTACGGCATTGGACTTCAAACCGAAAGAGTTCGCGGTTCGATCCCCACCAGAGGTAACTGCGATGTGTTCTTGGGCAATCCGTATTGCCGACGCACGGTGGTGTTGTGTACTAAGGCGTATTGTACGTCGGTCGTGCACTTGTCTTCAACCAGCGCTAACCCTGCTAGTGCGGAGTTAGTACGTTGGGGATTCGGACAGTTGCTCGCCGTTGCTCCGGGTACTCTGACTTCCCCCGACCCGTAAAACTGTCCGACAAACGGTGACACTGGCTGTTGAAGGTGTCGTTAAACCCAAATAAATAAATAAATAAATAAATAAATAAGTAAATATATTATTCTTCACGGCGTAAAAAGTTATAGAAATCAGATAAGGATGGCCTATTAATCTACAGAGCCTATATAGATCAGTGCGTTCATCAGATGTGGCAAAACGCTCGTACTAACTCTGCACTAGCAAAGCTAGCATTGGTTGAAGGCAATTGTTCCGCCGTCGTGTCCTACGCCCTAGAACGCCTGCCACCACGCTACCACGTGGGAATTTAGGATGATGTTTCTCGCCCAAGGACTCAACGCAGATAACATGGATTAGGATCCAAACTCGACCCTTCGATCTCAAGTCTAGCATGCTCTCCCAGATTAGATGCTATTCCGATACGGTCCAGTACTGTGATAACAAAGCAAGATATTACATTATAATTCCCTGTCCGATTTTTTCCCCGCAACAATGAAGAACGTCATTTGTCGGAAAAACTGTTAAAAGATTGAATCTCACGTGCTACTATACTATTCAAAAAAGGTAGGGGATATTTGATAAAAGTGAGATATATGAAGAAATATATTTATAATTTCATCATAAACAACAGTTGAGGCATTGCACTGTCACATCTGGTGAATGATTTCAGCGATAGTTGGGTATCTGACAAGCACACATTCCACGCACTGAGCTGTAGAAGACATGGATTGTCAGTCAGAGAATTGACCACATTAAGTCCAAGACCTCAATATGTTGTAAATCCTCGTCGGTTCGCGAAACAAGCGCGGATCCGACGTGGCATGCTCCTCAAAACGTCCAATATCAGTTTGACTGATGTTATTTCGTTCTCCCTGCTGTCCAGCGGCGAGTTCCTGGACATTGGTAGGGGGCTGTTGGCGTTGTCGGAGGCTCCTGCCAAGCATATCCCAGACGTGCTCGATTGGTGAAAGGACTGGACTTAGCGCTGGCCGAGGCAGCGTAGTGATGTTCTGCTCCTGGAGGAACTCTGCAGCGACACGGGCCCAGTATGCTCTTGCATTGTCATCTTGGAAAATGAATCGACGGCCGTGACGTCGCGCAAATGCCACCACATGAGTAGCTAATATGTTCTCACGATTGTACAGCCTGTGACACGTCCTTGGATGACATGTAATGCTGTTCTGCTTGTCATGGTTATGCCTACCCACACTATAACCGATCCACCACCAAAACGATTGTGCTGCCTAACGGTTACGTCATGGTATCGTTCGTTCCGCCGCCGCCACACTCTGTTTCGCCTGTCGCGGAAGTCGAGAGTGAACCTCGATTCATCGAAAAACATGACGTTGCTCTACCGACGATTGTCCCAGCGCTGTCGCGCTCCACACCAATTACGCTTTGCTGCGATGTGACGTTCAGTCAAACGTGGAATTTTTCGAGGTAGTCGAGCGTACAAATTCCAGCTGTGTAGGCGATTTCGTATAGCCTGACCACTGACTCGCACATCTGTCGCTCGGTGCAGCTGCTGTCCAATTCTGAGGCACTTTGATGGCGGTTACGTAGTGCTGTGGTTCGGACGAAACGATCCTGGTTAGCATTTGTCGCCCTTGGGCGACCTGACCGACGTCTGTCATCAACATTGCCTGTCTGACGGTAGCTTGACCACAACCTGCTAATCACCGGATGGGTAACGTTGAGAATTTGAGCCACTGCAGTCTGTCTGTTGAGAGCTTCCAACATGCCAACGGCACGTAAACGTTCGTCCTGTGTCAGTCTTCGCACACCTCAACAGTTACGTTTCGACCAGAAACTATTGATGAATGAGTTTATACCAAGAAAGAACGGTGAAACCTCCGAAAAAGCTCGTCCAGTACAAATGAAAATTTCAAAACTTACCCCACATACATTAACTCGGCGCTCGTGCGAAAAACCTGCACGAAGTTTTCATGGGCCGGTGACATTCATGATCCACACTAAACTTGGTAACACATTGATGTGTCCAATCACAGGTATCCAATACCATTTCCCGAAAATATCAACGTCAGTTTCGATATCCCCTATTTTTTTTGAATAGTATATTTTTTGTTTTTCTCGAATCATTGTTGATTTTGAAATCTTGTATTTTGGAAGAAACGACCTACTGGTGCAAATGCGTCCCGACCAGGTCGCGATCTGATCTAAAGAGCGTGACCAATTATGCGATCACAGTACTGTAAACCATGTGTTGTATCAGATTTTACCCCCTAAAACTCTTCTAAGACAATTTTCGTTTTGTAATCAACAAATCATCGAAATACAAAAGCAAAAGTTCCGTCTTCCTGTCCCTCGAATAAAAATCGCTTTTAACAGATCATGCACAATTAAAGCCTGAAATGAATGGAGCCAAAAGGCCAAATGAATAACAAATGTTATCACAGATGCGTAATTGCAACCACTGATAAACTGGCAGCAGGAAATGGAGTGAGGTGGGTCGGGGTTTAGCTCATTCAATCAAATGTTTTACCCCCTCCCTCTCGACACTAGTTGAACAAAGAAATTCGCCATGGAGGTTTTCATTCAGAATGGTGAACAGCAGACGACATTTCCGAAAAAATATCTTGCATAACTATAAAATGTTGTTTGCCTCTCACTGGAACGACTTGATTCCATTGAGTAATGATTAGCTATGATTTTCAGGCAAAAGATGGGAAAAAAATATTTAGTGAACCAGGCACTTTCATTGTAGATCCACGGCCACTGACGGATGCCCACAACAATCAGGAGAACACAATGAAAGTGCAGAGATGACTATTCAGTGCCAATACGAGGAAATGAATTGTTTTGTGCAAGACATGTATTATCAATAAAACTTCGACAGAACAGCTTACGTGTACATGTGAACTAAAATTTCTTCAGCCCTAAAAATGATTTTTTTTTCTGAATGTCTCCCAAAATGCATGTTATTTACATAACAAACAACCAGGAAGGCTAACAGTATAATTAACTACCTGTCTGTTTGCTGAGAAATTAGTCTCTTGACACTAATAGGTTCAGACACCAATAGCTTGCGTGTAATTATCTTGTTGGACGTTTACCGTCATAATCCTCGACACAAAGAACGCTCATTATCCGACAGAAAGTATCAAGCCGCCCCAATGTGTGAACGAAACTGAACCAATACGATAACAGTAAGTAAAATCCATTGTTTGTTTTGGTACAGTCAATAATACAGTTTGTCTCAAAGAGGAATCCATCTCTGCATCCGCAGAAAAGGTGCTGCCATTTTCTCATATTCACTCTTAGTCCTGACAATATTTATTCAGAAAAGTGAAATTCGTATTCGTTACAAAACATGATAATTATTAATCTTACGAACAACAATAAGATAGATCACAACGAGGGTGGGGTGCGGGGACTGTAATAAACTGCCCGAGGTGGAGTGTTTCCCTGTACTTCACGAGCACCAAAGGCGCGCGTGAAATACAGGAAAAACTCCACCAATCGTCGTTGATTTCTGTCCGTGTACTATATCCAATTTGTACTATATATGTTTATTACGCCTCAAGTTTGTAACATCAGCCGTGATTAGTTAATTTGACACCTTCTAAAAGTCATAGTACTGGAGTTTTGGGGCAAAACACAGGTACTATCGGAACGTTTTTCTGGAGACAAGAGAACGAAGAAAATGTGAGCGCCGCTTCAATTGATCAGCGTCAGTTGGAATTTCTCAACACCAAACGCTGGCTCCGTGTCCGTTTAACTTTTTTCAACACCAGTAGACACAAACTTACCAACAAATATATCATCTTCAGTGGGTATGTTTTCAATTTTAACTGCAAACAATGAATTCAAAAGAATCAGAAATATTAAAAAAACTCACTCACGTGTTGTTCACCACTTCAATGAATCCTGAATATGAGTCTCAGTTATGACTTCAGTCAATTATATTTAAGAAATAACTGTTGTTTTCCTTCGGTTTATGCGATATAAACCGAAAATTTTCAGCACAAGCTTCATAACAAGCATTAACAATGAATTATAACATGAACAGCATGGTGCAGTTGTAAACATTGGCATTTGTTGATATAGAAACTCCCAAAGCGACGACACTTGTGACAATTCATTTTTAAAAAGACGTCATTCGTTCGAAATGACGTCATGTTTTGGGATTCGACTAGTCTACATTGTTGTTGCAAGATTGATGGCATGTTGCAGTTAACGCTTAACAATGAAACTCACATTTTGTTCGGCATAATAAAATAATTAGAACGTTCCTTTTCATGTTCTATCGGTCGATAGTACCTGAGTTTGTGTGATTTCTGAAATAAAACCTGAAGCAGCTTCGCTGCTTCAGGTTTTATTTCAGAAATCACAAAACTCAGGTACTATCGACCGATAGAACATGAAAAGGAACGTTCTAATATTATAACACCACGATCAAACTTGAATTGAGTGAATGAGTGAATGAAGCTGATAACTTTCTTGCTTGAAACTGTTTCGTGTCGAAGCATTAAATTCACGTCATAACGTCACTCAGACGTGTAATGTCCAATCGCATGCGTTGTTACACGACGTTCTGGTGCGTAACCCAGATACCACGCGCGGTGTATATAGCGTATTTTCCCAAAGTCTGTATATTGTATCGCGTAAAGTTGAATACGCACAACAATCGAAGTATAATGTGCATAAAAAATATTGTAAAGATAAAAACATAGGAAGTGACAAGATCGAAAGCAAGCTTGAAGCTATTGTAAGTCGTCTCCTATTAACTCTTCAAAGGCGGATCTAGTGTTCAGTGTTTGTGGAGTCACATATTAATGATGGGTCATGATGCGAGGCATCATCCGCCGCGCGTAGCGGCGAGTTGTGGTCGTGCACGAGAGGAGGTACTCCAGGTGCACTGCACTGTCGGGTCTGGGTGTCTCTCTAGCGAAAATTCTGGAAAATGGAAGATCACTGTCAGGCAGTGTCAGTGTTAGTCAGTGTCAGTAATCCACAAATGTCCAAATAACCGCCAACCTCTCCTTTTTGGTGTCTACGCTATGGTCTGGTCTATTCCCTCTACTAAACCATTTTGCAACCCGTAGGTTGAAAGAGACGAAACTCGGCGAATTGCATCATAATTCATAACATGGAGAGTGCGACTCATAGCATGATCCAGCCGAATAAAATTCCAGCATTGTGATTGATCGCGTAGATGAATATTAGATTGCAATTACGTCTTTCGTTTCCAACTGTTATTGCACTTTTGGACAACTCCGTTTTTACCACGCCTTTTCGACTATTTACCGCCAGTGAAAAACCACCGCGGCGTGGTTCAGTATAGTTTTGCTAGGCGGTTGGTGCCGGATGAAACTCTCTCGGCGTGGGTTCGAACCCCCGCTGTGCCATTGATGGCAGTTTAGTTCGGGAAACAGGCGATTGGAGTCTCTCGCGAAGATGACCGGTTTTTCGGAAGGGGGGGGGGGGGGAGGGGGGATTTAAAGCCGCAAATCGTTTAAATTTAAGAATCACATGGTTACTCTCAACGTGTTATCGGAATACCTTTCATTCATTACCTGCAGAGGTTTGAGGAAACGACAACGTTGCAATCCAAAATCAGAATATTTTCCTGAACATCTGAACAATTTTCTGAATTTGGACAGATAATTCCTAGTTACACCATACCATACTCTTCCTCTCGCCACTTGAAGCAAGCCCGAAGCCAGGATCTCAAAACCTTTCAACATGGTTGGACGAGAGTTAACATTTTCCGACAGTGTTTCCGGGTTGTTGACTAACGGTAAAAACTTAAAAAAATAAGCTCATACACAGAAAGACACACGTGAGTGAATGGGTGAATCGATATGGCACGAGTGCCAGCGCGGAAGGATAAAACGAGAGGCAGCAGGCCTCGAGGTTTATCCTTCCATGATGGCACAAGTGCCATATCGATTAATGTTTATTGCCATATCGAAAGTGTTTATTGCTGCAGGGAGGTATTATTTTAGAAAAAAACTTTGTTTTGACGAGAATCCATTACTGTGATACGATTCGAAGTTCGATTCGAAATTCGGTTCGAAGTAGATTCGAAATTCGATTCGTTTTCCCCAATTCGATTCGTTATTCGATTCGATCAAAACTGGCAATTTGCAGGTCCCTAATGGCAGGCAATTCTGCAACTTTACTAAGCGAATCGACTGTGTGCGCCCACGGAATTTATAGATTCAACAGTTGAAAAACAATTTTCAACAAAAACATAACTTCTCAATGGAACGAACTCGATGAGGTCGTTCCATTGAGGTTTACATGATATGCTTTTGTTGATATTTTTTGAAAAATTAAACAAAATTATTCAAAAACAAAATAATAAAAATAATAAAATTTGATATTCTTTGTGTTCGGTAAAGAATTAAAACCTGTAGTTGGAAAATAATCCTGGCCAAAATTTCCTATAGTTGAAAATTCGGAGGACAAGTCATGAGTAGGTAATAAAGGCGGATTTACGACCACTTGTGCATGTACGTGTACAAACATACGCACACGATGCGTTCACCAACGTGAAATTCAGTGTTAAATCACACGCTTGTTCACAAAAACTGTACATGGTCTTGAATCCCTCACATGTACAGTTGTGACTCCTAGATCGCACTTTTAACATACAAATACTCGTGGTGAACGCGTGGTGAACGCGCGTTTTTAAAAAAAGGGTGAAATTGTACATCTTCACTTGTATCTTGTACGTAATTTTTCGTCGACGTTCCCATCGCAGATCAGATCCATCGATCCATCGTTGGCGAACACGATCAAAAGCAAAAAATTCTGGGTCATCATCAAAAAACAGTTTTGGGGACTCTAGACCAGCGGTCCAGAACCCGCAATTGCGTTGAGACAGATTGTCCAGAACTCTCAATTGTTTTGAGGCGGTGGGTTTTTTCTCCCATTTATGACATTATTAGGGGAATTCCCCCACTATGAGAAAATTAAAATGCATTTTCCGCTCAATTAGGTTTTGAGTGGTTAAATTTTTAATATATTCATGATAGCAATCGCAGTCATCAAAAGGATTCTCTCTTAATTCGACACTCAGTGAATTGATGTGTGAATGAAAAATCTTTTGACAAATGTAAAAACTACTGTCAAAATGCGTTAAATCAGAAACTGGTTTGTCATGTACTGTTTAAACGTATTTTTTAAACTTCAATTAACACAGTCAGTTGAGATGTGAATATTTTCAAATTATTATATATTAAGACGGAAAGAGTTTTTTATTACTTAAAACATAAAAAAAAAAATTTTCCGCTCAATTAGGTTTTGAGTGGTAAAATTTTTAATATATTCATGATAGCAATCGCAGTCATCAAAAGGATTCTCTCTTAATTCAACACTCAGTGAATTGATGTGTGAATGAAAAATCTTTTGACAAATGTAAAAACTACTGTCAAAATGCGTTAAATCAGAAACCGGTTTGTCATGTACTGTTTAAACGTATTTTTTAAACTTCAATTAACACAGTCAGTTGAGATGTGAATATTTTCAGATTATTATATATTAAGACGGAAAGAGTTTTTTATTACTTAAAACATAAAAAAAAATATAATTAAACATTTAATTTTGAAAATAATAAAAACAATTAAAACGAAAGATGTTTTTACAGATGGATCCTAGACGCCGAGATTTAATTTTAGGCGAGTATGAACGTGCTAAGAAGAGCATTCAGTCTGCTGACAGAAGCAGACGTCTTGGTGAGATGGAACTCAGACGCGAAGCCACAAAAATATTTAAACCTGTGACGGAGGGTCAAGAGCGAAGCAGGAAGGAGATAGTTGAAGAATTGAGACCCATAAAGGAGAGTTCTTTGAGAATGGGTTCATTGCCTCCTAGTTTTGGAAATCGGTATTCCGTTCAATCTACACCGGATTACGTTCCCACGGGAATTCAAACAGATTTGAGCGAGAGTGACGATACGGCTTCGACTATCACCACTAGTAGCGTCACGTCGTCCAATGATGATGGCGGTAAGAGAGATCAGTCGTATGGAATTTATAAGGATTCTGAGGGTAGAACTTTTGTAGGTGATACGGAAGTGGAAATGGATGATGATGAATTGATCATGGGTTCGAATAAATATAAAGTAACTGATGGTCTGCACAGATTGCTCCTTTACGACAAGCCCGGCGATTACACAGAACAGGATTTCGACAATGACGGAGACATTCTGGTCCAGACCCACGCCATGAAGAGAAATAACGATGCCAGAGAGACGAGACCCAAAGCCAACAGAGGTTATAAGTGGACGAAAGTGGTGAAACCCATATGGGATATGAACAAGAAGTTCGTCGAATCGGTGACCGGCAAAGGAGTGAAAACCACTTTTCTTCCGAGCGATTCCGACGCTCTGTCTCAGAGATTGAGTTTGTTGATGGCAAGCAGACGGGCTGGTAACACGGGATTAGATAATCAGATAGTTGCTGTATCTGACGAATTGTTAAGACAGAAGGTTTTGAATAAAAACCAGTATAAAAGGCTGATGAACGAATTGAAGGATTGATGTGTATATAATAAGTAGAGAGAAACAAAACAAACAAACAAAAATAAAACAGTAAATTCTTACACTAGAATAATAAAAAGTATTTAAACGGCAAAAACGATTTACCAGTGAAAAAAACACAAAATATATCATAAAAATAAAATATGTTGGTGATAAAGAACAGGGGATACGTCAGAACTTACGTTCAAGGCGGTTCTGGCATCGTCGATTCTATAATGCGAGCGTTCACGAGCAATGCGGGTAGAAAACTCGCATCGACCGCATTTGAGGTCGGAAAGAAGACGGCTTTGGATGCTGGTAAGAAAGCCGCTTCCGAAGCCAGTGGTAGGATAGCTTCTGTGGCTGGCAAGAGGGCAGCCGATGCGTTGATCGACAAGTTGATAAGTCCGCCGGCGAAGCGAGCTGCGTTAGAGCGAACGCCAAAAAGTTGGAAAGATTTTAAGGATGCCGTGGTGCCCATACAAGATTTAGCCAAAATGATGAGTGGATCCGGATTGAAGAGAACTCGCGACGGTGCAATATAAATAAATAATAATAACATTAAAAACAGAGTTTGAAAAAACATAAAAAAAAATTGTATTTGAAAAGAATCTAAAATAACAAACAAAATAAAAACAAAGATGAACATTAAAGATATGTCTTGTAATGACGCCGCGACCAAGAGTTCGAATAATGAGTACTTTCCCAAGAGCATAAGAGGTTTGATAGTGGGAAAATCGAATTGTGGAAAGACCAATCTGTTGATGAATCTGTTGTCCCGACCCGACTGGTTGGATTACGACAGATTGTTCGTGTTTGGCAAGAGCTTGTTTCAACCCGAATACAGATTGCTTCGAGAGTGCATGGATCGCAGATTGCCCAAGGACGTTATAGCCAGAATCTTTGACAGTAGGGAGGAATTCGACAAGAACGGAGCTCCACTGTCGACCATTTTGGACGGCGCGGCGACGGAGCTGATGAAGAGAAATGCATCTTCGAACGTTGAGTGTCGATTTTATGAGAACGCTAGCGACGTTCCAGATCCTAGAGAACTGAAATCGGAAGATAAGAATCTCATGATTTTCGACGATCTGCTTTTGGAGAGACAGAACCGATGCGAATCGTATTACGTTAGGGGTCGACACAGCAACGTGGACTGTTTCTACCTGTCGCAGAATTATTTTTGATTGCCCAGACAGACGATAAGGGAGAACGCTAATTTTCTATGTCTCTTTCGCCAAGATCTCAAGAATCTCAATCACATCTACAGCGATCACGTCGCAAACGACATGAGCGCTGCGGAATTCAGGAGATTCTGCAAGAGGGTTTGGGATGGTGGACTTAACAATTTCGTCGTGATCGATTTGACAAGCGAATTTAATTGCGGAAAATATCGGTGCGGATTCGACAAGTTTTATGTTTCTGATGATAATAATAAGATAGAGCGTGAAAATAAAAAAAAATAGAAAAATAATAAATCTTCAAATAATTAGTTTTGAATAAAAAAAACATAAAATTAAATATAATGTTCGAACATGGAGAATTGTTAGAACGGATAGCCGAGAATACGGCTGTGAAACAATCCATTCAAATCGTGGTGAGGGGCGATTCGACTCGATTCGCTACGAAATTCGAACCTTCCATCGAATTGAATAGAGAGAAAAGATACGAGATGGCGTTGGTGAATCTGGAGACTTATTATTCCTTTCCCAACGTCACCGAAAAGAATAACTCATTCAAGTATTCCGACGGAACGGATTGGTTGGAGATTCGAATTCCCAAAGGGAGTTACGACATAGACGATTTGAACGATTACATTCAGACGCGAATGAAGACGGATGGAAAAGGAAGCAACAAGATCAGACTCGCTCCCAATCCTAATACCTTACAGACGATGTTGGATTTGGAAGATAATTTTCGAGTGGATTTCAACATGGACGATTCTATAGGTAAGATGTTGGGATTCAATCGAAAGATGTATCGAGGCCACGCAGCATCTGAAAATACGGTCGACATTCTCGCTGTCAATAGCATTCTGGTGAATGTGGACATGATTGCTGGAAGCTACGTGAATGGTAGCGCTCAACCGACGATCTATTCCTTCTTTCCAAACGTGTCACCGGGTTATAAGATCGTGGAGCGACCTCGAAATTTAGTTTATCTACCAGTGATTTTAGACACGTTGTATAGTCTCAAAATCACGTTGACGGATCAAAATGGTGAACTGTTAGATCTTCGCGGAGAGAGAGTGACGATACGATTTCACATAAGAGAAATATAAAAGCAAAAAAAAAAATATTATATATATAGATAACAAAAATAAAATAAACGCAATATTAATTTTACAAAATTATTTTAATATAATTATTAAACAGAAACAATTGAAGTAAATATATTTAAAAAAAAAACAAAACAGAATTATGACAGAATACGTGGTTAAAAACGTGAACATATCCGCAGGACAGAGGAAGAAACTTAAGAGAGCGTTAACAACTCGAGGCGAGGCGGTGAGATTCAAATTCACTCACGAAGATCTGACGAGAGGCGGTCAGGATTCGATCACCTGGACCAGAAGTCAAATCAAAAGGATGGAGAAAGTGATTCGCGATGGAAGAGGGTTGACGGTGAGAATGAGTCCCGCTCAATTGAGATACAATTTGAGAATGAAAGGTGGTTTCCTACCGCTATTGGCAGGAATAGCTGCAAAAGCATTACCCTTCGCCGCAAAGGTGGTACCCTTTCTCGGAAAGACTCTCGGCGTGGTAGCTCTCATGGGACTCGCTAGTTCGGCGGTTGAGAAATTAATGGGTGGCAGCGGACTGTTTTTGAAGAAGGGAGGAGCTGTGTGGCGCGTCCACGTAGACGATAGCGGCAAAGGATTGTATCTAGAACCCGTTAGAGGTGGCAACTCTCTGAGAGGAAACGGTCTCTATCTGAAGAGTGGACGGAATGTCTAGAGACTCGGCAAGGGTTTGTTGCTCGGTGAGAATTCGTCATTTAAGAACATACCGATTTTGAATATGTTATTATAATATAAAATTATATAAAATATAAAATCATAGAAAGTATAAAATAATATATTCAAAATGGATAAAAAGGTGGAGAAACAAATTTATCACCTGGATGAAAAGGTGGAGAAACAATTTGACGATAATGACGAACATCGCGAGCCAGAGAGCGAAAAAATAAAAAAATGGTTAGACGCTAATGATGGATATCTAAGGAAAGAACTAATGAAAGAGATAGATGAAGCGCGGGATAGACGGTTGAGAATGAGACGATGCTTTCCACGGTCACCACTACCTTCTGAAGAGAATGGTAATGATGCGAGTGTTACCAAGAGATGCACAACATTCGTTCATAATTATGATTCGGAAAACAAAAATGTTACCATAAACGTATCACATCACAAAGAAAAAGAAGAATCAACGCTGAAATTTGAGAGAAAAGGAAACATTATTATAATATATTATGATGATAGTGAAGAAGAAGGAAAACAAAAAAAAAAAAAAAAAAAAAAAAAAGTAATGAGATCTAAAGATAATCTTATTTTTATTTTTTTTTCATTTTTCTTCGCTAAAAATCAATCACTCTATTGTTTATATTTCCAAGTCCGTTATTAGCATGTTGACACTCGTGTCTTCTCCTTTTTCGAAAACGTGTTGAATGTTTATCTTTACTCTTTTGAGTTTTTTTTACATCGGTCAACTCGCTCTCACCACCCAATTTCTTCACGAGTTCGAATGAGATGTTTGGAAATATGTAATTTCCATAGGGCAACAACAAATCGTCCTTGTCAGATTCTCTATCTTCGGCGATGACGATGTTCTGCAGATCGCTTTGGTACTCGTAAATCAAATCAAGCACGGCTTCGTCCAATTTCAAAGGCATCTTATATTTCTCGTATTTGTGCTCTAAGCCCTTCGTCTCGACCTCGTTCAATTCGATGGGATCGTGTCGTTGTAATCTATAGATTTTATGACCGAATTTCTTATACGTTTCGACTCGTTTCAATTTCAATTCACATCTTTTAGGTGTTGTTGTCTTCATGATTGATTATTTAGTATTTAAATAATAATTTGTTTAAAAAGTTTTTTTTTACTCTTTATATATATAAAAAAGTTGTTTTTTTTAATTTTTAATTTTCTTTAATGTAAAATGTTTTTAGTAAAAGTTTTTTTTCTCTTTATATATATATATATAAAAAGTTAAATTTTAATTTCAATCTCTCTATTGTTTATATTTCCAAGTCCGTTATTAGCAAGTTGACATTCGTCATTTTTCCACATACGAAAATGGTGTGAATGTTTATCTTTTACTCTTTTGAGTTTTTTTTCATAGGCAAATGCACTCTCACCACCCGATTTCTTCACGAGTTCGGGTGAGATTATTGGATATATGTAATCTCCACAGGACAACAATAAATCACCCCTCTCGAATTATCTGTCTTCGACGACGATGATATTAATCAGCAGTTCACTTTGGTACTCGTAAAACAAATCGAGCATGGCTTCGTCCACTTTCAAACACATTTGATATTTGTGGTAGTAGCGCTCTAAGTCCACCATCTCGACCTCATTCAATTCGATGGGATCGTGTGGTTGTAATGTATAGATATTAAAACTGGATTTCTCATACCTTTCATCTCGTTTCAATTTCAATTCGCATCTTTTAGGTGTTGTTGTCATGATCGATTATTTGGTTTTTATGAATTCTTGCAAATAATGTATATTTTAAATTTTGTATTTAAATAATAATTTGTTAAAAAAAATTTCTCTTTATTTCTCTTTATATATAAATAAAAGTTAAAAAAAAAAAAATTCTTACAAACTCAATTTTGAGGTAAAAAACAATGATCAAGTCCAAACATCTGAATTATAGTCTAGAATGTGCAAGACTTCAAACGTTTAAGAATTGGCCTTTGCATCTCGCTCAAAAACCCGAAGATTTAGCCGCCGCGGGTTTCGTTTACGTGGGTAGAGGTGACAAACTCAAATGTTTTTGTTGTGACATACACTTGATGAATTGGGAACCTCACGACGTACCTTTACTAGAACACATAAGTAATATTAAAAAAGGCGACTGTGATTATTTAAACAAGATCCTAACGTTAGGATTGATCAAAATCCAAGACGAAGAGAGAGATAGAGATAAAAACCAAAAATTGTTAATGGATATGTTACAACTCGGATACACCAAGGAACAATTGTACGATGCGTTAAACATCGCGAACAAGACCCTGTCTCAATTCATAACTTTAGAACATCTCATCAAATTCATGGTGGAAGTGGACGAGTTATCGTCACTCGTCGAAAACAAACCGAGTAAAACGTCCACCACCAAGTGTCTGGTCTCCGAAGGTGTCGCAAACGTCTTGTTTCTACCGTGCGCACACCTGCGTTACTGTAGAGAATGTCATTCCAAAGATGAGAAAACGTGTTCGGTTTGCGAGGGAGAAATAAAAGCGGTCTTAAATTGTTTTTGAATAAAAACACATTAAAGAAAAAAAAAATGAATTTAAAATTTAACTTTTTTTTTTTTTTCTATTATATATATATAAAAAGAGTAAAAAAGCAAAACTTTTTTAACAAATTATTTAATACAAAATTCCCCAAAAAAAATATTCTTACAAATGAAGCAAACAGATAAAACAATGGTAAATTTAAATGAGAAAACCATACCTCAGATAAACGAGATTTGTAAACTATTACAAATTTCAGATTTCAGAAATCATAGAACTAAATCAAAAAAAATTGATGTCATACAAGAATATTTGTGAAACGCTAGAAAGGCAAACAAAATGTCGATAGCAACGACGTCAAAAGATGCATCGGTTGTGAAAAATAAGAAGACGACTAAACGAAAAGCCATTGAAGAACATCAAGTTTCCAATGAAAAGAAAAGAAAAACTAAAACGAAAACGAGTGATGCACTTCAGATTCAAGACAAACGAGATATATCGAGCGAAATTCAATGAGCAATCGACGAAGAGAAAGGAGAAGAATATGTAACACGACTCGTTGCGGAACTATTCCAATCAAAACCCGTAGAACGGGAGAGGGCGATCAAATGCATTTTTAAAACTTTCGACGTGATTCCCTCATTGAAGAAAGTCGATCCAAAATTGTTCATGGAACGGGTGAAGAAAGAAGTATTGGATTTGTTTTGTGAATACATGAACGTGGGATTAAAAATTAAGATGATACTCCACTGCATAATGAATAAAATTGACGTGAAGTCCGGCGAGAGCATCGTGAAAAATGCATATTTCAGATCTAACGTCGAACACGTATTTCGAGGTTCAGATCTATCGGACGTTTTCGAAAAGATGAAAGACAAGATGTTGACGTCTCTCGCGAATTATCGACATGAAGGTAGTAATTGGATGTTCGATGAGGTGTTGAAACTCGAAATTCACATGAATAAAAACGATCCGTTGAAATGATCTTCCTACTTGGAATTACCGTATTTCTTGACTAAGAAACACGCCATGGTCAACGTGAGAAATAAAGATGATCAGTGTTTTAAATGGGCAGTCACCTCCGCTTTATACCCTGTCGAAATACACACCGATAGAGTTTCTCATTATGAGGAAACTTCTAAAAATCTCGATTGGACCGGAGTGACTTTTCCAACAGAGTTAAAACATATTGAACATTTCGAGGCTCAAAATCCCACCGTAGCAGTGAACGTCCTTGGATACGACGACGAAAAACGAACGATCTATCCTCTCAGACAGACTTCAGATCTCAGAAGAGAAAAGACGATTATTTTATTATTGATTTCGAATGGTGACAATCGTCATTATTGTTGGGTTAAACATCCGACCCGATTACTGTCAAAACAAAATAATAATCATAAAGGAAAGATATCTTTATGTTACAATTGCATGAACATATTTAAGACTGAAAAATCATTAGCGAAACATCAGGAATATTGCAACGAAAATCAAGGTGTCGCCGTCGAAATGCCCAAACCCAACACCATCGTGAAGTTTGAAAATCACAATAGAAGGTTAAAAGTACCATTCGTCGTGTACGCCGATTTCGAATGTTTCACCGCGAAAATGAGTTCCTGTCAACCCAATGCTCTTCAAAGTTACGTCGAAAGATATCAAAAACCCATACCTTCGGGCTATTGCATTTACGTGAAATGCGCTTTCGACTCGCAACACGACATGGGTCCCTTCACCTACACGAAACAGTGCGAAGATGATGACGTGGCTCAAAGGTTCGTGGAAAAGTTAGAATCGAAACTTCAATTGTTATAAAACAAATTCAAAACTCTGGCGAAAATGATCATCATGCGAGAGCAGCAGGACGAAAATAACAGAGTCACCGAATGTCACATATGCAGACAATCGTTCGATGAGAATTCGGAGGAAAATAAGAAGGTCAGAGACCACGATCATTACACGGGTCTGTATCACGGTCCTGCTCACAGCAAGTGTAATTTAAAATATCGAGACGCCACTTTCTATCTGGTGATGTTTCACAATCTCTCGGGTTATGACAGTCATCTGTTCGTGAAAAATCTTGGCACCTCACACGAAGAATTAAATTGCATCGCGAACAGTGAAGAAAGATACATTTCCTTCACGAAATCGAAGCTCATGGAGAAGAAAAGAGTAATCGACGGAAATACGTTGAAAGAAAAAACGAAATCCATTCGTAGATGCATACGTTTCATCGACAGTTTTAAATTCATGTCGACCGCTCTGGAAAAATTAGTCGATAACATGAGCAAGGATAAATTTAAAATCACGAGCGAACATTTCGGAGAACGAGTAGATGTCATGTTGAGGAAAGGAGTCTATCCTTACGATTACATGAACAATCTAAAGAGATTCGAAGACACCGCACTACCTTTGAAAGATGATTTTTATTCGAAATTATACGAATCCGACATTTCCGACGAGAATTACAAATACGCCAAAAACGTGTGGAAATCATTCGATATGAAAACCATGAGAGATTATCACGATCTCTATCTGAAGACTGACGTTCTGCTCTTGGCAGATGTGTTCGAAAATTTTTGAGACGTCTGTCGTCGAAATTACGATTTGGATCCCGCTTGGTATTTCACCACACCCGGTCTGGTGTGGGACGCTCTGTTGAAGACCACTGAAGTCCAATTGGAATTATTATCCGACGTGGACATGTTGCTCATGTTCGAAAGTGCTGTGAGAGGTGGCGTCTCGATGATCTCTCACAGATATTCTGAAGCTAACAATCCCTACATGAAAGAAGGTTTTGATTCGAAACGATTGACTAAATACATACAGTATTGGGATGCCAATAATCTGTACGGTTGGGCTATGAGTCATCCTTTACCGATTAGAAATTTCGAATGGGTTAAGGAACCGGAAGAGATGCAAAAATGGAGAGACTATCCTTGCATTTTAGAAGTCGATTTGAACTATCCGGAAGAATTACACGGTCCACACAATGATTATCCGCTGGCTCCTGAATGAATGGAACCGAACGAAGGAGACGAGGAAAAACTCATTCCCATTTTATTTAACAAACGTAACTACGTCATCTACAGCGAGAATTTGAAACAGTACGTCGATTACGGGATGAAATTAGTCGACATACATCACATCATTCGATTCCATGAAGAGCCTTGGATGAAAAAATACATCGATCTCAACACGAATCTCAAAAGTCGAGCCGAGAACGATTTCGAAAAAGATTTCTTCAAACTCATGAACAACTGCGTGTATGGCAAATCGATGGAAAACATCAGGAAGAGACTCGTCACGTCTGAGAAAAGAGCTAAACAATTAGTGGCGAAACCCAATTACAAACACCGAACCGACGAAAATCTAGTGGCCGTTCACATGCAAAAGATGCATCTGAAGTTCAACAAACCATATTATCTCAGACCGATCATCTTAGATGTCAGCAAGCGATTGATGTACGAGTTTCAGTACGATTACGTCAAACGAAAATTTGGTGACAAAGCCAAACTACTGTTCACCGACATGGACAGTTTAGTTTACGAGATAGAGACGAAAGACGTCTACCGAGATATATCTCTGGACGTGGCTGATTGGTTCGACACAAGCAATTATCCCGTCGATCACCCGTCCAACATTCAATCGAATGACAACAAGAAGGTGTTGGGTAAATTTAAGGACGAGAGCGGCGGTAAACAGATCGTCGAATTCGTGGTCTTGAGACCCAAACTGTATGCTTATCGTCTAGAAGATGATGAAGAGATCAAGAAGTGCAAAGGAGTTAAAGCATGCGTGGTGAAGAAAAACATCTCTTTCCAAGAGTATAAAGATTGTCTGTTAGGAAGTGGTCCGGTGTATAAGACTATGAAATCGATTCAAAGCGAAAATCACGACTTGTATACCGAAATAGTCAACAAGATTTCGCTGACAGCCGACGACGACAAGAGATTCATATTAGACGATAAAATAAGCACTTTGGCACTCGGACATTGGACTTTGGATCTAATTTTAGATGATATGAATGGGGATGAATGGATTCTAGATGCGATTGTGGATGATAAGATTCCAGATACGATTGTGGATGATAGGAGTCCAGAAAATCAAGAAGAATTAGATGAACACAAAATTATAGAAATGGATAGTGACATCGAGAAAGTTAGTTTAAAAAGAAAAAGAAAAAAATAGAAAAAAAATAACGTCAATTTTAGTAAATTATAATAAAATAAATAAAAAAAAAAAAATATATACGCATTTATGAATAAGAAAATAAAGATATCCGTAGAAGGTGTCGTCTTACCCAACGAACCCCTATCCAACATCGATCTGTTGAATGCGGCAAAAGATTTGAAAATCGAAGATTTTCTAGGAGTGTTTTCCAGAGATGCCTTGCCGAAGAGAAGACCTCGACAATCGGAATGCAGAATTTTAAATCTAGACAATTCATCGGGTGAAGGCACTCACTGGGTGGCGTGGATGAAGAACGGGAAGAAGAAAAATTATTATTTCGACAGCTACGGAATCTCGCTGCCAAAATAAATAAAGAACTATTTCAACAAATCGATGGTTCGTTACAACACAGTGCAAGTGGAATCACCACATCAAGTGTTTTGCGGTCACCTGTGTCTCTACGTTCTCAAGAGATGGTCTGAAGGAGATCGATTTCAAGAAATTCTCAATGATTTACATTAGAGAGAGATTTTTTTTTTATAGTATATATAAAGATAAAAAATTATTTTAAAAAAAATTTAATCAAATAAAAACGAAAAATAAAATAACATAGTTAATTTTTAATAAACTGCATTTTGAACATATTTTTCTAAATACAAAAAATCCTCACAACAACATGCCAGTCGATAAATTTGGTAGAAGTGACGACGAAAAAAGTCAACCCGAGAAAGAAGAGGAAGACGTTCGAAGTCGACGATGGTTACGACGTTGCCAACTTGGACGAACGTTACGTTTGGAGATACGAACCTCGAGAAGAACCTTTGAACATGAATGATAAGAAGCTCTACAATCTTTCTGAGCCGATACATCTCGCAGATGCTGTGACTAAAAAATACGTCGACAGGGGGAACGCCGATTTCGAACGAATCCTGCTGGATAATTACATGGATAAAACCATGACCGACGATCTCGATCTGAAATCCAAACGTTTGGTGAACGTCGCGAATCCCATAGATCCCACCGATGCCGCGACCAATAAATACGCAGACGACTCTCACGTGAGATTCAGCAAACACCTGAGAAATAGATACGTTCTGAAAACGATGCACTCGGAATTGAACGCCAATTCTAACAAGATAACAAACGTGGCCACTCCCACGAATCCCAAGGACGTGGCGACCAAACACTACGTATATCTGGAACAGAGAAAGTCTGACAGATGAGAAATGAAATCGGATCTGAATGCGGGATTCCACAAGATATTCAATCTGTCGAAGATCGAAGACATGGATGCGGACTCAACCACGGTCAACAAGGGCTACGTAGATTCTGCCGTGATACAATCACAAGAATACCAAGAATCGCAAGTGGACGATCTCTACCTGAACAAAGAATCTGGCGGAACCATGGAGGGTGGCATCAACATGAACGGTCATAATTTATTCGGTCTCGATCACGATCCCAAATTCGATTCCAGCGTGGTAAGCAGGAAGTACGTGGACAACAACTTGGTCTGGAGAAAGGGCGACATCATGGAAGGTAAACTAGACATGGGTGGACACGCGCTCACGAATCTACCGGATCCCGTGAACATGACGGATGCCTGCACCCTGATTTCGGTGGTGGAGAAAGTCAAATATGCTAGACAATTGAGTGGGCCGAAGAGGCCGGCGCCTTAGAGGAGGGAAAAGCTGAGTGGTCTTTCGGAAATGGAGATAGCGGATCAAAACATGGTCAGGTGGGATATCCCATGCCGCTGGGAGGTGAAATCTTTCGAATGAGTCTGGCTTCCTCGGATTTGAATAACAGAGCGGTCGTCAATCTCATGGTGAATGGTGTGGAGAGCGATAAGAGATATAGCGTCGAAAAGACTGAGAATCAACACGCGAATGTTAGCACGTTCGGCATGCCTCTCAAAGTGAACGCCGGAGACAGGATTAATTTCGTCACAAAAACCAATAATCCCGAAGCCGCCACTTCCGTGGTGAGTCTACTGATCGAACTAGATCCTTTGAACAAACAGTGAACGCGTGGAAAATAATGAATTAAAAAAAAAAATAATGTTTGATTATTAAAAACAAAAAAAAAAAGTAATGAGATTTAGAAAGATGTTCAATCTTTCTAGATCACATTACTTTATTTATTTTTTTGTTTGTTTTTTTTTTGTTTTTAATAATGACTCATTACTTTTTTATTTATTTTTTTGCTTTTTATTTTTTTTTTTCACACACTCGTCTCTCATTGAATGATCGACATCTTATTTCCGTCCGATTCGAATTGTAATTCTCTGTCCGACAGGACCAGGGCAATGGCTTCGGGTTTTCTCGGCACGTTCCTGTCAAATTGCATCTTGATCTGAATGTCTAACACGCTACTCTTGAGTCGTTCACTCTGTTTACTGACATTGAACACGAACATGGGATACATCGACTTGTATTCACCGGGAGATATGTTGGGATTGCTCATCAATTCGTCTAGACCGTGATACTTCTTTCTAAAATCAGCGGCGTCGCCGTACAGTCTGGAGAAATCGTTCTTGTCGAACGACGCGTTGTAATCGATTGCTGGATATCTCGTGGCGTTCAGAAACACTTGCATGTTTCTCAAATGGCAGTGATCGAACAGCGACGCATTCTTTTCCTGAGTCCCGTCCCTATCGGTCTGAAACGCAACCATGATGACACGCAGTCTCTCGGAAGCGGATTTCACCGTCAATCTCCAATCGAAGTGATTCGTGGAGAGAGGAATGCTAGCCGTGTCACACTGTCTCATTCTAAATCCCACGGGTAATTTACTCTTGGATTCTATGATCTTGTAGAGACGCGCTTTCTCCATGATCGAAGGCTCCACGTGCGGAATGAACCACGGTATCTTGTGTAGAGTTATCTTACCTGCATTGGTCGCAGTGAGTTTCACTATTGCGTCGTCATTTCCTTTTTGAATCAACGTTAGATTGTGTTTGAATCCGTACATGATCTTGTTGTAATCGTGCGCGAATCCGAAGATGTGTTTCAAAGGTATCCTGAATGAAAACATTCCTTTAGGTCTGGACGTCTTGACGACGTAGTCGAATATCGTGGCGGCGCCTGCACTAGCAGGGCCTACGGTGTCTTTCACCCACAACTGATTAAGTCCTGATAGCATGTATTTTATGTTACTGAATAGATGCATGATGCCATTATTGGCTAGAGTAACCGTGTCGTTGTCGGCGTAGTCGCTCCCATCTTCCTTGGTGAGACGTCCCTGCACCACTATGTAACTCTCGCTAGGATGTACGAATAGATCTTGAGTTTCGACGTTGATTCTTATCTCTCCCGCATTGTTCAAACTCGTCCCAGTTACCGGTTCATATTCGTGAACCTCATATTCTTGAATACTTTCATCTTTCACTATGCTTTGTGCTATATCTAGTATATTTGTCATTTTAAAGGATTTTTAGTTTTTTGTTTTTGTTTATTAATTCACTTGCTTTCTTTATCTAAAAAAATAGTTTTTAATTATTTTTTATTATTATTTTTTTCTCTCTTATATATATATGTGTGTAAACAAGAAAATGTCAAAGAGAGTAAATAAAAAAAAAAATTGTGTTCTTCATCAAAACTTCGTCTTCTGTAATTGTTGTTCGTAAAACTTTCAGATGATCTCTTCTCCATCCAAAGCTTCGATTTCGTAAGTCACCGGATCGGTGTGAAATATTTTGATTATCACGAAGATTTCCGAGGTCCATCGAGGAGTATAACCCTTTTCGAAGTGTTTCTTATAAGCAAATTTCGGCGTTCTAGACTTCTTCCTGATCTTAGATCTCTCGGGATATAGATTCGCGTAGACCCGTTTTTCGTTTCGAGGATCGCTACCTTCCGCGGGAGTCATCTTGATCGATCTGTGTCGCGTGTTGTTGTAATCTTTGACCAGACCGTTCAGAGCGTATATGTATTTCTTGGTCGAATTCGCTGTGAAGTATCTGTACCTGTTTTTCCTTCATCGTTCGATTCCAACGTTCCACCACGCTGGCTTTCTCGTCGTTTTCAATCGAGTAGAGGTCTGCCAATCGACGAATGTCCTTGTTGTAGAATTCCTTTCCCTTATCCACCCACAATTTACTCGGTTTTCGAGAAGACGAGTCGAACACGCTCTTCAGAGCCTCGGCGACGCAAGGTCCCGATTTATCCTTCAAAGCTCTGATCCAACCGTATTTGGAAAACACGTCGATGACCATCAATAGATATTTGACGCCCTTGTTCCACCTCGAAAACGATCTCATGTCGACCAAGTCGGCAGACCAAATGTCATCCAGACCCTTCACGAACACCCTTCTCTTTCGAAATTTACACACTATGGGTTTGTGTAACTCCTCGGCCAATTCGCTCGTCAATAATCGTTTCTTCTTCTTTTCAGATGCGCTTTTCTTTTTTGAATGCCCCATCCGAATCGACGTTTCGCACCGATCAGATTGCCGACCAGCGAACGTTCCATCTTCTCTCTCCTGGTCGGATTCGATATGCCTCTCAATCTCCCCAACATGTTTTTGTTGCAGACGTCGTTGCAAGTCTTGGTGTCGGGATGTCCGGCGTAGCACAGATCATGATCGTACGTGGCCGTGTCCACCCTATTCACGGGTTTGCTCCAAGATTTGGGTGTCAGATCGGCGTTGAGTCTCTTGTTCAATTTCGTTCCAGGTCCCGTGAAACTGTGACCGGGCAGATGCATTTCGAAAGGTAGATTGTTGATCATTTTATTCATGATGCCTTTACCTTTGCTTGCGTTCTTTTGTTTGATGAATCGAGTCTTGATAGAACCACACACGTCGCAAATTCTGCGAAGCATCCGTCTGTCATTTTTAGTTCGCACTTCTCTAGAATTACTCGTCTTGGTAACTCTCTTACACTTTACGCAATACATTTTTAAGAGTTATTTAAATTAATTTCGTTTTTTTTATTTTATATATAAATTTAATATTTTTTTTTTTTTTAAATTCTGTTCTTATTATGTATATATATATTTTTATTTTTTTCAATCGCTGCTCTTGAGTTCTATCATCCTACTGAAATCCTCCCTGGCCTCTTTCCTCCCCTTTTCCACGAGAGAATCCTTCATCTCTTCCTTGATGATCTGACGAGTCTTGATTCTCACGGCTTCTTTCATGGCATCGTATTTCGTTTTCTCGCTCAATATCGCGAAGTATTCTCCGTCCGATATCCTACCGTCTTTCAACGCCATAGAGATCATTTTGGATATCGTGTCGATCTTGGAGTCGGCCAAGACGCGAATCTTGTCGTGTTTCCTCGCCTTCAGATATAATTTCCTACTCAAAAAGTTTCCGAGCGTGCTAAACACTCCGGCGGCGAGGGCCACTCCTTCTACGGTCAACACGATCGGAATGCCGACCGCGGTCGACAACAATCCGATGCCGGCCGCGTATAAACCCATGGAAATCGTGATGAGTGTCGTGTCGATCGCGTTGACGAATTTCACGAAACGCGAATACTTCTTCTTGAGGGAACGACGAGAATCTCTCTCTCGAGTCAGATACAATTGGATTCTACTGATTTGATCGATGCGATACCTCTCTCCTCTTTCTCTTTCTTCTAGCGACGCCGCCGTCGGCAAAACGCCGTTCGGCTTCTCGTCCTCGTCGTCCACTAACGTCGGATACAATTTATTTCTGGTTCTCATTTTGTGTTTTTTTTTTCTTTCTTTCTAATATTAGATAAAAAAAATTTATGTGTGTATTTATTTTTTTTTTTTATTTTCTACTCTCCCTTATTTTCATATCAACAAAAAAAAAACTTAGATGTATGCTTCGTTCAGCAATAATTTCTTGATGCATCCCTTGTCTTCTAAAGTCAAACTTCTATGCGCCAATTTCAGATCTTCCGAATCTGTGGGCCTGTCTCGATTCTTACAGAAGACTAATCTCTTCCAAAACGTGATCACATCGTTGAATTTAACGTGTTCGAACGCCGGTTCGAAATACATGACGACCATATCTTCCCTTTCCATCGTCAGACACGAATGATTCTCGTGATCGAAGTCTAGATGATCCCGACACCCGACGCATCGTTCTAACAAGATGGGACGTAGTTGTTCGTTCACGCAGATTGCGTATGCTCTCATCAGCATGTTTAAAAGAAACCTCGCTCTAATAGTCTGAGAATCGCTCATGATTTACGTATTTTTTTTTTATTATCCATTCGATTTGATATATTTAATTTTCTAAATAACTATTTATTTATATTTTTTTTCTCCCCTATATATATATCAATCAAAAACGTGACAGCAGGTTCGTGAATTTCCAACACACCGACGACGACACTCTTCGTTCAGATCGAGTTTTACGAGAATCGAGCGATCCGATCGCTCGATCAGCTGAGTTTTGAGAATTTTCTCATAGTGGGGGAATTCTCCTAATAATGTCATAAATGGGAGAAAAAACCCACCGCCTCAAAACAATTGAGAGTTCTGGACCATCTGTCTCAACGCAATTGCGGGTTCTGGACCGCTGGTCTAGAGTCCCCAAAACTGTTTTTTGATGATGACCCAGAATTTTTTGCTTTTGATCGCGTTCGCCGACGATGGATCGATGGGTCTGATCTGCGATGGGAACGTCGACGAAAAATTACGTACAAGATACAAGTGAAGATGTACAATTTCACCCTTTTTTTAAAAACGCGCGTTCACCGCGCGTTCACCACGAGTATTTGAACGTTAAAAGTGCGATCTAGGAGTCACAACTGTACATGGGAGGGATTCAAGACCATGTACAGTTTTTGTGAACAAGCGTGTGATTTAACACTGAATTCCACGTTGGTGAACGCATCGTGTGCGTATGTTTGTACACGTACATGCACAAGTGGTCGTAAATCCGCCTTTATTACCTACTGTCATGAGTAGTTGGAAATTCTATCTATCTGGATTTTAGAACTTTTTTGGTGATGCTGATGTCTCCTTTACTTGCCAAAATTCCAACTTGGTTTCAAATCGGCAAAAATTCCAACTGTTGCTATTTACATGTACAGTGTACGCAATATCGAGCTTCATAAGTATGCATGATGTCAATCGGTATGAGATTTCTATAGTACATTTACTTATCGTAATAAAAAAAATTCTCGAAATGCACGTCAAGAAAATCACACCATGTAAAATCGTTATCCTGAGTTAATTCCATCATTCAGAGTTACAAAATGATGAAACATCGAAAATTAATCATTCCTGCATAAGATCTGATTTAATGTTAGGACAGTGTGAATTGCTCAAAGTTCTCAGCTTGGGCATTTGTTTAGCACATATTTAATTCCCAGAAGAATACCAAATAATAATAACCTGATCATTCTGTCATAAACGTGTTGGCGTTTTAGTTACTAGAATCAATTTTATGCCCCCTTTCATGGCTTCATTTTCAAAAGTTTTATCGGTAGTGAATTTCCAACTAGGCGGAGGGACCGGGAGGGGGTTTCCCCCTCCGATCCTTCCCCCTAGTTGGAAATTCACTTCCCTATACCCCCCAATCAGAAACCTCTAGCCACGTCACTGTGGAAGTGTGGTGCTAATGGAATTTCCCATTTGTTGGAAATTATGTAGTGACAGTCGGAATTTTGTTCACCGAGGGAGAGGGTTGCAGTTAGAAATTTAGACACGGGATCCATCCGAGACACTTAGCAACATTCCTGCTCAACGGTCGGGTGTCCCACTGCCATCTGGTGACAGATATATGGCTTTGTCACCAAGTGCGTGATAAAAAGAGAATAAAAATCGATCAGAATCTGAATTACGTCTGTTGTAGTTATATATGGTTTTCATAATTTCCCATTTTATTGATTGTAACATGGATTACACGAAAATAAAGAGCCCCTTGTCATTTAGTGGCAGAAATATTACTTTTCAAATAGGTTCAAGTAAAAAGAACATTCAAATATCAGGTACAAGGAAAAGAAGAGAAAATAAATAACACATTGGATAACAAAAATAAAACACTGACTTTTATGGACGTTTATCACGGACATCTATCTCTGCATTAGTACTGTAAGGACAGTCATATGCCCCGCCGGTAAAATTTGTGTTCCCCAAATCTTGAAAATACCAGCAACTATCATATAAAGTCACTCCGTGAATGTATCAAATCATATTTTAGTTTTAACTTGTATGCTGCAAACGGTGCTAGCAGGCAGGACAGGGTTATTATTTATTTATTAGTCGAGTTTTCACAAAGAAACTCAACTATTGCTATGGGGAGGGTCGGACGCCCGCCGGTCGGTCGCCTTTTGGGCTGTCGGTCGGTCTTTCGGTCGGGCGGCCCTTTTTGCTTTTAACTTAGTTGTTTATGGACGAATTTTGATAATATTTGGTTTGTGACTTGATATGCACGTTCAACACCTGACTGCACGAAATAGGGCTTGTCCATGCCTCTCCACAAGAGTTATGACCCTTTGCTAAAACCGCCTAATTTTCAGCTTGATTTCGCGATAACTTCAACAAACGTCAACCGATTTGACTGATATTTGGCACATGGGTTTTAAGGAAGAATGTCTTGATCGAATTCGAAAATTGGCTCAGTTCGAAGTACGGTTTTCACAAGAGTTATGGCTCTTTGTTAAAATCGACTAATTATGAGCTCGATAGCGCGATAACTTCAACAAACGTCAACAGATTTGACTGATATTTGTTTGGCACATGGGTACAAGGAACAATGTCTTGGTCAAGTTCGAAAACGGGCTCGGTCCGATGTACGGCAGCAAAATTATTGGGCTGATGTGGTCATTGTTGGCAAATTTTGTGCTCGATAGCGCGATAACTTGAACAAACGTCAACCGATTATGTTCATTTTTGTTATATGGTTTTCTAAAAGATTATCTCAATCGAGTTCGAAAACGGGCTCGGTCCGATACACGACAGCAAAAGTATTGGGCTGACTTGGACTTTTTTGCGAATTTTGTGCCAGATAACGCGATAACCTGAACCAACTCAACCGATCCAATTCGTTTTCGTTATGTGGGTTTCCAGGAACATTTTCTTGATAGAGTTCGAAAATGGGCTCAGTTCATTTTTTTAGTTCATAGCCACTGTGGCGTTAACTACGAAAAACCACTGCTTACATAGTATACCCGATGTGTACTTTTTGTGCAGGAAATACACAGAAAGACAAACGACGAATGGGTTAATCGATATGGCACGAGTGCCTGCGCGCAAGGATAACACGAGAGGCTGCAGGCCTCTAGTTTTATCCTTCCGCGTTGGCACAAATGCCATATTGATTAACCCATTCACACGTGTGTGTCGTTCTGTGTTTATTACACGTCTTCACGACTATAAAAAACAATTATTAGAAGGAAACTCAGCACTATCGACAAAAACAACACATCTTATCGCCAACCAAATTTGCGAGGGGAACCCGTGTGATTATTTCGTCCCCTGAGTTCCAATGTGTTCTATGTGCCTACAGGACTACACATTGGAACTCAGGTGACGATTTTCAACTATCGCTAGCGATTCATATTGTAAATGCATTGCACGATTTGTAGAAAATTCCTGTGAAATTTCGCTTCTATTTAAAAACAGTCCGTCGACGATTTCCGTTCCGCACATATTTGCGGAACAGATTGTCATTTTCCGCATGGTTTAGTGTTGCTGTAGATAGCGATTACATAGAACAGGCGCGTAATAAAACAAATCACATCTTGTTACTCAATACACATAAATGGTAGTACGCAATAGTGAAGGGCTGTGAAGCATATGTAACGATAAAGGCGACGTGGGGGAGTCTTCTTGCGGTGCCACATACCACCATCGGTCAGTCCCACGTACCACAGCGTCAACTTTTTGTATGAAAGGCTACACTTTGGCGACCATTTACTATTGATTGGGCCTGTGATCTGCACAATCTGTGGTAAACGAGACTGACCTTTCTGATGGCATATGACCATGCCATGTGTGATTTGTATATATGTTTTGTGACAAGGATACATGTAGCAAGTACGAGAAAAACTGGTGCCTTGATTCTACACGCTGGTGCTATTGTGTTAGTGATATAGCTAATATTGAAAAAAAACTAAGGACTGTTCGTATACGGAAGTGACATTAATGACTAGAGAATGTGGCGTAGAATAGGTGGTAGTGGTAGTTGTACAAGCAAATACGAGTGAAAGTAGCAAATAAGAGCAGCCACAGTATCACTAAGAAATACTCGTGACTGTAGACATGACTGAACATTTTCGCCATCAGAAGAATTTACGGGAAAGTCAGTTCCCCTCAATTTCCCAAAACTGTCAGAAACTTTAACATTAAGGGATGGGAATTTCTTATGAAGAATGAAATTTCGAAATACTAGTGAATTTGTATCATCGATGTGCGCATCATTTCACAAATTTCTAGCATTTTCCTTAAGAGTAGTATAAAAATGCAGCAACAGGCTTTTCGCAATTCGTTTCCCAAACAGTTTGAAAGTTTGACTATTATTCTCTGTCGAAACCCCTTTTAAAAATAAGAAAACGACGTTTTCACCATCTTATGGCACAGGATTCATAGAATTGTCTAGCAGACGTGAAGTGAAGTGTTGTTTGCATGGGGTAATCAGTATCCTTGAAACACTTACAGCAGGACTGTAACGACACTAGTCGTATTAGGTAGCACACTACCACCCGCGGCTGCCCGCGGTCCAATATTCGTTCGATTCAGCACCATGGCATACTTGGAGTTTTTACATTGGAAACTGTATCAAACTTTTTTTATGTATGCAGGTGTTGGAATAAACGGATTTCTTCCACTGTTAAACGTTTGTCGCTTCCGTATGTACTAACACGGTTACGAACCGCTAAGATAAGATAATTTATTCATGTGCAAAGTGCAGCCAGCCTTCTTCCATCCCATTGAAAACTAACAGCCCTGTTCACAGCAGCTCAAATTAAAATTATACGACATCAACATCACAACTACGTGTATTAACGACAGGCGATGGGGAAGCGGCCCCAGTGAGCCGATAGATGGTGGAGGTGGTGGAGGTGATGGTGGTGGTGGTGGTGGGGGGGGGGGGGGGGTCAGAGTGTGACGATCTGTCGGAACTGTAGTGTCAAGTTGTGCATCTGGTATATGCGTATAACAACCAGTTTGTTTCTATACAACTCCGCCTTTGCTCAGTATTTAGAGGTTATTGTTTGGTAAGTCTTATATTGGCCGAGATATCAGCCCGATGTAAATTCATATTAGCCTGAGATCGAAATGATGTGAAGTTGGCTCTTTATTTATTAGACCAAAACGAATGACTACAAAATGTTCTCAGATCTGTTCCAGTTTTCTGACGTTGTTATCGTTTCTCATTCTTTTCACAAAGTCCAAAGTTTCCTCTTCTTCAAGTTCAGCTATCTGAACGTCTCGGCTTCCCCACTGGGGAAGCCGTGACGTTCGGATAGCTGAACTACCTCGTCTCCCATTTCGATGAATCCCCGCTTAGGATTCTGAATCTTAGTTTGCGTTGAGTTTTCTGTACAACTCTCTTGTTTCTTCTCTTCACCCACCTAATCCTTTCTTACTGGAATTCTAATTCCTCCTTGTACAAAACCTCAGTTTCAAGTCACCCCGTGATGACCAGTCACATCAATTTGCCTGACTGCGTCCGGCGAAAACGGTGAAAGATTGCGAAGTAAACAACCTGGTGGCGCCAGGTAACACATCAAGAGTTGCCCTCTAGCTAAATTTATATCGACCGAGGGCAAAGGGTGAAATCAAGTGAAATGTGGGCTGAGATTTGCTAGGGTCACCTGTAAGGCTTAACTGGTAGCAAGTTTATGTAAAGGTTGAGCGAGGGTTCCGTCCCGTCTAGATTTGGCGATGTTCCGCCACGTGCGTCCTGCATATCGAATAACTAAAACCTTTCGTGGTACGAGATGTCGTAGGTAAGCGAAGTAACCAACCCTGTGAATTAGCCTCCAAGCAAGGAGTGACCTTCTCGATTAACCTCGATGTGAATTGTTAGTGACCGCCCTGTCGACCGTGTCCCAACCTGTCAGAATACTGACGTCATGGCATTGACAAACTGGCCCACTTTCCTTATTGATGTTACTTTTAATCCTTTTTTCTCCAGCCCCTTAATCAGTTTAAAAATACGTGTTCCTCTGTTGTATTATTCAAAACCATAATTTATTATGTTGTAACACTTTTAGGAGACGACTTACATAAGCCCTCGACTTGATCTCGAATCCTGTTATTACAGATACCTGGACAAAAATACAATGCTCTCTCTTGTTCATGTATATGTTATAAATTATATTTCTTGCATGTAATTACCAATCATTTTTCAATTTATCTTGTTCAAATTAAAATGTTTAATGGCTGGACATTTCAGCTTCAAGCTACCAACAATTCGTAAGTGTATGCCCATGTCGTTGCGGGGGGGGGGGGGGGGGGGTGGACGCAGAGTGTCCCATACCATAGCAGGTGTATCCTGGGGTCGACCTCCGGATACATTTTGAAATTTAGTACTCAAATCTTTTCAAAAGAATTAGACATGGGCGAGGCTGCAGGAGTTACGCGCATTTAGAATGGGTTTAGTGTGTCAAGGTCCCGGGATCGATCCCCGATCGGGGAAAGTTCCCGAGGGGTTCGAACACTCTCTGTTAGCATCAAATGTAGGGTTGATGCTGTCACAGCGTACCGTCCTATCGGGTGGGGACGTAAAATGGCTGTCCTCTGTGCGGAGAGAGACACACTCCGTGCAAGCTAAAGATCCCTTCCTAGTATTCGAGAAGAGCGAGGCCACGAAGTTGCCGCTACGAAGGTCATCCAACATACCTGAGCCATTTGGTTAAGGAGAGGCGTTGATATGAGCTGCATAATTTGTTCGCCAATCCTTGTAAAACAAATAAAATTAAATAAAAAAATAAATAATTAACAACTGATATGATAGATACCACCAGGATCCAAAGGGTTAAACTCTATCGCAATTGATAAATCACATGCACTCAAATACCATATTAAACAATTTTAGTGTTTTATTATCTTTTTTTATAAAACTATGCATACAGATTATATTCATTTTCACTCTTTATCAAACCTCAGTGTATGAATATGCACAATACATTCATGATACTGCTATATATTTCGGATATCAAATACTCAAACATCACAAGCTGGGGCAACCTCGGCGAATGTCCTTTTTATCTGTTGAAGAATGGTGACGGTGGAGCGGAGGTTTTCAAATACAAGGAAATAAAGGATTAGGTGGGTAGTTACTTGTTTTGTAATTACTAATTACCACTAATTACTATAGTTTTAACCCTCTTACAAGACGACACTTAAAAAACAATTTTTTTTTATTTCTTCATCAAAAACATAGCTCCTGGCCTCTCATTGGAACGAGCTTTACGAGCTCGTTCCAGTGAGCGTCATAACCTATGTTTTTGAGGCAACAATTAAAACTAGAGCAACGCCAAGAGTGATGCCCCCGCCTGCAATACCATGTCTGCAATGCCATGGATAGTATTGCAGAAATGAAACATTCATTACTGGGTGACAGATGAAAGATTATCATAAAAAAAACTATCAAGTGTCACAGTTGGGTGACATAAAATGGTACCCCCGCCTCTTTAGCAAATTTAAGAGTGACTTGATTTGATTTGATTTGATAATTTTGTGAAAATATATTTTTCCGTGAACTTTGTATATGTTGCACATCTCCGAGGAATGTGTAACCATTTCCTAAAGTTTCACTTCTCTACTTTAAAAACTGTGCGAGGAGTTGATTACACCTTGAGGGTACCCTCAGTTAAAAAAGATGGAAATTTTCTAAGTCGATAAAGGGCAATAATTTTAATAATTTTGTGGAAGAATTTATTTTTTCTGCAAACTGTATAGAGGTTGCACATCTTCAATGCATGTGTAATCATATCCTAAAGTATCAACTCTTTACATTAGAAACTGCGGAAGGAGCTGATTACACCATTTAGTTACCTTCAATTCAAAAACACAGGGATATTTTTAAGTCGATAAAGGGCAATAATGTTAAGAAAAATATCTTCCTTCAAACTGTATAGATGTTGCACCACTTCATTGTGTGTGTAACTGTATCTTAAAGTTTCAAATCTCTACATTACAAACTGTGGAAGCAGTTGATTAATATGAAGTTACCCTCATTAAGGTACCCTCAATTAAAAAAAAACACTGGAAATGTTCGATAAAGGGCAATAATTTTGTTAAAAATATTTTTCTGAAAACTTTATAGATGTTGCATATCTTCAACGCATGTGTAACCATATCCTGTGTGAGGAGTTGATTACACAATGAAGGTACCCTCAATTAGAAACACATGAATTTTTCTAAGTTGATAAAGGACTATTACTGTGAAAAAAATTACAGAGTCGTCTGACCTTCTAACATGGTAGTGCCCTGAATGTAGTTTTGCATTGTTCAAAATTTCATATGGCTGTCTTGAAAGTGTGTGTGTAGTGTTTGATACAACTTCGAGACGGACGGACGGACGGACTGCAGGACTGACGGATTGACGGACGGGCACGAGGAATACTAGATACACCTGTCAGGTAGTCGGGAGTATGAAAATAAAAAAAAAAATGAATGGCGATTTTTGTCAATGGCACTGGAGGGGGAATATGACGGGTAAAGGACTGGGATATTATTTTGTTAGGTTTATTGGGTCACATTCTTGGAAATATAGTCTCGAATTATTAATAAATGTATATACAGATTAATAAATATATCTTGCAGGTACATTCTCAAATGAACTGTTCATCCTGTAATTTAATGCAGTTAGGGAGCGCGGTGGCTCGGTGATTACGGCATTGGTCTTCAAACCGAAAGGTCCACGGTTCGAGGTGTAACTGCGTTGTGTCCTTGGGTAAGGCATTTAATCTCGATTGCCCACGTGGGGTCACGGTGGCGCTGTGCACTAAGGCGTACTGCATGTTGATGGTGCACTTTTCTTCAGCCAATACTAACCATACTTGTGCGGAGTTAATACGTTGGGGAATCTGATAGGTGCTCGTTGTTACTCGATGGTTCTCTCTGGGTACTCCGGCTTTCTCCACCTGTTAAACTACCCTACATGAGGTGACCCTGGCTGTCGAAATTGTCGTTAAACCCCAATAAATAAATAAAACATAAATAAATAAATAAATAAATAAATAAATAAATAAATAAATAAATAAATAAATAAATAAATAAATAAATAAATAATGTTTACAGTAACGGAGGTTTATTTACACTGTACAGGGGAGAAATGGGTGACTTAAGAAGTTCCAAGATTCATGACACGATCAACATAAAATGCAAACAATGATACGCCGAAGACTGTTTGTGGAGAGTGGATGGCCATCGAAACGCGGTGTGGTGTTTTTTATTCAGAGAATAAGTATTAAATTCCGTTTAGCAATGAAAGCTCTGTCACCACATCAACTAAGAATACGGAGACACCCCCCCCCCCCCCCAAAAAAAAAAAAAAAATATATAATAATAATAATAGTAATAAAATAAAAATGGTTGCAATCAGCTCAGCTAGTATGTTACTTTGGTCTGTTAGTTTACATTCACAAATAGGACAATTTTACATCCTACCAAAGATTCACAAACAAGACAATTTTACTTCCTAGCAAAGATCCACAAGGACCGTTCTTCATGGACGGCTGACGTAACTCCACCCGGGAGGACAATTGTATCAGATTGTAACTCAGAATCTTATGCGATCTCGGAACTAATTGATTATTATCTGAAACCTATAGCAAATAGGCATCCGAGCTATCTAAAAAATACTCAGGATTTCTTGTCCAAAATTTTGAAATTGAAAATATCGAAAAATGCTATCCTGGCTACTTTGGATATCGACAGTATGTATACCAACATTGATATTGATAAAGGTGTTAAATCGGTTAAAAATGCATTTGAAAAATATACGGATGCAAAAAGCCTGGATGAACAAATTTTGGATCGTTTAGAGCTGAGCTTAAAAGGTGATGACTTTCAATTCAATAGAGAATATTTTCTACAAATAATGGGTTGTCCTATGGGCAAAGGATTTAGTCCTAATTTTCCAAGCATTTATGTAGCGGAATGGGAGGAAAATGCCTTAAATAAATGTGCAAAGCATCCTCTCGTATATCTCAGATATTTAAATGACATTTTTTATTATTTGGGAACATTCAAAAGAAGATTTTGATGAATTTTTAGAAAGTTTGAACAATCATGATCCAAACTTTAAATTAAAAGCTACTATCAGTGAAAATTCTGTTGATTTTCTCGATGTGACCGTGTATAAAGGCAAGCAATTTCAGGCGTCCGGTCATTTAGATTATAAAGTATATGTTAAACCAACTGATTCACATCAATTGTTGCACACAAAATCATTTCATCCTTAACATACATTTAACAGTATCATCAAATCACAACTCATTCGTTTCCACCGCAATTCAAGTGATAAGGTAAATTTCAATTAGGCTTGTTCTACACTATTTGGCGCCCTAAGCTCGAGGGGGTACTCACTGCGCTTTTTGCGTAGCCTGAAATCTCAAACTCCGAAAAAGCGCGAAAGTCCAGCAGAAACTACTGATTTCGAACCACTGAAAATTGAACACAACAGACCGTTGCGGAATGGTAGTGGCGCAGTATTTAATTGCAAAAAGCCTCGTTGTAGATTGCATACTTTTGTGCCTGATCAGAAAGAGGAATTTTCCTCCCAACAAACGAAAAATCATTACCAGATCCGTAACTCCCTCCATTGTGATTGTAAACGCTGTCGGAAGCAGTATGTTGTTCAAAGTCAAAATCCTTTCTGAGAACGTACTACTAGACACAAACAGGATATAAAAAACAATGCTGATGCCCCAGTAGCACAACATTTTAACCTTCCTGGCCATTCTTTAGACGATTTCGAAATCCATCCTATTGAACAACCACCAATTAAAGACACATTAGAAGAAACGGATGAATTTAGGAAAAAACGTGAAGCCTTTTGGATCAATACGCTTCAAACCCTCTGGCCATTTGGTATGAACATATCTGGTAGAGAATTCGAAAGGAGGTCCATCACTCCTTTCACTTTAACATACAACAGAATGAATATCGAAATAGAAAAAATATTAAAAGATGAATTCAATTTAACCAATGCTAAATTAAATGAACCTTTGAATCTTCGGCCTTTCATCGCCTATAGAAAAACAAAAGCTTGCGTAACAGCCTTGTAAGGACTAAATTAGAGCCCATCAAGGAATAAGATCAAGTATTGCCAGTCAGTTGAACCAGTTCCTAAGCTCATCACTTAGTTTAAATCAATTTTATGTATTTTTTGTCATGTTTGAAACCCATCAAAGTTCAGTAAATGAAAACAATTTTTCGGCGGCATTTTAAAAGAAAAAAAACGCTTCAGTAGGAAATGTCTATGCGACTTTTTAACCTTAAACACAGACACGCACGCACGCACGCACGCACGCACGCACGCACATACAACCATCTAGATTTAAAACTAAGTAAAGGCAAAGGTAGCAACCACCTAACACATGTGGGATTAGGAACTAATGTGGTTAAGCTGTCTGGCACCAATGACCTAACAACCCAAGAGAAATCTCTTTTAGATCGCGGTTTAACTTGTGTACCAGCACCGAAGCCTAAAACTGGTAATCAAACAAATATACCATCATATAACTGTAATTTTCTTAGGCAAATGAAATTAGCAGACCGCTTTAGAAACTCCATCGGTCGGAAACTTCCTTTTACAGAATCATCTCGTTGGTCACCTCCAGATAGTGAAGTAGATCCCGAAATTATTGAGGCTAACAAACGAATCCTTCAAAAGGTGTTCAACATGAACATACTCTCCGATAAAGACAATTTAACAGCTGGTGAACAGAGAGCTCTCACGAAACTTCGAAAAAAATAAGAAATTAGTAATTAAACCAGCCGATAAAGGTGGGTCGGTAGTCGTTCTGTCTCGGGATAATTATATAAAGGAAGCCATGAGACAACTCAGCAATACTAAACATTATAAGAAAATAGATTCACTTATTTGGCCTAGTAATGTCGAAAAACTCAATAAGATCATAAAATTTCTCCTCGACGAAGGTCACATAACCAAAAAACAATTGAAATATTTAACAGCTAAGCCCAATGCTCAAACAAGACAATTTTATATCCTACCAAAGATCCACAAAGACCGCTCTTCATGGATGGATGACTTAACTCCACCCAGCAAGCAATTTCAGGCGTCCGGTCATTTAGATTATAAAGTATATGTCAAACGTCCTGATTCACATCAATTGTTGAATACAAAATCATTTCATCCTCAACATACATTTAAAGGTATCATCAAATCACAGCTCATTTGTTCCCACCGCAATTCAACTGATAAGGTAAATTTCAATGAGGCTTGTTCTACTCTATTTGGCGCCCTCAGATCGAGGGGGTAGTCACTGCGCATTTTGCGTAGCCTGAAATCTCAAACTCTGAAAAAGCTCGAATGTACAGCAGAAACTACTGATTTCGAACCACTGAAAATTGATCACAACAGACCGTTGCAGAACGGCAATGGCGCAGTATTTACTTGCAAAAAGCCTCGTTGTAGATTGCATACTTTTATGCCTGATCAGAAAGAGGGATTTTCCTCCGAATAAACGAAAAATCATTATCAGATCCGTAACCCCCTCCATTGTGATTCACCAAATATTATTTACCTTATCATTTGTAAACGCTGCCGGAAACAGTATGTTGGTCAAAGTCAAAATCCTTTCCGAGAACGTGCTGCTAGATACAAACAGGATACAAAACATAATGCTGATGCCCCAGTAGCACAACATTTTAACCTCCCTGGCCATTCTTTGGACGATTTCGAAATCAGTCTTATTGAACAACCACCAGTTAAAGACACATTAGAAGAAATGCATGAATTTAGAAAAAAAAACATAAAGCTTTTTGGATCAATACGCTTCAAACCTTCTGGCCATTTGGCATGAACATATCAGAGGGAGAATACGAAAGGAGGTCCATTATTCCTTTCACTTTAACATACAACAGAATGGATATCGAAATAGCAAAAATATTAAAAGATGAATTCAATTTAACCAATGCTAAATTAAATGAACTTTTGAATCTTCGTCCTGTCATCGCCTATAAAAAAAACCAAAGCTTGCGTAACATCCTTGTAAGGACTAAATTAGAGCCCATCAATGAATAACATCAATTATTGCCAGTCAGTTTAACCAGTTCCTAAGCTCATCACTTAGTTTAAATCAATTTTATGTATTTTTTGTCATGTTTGAAACCCATCAAGGTTGAGTAAATGAAAATAACCTTTAGGCGGCATATTGCAAGAAAAAAAACATTTCAGTAGCAAATGTCTGTGTCAGTGCGATTTGTTAACCTTAAACACACACACACACGCCCGGGAGCCAGTTCCAAACAAAACACTAATCCTTGAAGCTTATATTGAGGCTACTGGTCGGGAGATCTCACAGTTCCCCGTCTCTGCACATCACGACAACCAGTCAAAACAACGACCATCACTACACCGTTTACGCCAGCGAGACATTGTCATCAAACCCGCTGACAAAGACTTCTCAGTGGGCGTCATGGATAAGTCGGCGTACATAGCTGAAGCAGAAAGACAGCTATTATATGCTCGTTTCTACCAACAACTAGATCGAGATCCTACCAATGAATGTTCTCAGAAAGTATCTGAGACTCTGGTAGACTCTACCTGCTACCAAAAATTCACAAAACAGGGAATCCAGGTCGCCCTATCATTTCTGGTAACAACCACCTCACTGAAAAAAAATCTCAGTTTGTTGACTTCCATCTGCGACCTCTCGTTGAAAAACTGCCGTCCCATCTGAGAGGTACCACTCACTATCACAGAAAAATGGACGAACTTGCTGTGCACGATGGATGTAGTTTCCCTGAACATAAACATACCCCAAGATGAAGGGATTGAATCCAGTAGGGAGGCGTTGGATACACGTCCATGTTTAGATCCCCCCCCCCCCCCCCCAACTGAGCACCTTGTAGATCTTATTACACTTGTTCTGAAGTTAAACAATTTTCAATTCAACGGCGTGAATTATCTTCAGATCAGTGGTACGGCCGTGGGCACGCGCATGGCTCCTTATTATGCCAACTTTTTGGGGTTGTCTTGAGAAGCTTATTCTCTTTTCCTCGCCATTTCTCTCGCCCACGTCTTGGCTCAGGTTCATTGATGATATTGATTTAAAGTGGAGTGGAACCAAATCTGATCTTTTGGAGTTTGTCTCCTTCTGCAACACATTTCACCAGTCCATCAAATTCACTGAAGAAATCTCTTTGGATAGCATCACTTTTCTTGATACCACCTCACGCATTGACAGTAATCACTTTGTTAAAAGCTTATTTTGCAAAACTACAGACTCACACCAATATTTGCTTCCATCTAGTTGCCATCCCAGGCACATTGTCAAAAACAGTCCATACAGTCTCGCTGTCAGAATCAAGAGAACCTGTTCTGAGCTCGATGACAAGGGAGCTTCTTCTTCCGATCTTCGGTCCCATCTTGTAAGTCGTAACTACAAGCGAAAACGGGTTGACAGTGCCATTAGTAAAGCTGATGCACTTGCACGGGACGATCTGTTACGATATCGGCTACCCACACGGAATACCTTTTGTCACAACATTTCAGCCGGATCTTTCAAATCATTCTAACATACTTCCGAAACACTGGACGCTTATTGAGAATGATCCAGCCTTATCCCAGACATTTTCCAAGCCTCCAGTCGTGGATTTCAAGCGCCCGAAAAATATTCGCGACATTCGTGTTCGTGCCAGCCTCAGTCCAGTCAATTCTGAACTTGGTGTCAGCTGAGCCTGTGGCAAAACAGGTTGTAAAACATGTACAATGATGCCCACATCTGATTCATTCAACAGCACCAGTACTGGGGAATCTTTTAGAAATTTTTGCGGCGGCACCTACAAATACAAATGTGATCTATCTACTTCAATGTGGAATTAGTCAAATCCAGTATGTCGGCGAAACCTGTACCCCGTTTCATATACGTGTGAATAACCACTATTTTGGAAACATTGAAGCTAATGATTACTCTTCTATAAGATAAAACGTTCAACGAATAATCGCCTGGCAGAAATTGAGCAAAGGCTTAAAATCTTATACCCATTGCTCGATAGTGGCGATTTGTCAGAAAGTACCGAAATTGAATCCCTTGAAAACGAACTCCTAATCATGAGAAACCAAAAAAATAAGGGTATGCTTCTAAAAGCAAAATCGAGATGGAAAGTAGAAGGGTAAAAATCAAACAAGTATTTTTATAATCTAGAAAAACGCCATTACACGGAAAAAACTATGCCTAAACTTGTAACGTCCTCGGGCATCATTACTGAAAACATATCCGAAATTTTAAATGAACAAAAGCTATTCTACGAAGATTTATGCTCCTCCAAATTAAGTCTGTCAAACGGTTCCAAAGCAAATAACCCATTCTTTGACAAATCCAACCCCTTTTTACAGTTTTTAGACGACGAGGAGAGTGACTCCTTGGAGGGCTTTTTAAAAAGCTCTGAATGTTTAAGAGCCTTAAAATCAATGGAAAATAACAAAACGCCCGGATCAGATGGATTTACGGTTGAGTTCTATAAATTCTTCTGGAAATATATTGGCAGCTTTCTGATCATGTCCCTAATTCATGGATACAGTGTAAAGGAACTATCCACCCCTCAACGAACTGACATCATTACTTGCATCCCAAAGCAAAACAAACCAAAGGAATTCATTAAAAAACTGGCGTCCCATTTCACTAATTAATGTAGATATATATATCGGAGAATCCACAAGACTAACGTTTGACCTGATAGAAAAGTGTGAGAAACTAAATTTTGCTGGAATTCTTGTTCTCCTGGGTTTTGATAAAGCTTTTGTTCACATGAATAGCCTTTCATAGAATAAAAACGTTACAGTTCCTCATCTTCGGGCCCTCTATTATAAATTGGTTTCGTACTTTCTACTCAAATATCTTTAGTGTTGTCCTTAATAATGGGCACTGCCCTGAAAACTTCAACTTGGAGAGAGGAGTAAAACAAGGCGATCCCCTTTCCCTCTATTTATTTATTTTGAGCGTCGGGATACTGAGTGCCGCGCTTAAATACAATCCTGATATTAAAATAAATAAACCACTCCGAACATCTCATAAGTCAATATGCTGACGACTCGACTCTATTTTGAGTTACGATTCTCAGTCACAGTTCTGGAGACCGTGAACTCCTTTGCAGGGGAGTCAGGCTTTTAGTCAATTTCGAAAAGACCGAAATTGTATGGTTTGGGCCTGAAAAAGGGTCGAGTAAAAAGATTGCCACGAAACGTAATGTTCAGTGGAACAATAATGGGAAATTTACCATATTGGCTAAAATGTATGATCTATTTAGTGAAAATTATATAATTCAAAATTACATTGAAAAATCTAGAAAGGTGCAAAAACCTCCGAACGACTGGTCGTTTAAAAAACTCAGCCTAATTAGGAAAACTATCGTCGTAAAAACGCTGGTTTTACCAATACTGATACGCTGTCTATCCCAAAGCACCTGATATGTTAGGTGCAATGCAATCCAAACTTTTCATTATTTGTGGGAGGGTAAAATGAAAAGATCAAGCGTAGGGTTCTTATGAATTAAGTTTCCAATGGGGGGGGGGGGGGGGGGGGGGGCTTAAGTTTCCAGACATTCGGTCATACAGTCATTCTCTAAAAATGTTTTGGATTAAGAAACTAATGTACCCCCCAACATAATATCATCCTGGAAAATCCTTATTTTAGATGACTATGAACAATATGACAACGGGCGAAATTTGGTATCTACACAGAGAGGGGTTAACAAAAATCGGGAAGTACGTGAACAATTTTTGAAAAAACGTCCTTACATCCTGGTCGTTATTAGATAACAAACCACCTACAGACTCCGAAGAAATTCGTTCTCAACCAATTTCCTATAACAGAAGTATCAGAATTGATAATAAACTTATTTTTAGTCAGACTTCGTGCGATAAAGGTGTATTCTTTTTAAACGACTTTTTGAGTGAAAGCGGAGGCTTCCTAACGTTTGAGACGTTTTCCACAAAATATGATATCAAAACACCGTTCACTGTCTTCCAGGGGATAAACAAGGCCTTTACAAGGATATGGGGTAAAAAAATCAAAAGGGGAAAAAAATCCGATTGTGTTCCGAATCCACTAATAGAGAAACTAAAAGAAACGAAAACGGTCAACAAAACATTTTATTTATTATTTCTTCAAAAGGTGATTTCCGATCCAGTTCATTCCCAGAACAAATGAAAGGAGCGTTTGCATACTGATCTCACACAGGAGGACTGGAGATTGATATACAAAAGCCCTTTCATAATTACAGACGATACTTACCTCTAAACACTATAATAACAAATTCTAAATGACACTCTATATACAAATTCCCGTCTTTTTAAATGTAAATTGTCGGAAACTGAACTGTGTACATTCTGCTTCAACATCAAAGAAAAGGTGTCACATTTGTTTTTTTGAATGTCCCATGGCAATCGCTGAAAAATTGAAGGAACAATGCGGTGTTCTATTGCCATTGACACCACGCTTTATTCTTATCGGCTATAGTAGTAATAATAATAATAATAATAATAATAATAATAATAATAATAAAAATAACAGACGACTCACAATCGACGATCAGCTGTTCTGTGAGACTTTGAAACTCATGATAAGAGGGAAAACTATCTCTTTTCCGCAAACTTAAAACGACTGCCCAACAAACGAGAATCGGAGATCGAACAGACACTAAGCATCTTGAACGAGACTCTAAACATGGGCGGGCTTCTTATCTGTTACCGAAGAGATCGAATCCCTGGAAACAGAACTAAAGTTAATCAGAGATAAGAAGGTACAGGAGATAATTCTTCGATTCAAAGCTAAATGGAAAGTGGAGGGGGAGAAAGCTACGGAATACTCCTGTAATCTGGAAAAAATACATTATACAGAAAAAATCATTCCCAAAATAATAAAATCCAATGGTACAGAAACAAGTGACTTGCAGGATATGATATCTGAACAGAACACCCTTTACCAAAACCTGTATGCCTAACAAATTGCATGTGCTAACAAATTTAACCAAGTCGAAAATACATACTTTAATGCTGAAAACCCAATTCTAAACTTCTTAGAAGAGGATAAAAAAATTCCCTTGAAGGTCCACTCACTAAGGCAGAATGCTCAAGCTCCCTAAAACAAATGACAAATAACAATTATCCAGGATCAGATGGCTTTACAGCCGAATTTTACAAATTCTTCTGGAATGACATTAGTTTATATTTAATCAACTCCTTGAACATTGGTTATTTTGCAAAAGAACTTTCAATCACCCAAAGAACTGGTATCATAACATGTATACCGAAACTAAACAAACCGAAACTGTTATTGAAAAACTGGAGACCAACATGTCTAATAAATGTGGATGTTAAGATCGGTTCTGCTGCTATAGCCAATCGCATCAAAATGGTCCTACAAAAATTAATATCCCAAACACAACTTGGCTTTGTAAAAGGGAGGTATATTGGAGAATCAACTCGATTAATCTTTGACCTAATTATAAAATGTGAGGAACAAAATATTTCCGGCATTTTAACTTTAATGGACTTCGAGAAAGCTTTTGATTCCTTGGACTGGTCCTTTATTTTGAAAACCTTACGTTTTTTAAACTTCGATCATCAGATGGTTTCAAACATTCTAAAACAATATTTAGAGTTATATTTTAAATAACGGGCATTGTTCTGAAAAAATAGAGTTTGGGCGAGGTGTGAGACAGGGAGATCCACTTTTCCCCACTTGTTTATACACTGTGCAGAAATCTTGAGCGCAGCACTAAAATATAACCCAGATATAAATGGTATTAAAATAAACAACTCCGAATATCTGATTAGCAAATACGCTGGCGACTCAACGTTCTTTCTGAGCGACGACAGACACTCATTAGATATAGCTCTTGAAACAGTGAACCCGTTTTCAAAAATCTCAAAAACTGGTCATTCGGAAATCTGACACTTATTGGGAAAACGATAGTTATTAAAACCCTTGCTAAATACCTTCTGGAAGAATGTAGTACATATATGGTCCCTGCTAGATACAAAAGTTACCTCAACCCCTGAATATATTCCGTGTGAACCCTTATTTTATAATGAAAAAATTAAAATCAATGGTCGACCCTATTTCCATAAAAAAAATGGTATAGAAAGGATATCTTTTTTATCAACGATCTCTTAAGTGAGAAAGGGGCTTTTTAAGCTTCCTTCTTTTTTCAAGGAAGTACAACCTGGAGACGCCCTTCACAGTTCAACAAGGAACGATCAATGCAATACGAAAGCCGTGGAAAGAAGCAATAAAAGAGATCTGTAGAATCCCAACCATAAGAAAGGAATATATTGAAAAATTAAATTTTTCGAAAGAGACAGTCAAGACTGTGCTAGAAATCACTGCCAAATCGCGAGACACACACAGTGTGGTGTAGTAGAAAGTCTGTAGAACCGCCCAGTCCCTTAGGGGTTAAAATATACTGTATGTTTCCAAAAGATGTATTGAGTGAACACGTTTTTTTAGAATGCATTACCTTATTAAGATTTCTAGGTGGTGACTTTCCGCTATCCGTATTTTTCATATCAGGTGAACAAAAGAGGGCGAAGGCAGTCGCTCACCTCAAAAACAAAGGACTGGACATTTGACCGTGTTTTCTCCTCGACCTGAAGTTCCACTTGTCGAGTTCAAATACACTGTCGTAACTGCTTTAAAGGTTTAAATTTTGATTTATGTATCCTGTGATTGTGATCCACATGCACTGACCTGTAACAGAATTAATATTTGATTCGTGTCTAAATATTTCTGTTACTGGAAGAGCTTTACGGGAAAGTTAGTTCCACTTAATTTCACAAAGCTGTCAGAAAATGTAACATTAAGGGTACGGGATTTTCATATAAAAAATCAAATTTCAAACTGAAAGCCAATTTGTATCATCGATGTGCGCATCATTTCACAAAGGTCAGCCATTTTCACGTAGAGTAGAATAAAATACCGAAGCTGGCTTTCAATAATTTTTACTTAATCGCCTTGAACGTTTGACTGTTATTCTTTGCTGAAACCCATTTAAAAATATAAAGCGGCGTTTTCGTCATCTGTTGATGCTCTTTTTCTGTTTATGATATCAGCTGCGTTCGCATCGCGACATATAATACATACACTTTTCCAACCGTGCATCAGAACACAACATACGACAAGCTGACGGAAACTATAGCAGAACTGTATTAGGACTGCGTATAAGAGCCTTGCGTCTAGCGCCAAGAAGAACCAAATGAACACTGGGCCCCGGACCCCACTAGTACACATGCACATATAGGACCTTGAACTGAACTACAGTTAAGTCTACATTTGCATGTATACCTAGAGTTCCGGGGCCCAAGCCAAACCCGTGTACACGTAAATTCAATAAAATAGTCCCATGTAAATATAACAACTGACAATATAAGTGATAACATACTAATGTAGAGATATTCATGAGACAGTATTACCATGCACTTTAATTAACGAACCTACAGATTTACTGAGAATATGTGGGTGGTGTCGATCCTGAAGAGATGATTGCACCTGTATAAAACCTTTTAAGTAATTGAAACCCACTGCCCAGTGTTTGCGCAAAAACGGTGTCGCAAGTTTTTGTCGGTAAAAAAGGTGAACACTAATGCATTAGTTTGTAATGTACACTGCCTACCCCTCTATGGCTGCATTGATAATGTATGCAGATGATAGGAAGGAGCCGGGGATGGGGTGGTTGTACATAGATTTTGATGATAAACTTTGTCTGCAAATAGATTTGAAGATAAACTTTGTTTGTCCACTCTGATTGACTTCTAAACTGAAAGAAAGAGACTGGACTGATCTATTGACAAAGTCCAGAAAGAGACACCTGTCAGCGCCAATCCAATTACAGATGGGGTGAACTGTTCCAGGACAGGAAACTTTATACCACAGTGTACATGTAGTGTAGAATTGTACATGCACAGCCAAAGCCATTAATAACTCAGATTACTAATTAGGCAGGAAATGTTCTGTCCAAAACACAAACCTTGCTCACGGTATTTTACATTCTACGAGCCTCCATTTATGCATGAAAAAGCAGGAACGCAGATTATCGAATATTCATTTAACTGATTATATTTACGAATATATGTACATTAACCATTTGAACCCTAGCGGCCGTTTTTCCGGCCAGCAACATGATACGTCATAATGTCATTAAATAAGATGGCTGTTCAGTAAATGTGTGGGACAGACCAATCAATATTTCCAACGTGCAGCCCCGAGTCTGCACGTTGACAATATTGATTGGTCTACCCAAATAATGAATATGGACTCTTCTAATTGCTGCCATTGAACTAGCATGAAAGATACCACTGGAGTTCAAAGGATTAATAACTCTGGCATTACAAAATTGAGTTACAAGAAGAACCCAGTGAACATTGGGCCCCGGACCTCACTAGTACACATGCACATATAGTACCTTGAACTGAACTGTAGTTAAGTCTACATGTGCATGTATACCTAGAGGTCCGGGACCCAAGCCAAACCCGTGTACACGTTAATGCTATAAAATAGTCCCATGCAAATATAACAAGTGACAACATAAGCGATAACATACTCATGTTGAGATATTCATGAGACAGTATTATCATGAACTTTAATTAACCGACCTACAGATTTACTGAGAATATGTTGGTGGTGTCAATCCTGAAGAGATGATTGCACCTGTATAAAACCTCTTGGATGGAGAATTTAAATAAAGTGAGACTACATGTGCATTCAACTGCCTTGGATACATCACCCAAGAAGTTTCACATGCCCGCATATGAAACTCAAGGGTTTTACATGTGAGGTGTAAGCCTCAAGTAATTGACACTGCACTGATGTGTGAACTCAATGTCCCAGAAATCCATGAATCCTAGCGCAACGCGGACAGGTATTTATTTATTTATTTATTTATTGGTGTTTAAGGTCACATACTTATGCACAATGGCTAATCGTGACCGTGACAGTTTTACGGGTGGAGGAAGCCGGAGTACCCGGAGAGAACCACCGAGCAACGACGAGCAGCTGTCAGCTCTCCAACATCGTAACTCTGAACTCTGCACCGCAGCACAGGCAGGGTTAGATTGGTTGAAGACATGCGCACCATCGACGTGCAGTACGCCTCAGTACACAGCGTCATCGTGCCCCCATGTAGGCAATCGGGGTGAAGTATCTTGCCCAAGGACACAACGCGGTTGCCGCAGGTGGGATTCGAACCGAGGACCTCTCGGCTTGCAGCCTGCACCTCTACCAACTGAGCCACCGCGCCCCCTCGGACAGGTATGAAACCCGATAAGTGAGAAGTACTTGAGAAAGACCAGGTTGGCTAATTAGAAAATTAATAGGTTACGCTTTAGAATGACATGAATGACAATTTGTAATGTTTATTAACATCTTGTTTCATTTCTCGTGGAAAAGGCATAGTGAATGAGATTGCCCTGAGGCCTGGTAGATACTTGGGCTGTGAAAGCCTAGCCGAGTGAAAATGTGCGATCCCAGATGCATAAATTATAACATGACCAGACCCCCCCCCCCCTCCCCCCCCCAACACATGTATGAAACCCACGGCATAGGCTGTGAGTAGGTATTACCTCTCTCCTAACATCTCTCGCGAAACGCACCTTCCAGTGGTCTGCATTATGCGATTGAATGTCATGTTACCAGAACGGTAAGCAGCAAGCTAACTGGCTGTGAAATCCTGGCCTTTGTTCAAAAAGTATGAAAACGGAGAGGTTCGATCCTGAAGTCATTAACGTATGGCCTAGTCCAACCCATATGGGAAACCTGCTGCTTACAGAATTAAGCTTAACCTCAAATTAAAGTATGTTTAGAAATAGCAGACATATGTAGCTTGCATTATACAAAGGAAAGTCCCATTATTGGCAGGTGGTAAGCTGCATGAGCTGTGAAAACCTCGTACGGTGGAAGTAGGAGACCCTTGAGGTCGCCGTGCTGGGAGTTGTTATTGATGCATAGTCAGGCCCAACCCATGTCTGAAACTCACTGTCTACCGCTGTGTTATATACGTGCACAAGTATGTGCACTATCTCTCGTGAGCAGCAGGATACATGGGCTGTGAAAACCTGGCATTTGTATTTAGGAGACCCTTGATGTCTTCATGCTGGAAGTGGTATTGTTATATGCCCAGGCCCCACCCATGTATGAAATCCACTGCCTACTTTGCCTTATACATGTACAATTATGTGTACCGTTTCCGTCAAGTAGCTAGCTACATGACATGGGCTGTGAAAACGTGGCATTTTGTATTTAGGAGACCCTTGAGGTCTCCATGCGTGAAATTGTTATAGGTGCATGGCCAGGCCCAACACATGTTTGAAACCCACTGCCCAGTGTTTGTGCAGAAACGATGTCTCATAAGTTTTTGTCGGTAAGAAAGGTGAACACTAATGCATTAGTTTGTAATGTACACTGTCTACCCATCTATGGCTGCATGGATAACGCATACAGATGACAGGAAGGAGGCGAGGATGGGGTGGTTGTACATAGATTTTGATGATAAACTTTGTCTGTAAATAGATTTGAAGATAAACTTTGTTTGTCCACTCTGATTGACTTCTAAACTGAGTCAAAGAGACTAGACTGAACTTATACAAGGAAAATCTGGCTGCATGACTTCCTGAAATAGACACCTGTTTGAGCCAATCAAATTACAGATAGGGTGGACTGGCCCATGAAAGGAAACTCTGTACCACAGTGAACACACACAGCCAAAAACTATTAATAACTCAGATAACTAATTAGGCAGGAACTGTTCTTCCCAAACACAAACTTGACTAAAAGTAGTTTACATACCATGAGCCTCCATTTTACTTTTGATTTACATATATATATATATTCTTTTGACGATAAAAGTTATTTTCGAACGAGTTGTTATAATCCCCCAGAGCATCGATGGCCTCGTGGAACTCGATTGAAAGACATAGCATTAGCTAATGATTTGACATCACCGATTTGTCAGCTATTGGTTAAGATGGTCACTGAAAAGATAGGACTCTTCCCAGCATTCACGATATTCTTTTGTATGACTTCTATAAATGGGATGCCATATGCATTTGAGAAAATCAATCCGTAATAAAGTCTTACAAATTACCTTCAATTTAATGTTCGGGAGAGAGTAGTAACCAAATGATGAAGCAATCTCTTTAAGTTATGAAGATTTCAAGGTTGATGAAAAAAATGTTAACCCTTTACCGAACTCAGATATCCAAAAATGAGTGTGACCCTTGGGGGTGGGGTGTGCAATATGAAAACATTTCCTGAGCTAAGACAAAGACACATTAATAGCAGCATCGCAGAATAAAACGCAACAACGAAAATGGTTAAATATCGGATTCCCTGCGTGTTTTCCTGCAGTTGTGGCTTCCTATTCCTATTCTGATTAAGTGCACAGGCAGTGCAGGAGAGTTATGCTATTTGTATGAAGATAATACCCAACAGGCTGCTATTTATTGTCTAATCGTGTTCTATTTTGTATCGGCGGATGTCAACGGGCTTGTAGACGTTGTAAGGAAGCATGTTGTCAAATATAATTCAATTTAATTACTATTGATCCATTTAGGCTACATTGAATTTATTTTGTTCTGTTTGCGGGTACACTTGTTCTGTAGAGAAAAATAGTCCCCGATTAACTCTTTGCCTTCTACAAGGGCGCCGTCAGCATCCGAGGTCAAGGGGGTCGGGGCAGGTTAATTGTGACGCCAAGAGCGGGTCAGGGGAGGCTGGGGGTAACAACCCAGTCGGATAGGGTTGGCCCACCCATCGGGGAAACTGCCCCTAGTCGAGGAACACAACTACCTCCCCCCTGTGGGTGTAATTCTGGGGCACCACCAGCATAAAACAACATAAAACGAATAACCTACATGCAAGGGACTGCTTGTGGTACTTGTAAGAGTCTTGAGGCTTATATACACTGAATGATATAAGCGTATAAGAAATGGGAAGAACTAAAACCCTTTACCTAGCACACCTCATACAGACGAATACTACCAAAAAAAATCATCTCTTAAGTGGAACAAGGGGCCTTCTGCAATGCTGTAGCATTGCAAATTACGCCTTGTTGCCACTCACGGGACGAAATATTGTAAATTTTTAAATCAGCGTCAAATGTCCACAAATATGTCGGTTCCATTTTCCAGCTACTGTTATACTTCAACAATGGTGCCAAATTCAATCAGTTTAGTCCATTTTTGTTCTGTGGCATCCTTCCTACCCTAACACTCTGGCTGCGTAGTCACTTCCAGTATAATTATCTCCCTTCGAAACACCAATAGAACAGGACACTTGCCAAACAAATTTCTGAAATAATTAAATATTATCTTTTTTGCCCCAACACACAGCCTGTGATCCTTAAATGGAGAGATCTCAACGAGCTATAGTTGTCAGACAAAAAATAAAAAAAAACACTAAAAGTTTACTGGCGATTTTCATATGGCGCTGACTGGCTGGGTTTGGTCGTTACGTTAAGTGAAAGGTAACTACTATGATTCGCATCATACCCCATCACAATGGACCCTGCATGATTTCTCTTTGGGAGAACCAACTGGTATTAACACATGGTTTTCAGCACTGGGAGAGATTTACATAAAGTTAGTTCCCCTTAATTTTCTAAAGTTGTCAGTAATTTTAACATTAAGAGTACGGGAATGTCTCATCAAAAACTGAAATTTTGAAATGTTTGCGACTTTGTATCATCAATGTGAGTAGTATAAAAATACAGAAGCTGGTTTTTTACAACTTTTTCCCAATCCGTTTGAACGTTTCCCTCGTATTCTCTGTTGAAACCCATATAAAAATAAGAAAATGACATTTTCATCATATTTTTTCCTATTCATTATATCAACAGTGTGCGTGTCGTGACATATAAACCAGGTACTGTACTTTTTGTTAATATAAATTCCTAGGGGGTGAGGTTTGATGATAATTTTTTTTAAGGGAAGAATTAAAAACTTGCAAATTACTGTAAAAATACATTCGCTAAACAAAGAGAAAGGGGAAAGTTGCTTAGTTGCTTCTAATTAGCTTGCCGTAAAAAGCCAAGTTTCCTTTTTTAACTTTTAATAAATAAAAACAACCGACAGCTCCGCGAGGTGTCTGTTGTTTTCGTTTATTCCCTTTTTTCAAGTAACAAAAGAAAACTTTGCTTTCTTTTCTACTGATGTCATAGGCGTTTTCTCAGCAATTACACGCTCCTCAATTGGACCTTCCTCGTCCGTTCAATAATTTCAGGGGAAATAACTTTAATCGAAATTCAATTTTCATGAGGAGATATGTCAAGGATGTTTACGTTCCAACTGAATAAGATATATTCTGAACTGCTCCAGTGACTCCTCTATATAATGTAGCAGCCTGCGCTATTCACAAACACCACTATTCAAATTTTAATACTTTTCAGTTCCAAATTAAAACTATGCAGTAGTTTGACTGCAAAAGCGGTCTTTTTCGTTTTCAGAGCAGACCCCAATCCGGGCGCGACACTTACACCAGTGGGTCAAGACTTTCGTATCAAAAATACTGCTGGACCAAGACCGCAAAAAGCTGTGATCTCACTGTTGATTTTTATCGTACGTCTTTTATCGAACGTCTTTTGCCGATCGATTTTTGTCAACGTCAAAAATCTGAAGGCTGTTCTCACTATAAACTTTTGTCGTACGATTTTTCTCTGGAGGCTGGTCAGCCGTAATCCCTTCGACAAATCGAAGGAGTCTTTCGATAAAAGAAAATTGTAATCAAACGCGTTTGATTGTTTCGACAAAAAAATCGTATTAATCAAAAATGGAAAGAAAGTCATCCATCTTGCGTGCTCTCACTATAGATTTACGTCGATCGATACAGGGACCGATCAGGACTATTTAAAATACGCTCTAGCCTCGGAGCCTATTTTTTCAATTCATGCGCCAGATTTCAATTTACGGAGTCACACTGCTGTTTGTAACTCACACTGCAAGTATGTAATAGCTCTCATCATTTTCATTTAGTACACTATAGCAAACATTAATCTTCACTGTGGTTTCTGGTCAAGTCTTGGCTGCCTATTTAGGCAGCCAAGACTTGATCAGAAACCACAGTGAAGATTAATACTTGGTAATTAAGACTTGAAGTATTAACTTAAGCACTCTACAACAATGATAAATGATAATCATATATATAATACATGTAAGAGTGTCTCTCTCGATTATCCATCGAAAGAATATCAAAATATGATCTGAGAAGTTACGCGCCAACTGAGAAGCCTATTTCGGAGATTTAAGAGCCAGGTACTGATGTTTCAGAACCAAATACGCACTGGCGCATGCCCAGGTCGGTCCCTGTCGATCCAACTTTGTTGTTTACTGGAAAAATCGTAGGATAAAAATCTATAGTGAGAACACATCTTTAGACAATACAAATAGTATCACAGATTAAATATTCTCAGAATTGTATTTGGACAGGTCAGATTCTATTGTGATGTGGGGAGATATCCGGTCGAAATTCTCAGTCCGCTTTTGTGATCACAATACCCTAGATTTCCATCCCTCTATGCTTTTGAAACAAAAAGTGCAGCATTCTGTTTATTCAAGTCTTTTTGCTGCACGTGTCGCATTTAAATCGTGTTGGATAAAGGGTTAATGTAATTGGCAATGAGTGTGCGAGGTACTATTTCGAAGGTGGTGTACTGATGTGTCAAAATCAGTTTGTGAGAACGCGCACCGGAGAAGCAGCCCAAACGTGATCTTGGTTATCTGCGAGAAGTACACCAAAGGTGTGATGAATTAAATTGTTTAAGTAATTTTCTACTTTCAATTTCATTTTATTTCTGTTCTGTTTATCCCAAATAAATGAGATTACAGCTTAATAAATATATAAGATTCTAGCAGGATTACCCGGCGTTGCTCGGGCTGAGGAGAGTATTATAACTGTTGGTGCCCCTCTGCACCCCCACCCCAACCCCACCCCGGCACTTTATAAAACCTCGCCATTAGATTCTTGGTAAACAATTACCCCTAGTAGACCCCTTTGAAGACCTATATCGGTGAAAAAAATGTTGGTCATAACCCCACCCCAATACTTCTTTAAACCTACCATTAGACCCCTGATAAAAACGTACCCCTCGTAGACCCCTTTGAAGACATATATCGGTAAAAAAAAATGGTCATAACTTTTGGTTCCCCCTACACCCCCATCTCAACCCACACACTTTTTTAAACCTGACGATGACCTCCGCCATAGAAAGGTACTCCTAGTAGATCCATTTTGGACACTCGCGGTGGCCCCATATTCATTTCTATAGCGGACAGATAGACAGACATACAGACATTCTAAAATATAGTATCATAGAAAAAGATAGAGAACAAATAAAGTATGCCCTCGCAGATAAACCTTTGAACAATAATAATTTCTGAAAACAAAAACATATCTGTCTCCCCCTCTCTCCGATTGTAACAGTATCGCTCTTGGTGGGCCCAATTAACCAGCACTTACAGTACAATCTGCTAATATTAATCACAGAATGGTTGGGTTGTTCATCCCTCGCACATTAATACACTGATTACTATATCATATCATGACAGTAAACCACTCTAAATGATAAAATACACTGTGTGCAGACCGGAACACACCACCGGGTGAAATTGTATCAATAACATTAAAAGCATAGATATCATTACCAGAAAAAAATCAACAACGATCCATTGAAAAAGAGCTTCCGCGAAGCGATAATTCCCTTCCTTTCGGATGTAAGCAGTCACTTATGACAACAGCTGTCAAGAGTACGGACTTGGACCAAAAAACCTCACAACATGACAGTATCACTCGTTCTTTAAGAGAAGTATATTGGCTACCCGAAGAGAAGGGAATTAAATTAAAAATTCTCCTTCTCGCAATCATGCCTCAATACCCTGGCACCATCTTACATGTACCTGTCTGATCTGATGTTCGTTCCTCCACAATCAGCAATGCTGTAGGCCATAATCCTTAATTAATTAATTGGTTTGCTGGACGGGCGCGAAACGCCGCCTCTCAAACTTCCCCACTCTTCTAAAATAGTCTCAAGTCAACCAACGCAGGAACTCCTCCCAATTCAATAACGTTTGATGACGATAAAACTGTTACGCCGTAGCGTAACAGTTTTCACGTCATCAAACGTCATGCCATTTACTTTTCATAACAGCTTATAACACTACATCAACTTCCAATCACCGCACTTGTTTTTTGACAATAATAACTAAAATATATTATAAATATTCAGATGGCATGGACACGAAAAATGTGAACATCATCAGCATATTATTTTCCGCATACATCAAAATGTGTTCCAATAAGACTAAAATCCTCGTCCCCTGATTGGACGAGAGCTGGCCTAATTGTTCTATGTTTACGGCTCCAGTAGTATGTGTTACTGTTTGACGTCACCACGTGAAATATTTGAAATGACGTCGTCCGGTTCGTAATTATTTCATCAACGGGGTGACTTGAAAACCGCTTCATTTTAGTGGATTTTCATACTTGCAGCAGACGATGTTCCGAGTGAAGAGTTGTTTAAATATATTTATTGGGGTTTAAGATCATATACTTATGCACAATGGCTAATTGTAATCCTGACAGTTTTACGGGTGGAGGAAGCCGGAGTAGCTGGAGAGAACCACGAGCAACTGTCAGCTCCTCAACATTCTAACTCTGTTCAAGCTCGGCTCAAGCAGGGTTATAGCGGTTGAAGACATGGGCACCATCAACGTGCAGTACGGCTTAGTACACGGCGTCATCGTGTCCCCTTGTAGGCAGCCGGGATAAAGTGCCTTGCCCAAGGACACAACGCATGTCGTCCCGCACGGGGATCGAACTCGGGACCTCTAGCATAGAAGCCCAACAGTCTACCACTGAGCCACCGTACTCTATTGTTGTTTAAGATGACCTCCATCTTTATCTGACTTATTGATTATTTGTCTAGCGAAGTCGTGGGATACGCGAGATGTTTATTCACTAAACTTGTTATCGTTATGGTTAAAAAGTGTCTTGTTCGTTCTACCTTGTGGAGTTTGGACTGTGTGTTGGGTCTTATTGGAACATACAGGTTATTGTGATGAATTGACAGTAACATGGTCCGAGGTTTGCTCCGCATCTCGGTTGAACATAAACTCTGAGCCACAAACCTCAGACCATGTTGCCGTCAGTTCATCACAATAACTTATAATATTCTTTAACAATCTGCTCGCTGATGTCTAAATATCATAATTTCAACCTGCAAACTTTTCCCAAAATGCAACTAGGAATTTAATCAATTCAATCTTGTTTGACAGAGCTCAACGAGCTCTGTCAAACATGATTAAATTGGTTGAACTCCCAGTTGCATTAGAAGAAAAAATTGTTGCAGGAAAGTTTAGTACTTTGACATCAGTGTGAAGAGGATTAAAAAGCGATCGGAGATTGCAAGACGGCAATACACTATAAACCTTCGAGGATTTTTTTGTTGTGCACTTTGCATTTATAGCAACTTCTGCTACCTAAGATTGTGGCATGGGGGCACTTTTTCCGTATATGAGTAATGAGCGTTCCAGCATTGTGGTGTAAAGGAAATCAGTGGTCGCCAGTGAAGAATAGATGAAGCGCATTTCTTCAAGCACAGTCTTGTCACCCTCACAGATGAATGTTAATGTTCTCCGTTGTTAAATATGAGCAAGTAGTATGGACAATAATCATTAGATGGGGATCGGGTTATCCCGGCACAGTGGGAACTTTAACTGCAACCTAAAGCCTCGTCGCCATCCCAGGGTTCTCACACCACCTGCACACAGCCAAGCCAACAGTTGGGACTGCTCCATGAAGTCGGTGTCTCGTTGAACCAAAAAGGAACTTTGTGTAAAATATCTCTACTACTGAACACAGCTACCTTCTCTGCTGTCCCCGTGTACGGATCGCTGTCCCATCTACGTGGAAGTCGAGTACATGTCCACTATGCCTTAACATATCCGACGGCGAAAAGCCTAACGCACCGAGTATAACGTAGAGTCTGACAGCTTGATAATAGGGATGCAAGTGAGATATTTCAAATCGAGGCCCGCGTATTGTGCTTTTCCCGATTCTTGTCAAGTAAGTTCATGTTGAAAGGGACTACAAATTATATAATATAACTTTTTATCAGGGTATTTCATAAACATAGATTTAAAGAGTATACATCACCGAATGATAGAAAATATTGCTCTTCGCTTTCCTCTCCACGCATAAAACAGTGGCGGACCCCTGGAATCTGAGTTCGACGATGCGCCATCAGAAGGTAGTGGATGCGCTTGTGTGTTATCGCCGATAATATCGGGTCCCTTGGTGTAGGTGCTTGTAAAAAAATGAATTACAAAAATAGGGACGCCGGGGGAGCCTTCCCTCTGAATACGCCCAATAGCCGAAACTTGCCCGATCAAGGGGCATAATTTCTTGGCGTGGTTGGGGTCTGGTCTTACCAAACGATATCAAAACCTACGGCATCCGACCTGATGTAAATATAAATCACCTGACGACAACCTTCGACTGGCAAAGGTGAAGCAACTTCAACTGGCTGACTGCTAGAAGTCAATACGTGGGGGCCTATTTGTTGTTGATAGCGTGATTAAAAATGTTAATAGTCTGCGTATGTACATCGTATTCACGGAAAGGCAACTGATGTCCGAGTAGGTTTGGCTTGTTCGAACACTAAGCTCGCAAAAGTCGTCTCTTTCTCAATCCGATCGCGGTTTGATCGATACACATTCACACCAGTTGTTCGAGATTTTATTAATTGGAAGAAAGCGAAATTATATTTGGTCATAAAAATTTGTTTATATGTCTTTGCCTTGTTACATTTTATGGGAGAGTGCCAAAAGGCACTCTCCCATACATTGTAACACGGCAAATCCATTCTGATGAAATAAATTCACTTCAAAGATAATATGAAGCACATCTACAGAATATGAAGCCTTTAATATGCAGTGCCTGCACTTGAGAATAAAGCCCAAATATGGGCGTCCAGCACTCAACCATTTAAGAACCAGTGTTGTGAAGTCAAGTGTAAGTAAAAGGTAATACCGAGGACTCCATGGCGTACAAGTTTCGTCACTTGATATGATTTACAGGAAAGATAGCTCCCCATAATGTCCTAAAGCAGCCAGTAAATTTAATAAGAGTATGGGAATTTTATATAAAAATTTAAATTTCTAAATGTTATCGAATTTGTATCATCTGCGTGCGCGTCATTTCTCAAACTTCATGCATTTTCCTGTAGTATAAAAATACAGAAGCTGGCTGCTTTTTACAATTGTTTTCCCAATCATTTTGAACGTTGGACTATTATTCTTCGTTTAACCCCATTTAACCCTTTACCTAACATGAAAAGCAGACGACACTTGCAAAAAAAATTCTTGAATAACTAATTTTTTTCATTTTTTGTCTCAAAAACATAGGTTATGGCCCCTCGTTGGAACGAGCTCGACGAGCTCGTTCCAACGAGGGGTCATAACCTATGTTTTTGAGACAAAAAATGAAAAAAAATAATGAAAATTAATTGGCGATTTTTGAGAATAGCGCTGGCCGGTTTTGGCCGTTACGTTGGGTAAAGGGTTAAAATACGAAAACGGCGCGTTCACCATCTTTTGATGTTCTGTAACTCTTTCCATCCATTATATCAACAGCGTGCGCATCGGGAGCGCGGTGGCTCAGTGGTAGACTGTTGGACTTCTATGCTAGAGGTCCCGAGTTCGATCCCCGTCCGAGACGACCCGCGTTGTGTCCTTGGGCAAGGCACTTTATCCCGGTTGCCTCAATGGGGGCACGATGACGCCGTGTACTAAGGCGTACTACACGTCGATGGTGCACATGTCTTCAACCGCTGTTACCCTGCTTAAGGGGAGCTTGAACAGAGTTAGAATGTTGAGGAGCTGACAGTTGCTCATCGATGCTCGGTGGTTCTCTCCGGGTACTCCAGCTTCCTCTACCCTTAAAATTGTCACGATCGCGATTAGCCATTGTGCATAAGTATGTGACCTTAAACACTAATAAATAAATAAATAATAGTGTGCGCGTCGTGATATTTTTTACAGACACTGTCCTTTCCATTAATATAAAAGTCAAGGATGTGGGATTTGAAAATTTATTTTTCCTGGGAAGAATAAAATCTTGCAAATTACTGAAAAAACACATTCGCTAAACAAAGAGCCAACGTGGACAGTTACTTGGTTGCCTTTAATTGGCTGCCATAAAAAAGCCAAGTTTTCGTTTGTAACTTTTAATAAACGAAAACAAAAGACAGTTCCGAGAACTGTGTATTGTTTCTTTTTTTAAGTAGTAACAACAGAAAAGTTCGATTTATTTTCTACTACTACTTTCTCAACAATTACATGCTTGTTAATTGGACCTTCCTCATCCGCTTAAAAAGTTAAGGTTAGATAACTTTATTGAAAGTCGGTTATTATGACGAGATAAGCTAGGGATGTAAGATCAGGGCTATATGGAAGATGACGGTGTCAATATGTTGATAACCGATGTGATTTTGTCCTCTGATTCGGAAAATGGACCAATAAACATGGCGGAGGGATGAACGGAAAGTTTTGATTTTTCGTGTCTTTCAATATATAAACTGTGAGGTCATCGCGCCCGGTATCCCAACAATAATTTGAAAACCGTAACCGTTGGATGGTATACTGGGCAACAACATGTTAAAAGAAAATGAGAGCTAGATTTGTTCGCGACACTTTAATTTATTTTATTCAAATAATTAAAAAAAAAAATCTGCGCCGTAAAGTGACAGGTGCCGCGGCATTCGGTTCTTCTCGGCTTATTCTGATTCCGTCATAAGACGTCGTCCGGGGGAAATGATATGTCCTGAATAGAATACACTGACCGCAGAAAAACCTTACCACGCAGTTGGAAATGTAAATACACTCATTAAAAAGAACTCTAAACGGGGAGAGGTGTTTTAGCATGCTTGAAACAATAAATAAAACTCCATAAATTTGTGTATCTGAAGAGGGCAGTTTACTTGTACAGTATAGCCGCCGTGGACTGGTCGTAAACCACGCGTGGGAAGCGGTGTCCACGCATGCGTTTACCAGGTAATAAAACTCTAAAATAGTAACTAAAGGTCCTTTCTGTTCAAGCCGAGTGGCATGAGCGTTCGGAGTGTGTATATCCATTCAGCTTCGCTTTTGGGTCTTTGTTTCGTAGTATCAGGTGCTTCCCGATCGGAGTTGAGTACCTGTATAATACGGAATCGGTTTTGGGTTGTGTTTGCAAATTTTGCAGTTTTGGTTAGTGCAGGGTAATCTTGGATTGTAGGTTGAGGTGCCTAATCAGAGCGTCTTGTGTACGAGTTTTAGTTAAGTCCGTACGCAGACTGCGGGCTCTGAGTATAGAGGCCCTGAGTCCTGTTGGTATAAGCGTGTTTGCTATGCATTTCTCCAAAAAGAGTTTTTGGAGTTCCAATCTATTATTTTTGGATACATACCAGGTTGCGGCAAAAACTCTACAAACAGAAAGTGAAACCAATAATAGAGACTCTAATGAGACACCAACAAGTACCTTCCATTGCCACATTAATGCGGACATTGGATCGCCACATCCACGCATACCATCGCACCGAGGCAACACCCTCCCCTCACACAGACTCCACCACTATCTCGAGCTTGTACAACACTGGCAAGGTGATGAGATACGCAGCCAATATAATATACAGAGACTCACTAGAAAATTACCACCAGGGAACTTATTAACCCTCTGTTAGCTCAAGGAGAAATATATTTGTCAAAAATAACAACAAAGTGAGTTATATTTTTTCTTTCTAATATATTTCTGCTCAACACAGTGGTATACGAAAACTAGTTCATCAGCGTAGCACTTCTCGTTGTTGAAAAATTTCCCAGGATCGCAGATCTGAACCTGATCTGCCTTATATGGGCTATCCCCTACCCTTCCATTATATCCTCGGGGGAATCTGCAAAACAACAACAAAAACAAAAACAAAAAAAAAAACAACTTAAAACTTAATAAACACATTTTTTCCAGAACACACAAATCGTTACATCAATGATAATCCTACCCGCAAAATCTACCCGCAAAGACTGCCCACAAAACCCACCCGCCGAGAATATATTGTGACGCACCAATCCTGCACACACTCTTCCATTCTCTACCCGGAATTTCTATCCGCTGAATCTATCCGCAGTCTCTACCCGAAATCTCTACCCGCTGAGCATTGGGTATATATATACAGGAGACGACTGACCGCAAAATCATAAGCCTCTGACGAAGCTCAAACAGAGCGAAACCCGTTAGGCAATAACGGGATATCTACCAGTGGAGTCCTCTCGCACTTTCGAGTGACTCTATAGGTAATAAAACTCATTATCATCAGAATTTTAATTAATGAAGCACCGGGTTATACCCGGTGCTTCATTAATTGAATTTCTGATGATTATTCCTGTAATTAGTGTTTGCAATCTAATATTATTGCGTCCGTGGAAATACTACCTACTCCGTGAAAAGTGACTAGTCCACAGCAGCCGTACTGTATGTCTTGCTTGTTATCTGGTTAGCCTAAATTATTAACCCCTCTCAATCGTGTTTGCATTGGATGGAGTTGTATTTTGAATTTGATGTCACGAAAACGTGAAAGGTCTAAATCGAATTAAACTTTTGAAACTTAGTTCATGCATGATTTCAATTCATGTGTCCACAGAGGTTTATATTCTCGTTCAATGTAGTTGCAAACCCTAATGCAACTGTAGATGGTATAGCTGCTTGAAACACCGGATATTAAAAACGCGATCTTCTGCATATCTTCGTATTCACAACCGTTAATTCAATGGGGGATTTGGGGTGCCGTACCTGTTTCAAGGTCAGTTGGAGGCTTCCATTTTCTTGTGACACTCTCATAATAGATAGAAGTGCTCGCCACCAATTGCAACACAGCATATGTAATGTTTGTCTTTATTGATGGAAGACAAATAAAACTAAATATAGAAATCGAGAACTTGCGACGAGGTGTGACTCGAAACTGAACAATACCCGGAACTGGCCCAGCAACTGTATCCGAAAGCGGAAGGCACGTCAACGCATCTTGGGATATTAGGATGGCAGATACAGAACGTTGTATCCTTCCAAAGTTGGATGCAGATACCACACCACGTGAATATGTTCACGTGATTCCTACCTACTTTATAGAATTAATGATCAATAAATCGTGTGGTCCTCATTTGCCGTATTGCGCTCATTCAAACGTTTTTATTACACGCCTGTTCTATGAAATCCCCATCTACAGCAACACTAAACCACGCGGAAAATGAAAATCTGTTCCGCACATATGTACGGAACGGAAATCGTTCATGGACTATTATTAAATAGAAGCGGAATTTCACTGGGATTTCCTACAAATCGTGCAACGCGGTTACAGTTTGAATCCTTAGCTATAGCTGAAATTCTTCCCCTGAGTTCCAATGTATTCTATGTGCCAGTAGTGACATAGAACACATTGGAACTCATGGGACGAAGTAGTAATACAGGTTCCCCTCGCAAATTTGTTTCTTCGTTAAAATGTATTCTTTTTGTTGATAATTGTCATTTAACTTGCTGAGTGTCCTTCTAATAATTGTTTTAATAGAAGTGAAGGCGTGTAATAAACACTGAACGACACACGCGTGTGAATGGGTTAATCGATACGGCACTTGTGCCATCACGGAAGGATAACAATCGACGCCTGTGGCCTCTCGTTTTATCCTCCGCGCTGGCACTCGTGCCATATCGATTAACCCATTCACACGTGTTTGTCGTGCTGGGTATATGTTTATCGGACAGACAATTTTACCCGAACAAGCTCACCAAGATCACCCCAATAATGTGGTCACAAGTTATGCGTTCAAAATCTTTTTTATCACGTTATATATAAAGGTCAATTTGAACAATGGTCTACGAGTAATGTAGATAAATGGTTAATTTCACAAATAGTTCGATTGGTTCATATGTCAAAGCTTATTAACGCAAGAATACCGTCATTAAACTTTGATTATCGTATTCAGGTCACGCGCACATAGGCCCACCATCAACAATATTCCGTCAGAATTAACGAGATACTTGTTTAATGTTGACGAGGAAATGTCAGCGCGTAACGACGCCACCTGTAATGACACGGAAGGCTAATTATTAAAACACATTTCCGCTCTATGTGCATACGGAAAACAGGGAATTAGAACCGGATCGATAAATGATAGACATTGAGGTCACAAATGTTGTCTGATTTCATCCAAATCTTAACAAGTATTTATGTGTTTTTACTTTGGATGAAGTGTGGATGTGTTTTGTTTGGTCTTGTTTAGGGGCGTCGTTGTAGGACGCGGGTAGGGGTGTGTGACACCACACCCAATAGTTTTCCAGTTACGATATTATCACCTGGATTGGTCTTAGATAACGATGCCTTGTCAGAATCATTGTACTTTCTAATAGGGCGAGCGAACGTTCGTGATTCGAATCGGTTTCGAATGTCTTCACTGATTCGATTCGATTCGAAACCATCTCGATTATTGGAAACAATTCGAATCCCAGAGGGGTTTGGATTTCAAACATCCCTCAATTGTCGACGTTCTGGAGATGACACCTCATCCAGCAGGATTGTCTGTGGAACAAAACCGACCGTACCCAATCTGTCTTGGTGCGATAGCGGATATCGCGTTACGTCAAGTTTGCACAATATATCGCACCTTGGGTGGAACAAAGCGCCATCTGCAATGCTGTAGCATTGCAGATGGCGCCTTGTACTACACGAGGGGTGATATATTGCTTTTCCTTCGACCACCTTGGTGATACCTGGTCAATTTGCGTTTGAATCTAGTCTCGTTGATAAGATAAGTACGCGGAATGAGTTGTCTCCACCAGAATATTGAGAAGAGGAAATATCAAAACACATTGTGGTAGTGATCCATTCGAGGCGATAGCTTATAGTTTGAATGTCACTAGGTCAGACCCCTGTCCTATACGGTTGTAATATTAATGAAAGTGCATTGAACATCGGGCCTATTCACTGATAGATTCAGCCCTAATCGGGTACTATTGGCCTCCAATTTGCATGCCTTCTGTGTGAGTGACTTTACAGTCCGGCGAATCACGATTTTTCCCTAGTAGTCCAGGCACATTAGACATAAAAATGAGAAAGTAAGGAAACAAATCGGAGAAAGCTGATTTTTTTATATGTTTCCGGGACACACATTGCGGATAAAGTGTGAAAAGTCCCCGCGAATCCGAGTTGAGCTTTTTTAGTTATAGCGTTTTTTTGATGAAAAAATTTTTTTTTTTAAAAATTCGACCCAGCTCCATATTTCTCATTCTTATTCGCCTTAGTAGGGTGAGAATCATAAATATCGTGCTGAATTATATTGAGAATACATATCCCCAACAGAAAATGCCAACTTTGTACCAATCCTCACACTCAATGGTGAAATATTCACGAAAATGTACAAAATTACGAAAAAAAAATTTATTGTTTTCATACACACAACGGTACACAACGTCCATTAAATCAAATCTACGACTACTTTGGGAGTTAAATTATATATAAAAAATTGCAGAAAAGCAGTGGCTTTATAATGATATATAACAATAGTCATTTATTCCATAATGAACTGGTGAAACGTGTGAAATATTAACCATACCCCCTAAACTCAAATTCAAACGGCATCGACTTTTCTCATTCAAATACCGTGTTATAGCATCATTGTTTCAATTTCCATGTTCGATTAAATCACATACTGTGGTGTTCGCCTACACTCAAGATGCATTGGCATGTAATGTGTGCGGCTTCCATATGATTATGTCATATTTAGGGGCAACTGGTTCGATCATGGCTAGTAGCGGCTTGGATGAACTTTGGGGGACTGTTTATGCTGGTGGGTCAATCCATCATTTGATCAGTGGTCATGCATATTCAAGAGCAGTTCGTGCCCATTTGCTAACACAAATTGCCATTACAAAACTTGTGTTTGAAGAAAGCCGAACACTAGATAACATAGACTGCACAGAAGTCAATGAAATATTCTGTGGACTTGCCAGAGGTGACTGTACAACAGCTGACGCTGTCAATCAAGAAAGTGTCAACCATCTACTGTCAAAATTACACGAACTGCTCCAGAATGCGTCCGTAGGACGCACAGGAAAGCTTTGGGTACAATACTACGAGCAAATAGGTCTTCTCCAGTTGTTCTTGAGAGCAGAGCGCACAGGCGACTGGGAACTCCACACATATTGTGTTCGCAATATGATTCCAGTATTTCACGCAGGTGGTCATTTTGCATACGCAAAAAGTTCTCATCTCTATTTGCAGCAGATGAATGAGCTAACAGAAATAATGCAACAGGATGATTTGAAGTTGTTCACTGAGAAAGGTTACTTTACCATAAGGCGCTCAGATAAATTATGGGACGGGATATATTCTGATCAGACCATAGAGCAGTGTTTAATGAGAATGTTCAAGCTCCCTGGTGGTCTCACACATGGCAGGGGAATAACCGATAGCACTGTTGCGAAATGGGTACATGGACTACCTCTTTGCCTTCCGATATGTAATGCTCTCGAAAATTTTGTTCATGTTCACACTGGTCATGGCGAACAACATCGGGATCTCCGTCAAAGTTCACAATTGACTGATGCCAATGATATCACCAAATTATTGAACTGGCTCAGAGTGAATTCCCCCTTTCAGAATAGAGATCCACTACAATTAGTCTCTATAGCGACCGGGCTTGTGGCCGACGAAACTGTGAACTGTGACCAAGTTCGCAAAATTGGTGAATGTTGCGTATCGAATGTTGTGAGCGAAACGTTCAACAGCATCAAACTACGACGTGTTGACACTGTGAAGTCTTTCGCATCGATGGCAAATAGCATCAAAGTCCGTGGAAGTAAGGTAGTGATTGACCCCACAATTCTGTTCAACCGCATCACATGTGTTATTCAGTCACAAGCAGAGATGGAAAAGTATCTCAAATATGAACTCGCCCCGAAACCACCAGCATTGTTTGATTCTGCTGGAATGAGGAAGACACAGAAAAGCACGCTCGGTAAGATCCTCAAAACATACGGTTCCGAGCAAACTAAAATCCCAGAACATTCTCTGTTTGTTGTAGATGGTGGATTTTTATTGAGGGCAGTTGTATGGCCTAAACACTCGTCCTATAAGGACATATGTACATCATATTCCAATTATCTAGTGAGACATTTTGGGGCGAACGTCGTGGTTGTTTTTGATGGTTATGCTTGTACAATGTCGACAAAGCGCATGGAACAAACCCGTAGATCTAAAGACAGGTATTCCATTGATATCAATATCTCACCCGAGTTACCAGCCACCACACCCCAATCCGATTTCCTTGCAAATGCCAAGAACAAAACCCGACTGATCGATCTTCTAATGCAGGAGCTATCTGCTATCAATATTCAGTCCAAGCAGGCCGAGGCTGATGCTGATGTACTGATAGCCGAGACTGCACTTGACATCGCTCAAGATGACAACAATGTTGTCGTTGTGGGAACAGACACAGACTTGTTAGTCATTCTTACCTCTCGAGTTCAACCGGGATGTAATATTCACATGATGTATTCCATTACCCCAAACTTACTCGTTTCAGTTAGTGAAATAGCAACCAAAATGGGTGACCATAGAAGCAACCTCCTTGTAGCACATTCTATAAGTTGTTGTGACACTACTTCTGCACTTTTTCGAGTTGGTAAGAAGAAAGTATTCAGTACAATTGTCTCCGATGTTACTAGCGACTCACAACAGTATGTCAACACAATTTTGGCGGATGACAGTACACCAAGTGCAGTAGCCGCTGCCGGGGAACAACTTCTCCTGATCTTATACGGGAGTAAAACTGTTTCCTCTCTCGACCAATATAGATATGTCACTTACAACCGTTATGTAGCAAAATCTAAACTGAATAAACCCATCGACCTAGCCTCACTCCCACCAAGCAGCGATGCTGCACAACAACATGTCTACAGATGTTATCTCCAGGTCCAACAATGGCTGGGCACTTCGCTTCCTCCGACGGATTGGGGGTGGTCGCTAGACAATGGACTTCTTGTACCGACTGCAGCCACAAAGCCATGTGCCCCCGACAACCTACTGAATCTGATCAGTTGTGGTTGCAAGAGTGCTTGTACAAAAAGGTGTGGGTGTAATAAGGCAGGACTCTCTTGCTCAGGTTTGTGTAATTGCAGTTCGGATTCTTGTAACAACCACAGAAACACTGTTCTGTCGGAAATTTCTGAGTTCGATGAATAATATGTATATAGGTCATGTCATTTCTGTATATAGCGTTGATAATAGTCAATGTAACTTAATCCATGTTGATTGATTTGTACATTCTGTAAATATTATTTATTGATTTTTGTACATTCTGTAAATATTATTTATTGATCTAATGCTGCCAGACACAGACGTGTCTGTTCGGTCTCAAGCCCGAAAATAGTTGAGTTCTCATGCTGACGAATTTTATGCCAAAAGGGGAACTCGGCCAGAAGCAGAGGGGGTCTTCCATAATGTCTATTTTGTAAGCAATGATAAAAGTCTTCAAATGGTGGTGGATTTTTTATCGTCTGTCCAACTAACATCCCGTTCTGTACTACGACCCTTTGGGCAAATCCGTTAGGAAAATCGTCATTTTTTGCGTAAATCCGATACTTTTTTGTGAATTTTCAATAATTTTTCGCAGAAATTGTCACAGAATGCACATTTTCCTCTAGGTAAATGTATATTAGACATTATGTAGCTCGAAATACGCGTAAACAAAAAATACAGTTGGATCAATTCGAGGTTACAAAGTTCGTGCGATTTTTTTTTATTTTTTTCAAACGCGTTTTCGAAAAAAGGCTGTAGCAAAAAAAGATCAACTGGGATTTTAGGGGACTTTTGTCTAATCGTTCAGTGACATGTACTCGACATTCCCTGAAAAAATCAGCTTTCTCCGATTTTTTTCCCTGGTGAAACCTAATGTTCTTGGGCTATAGAATCGAATCAGGCAAAAGGTTCGAAACCGAATCGAATCTCGAATCGAATCCACATCGAAACTGTGACGATATTACAGCCTTCGTACTAGTGCTTTCGATCGCCAATGTGAACCTATTGTCAATATACGTACTGGGCTATTTCACTCCATCGAACCACAAGTATGAGTACATGCTCCTGCCACTTGTTTCTGAAAGGAGCAATTTATTCATATGGCATCCAGTGGTATTCCCTGTAGAAATGTCTGCATCAGTCAGGACATGAGCCCGATATTCAATGCACTTTCTGTAATATTATAACCGTATAATAAGACAGGGATCCGACCCAGTGACATTCAAACTAGAAACTATCGCTTTGAATGGATCACTACCACAATGAGTTTTGATATTTTCTGTTCTCAATATTCTGGTGGTGACAACTCATTCCGCGTTTATCTCAGCAACGAGACTAGATTCAAACGCAAATTGACCAGGTATCAGTTGGTCGAAGGAAATCCAAATATCGTCCCTTGCGTAGAACAAGGCCCCATCCGCAATGCTATAGCCAGTTCCACAGAAAATGCTGCTGGATGAGGTGTTATATTCAGAACGTTGACAATAGACAGACTGATGTTTGAAATCCAAACATCATTGGGATTCCAATTGATTCGAATAATCGAGTTGGTTTCAAATCGAATTGAATCAGTGACCAGATTCGAATCCGAATCGAATTCGAGCGTTCGCCGGGCCCTACGTATCATCTAAACTTATTTCATGCTGCGCCGTCACATTCGAAGATATATATATTTCTGGAGAGATGTATATATCGAAATATATTAAGTGAATTTGTCTTTGACGTCTACTATGTGTTAGGTGAATCTATATACATATATATAAGAACAAATTATTAAAGTTCAAAACAAATACAACGACATCACTGAATATATTCCTGCTAGCGCTTTCACCGCTCTCTATGCGGATCTTCAGGCATCTTTCGCCTGAAGAGCCGCATAGAGAGCGGTGAAAGCGCTAGCAAGAATATATTCAGTGATGTCGTTGTATTTGTTTTGAACTTTAATAATTTTTTCTAATAACTACCAGCACAAGGATTTGTTTATAAACTTCTGGTACATATATATATATATATATATACACTTCACACAAAGTAGTCGTCAATATATATATATTCTCAAAATATACCCTCTATCGTATAAGGTACCATATAATACAAAATAATAGTTTTTTTTCAGATTCTGGTTTAAACGATATTAAACTTGTTTCCGATTACGCAAGATATCTTCGTAACATGCACAGCTGTGGATTCGACAGTAATTCTAAGGCTTACAATAGCGTCGTTTCTGCTGTCAGATTTTTATTGATGCATTTTTAATGGTATTTCCTGTTAAGAAAATGCCAATATAGTTTTTTTATCAACAAGAAATGAGGTTCAGGTTTATGAGAGTAAAATATCCTAATGTACTGAAGAGAAGTAAGAGAACGGAAGTATTGAAGTTTGCCCCGCAAAGGTTTTTCTTGTTGCAAAACCTCTGCTGACAAGGAAATAGATAAAGCTTGATGGTATTTTTTAGAATGATGGTTTATCGTGTAGATACCCTATGCATCATTTGTGGGCCACAAATCGCCACTTCCGATATTACTTCATTTGGTACACAACGTTAAATCAAGCTGGGAGGAGCATACCATTACAGGTGAAGCGGCCATTATAATACTAATCGAGGTCGTTAGGAGGGAACATCTAATATTATACCCCCGCCCTCAGCCCCACACCACGAAAAAAGATAGGAAGTAAAAAACAAAAAAGATAAAATCCAATAAAACAAAAACAACTAAGAGAGAGAGAGAGAGAGAGAGAGAGAGAGAGGGGGGGGGGGAGGGGGTTGGGCATAGCTGTCAATTTAGCTTTCCGTACGTTTCTAAAGTTGTCAGTAAATTTGACACTGACGGTATGAGAATTTCCTATTAACCCTTTACCTAACATGAAAAGCAGACGACCCTTGCCAAAAAAAATCTTGAATAACTAATGTTTATCATTTTCTGTCTCAAAAACACAGGTTATGACCCCTCATTGGAACGAGCTCGACGAGCTCGTTCCAACGAGGGGTCATAACCTATGTTTTTGAGACCGAAAATGAAAAAATAATGAAAATTAATTGGCGATTTTTGAGAATAGCGCGGGCCGGTTTTGGCTGTTACGTTGGGTAAAGGTTAATATAAGAAATTTAGAAATATTTGCGAAGTTGGAAAATCGATGTGCGCATCATTTCACAAATTCCAGACATTTTTCTGAAGAATGGTATTAAAAATACGGAGTCTGTTTTTCACGAGTTTTTCCCAATCAGTTTGAACGTTTGACTATTATTCTCTGTTTAAACCCATGTGAAAATAAGAAAAAGGCGCTTTCGCCATCTTTTTATGTTATGTAACTTTTCTTCTGTTTATACCAGCCCTATACGCAACGTGACATATAATGCGGGCATTATTCATTCCATTAATACAAAAGTCTAGGAGGTAAAATGTTCTATTTAATGCTCAGGCATCAATTCACGCTGAAAAATTAAGTCATATTCCCCTGTCGGTCGGCAAAACGAAATATCAAAATGATATTTAGAAATCGATATTTCATCGTAGGTTCGGATGACGAATCACATGTACTTTAAACGAGTCAGCACATCAGTAATGAATTCCAGAGTCCCAAATACAAACGAATTCGAATAATTGATAGTGACATTGACTAAATCAATTCATTAAATCAGCGGTTTCAAAGTTTGACTTTCTCATTCACCTTTCAAGTTCCAGCGAAAAGCCGAAATCACTTTCAAATTTCTTCAGTTCAACTTCACACGTCTTCAGTGCATTGAGTTCAAAAAAAATAAAATGACGTGTTTTGTTATTGAAAATAAGAAAGTGGTGTTTTTTGTTATTGTTCTATTTCTTCGAAACACATTGCGATTATTTCAATTCGCCAGCCTTGGTAAATCGTAAAGTTAGGGGAGAAATAAGACGGGACTACTTTTTGTGCGGATATTCACACATTCCAATGGTTGGAGTTTGGTTGTTGTAATTTTTGTATGGACGCCGGTTCGGCACATAAATTTTGCGCCTTAATGGCAAATAAAGGCCACAAATTGGAGAGTTTGTAGTCGTAGAGCATTAAATAAAAAGAAAATTCACGAAAATTTGATGAATACCGAAAATATCTCGTTCGTGTCAAATTTTCGTGAATATCCTCTATCTATTTTTTTTCTTGGGAAGAATAAAAGCTTGCAAATTACCGTAAAAAATACATTCGCTCAACAAAGGGCCAAAGTTTATGGTTACTTAGTTGCTTCTAATTAGCTTGTCACAAAAAACAAGTTTACCTTTTGTAATTTTTAATAAACGAAAACAACAGACAGCTCCGTGAGCTTTTTGTTGTTTACGTTTATGAAGATTAACAAAAGGAAACTTCGCATTATTTTCTACTGATGCCATAGGTATTTTCTCAACAAGTATACGCTTTTTCATTGTACCTTCCCGTCTAATAATTTTAAGGGAGGTAACGTTATCGAAAGTTGATTTTTATGACGAGGTAAATCAGGAATGGGAAGGCCGGGAATAAAATTGCAGATGCGGCGTGAGAGATGGGTAGGTGGTTTCAGCATGTCGAACATATGTTTTCTGAGATCGTTTAATTTTTTCCCTTATTCATATATATGACAACGTCTGAGACCCAAATACGCTCAGAATGATATACATCAGTCCAACTGTCCATTATGTAGCATTGCGGATAGTTGTCACGCATACAGTCAGTCGCCGCAGATTGTTCGTAATCCACGCGCGCATGCGTTTAACAGGTATTAAAACTCACCATCAGCAAAATTTTAATTAATGAAGCACCGGGTTGTACCCGGTGCTACATTAATTAAATTTTTGAGGATCGTTCCTATAATTACTATTTGGAATCTAATATTATTCCGTCCGTGTAAATATTGCCCACGTGTTGAAAGTTCCAAGCTCATGGCTGCCGTACTGTATACTGGTGTAAAATCTGGGTGACCTTCACTCGTCTTGGTTTAAGGTAGGGATGGTTGTTGGTTATAAAATATGTCCTCAGTATTTTTTTCATTTTTCATACAAAAAACAAATGGTTTGTAGCCCCCTTGATAGAGAACTGGATAATATTTCCTATTATATAATGCAGTAGAGGATACAGGAATAAACAAAATGTAAAAACCATGTTTGCTACTCCATTGCACCATGATATAAATAAATGAACGTATGCTCAACCAAAGCTCTAAAAAATCGAGTTCCTTATCTCAAGGATGATACCGCGCAGGACCAACAAACCATTGATGTATAGGTGTATATGTATAAACTTGTGTATGGTTGCAGATTCCGATGTGCTCAAGCAGGTGTGTTTATGTCTGGTACAGGCATGCCAAAGTACCGCCGGTACCAACATAACCGGTACCTGGACGGGACAGAGCCTGTCCCGTCGAAATCGGTACCGGTACCGGGACAAGTCAACAATTGGGTGACTTCACAACCAGATGGGAGAAATTCGCTTTTAAACCGACCCAGTCCCCAAGATCGCAAAGACAAACATGACTTGGAACCAAATATTCTGCGGCAACATCAAAGTAATCATATAGCACGAAAATCGTGCTTTATGATTACTTTGATGTCGCCACAGAATAATTTCTTTTAAATAGCCGTTGACGGTTTTTTCATTCTCTTTGATGCCACGTTTGGAAAGTTGAAATGATCGGCCTTTTCCAGGTGGTGGTGCAGACAGAACATGCCCCTTTAGAGTGTTTTGATATGCTCATTCACAAATAAGCTGAAAGTATGTCGTGTAAATGTGCCATATACAATTATTAGGCCGTTTACCCTCGTTCAGTTACGAATTTCCCATAAAATAATTTTATTCCGCTTCCGGCGGGACAAAAGCTTCAGTACCGATGCCGGTTGGCACACGAGGAAACCGGCGGTACCGGTACCGGTTGACATGCCTGATCTGATACCTATCATTTCAATAAATGAAAAGTAACACCAATGAAGATGGTATTATCTTGTGGTTACTGCTGTAGTTCATTGGGTAACAATATCTCGAATGCCTCTACCAAAGTATCACACAAGCGATGACCAAATTGATAAGTAAAAATAAATGGGAGGAATCTTTTTGTTCTAAAAGTCATAGTCTCGAAATCCTGAATCAGAGAGGTCAAGTTGATGTTATCTACATCCATCTCAAGTGTGATCTCGCACGATTACAGATGATCTACGGTATAAGCTTTGTAGCTCGTGCTTTCTATTAATATGGATCATGCAAAAGAAAAAAATGAACCGGGCTATACCGCCAAGCGAATACCCCACTCTATGGCATACCGACTGCTTATCATTAACTCATTCACCCTAAAGAGCACATTTCCTGTCAGAAAGATGTCACACCGTAATTTCACCAAGTAGGTTAAATGTTCAGCGAATATGTGGAGTAACCAATCAATATGTTCAACGTGTTGCCCGAAGGCTGCACGTTGAAACTATTGAATGGTCTACCCCATGTAGTGATTATGGACTCTTCCAATTGCTGTCATTCCGGGTTTCCAAGAGTTGAGCAAGCTGGATAGAGCAGTCAGAGAATTTAATTATTTAATGAAAAAGTGATATAACTCGTTAGAAGAACGTGTGGGCACCACGCCTAGTTATGTGCCTGAAAAAGCAGGCCACACGCATGTTAGATTTCAAAGATTTAAATGTCTATATTGATGGTGGTATATTCTAGAACGACCTTGTAGAGATACTAAGGGTATATTGGATTACATGCGTCGGTTTTTCCCACCGTTTCTCTGTCCGAACGCCCATCAGTCTGAGTATGTGACTCCACAACATTAGCTGGATCATCATGAGTCTTTCGTAATTGTTCAGTGACCTTTCACACTCTTATAAGACAATGCCACCCACGCATCTGGAATGAATAAAGAAAACTGACAAAGGGGCATAACACAGGAGCGAGTGAACAATGGTGACAAATGAGGCCTAATTTTGTGTTCAGATGGTGTCAGCACACTTCAGGACCAAATGGTTTTGAGGAATTGCATTAAACGTGGTCGAATGTTGATGAAGGAAGATATATAAAGAATCAGGTCTCATTATTTGTATTTTATTATACGCTAAACGATAGATTATCGAAGAAATTGCGGAAAGATAGAACTCGTATCCCCCACTGTGAAGATATAGAAATTTTCACTTTCACGGTATCAATCAAAATGGCCGCTTTCAAAGATCACCTCAAGGTGAATACGAGTCAAATTATCACTGGAAATGATCAATTTGTTCTAAAAACGTAGGAAAAGTAAGTCTAGTGTTTTTGAGTGGATCCCGATCATTTCCGGCAATAATTCAACACGTATTCACCTTGAACTGATGCATGAAACCCGCTAGTCCAAACATGGCCTGAAAGTCTGCAATATAAGTTTTTGGTTTGGTACGTCCTTTCAAAGGACGTACCAAACCAAAAACTTCTATTACGGACTCTCAGGCCATGTTTGGACTAGAAAACTGCCAGCTAAATCAGATTGCAGACGCCATCTGTCCCGAGTATCAATCAACTCACTTCCACGTATCAATGATTCAATCCGCTGTTCACTTTCATGCGTCAATTCAAGGTTGAAACGAGCGGAATTAACAGATTCTTATAAAAACGTATAATAAAAAGAAAATCTAGTGTATTTTAGTGCATTTATTTATTTATTTATTTATTTATTTATTTATTGGGGCTTAAGGTCACATACTTATGCACATTGGCTAATCGTGACCGTGACAGTTTTACGGGTGGAGGTAGCCGGGGTACCCGGAGTACCCGGAGAGAACCACCGAGCAACGACGAGCAACTGTCAGCTCCTCAACATTCTAACTCTGTTCAAGCACCGCTCAAGCAGGTTTACAGCGGTTGAAGACATGTGCACCATCGACGTGCAGTACGCCTTAATACACAGCGTCATCGTGCCCTTTTTAGTGGATACCGAAAATTATATATCTTGTGACCGAGAAATAGTAACAAAAATTTGTCTCGGTCACTCATGAGATAATTTTAGGTATCCACTCAAAAACACTAGATATCCTCTATTTATTTCACTTTTATTTTTTCTACTCGGGACTTGTGGTAACCTTGGAAATTCCATACAATTCACGTACCCATAAGAGAGAGAGAGAGAGAGAGAGAGAGAGAGAGAGAGAGAGAGAGAGAGAGAGAGAGAGAGAGAGAGAGAGAGAGAGAGAGAGAGAGAGAGAGAGAGAGAGAGAGAGAGAGAGCCCAAAAGCAATTTTAAACTTGAACCTCAAGGCTTCAGGTTATTAGTCAATCAAGCCCAGACATAGTTGTAACATACTAAACATTAAAAATATCATTTCCGCAGCCCGAGAAGAAAATTTACAACGGATGCGTCAGAGACCAGTTACGCAACATAATAATTTTCTCTTCAAATACTGATATTATAGACTCAGTGAGATACATTTCATCCTAATTCAAGGAATGGCTTAGCATTGTACACATTCATTCAATGTCGTAGAAATAATGAATTAATATATAATTCGATAAATGCTAGATTTAATAAGACAACGAAATGAAATACTGAACAGTGACAATGAAAGGGTTAGGTGGTATGTTAAACATGCCAACTAAATTAATCAAGCCGCGAAAACGGTTAGAAGGGAGATTTAAAAAATAATTTAGAGCCCCACAGATCTTTTATATTCTAATATTGCAGTCTTCGTAATTTTGATAGAGTGTTTACGTTGGGATTTCTCTTCATTTTACTTAACGGGCTTCTCTTTTTGAAACAAAGAAATTGTATTTGTTGTATACGACTTTCATTGTTTCATTTTATCCAGTTTTAGCTTTATTTCTCTAGTATTTATATAATTCATTGAAAAAAAAACTATTGCCGCAAAATATGTTTCATCATCTTAAGTATCATCTGAGCCATTTGCTTTTGATGAACATTCCGTCACGACGTTAACAATCGTTCTACGTCAACACGAAGATAAAGTGAAACATTCTTCAATTTAGTGAAATCAAACTACCCCAATCTGTGGTGACAACCTCTACCTTGCTGCATAGGTAGCGTTTCTAATTCTGTTGTCTGACTGAAAAATATCTTTCCGTTCACACATCATGATGAAAACAAACACGGCCTTTTCACAGAGAAACACATGCTGACCCCAGTTTAAAAATTCAGAAGCCTCCTGGAAAACATGAAACATGTTTATAGTAAAAATGCTTGTTATGCATATCGAGGTTCGCGAACCTCAATTTAGTTGCCTCTTACTGTCTCGTCGCGGCATGAACGCATTTTCTCTTCTTTCTGTGGTATGCGTGTCTAACTGAGACAACTGACAGAGACACAAGGGTATCCAGAGATTCACGTCACATGCCAAGATTCTGAGTGTTCTGGTGTTTCTCGAGGAAGTATAAATAAAATATATTTTGTTTCCAACCCTTGATTTAAATCGACTGCGCCGATGTTGATGATAAACTAAACAAACCGTTTTTCCATTCACCATGGACACATGTACCCGTGGAACCTGTATAGGCCTTGACCGTCTCCACACTCGGGTCGACTTCTATTATATTCATTTGTTCTGCTGAAATAAAAAGCAGAAGTGGAAGGGGCGAGGCATTATATCATAGTTGGGAAGAGCGATAGTCCTATTAGCAGTAACGATTATCGGCATCTCCCGATAAGTCGGGTATCGAGATGAGTTCGACATCGGTAATATAATCGTCAATAACCAATAACTTCATTTCTGGTTCAACAGTGGCGGTTTGGACCAAAAGAAGTTACTGGAAAACGAACGAAGGTCTTGAACAATTTTTTTATTTTTCGAACCGAAAGAAAGCTGCCTCCTTGCATCTGAGGCATTTGCGACGGCATTTTTGTATCATCTTTGTCATTTGGCAAAAATGGCTGCACCAAACGGGGGCCAAGATTCATCAGACCGACCATAGTTCGGCCAAATAGACGCAAATTTTGATTTTTCGAACCGAATGAACGCTGTTCCCTGGCATCTGACCGATCAATGGCAGACTAGACAGCTGGTATATCGAAATGCCATTTAAGTGGCCTGCCAATGGCAGTCCACATAGAGGGTATTTGGACAAACCGTCAGTCTATGCAGCCGTTTCGCCTTTTGGTCATTTTCACGAAATTTCATGCGCCAACAGGTGTTGGGCTGCGTAAATTTCAGGGATCCTGGTGCTCTCAATAGGGGGCTCACCGGGGAATTTCCCGGTGCACCTTACGCCCAGTCCACCTCTGTGGTTCAAACACCTCGATGATTACCGGAAAACTAACTCTTGTGTCAAGGAAGCTGATTTTACAATTTAATAAAAAATCGTCCCTTGAAAACATTGCATTTTATCATCTTTAGCCATTTAATTTAATGTGTAATGACATTTAAAAGACACTGACGGGCCATATTTAAACTTTTCTTCAGAGAGGCGTGCCATCGGACTCCATCCTCCACATATTCATACACTTCACTTGAAGTGTCCCCAAACGAAGTGTCGGTCTACGCCCATGCCCCTTATGTATATTTACTTCACAACTCTTCCTGTATACCGAGCTAAATGCTTCTGCCCGTTACCCTTCGTGTTGGAATATTTATGGGAGAAAGGCAATTGTTCACTCCGTCCTCCACATATTCATACATTGCACTTGAAATATCCCCAAACGAAGTTTCCGTCTCCGCCCATGCCCCTTCTGTACATTTACTTCACGTCTCTTAACCCTTTACCCAACGTAACGGCTAAAACCGGCCAGCGCTATTCTCAAAAATCGCCAATTAATTTTCAAAATATTTTCATTTTTTGTCTCAAAAACATAGGTTATGACCCCTCGTTGGAACGAGCTCGTTCCAACGAGGGGTCATAACCTATGATTTTGAGACAAAAAATGAAAAAATTTAGTTATTCAAGAATTTTTTTTGCAAGTGTCGTCTGCTTTTCACGTTAGGTAAAGGGTTAAAGCGAGCTAAATGCTTCTGTCCGTTACCATTCGTGTTAGAATATTTAAGGTAGAAAGGCAATTGTTCTATTCGATGATGGTGAACCAGAAAACATCTGGTCTCATTTTATCTCCCGTTCCTCTCATATAATAAGAGATAATGAAGGTATCTTTTCATTACTAAACAAATTTCTTCACGAAGTGTCATTGTATCCAACAACATTCTCAAAAGTAAGCCAAGCTGCCCAAGTATTTACTGGTTCATTTATTTCAAGTAATATGCAAGTTGTACTTACACTAGTACGTTTGGGGGCATGCGTCCTCGGCCTTTTTGGATACTCTAAACGAAAGGAGAAATGTTCCCCCACAATAATTTATTTAAAAACCTTTACCTAGAACCGTCCAGCGCTATTCACAAAAATCGCCTTTCAAATTTTATTATTTTTCAGTTTTTGTCTCACAATCAAAGCTTAGGTCCCTCATTAGAACAAGCACGCTGAGTTTGTTCCAATGAAGGGTTATTTATAATGTGTTGCGGCAACAAAAAAAAATTGTGTATGGTGGGGAATGTTTAAGAAAATCTGATCTTCTATTCAAGTTGGGTTGAGACTTAGCGTGACACAACCTAAAACACTGCAATCAGTAAATAAGAGAGGGTGATGTCTATTCTCCAGCAAAAAACGTTGTCCCTGGGATCGACTGCAAAAATAGAACATTTGTTAACAAGATCAGGTTCACAGTGGTATAGTATACTACTAATCAACCACATCTCTTTTTTTATAATACATTAACCATTGTCATTGTGGTGCTACGGAATTCGACTCTGTTATGGACCGTTTGTTTACTCACTTTTCGTTGAAATTTGCTCGCAGACCAGTTGATGTAATGTCCTTTTACACACAAAGACATACAGATATTCTTTCCTACTCCATTTGTAGATATTCTAATCAATAAGTATTTAATTCGCACTGAAAACACACAGATATTGATTCAATTAGTGGAACAAGGTGGCGTAATCGTAAAGCTACGGCTGTGATGAGTATTTCTTATGGTAATGTCATCAAAAATTCAGTCAAATCAAATCTCGATTGAGAAGCATTTCTAGAGTTGTTTCAAAGAAAATGACTTTATGGTACGTTTTGGATTCAATCGTCTCGAATATATCAGTTGGTCGAAAACGCGAACTATAGGTTCGCTTTTCCGATCAACTCAAATATTCTCTTCGAGTGAAGCTAAACACGGGCGATGGATTATTTAAGATCCAGACTGGTTCAAGGCCATAACAGCGTCAAATTCCTTACAGAATTAGACTGGTGACTGAAGAACTTGGTGACGTAATTTTTGCATAATGCCTTTGTACACCTGTCTATATTCTTGTCACATCAGTATTCTGTGTCCTTCCAATTAATGTTTCGTTTATTTTTATCATCGTGCATATGCACCTCTTGAAGGTAATGACCTATAGATGGTTTCTCCATCAAGGTGGGTCGTTTTCGTCCAGGATGTGATCTACCGGTGTTATTTCTGTGTTTCACCAGTTAATACATGCAGTAAATCCCGAATAAAGTAGTGTTACATCGTACCATCCAACCTTGGATGTGGTTTCATACTGACAAGGAGAACTAATTCTCGTGTCAGGTGAAGACGTGTGAGGTTCGCATACTGGCATCCTGCACCTAAACGAACACGCGGAAAGCCAAATTGTATAATACGGAGTCGAACCATGGCGGGCCGGGTGAATCCTCGCTAGGACCCTCTAGGTTGACCTGTTTCGAGAAATTTTAGGAATTTAACCCCGTAAAAATTCTGAGGCTGCAAAGTTCCACCTCCCCTCCCGTCGTGTTTCCTTTTAATATTTTGGAGCAAATTCACTTCTGAAAAACGAATCGTCAAAGGAGGATTTGTAATAATAATATTTTACAGTGCTGCAACATTAAGTCATTCATTATTTAACTCCCCTACAGATACAAATTTATTCCATTTGATGATAAAGGACACCATATAACTAAATGTGTATGAACTTCTCGGCATATTAACTGAGGAGATACAATTTCTTTTCTTCTTTCTATTTCGTGTTCCACCGTATTCCCAGTTCTCTATTAACTGATTTAGGGCTAAATGCAAACCACAGGGACCAAAATACAGCGGGTCTCGTATTAGGCTGACTACGTGTCCGTATGTGACGTACAATCAACCAACAAATTGCATTTTTATACATTCTCCTTTTTCCCATTTCTCTCTTGATAGTTGTCTCCCGCTTTTTGAAAAAAACGGGAGATATTAAATTCGGGGTGCCCTTCCGTCCTTCCGTGTTTTTCGTTTCCAGACTCTAACTTTCGTTACAGTGATCGGATTTCCATCAAATTTGGGTAGTAGATCACGTTCATCAAGTGTGGGTCCAAGTTCGAATATAGGCATTTTCCGCACATATTTAATTAGGTTGCTGAAATGTGATTGGCTGACGGTTTCCAGACTCTAACTTTCTTTAAAATCAACCGATTTCGAATGAAATTTCATATATGGATTACTTTTATCAATACCTAGGTCAAGTTCGAATGTGGGAATTTTTTTACCGAAAATCTGTCCGTCCGTCTTCCCCGTGCGTCAACGCACCTCGGACTAAAAGCAGTATTTATGAACCGATCTTCACGAAACTTCTTAGGTAACTTTGTTATTATTGTGAGACCAGAATATGTGTTTTGGGGTTTGGTCCAAAATTCAACATGGCCACCAGCGGCCATTTTGTTCCGAAATTGGGTGTAATCAGTTTTTCGTACAGTACTTCTATATGGAAGTTCGGATTTGAATAAATTTTGTATGAATGTTCAGTAACATGCAATACATCACATATAATACGGGGTTTGTTCTTCGTGCAAAAATTATGCAAATTAGGGAAACTTTGATTTATTCAGTGCTACTACTAATACATAGTAAGTGCACACCTTCCGTGTTTTTCGTTTCCAGACTCTAACTTTCCTTACAGTCAGTCGATTTCGATGAAATTTGGGTAGTAGATCACTTTCATCAATTGTGGGACCAAGTTCGAACATGGGCATTTTCCGCGCATATTTAATTAGGTTGCTTAAATTTGATTGGCTGAAGGTTTCCAGACTCTAACTTTCCTTAGAGTCAACCGATTTCAATGAAATTTCATATATGGATTACTTTTCAAATCTGTTTATTGTAAAATGTCTTATCATACAGTCTTAATTTTTAGTGATTCTCTCAGTTATACTCGACATCACTTTACTTGCTTTGACCGTGACCTCCGTGAAAATAAATCTGATAACCACTGTCTTAAACACTGTCTGTTCTGTCTCTTCTAAATAAGTTCCATTTGCAACTCAACTATATTCCACTGGATGCATTAATTCCCCTTGAAACTGCTGCCCAGCGGGTTCTGTCTCTTCTAAATAACTTCCACTTGCAACTCAACTATATTCCACTGGATGTATTAATTCCCCTTGAAACTGCTGCCCGGCGGGAGACATGAATTCACTGAATTTTCCTGTTCAAATAAATCTTTATTTGTTTGTGAATGCGTTAGAGCATGCTTACCTAAGCATACATTCTATCTATTAACCCTTTACCTAACATGAAAAACAGACGACAATTGCAAACAAAATTCTTGAATAACTAATTTTGTTTTCTCAAAAACATTGGTTATAACCCATCATTGGAACGAACTCGACGAACTCGTTCCAAAGAGGAGTCATAACCTGTGTTTTTGAGACAAAAAATGAGAAAATAATGAAAATTAATTAGCGAGTTTTGTGAATAGCGCTGGTCGGTGTTGTCCGTTACGTCGGGTAAAGGGTTAAATACGTTATTTATGTTTGTTTGGCTTTATACGTTGATGATAACGTTTGCTTGAATAGTCAAATAAATTAACACGTTGGAAACGCCGTAACGTGTTTACGTCACGAGTTGATGTGATGTGAACGGCGGTAGACTGTCATCTGAAACATTCATACCTTGCTCATGGAAAAAAACCCTTCTTTTACTCATTTTAGTGTCGTATAGAGAATGCTCATTCTATTTACCCAAACAATACATAATTTTAAGAAATACAACTAAAAAAATATGGAATCGTTGAATCTAAAATGCAATGGCTACTTTACAATCGCACTCCAACGAAATGACTTTGGAAATATTTGCAGTTGGATTTTAATTTGAGGTCAGGACCTCCAGGTTCTTATACCGAACAAATTCCGTCCACAGTTTCTGAAAAATAAGAGCAGAACAGAGGCGGGAAAGAAACGTTCGTCGGCCGTAGCAATGCCATTATTTCCCCTCAAATTATCTGCTATTTTCTTTTCGTTTCGTGGGGTTTTTTTTCGCCCCTACCTTCTCCATAATTCTTGCTGATGCTGTCAGTACCTTATTACCACCCCTGAATTTTGGACTCATTTACAATCTAAAATCTATTGGGTTAAAGGCACTCCGGCTGTCCGAGATTATTTCACAGATTATATGGTTGAATGAACAGCTAATCCCTTACTTAATACCTAAAGATTAAAATGGGATCATCCAAAAAACTAGACAACAGACAGGCAGAAAAAAACATATACATTGTTTATAGTTGTTATTTTACGTTAATTATACCTGATGTTTTTTTAACACTGAAACGTAAAATGTTGTTTCTTTTGACAAAATGAACATTTCTCGAATATTAAAAAAATAAATGTGAATAAAATAAAAGCACAATAGTCAAAACAGTTATTACATAGTGTTTAAAAATAATTACAGTTGTAGAAATTCTGAAATAAAGAATTGTATAAAAAGACAACAGAAACATATGTTTTATGAAAAAAAATTAAGGTGATATTTGTGTTTTGATAATTTGTCTGCGGTTAATAAAGTAGTTTTTGACAATATTATGTCACTTTGGGATCTGGTTGAAACAGCATCCCTGTCTTATCTCGTCACGAAAATCACCTTTCGATAAAGTTATCTCCCTAGAAATTATTAGATGACCGATTTTCACGTTGTTTCTTTCAATGCAAAAACGACAGACAGCTTATTGAGCTGTCTTTCGTCTTCGTGTTTTAAAAGTAACAAAATGTTTTTTTTATCGCAAGTCAATTAGAAGCAACTAGTTCACAGATAATCTGTCATAACGAATACTTATAAGTATCACGCCCACCAAAACTGAAAACCACTTGGCTCTTTGTTTAGCGAAGGTGTATTTACAGTAATTTGCAACTTTTTATTCTTTCCTGAATACCAAATAGCAAATCTCACCTCCTAGACTTTTATGTTGATAGACAGGACAGTGTATACATTTTATGTCACGATGCGCACACTGTTGATACAATAAACAAATAAAAAGTCACAGAACATCAAAAGATGGTGAAAACGCCGTATTTGTTATTTTTAACCCTTTACCTAACACGGAAAAGAGACGACACTTGCAAACAAAATTCTTGAACAACTAATGTTTTTCATTTTTTGTCTCAAAAACATAGGTTATGACCCCTCTTTGGATCGAGCTCGACGAGCTCGTTCCAAAAAGGGGTCATAACCTATGTTTTTGAGATAAAAAATTAAAAAAATAATGAAAATTAATTGGCGATTTTTGTGAATAGCGCTGGCCAGTTTTGGCCGTTACGTTGGGTAAAGGGTTAAATGGGTTTCAATAGAGAATAATAGTCAAAACATTCAAAGGGACTGGGGAAAAAATGTAAAAAAACAACTTCTATATTTTTATACTACTCAACATGAAAATGCAAGACTTTTGTGCAACGGTGCAAACCACGATAATGCAAATTCGCTAACATTTCAAAATTGCAAGTTTTACCTGAAATTTTCATCTCCTTAGTTTTAAATTTACTAACGCATTTATGAAATTAAAAGGAGCTAACAATCCCATATATCTCTTCCAGTGACGAAAATTGTGAGCCATGACTAAAACAGTACCCAAACTAAAAGTGAAAATAAATTTTCTTTGCATTGTACACATGGTCTGTACTTCTTAACCACTCAACCATATCTGTGGTGTCACTTATTCAGCAATAGGTAATCAAGTATTTTATCTTACAAGAAGAACGTATCCCCCCTCCCAATACAATTGAAAATGTGTAGACAAAATACAAGCAGCAACCGCACGTGTAATCATTAGCTTCAGAAATCAAAAAATGATTGCACATGTCGAGGCCAGTTTTGATAAAACTAATAAAATGTTACATACATCCCAAAGTTAGCGAAATAAATTAGACTAGATCATTTTTGACATGATGACATCTTCATATAGGCCTGACATGCGTTACACGGAAAAAAATAAAATAAGAAGCAGACATTTGAAACATTACTATAAACTACGACAGTTATAGTACAGTTGGAACAATGAATGGGGATTACGTCATGAACATGTTCAAAAACGTAATACCATGACGTCGTGATCTTCATTCATAAAAAATAATTCATAGACGCCGAATGATTGTCAAAATATACGCGAACAAGTCAAGAAAGGGAGGAATGACAACGTATTTCCAGACGTGGAAACGCGTGAAAAGAGATTTTTAGCCCTCGTGAATGCAATAATTTCTGTATCCTCTCACGAAATGTAGATTCTATGTTTATTTTAAGCGTCTAATGTTTGCTTATTCCGAATGTATTTGGAAAATGAAAACGGCGTTTGAGAGTTTGACATTCAAGTTTAAAAACAATACACTCTAAAATCGACTCGGTTAAAAATCTATCCAAATCAACTGGGCTGAATGAAAATGAACCCAATTGGATTCATATTCACTCAGCTCACTTGATTTGGGTTAATTTTTAACCCAATTGAGTTGGAAGTCGAGGTGTAATTGTTATCATTTCGCAACATCATGTAATGTGAAACAGCTGAAAAAAGTAAGTTTATTTTATGCCACATATTGTAATTATTCAGTACGTTATAATGTTATATTCTGTGACACTGACGCTGGGTACAAACATTCTGTTCAGTATAATATCCATCCGGACTTGACTAACTTAAGAATGTCAAGTGATAGTTAGTGGTTACAGATTGGCCGTCGTGGACTGGTCACTTTCCACTGGTTGGCAATATTTCCACAAACGCAATATTATTAGATTCCAAAACCCAATTATTGGAGTAATAGCCAAAAAATTAATTAATGAAGCACCGGGTACAACCCGGTGCTTCATTAATGAAACTTTTCATGATGGTGATTTTCGTTCGTCCTTTCGTTCGTTTCTGTCTTGGTTCCTTCGCTAGTTGGTCAGCACCTTAAACGAGAAGGAGTTATGTTTGGCAGTGGTTGGTTTCGGATACTGCTTCGACGGTTTGATGTAACAAGTTGTACAGAGCATCCGCATTTGTACATGAATTAAAATTAAAATTGTTTTGTCATTTGAACTACTGTTACACAGCCCCGTAATTGGTATCAGGGAATATCGACCCGATTCTTTATGCAAGCTGATATTGAAGCATCCAACCTCAATGCTTCAGATACAACACTCTTTTGAGACCTTTAATAATGATTTTTCCAAAATGCTGGAATTGTTGTGGACCCCTAAAAACGTGCAATTGTTGGGGGCCCTTAGAAGACTCCCTAACCTCGTTGTATGGATGTTACGCCACTGCATCGGCGTCATATCAGCCGAGTTTTGAAGTCATATCCACCGAGCTCGGTATTTATTCATTTATTCATTTATTTATTGGTGTTTAAGGTCACATATTTCTGCACAATGGCTAATCAGGACCACGATAGTTTTACTGGTGGAGGAAGCCGGAGTACCCAGAGAGAACCACCGAGCAACGGCGAGCAACTGTCAGCTCCCCAACGTACTAACTCCCCACAAGCAGGGTTATCATTGGTTGAAGACATGTGCACCGTCGACGTGCAGTACGCCACCGTGCCCCCACATGAGGGGGGGGGGGGGGGTGAAGTGTCTTGCCCAAGGACAGAACCATCACCTCTCCCTACTGAGCCACCGCGCCCCTCACCGAGCTCGGTAATTCTGGGCAAGAAAATCATATCTAACAAATAAAATGTTACTAAACGATAAGATATTTTCTTCCAAACCATTTGAAATGCATCAGTCGTGTAAATGTTCTTTACAGTATCGTAGGCATCTCTATATTTTACGTATTGGCAGACACGTGCTTTTGCTGTTGTTCCTTCCCATTTTCGAATTATCGTTCAAGTGACAAAGCAAGAAAACATGTTGTGCTAGCATAAACGCGCGAGAAAATGCTCATGAAACACTCTTATTTTGTGCATATATCTTTCAATCTCTTCGTATATTGCACTTTCTCAGAACCGTAACTTTGTCCAGTATCAAGTATTTTATAAGCAAAGGCGACTTGTCTGTTTGGGTAAATAAATCAAAAATCGGAATATCAGAACGGACTCAACGTAGTTACGGAAGTGGATTATTCTTGAACTCATCTTCGATCATCATGGCTCCTGTACAGAGCCCCAATGATAGAAGAAGAGTTCAAGAGGAGACACTCGGAGGGACTTTGAGAACATGTAGACGATTCGACAATTTCCAAATCAGCGCGTCTCGAAGCAAACTCAATCGATCTCATCGGGGAAATTTTAAATTGAATAGAATTCCTAAGCTTCACAAAGTACTAAAACTTTATTTATTTATTTATTTATTGGGGTTTAAGGACACTTTCTACTGCCGGGGTCACTTCATGTCGGACAGTTTTACGGACGGAGGAAGTGGAGAGAACCACCGAGCAACAGAGAGTAGCGTTCTAACTCCACTCAAGCAGGGTTAACATTGGTTGAAGACAAGTGCACCATCGACGTGCAGTACGCATTAGTACACAACGCCACCGTGCCCCCACGTGGGCATTTGGGATCAAGTGTCTTGCCCAAGGACACAACGCGGTTGCCGCAGGTGGGATTCGAACCGAGGATCTCTCGGCTTGCAGTATGCATCTCTACCTACTAAGCCACCGCGTCACCCTTTGAGTGATAAACTCCTAAATCTTTACCGTACAAATGGTTGACGTGACCAGTTTGTGCACGTTTGTCTAACATTTTATTCACAATACGAGTCCAAAAATAGTGAAATTGAATGAACATGTGTTGTATGATGTGTATAACTTGTTATTGTGGGGACATGTACCCGACCGGGAATAGGACACAAACCCCAAATCTATGTCGGCATCGAGTCCATAAATGTTTCTTGACATTGTCATGTTCGAATACCTCTCTGTGAACAAAGAAGTACACCTTTCAACCTCACATTTTACTGAGTGAAAGTGTATAAAGACAATAGTTATTAAAAGGCGGCGTCAACTTGTCAAACATACCTATTATTAGTGAATAAAGACAATAGTTATTTAAAATGCGGGTCAAATAATTAAATATACTTATTATTAAGTGGACATATCCATCACCTTCCAATTATATGTTGTCAAAATGTTGCGTATAAAAATATGTAACTCGACGATAGGAGCTCCCAAAAATTGTCTTTGAACTCAAATGTCCATAAATTAAACTCAAATGTTCTTAAATTCTGATTTCAATAAACTTGATGTGACCTTCCTTTTTCACATTCAGGGCGTAGTCAGTCTAAATGAAGTTGGGGTGGGGGAGAGGCCAAAATATGTTCCTGCTGCTCGGCAGCAGAACAATATTTTGTCCCCTCCCACGCCATTTCAATGGCTGAAGGAAATATTCTCTCTCGATTTTAATTTCACATCCTGTAGCGTCAATAGTGTTGTGGTCTACCCCCATAAATGAAGGCCCGGTGTCGTCCCCGGGAAAAAAACTTTCCATGCGACCATGAGTATTTTGAAGGGTTCAAGTACTCAGAAAGTGAAGGTATGACTTCAGAAAGTGACCCAAGAAACAGGGTCTTGATTTCGAAAATACAACGCAGTAACAAGGAACAACAAATGAAAACTAGACGGAGTGATTCTGTTGAATCAAAGGCTTTCCCTGGCTGAAATGTTCCACTCTTTGAGGGGGTCGTCATAAATTGTGGGGATGGGGGGGGGGGGGGGGGGGGGGTTACAGGTACATTCTATTACGAACTCCGTCAGAGACTGTGATTGTACAGTATGGCAACCGTGGACTGTCACTTTTCATGGGTGGGCAATATTTGCACGATCGCAATAATATTTGATTCCTAACACTAATTATAGGAACATAATCAAAAACAAATTAATTAATGAAGCACCGGGTGCAACAGATTACGACCAGTCCACGCCGGCTGTACGGCGGTTGTTGCAATGCTTGAAGTAACTTTGTGGCGACGATTCGTAGGGAATGCAATACATGCTCGAACTGTTGAGATTGACATCGAGGCAATGTGGAGGGTATGTTTGTTTGGAAATCATCGTGAAATGCTGTGCGCACAGTTATAATTCTGCTGGAGACTGCATATGGGGAGCATCTTTCTTGAAGACACTGGATGAGAACTGCGTTATCAAGACTTGCTGCATCACATTGTACAAAGTCGTTCTGTTCAGATTTCACCCTTTTGGCAACCATGTTGAACTCATGAGTAGAGTTGAATGTTTTTTATATTCAGTGATTGGAATGTATTTATGCCAATTTATAGTCCTTTGGCAGAAAAAAGCAAGTGTGTTTGTGACAAAAGTGCGAAACATTCATGTCATTCACGTGTTTGGATCAGATGCAAGGACGTGGCTAAAGGTTTCTGATTGGGGGTGTGGGGGTGGGGGGTGTAGAGTAGTGAATTTCCAACTTGGTGTGTGTGTGGGGGGGGGGGGGGTGGTAGATTAATCCCCCTCCCGGTCCCTCCCCCTAGTTGGAAATTCACTACCGAGAAAAAAATTGAAAATGAAACCATGAAAGGGGGCATAAAATTGATTCTAGTAACTGAAATGCCAACACATTTATGATAGAATTATCAGGTTATTATTATTTGGTATTATTCTGGGAATTGAATATGTGCTAAACAAATGCTCACGTTGAGAACTTTGAGCAATCCACTCACTCCTAACAAAAAATCAGATCTTATGCAGGAATGATAAATTTTCGATGTTTTATCATTTTGAAACTGTGAATGATGGAATTAACTCAGGATGATGATTTTACATGATGTGATTTTCTTGAAGTACATTTCGTGGATTTTTTTTTATTACGACAAGTAAACGTACTATAGAAATCTCGCACCGATTGACACCACGCATACTTTTGAAGCTTGATATTGCGTACACTGTAGTTTTAAATAGTTACAGCTGGAATGTTTGCCGATTTGAAACCGAGGTGGAATTTTGGGAAGTAAAGAAGACATCAGCATTGCCAAAGAAGATCTAGAATCCAGATAGATGGAATTTCCAACTACTCATGACTTGCTCTCCGATTTTCCAGCTGTAGGATATTTTGGCCAGGATTGGGGGGAGGGATGACACACCCTCCCACACCCCCATGTCGCCACGTCCCTGATAGATGATATTGGTCAATACGTATTAGGGCAGTTTTGAGTTATGTTGGGCAGGAAAAAGTTTTAATCATTTAACCCTTTTAACACTGGCAACCTGGAAGGTATCATTTCAGTCATTACTGTCAACGGCGAAACTGGCGAAACCATCCTGGTTTGTTGGGAGGTTCAGTAATAATTGAATCCAACAGTACGTCGAGGTGTTGGATTAAATTATTACCGAGCCTCGCTTCAGATATTTTGCTCTTTATATCACCTGCTTGTCCACTACCATTATTTTCGTCACGCAAAACTTTATGCACACTTGTTTGAAAGGGTTAATTGGCAGAAAAGAAGCAAATTCGGTGATTTTTTATGTTTATTTATGGAGAAGTGTGTTTTTGACACATGTGCGAAACATTAAAGTCATTCACGTGATTGGATCACGTGATATTGGTCAATAAATTTGTGGGCAGTTTTTTTTTGGGCAGAAAAAAGGTTTAATCGCATGTCAAAAGCTCAACAGACCTACCACTCGTACACTTATATGTAGTTCATTCTAAACATTTTAAGGGATCAAAAACATGCATTGCATTAATTTGTACAAACTCATGCTGTATAAAAGGTGTCCAGGTTTCTGTGGTCATTTTGGACGCATTTCAGATAAAATCGAAATTTCATTTACATTTACATATAGAATATACCCATAGTAGCTTGGGGTACCAAATGTTCACCACGAGTGGTGAAGTGGTGTTAAACCGCGAGCCTTTGGCGCGCGGTTAACATCACTTCACCACAAGTGGTGAACATTTGGTACACCAAGCTACTTTGGGTATATTTTGTTTATACCATGATCGTCAGATTATTAAGAGTCGCAATTCTTTCTTCTCGATTTTACTGAACAGCAGACGTACATACGTGCGAATCTATTTTTGTTTACATGAGCATCGGTGGGCGGTACTTCCGCTGTCAATTTTATCGCCGAAATGAAATGGAAAAAGAAACGGAGCCTTTTTCGTTTTAATAACATCATAACAAGCTATTTCGCATTATGGATGCTTTATTAACATGCGACAATGCATATTTGTTAATTTTTGGCATCTTATGAGGCAAACCCATTTAAAAACGTAATAAATAATTGCCACTTTCATTTCACTCTTCGCGAGACTAGCTTGCATTCAGGTCGACATCACCAAAGGTCAGCTTGGATGTAGTTCTACTGTAGATGTAAAATTTAGCTAGAGAAATTCTATTGCTAGCATGTTCACCACGGTTGATGTGTAAAGCTAAAATTTATGTCATAAGCTTTTTATATATAGTACAATAGGTAATCATGGTATAAATTACTTTCTTGCTATTTGGTCCATTAAGTTGGGTCTGCTAGTTCATAGATCTTAGATTGCAGACCAAAATGGACAGTGGAAAAGTTTCCGAGGTGTCCGAACGCTCTCTGTCAACATCAATTGTGGGTCTGATGCTGTCACGGCGAACCGTCCTATCGGGTGGAGACGTAAAATGGCTGTCCTCAATGCGGAGAGAGACACAGTCCGTGCAGGATAAAGATCCCTTCGTAGTATTCGAGAAGAGCGAGGCCACGAAGATGCCGCTTCGAAGGTCATCCCACGCACCTGTGCCATTGGGCCAAGGAGAGGGTTAATATAAGTTGCATAACTTGTTCGCCAATCCTTGTAAAACAAATGAGATTAAATAAAAAATAATTGACAGTTTTAAGGATTGTTTTTGAATTTTTGGAAAACTTTGGCAGAAAAAATAATTTTAGTGAACTTTCATTGACAGTTAATGATGGAGTATTTTTAACAAATCAGCGAAAATGTCAACTCATCCGGGTAAATGGTTGAGGAGAGTAGGTAATAAAGGCTGATCTACTATCACTTGTACGTGTACGTGTACAACATACGTTCACGATGCGTTCACCAACGTGGAATTCAGTGTTAAATCACACGCTTGTTCACAAAACTGTACATGATCTTGAATCCCCCCCATGTGCAGTTGTGACTCCTAGATCACGCTTTTAACGTTCAAATACAAGTGGTGAACGCGCGTTTTTAAAAAAAGGGTGAAATCGTACATCTTCACTTGTATCTTGTACGTAATTTTTCGTCGACGTTCCCATCGCAGATCAGACCATCGATCCATCGTTGGCGAACGCGATCAAAAGCAAAAAATTCTGGGTCATCATCAAAAAACAGTTTTGAGGACTCTAGATCAGCAATTCAGAACCCGCAATTGTGTTGAGACAGATGATCCAGAAATGAGAGCATACGCAATCTGCGTGAACGGACAACTACGTCCCATCTTGTTAGAACGATGCATCGGGTGTCGGGATCATCTAGACTTCGATCACGAGAATCATTCGTGTCTGACGATGGAAAGGGAAGATATGGTCGTCATGTATTTCGAACCGGCGCTCGAACGTGTTAAATTCAACGATGTGATCACGTTTTGGAAGAGATTAGTCTGCTTAAGAATCGAGACAGGCCCACAGATTCGGAAGAACTGAAATTGGCGCGTAGAAGTTTGACTTTGGAAGACAAGGGATGCATCAAGAAATTATTGCTGAACGAAGCATACGTCCAAGTTTTTTTTCGTTGATATAAAAATAAGGGAGAGTAGAAAATTAAAAAATAAATACACACATAAATTTTTTTATCTAATATTAGAAAGAAAGAAAAAAAAACACAAAATGAAAACCAGAAATAAATTGTATCCGACGTTAGTGGACGACGAGGACGAGAAGCCAAACGACGTTTTGCAGACGGCGCCGTCGCTAGAAGAAAGAGAAAGAGGAGAGAGGTATCGCATCGATCAAATCAGTAGAATCCAATTGTATCTGACTCGAGAGAGAGATTCTCGTCATTCCCTCAAGAAGAAGTATTCACGTTTCATGACAGTCGTCAATGCGATCGACACGACACTCATCACGATTTCCATGGGTTTACACTTGGCTGGCATCGGATTGTTGTCGACCGCAGTTGGCATTCGAATCGTGTTGACCGTAGAATGAGTGGCTCTCGCCGCCGGATTGTTTAGCACGTTCGGAAACTTTTTGAGTAGGAAATTATATCTGAAGGCGAGGAAACACGACAAGATTCGCGTCTTGGCCGACTCCAAGATCGACACGATATCCGAAATGATCTCTATGGCGTTGAAAGACGGTAGGATATCGGACGGAGAATACTTCGCGATATTGAGCGAGGAAACGAAATACGATGCCATGAAAGAAGCCGTGAGAATCAAGACTTGTCAGATCATCAAGGAAGAGATGAAGGATTCTCTCGTGGAAAAGGGGAGGAAAGAGGCCAGGGAGGAATTCAGTAAGATGATAGAACTCAAGAGCAGCGATTGAAAAAAAAAAAAAAATATATATATATATATATATATAATAAGAACAAAATTTAAAAAAAAAAAAAATATTAAATTTATATATAAAATAAAAAAAACGAAATTAATTTAAATAACTCTTAAAAATGTATTGCGTAAAGTGTAAGAGAGTTACCGAGACGAGTAATTCTAGAGAAGTGCGAACTAAAAATGACAGACGGATGCTTCGCGGAATTTGCGACGTGTGTGGTTCTATCAAGACTCGATTCGTCAAACAAAAGAATGCAAGCAAAGGTAAAGGCATCGTGAATAAAATGATCAACAATCTACCTTTCGAAATGCATCTGCCCGGTCACAGTTTCACGGGACCCGGAACGAAATTGAACAAGAGACTCAATGCCGATCTCACTCCCAAATCTTGGAGCAAACCCGTGAATAGGGTGGATGTGGCCACGTACGATCACTATCTGTGCTACGCCGGACATCCCGACACCAAGACTCGCAACGACGTCTGCAACAAAAACATGTTGGGGAGATTGAGAGGCATATCGAATCCGACCAGGAGAGAGAAGATGGAACGTTCGCTGGCTGGCAATCTGATCGTTGCGAATGGGGCGTTCAAAAAAAAAAAGCGCATCTGAAAAGAAGAAGAAACGATTATTGACGAGCGAGTGGGCCGAGGAGTTACACAAACCCATAGTGCGTAAATTTTGAAAGAGAAGGGTGTTCGTGAAGGGTCTGGATGACATTTGGTCTGCCGACTTGGTCGACATGAGATCGTTTTCGAGGTGGAACGAAGGCGTCAAATATCTATTGACGGTCATCGACGTGTTTTCCAAATACGGTTGGATCAGAGCTTCGAAGGATAAATCGGGACCTTGCGTCGCTGAGGCTCTGAAGAGCGTGTTCGACTTGTCTTCTCAAAAACCGAGTAAATTGTGGGTGGATAAGGGAAAGGAATTCTACAACAAGGACGTTCGTCGATTGGTAGACCTCTACTCAATCGAAAACGAAGAGAAAGCCAGCATGGTGGAACGTTGGAATCGAACGATGAAGGAGAAGATGTACAGATACTTCACGGCGAATTCGATCAAGAAATACATATACGCTCTGAACGGTCTGATCAAAGATTACAACAACACGCGACACAGATCAATCAAGATGACTCCCGCAGAAGCTAGCGGTCCTCGAAACGAAAAACGGGTCTACGCGAATCTATATCCCGAGAGATCTAAGATCAGGAAGAAGTCTATAACGCCGAAATTTGCGGCCGGCGATCGAGTGAGAATCTACGCTTATAAGAAGCACTTCGAAAAGGGTTATACTCCTCGATGGACCTTGGAAATTTTCGTGATCATCAAAATATTTCACACCGATCTGGTGACTTACGAAATCGAAGCTTTGGATGGAGAAGAGATCATCGGAAAGTTTTACGAACAACAATTACAGAAGACGAAGTTTTGATGAAGAACACAAAATTTTTTTTTTTATTTACTCTCTTTGACATTTTCTTGTTTACACACATATATATATAAGAGAGAAAAAAAATAATAATAAAAAAATAATTAAAAACTATTTTTTTTAGATAAAGAAAGCAAGTGAATTAATAAACAAAAAAAAACAAAAACTAAAAATCCTTTAAAATGACAAATAATCTAGATATAGCACAAAGCATAGTGAAAGATGAAAGTATTCAAGAATATGAGGTTCACGAATACGAACCGGTAACCGGGACGAGTTTGAACAATGCGGGAGAGATAAGAATCAACGTCGAAACTCAAGATCTATTCGTACATCCTAGCGAGAGTTACATAGTGGTGCAGGGACGTCTCACCAAGGAAGATGGTAGCGACTACGCCAACGACGACACGGTTACTCTTGCCAATAATGGCATCATGCATCTATTCAGTAACATAAAATACATGCTATCCGGACAAGAGATAGAATCTGTTTTTCATCCCGGTCAGGCCACCACGATGTTCGGACTCTTGACGTATCCTGATGATTTTTCGAAATCCAGAGGACTTAATCAGTTGTGGGTGAAAGACACCGTAGGCCCTGCTAGCGCAGGCGCCGCCACAATATTCGACTACGTCGTCAAGACATCCAGACCTACAGGAACGTTTTCGTTCAGGATACCTTTGAAACACATCTTTGGATTCGCAGACGATTACAACAAGATCATGTACGGATTCAAACACAATCTGACGTTGATTCGAAAAGGAAATGATGATGCAATAGTGAAACTCACCGCGACTGATGCGGGTAAGATAACTCTATACAAGATATCATGGTTCGTTCCACACGTGGAGCCTTCGATCGTGGAGAAAGCGCGTCTCTACAAGATCATAGAATCCAAGAGTAAATTACCCGTGGGATTTAGAATGAGACAGTGCGACACGGCTAGCATTCCTCTCTCCACGAATCACTTCGATTGGAGATTGATGGTGAAATCCGCTTCCGAGAGACCGCATTTCATCGTTGTTGCGTTTCAGACCGATAGGGACGGGTCTCAGGAAAAGAATGCATCGCTGTTCAATCACTGCCATTTGAGAAACATGCAAGTGTTTCTGAACGCCACGAGATATCCAGCAATCGATTACAATGCGTCATTCGACAAGAACGATTTCTCCAGTCTGTACGGCAATGCCGCTGATTTTAGAAAGAAGTATCACGGTCTAGATGAATTGATGAGCAATCCTAACATATCTCCCGGCGAATACAAGTCGATGTATCCCATGTTCGTGTTTGACGTCAGTAAACAGAGTGAACGACTCAAGAGTAGCGTGTTAGACATTCAGATCAAGATGCAATTCGATAGGAACATGCCGAGAAAAACCGAAGCCTTCGCCCTGGTCCTGTCGGACAGAGAATTACAATTCGAATCAGATGGAAATAAGATGTGGATCATTCGATGAGAGACGAGTGTGTGAAAAGAAAAATAAAAAACAAAAAAATAAAAATAAAAAGTAATGTGTGATTATTAAAAACAAAACAAAAAAAAAAAAAAATAAATAAAGTAATGTGATCTAGAGAGATTGAACATCTCTCTATATCTCATTACTTTTTTTTTTCTTTTTTTTTTTGCTTTTAATAATCACACATTATTTTTTTTGAATTCATTATTTTCCACGCATTCACTGTTTGTTCAAAGGATCCAGTTCGATCAGTAGACTCAGCACGGAAGTGGCTGCTTCGGGATTATTGGTTTTCGTGACGAAATTAATCCTGTCTCCGGTGTTCACTTTGAGAGGCGTGCCAAACGTGCTAACATTCGCGTGTTGATTCTCAGTCTTTTTGACGCTGTATCTCTTATCGCTCTCCACACCATTCACCATGAGATTGACGACCGCTCTGTTATTCAAATCCGAGGAAGCCAGACTCATTCGAAGGATTTCACCTCCCAACCGTATGGGATATCCAACCTGACCATGTTTCGATCCGCTACCTCCATTTCCGAAAGACCACTCAGCTTTTCCCTCCTCTAAGGCGCCAGCCTCTTCGGCCCACACGGTGATCAATTGTCTAGCATATTTGACTTTCTCCACCACCGAAATCAGGGTGCAGGCATCCGTCATGTTCACGGGATCCGGTAGATTCGTGAGCGCGTGTCCAGCCATGTCTAGTTTACCTTCCATGATGTCGCCCTTTCTCCAGACTGAGTTGTCGTCCACGTACTTCCTGCTTACCGCACTGGAATCGAATTCGGGATCGTGATCAAGACCGAATAAATTGTGACCGTTCATGTTGATGCCACCCTCCATGGTTCCGCCAGATTCTTTGTTCAGGTAGAGATCGTCCACTTGCGATTCTAGGTATTCTTGCAATTGTATCACGGCAGAATCTACGTAGCCCTTGTTGACCGCAGTTGAGTCCGTATCCGTGTCGTCGATCTTCAACAGATTCAATATCTTGTGGAATCCCGCATTCAGATCCGATTTCATTTCTCGTCTGTCAGACTTTCTCTGTTCCAGATCTACGTAGTGTTTGGTCGCCACGTCCTTGGGATTCGTGGGAGTGGCCACGTTTGTTATCTTGTTAGAATTGGCATTCAATTCCGAGTGCATCGTTTTCAGAACGTATCTATTTCTCAGGTGTTCGCTGAATTTTGCGTGAGAGTCGTCCGCATATTTCTTGGTCGCAGCATCGGTGGGATCTATGGGATTCGCGACATTCACCAAACGTTTGGATTTCAGATCGAGATCGTCGGTCATGGTTTTATCCACGTAATTATCCAGCAGGATTCGTTCGAAATCGGCGTTCCCCCTGTCGACGTATTTTTTAGTCGCAGCATCTGTGAGATCTATTGGCTTGGGAAGATTGTAGAGCTTCTTATCATTCATGTTCAAAGGTTCTTCTCGAGGTTCGTATCTCCGAACGTAACGTTCGTCCAAGTTGGCAACGTCGTAACCATCGTCGACTTCGAACGTCTTCCTCTTCATTCTCGGGTTGACTTTTTCGTCGTCACTTCTACCAAATTTATCGACTGGCATGTTGTTGTAAGGATTTTTTGTTTTTAGAAAAAATATATTCAAAACGCAGTTTATTAAAAATGAACTATGTTATTTTATTTTTCGTTTTTATTCAATTAAAATTTTTTTTTAAATAATTTTTTATCTTCATATATTCTATGAAAAAAAAAAAATCTCTCTGTAATGTAAATCATTGAGAATGTCTTGAAATTGATCTCCTTCAGACCATCTCTTGAGAACATAGAGACACAGGTGACCGCAAAACACTTGATCTGGTGATTGCACTTCTTCCGTGTTGTAACGAACCATCGATTTGTTGAAACAGTTCTTTATTTCTTTTGGCGGCGAGATTCCGTAGCTGTCGAAATAATAATTTTTCTTCTTCCCGTTCTTCATCCACGCCACCCAGTGAGTGCCTTCACCCGATGAATCGTCTAGATTTAAAATTCCGCATTCCGATTGTCGAGGTCTTCTCTTCGGCAAGGCATCTCTGGAAAACACTCCTAGAAAATCTTCGATTTTCAAATCTTTTTCCGCATTCTACAGATCGATGTTGGATAGGGGTTCATTGGGTAAGATGACACCTTCTACGGATATCTTTATTTTCTTATTCATAAATAAGTATATATTTTTTTTTATTTATTTTATTATAATTTACTAAATATGACGTTATTTTTTTTTTTCTATTTTTTTCTTTTTCTTTTTAAACTAACTTTCTCGATGTCACTATCCATTTCCATAATTTTGCATTCATCTAATTCTTCTTGATTTTCTGGAATCCTATCATCCACAATCGTATCTGGAATCTTATCATCCACAATCGCATCTAGATTCCAATCATCTCCATTCATATCATCTAAAATTAGATCCAAAGTCCAATGTCCGAGTGCCAAAGTGCTTATTTTATCGTCTAACATGAATCTCTTGTCGTCGTCGGCCGTCAGCGAAATCTTGTTGACTATTTCGGTATACAAGTCATGATTTTCGCTTCGAATCGATTTCATAGTCTTATACACCGGACCACTTCCTAACAGACAATCTTTATACTCTTGGAAAGAGATGTTTTTCTTCACCACGCATGCTTTAACTCCTTTACACTTCTTGATCTCTTCATCATCTTCTAGACGATAAGCATACAGTTTGAGTCTCAAGCCCAGGAACTCGACGATCTGTTTACCGCCGCTCTCGTCCTTAAATTTACCCAACACCTTCTTGTTGTCATTCGATTGAATGTTGGACGGGTGATCGACGGGATAATTGCTCATGTCGAACCAATCGGCCACGTCCGGAGATATATCTCAGTAGACGTCTTTCGTCTCTATCTCGTAAACTAAACTGTCTGTGTCGGTGAACAGTAGTTTGGCTTTGTCACCAAATTTTCGTTTGACGTAATCGTAGTGAAACTCGTACATCAATCTCTTGCTGACATCTAAGATGATCGGTCCGAGATAATATGGTTTGTCGAACTTCAGATGCGTCTTTTGCATGTGAACTGCCACTAGATTTTCGTCGAATATGGTTCGGTGTTTGTAATTGGGTTTCGCCACTAATTTTTTAGCTCTTCTCAGACGTGACGAGTCGAACGTCGGTTCTCTTCCTGATGTTTTCCATCGATTTGCCGTACACGCAGTTGTTCATGAGTTTGAAGAAATCTTTTTCGAAATCATTCTCAGCTCGAGTTCTGAGATTCGTGTTGAGATCGATGTATTTTTTCATCCAAGGCTCTTCATCGAATCGAATGATGCGATGTATGTCGACTAATTTCATCCCGTAATCGACGTACTGTTTCAAATTCTCGCTGTAGACAACGTAGTTACGTTTGTTAAATAAATTGGGAATGAGTTTTTCCTCGTCTCCTTCGTTCGGTTCCATTCGTTCGGGAGCCAGCGGATAATCGTTGTGTGGACCATGTCATTCTTCCGGATAGTTCAAATCGACTTCTAAAATGCGAGGATAGTCTCTCCATTTTTGCATCTCTTCCGGTTCCTTCACCCATTCGAAATTTCCAATCGGTAAAGGATGACTCATAGCCCAACCATACAGATTATTGGCGTCCCATTACTGTATGTATTTAGTCGACCATTTCGAATCGAAACCTTCTTTCATGTAGGGATTGTTAGCTTCAGAATGTCTGTGGGAGATCATCGAGATGCCACCTCTCACAGCCCTTTCGAACATGAGCAACATGTCCACACCGGATAATAATTCGAATTGGACTTCGGTGGTCTTCAACAGAGCATCCCACGCCAAACCGGGTGCGCAGAAATACCAAGTGGGATCCAGATCGTAATTTCGCCAACAGACGTCTCGAAAATTTTCGAACACGTCTGCCAAGAGTAGAACGTCAGTCTTCAGATAGAGATCGTGATAATCTCTCATGGTTTTCATATCAAATGATTTCCACATGTTTTTAGCATGTTCGTAATTCTCGTCGGAAATGTCAGATTCATATAATTTCGAATAAAAATCTTCTTTTGAAGGTAGTGCGGTGTCTTCAAATCTCTTTAGATCGTTCATGTAATCATAGGGATAGACTCCTTTCCTCAACATGATGTCTACCCGTTCTTCGAAATGTTCACTCATGATTTTAAATTTATCCTTGCTCATGTTATCGACTAATTTTTCCAGAGCGGTCAACATTAATTTAAAACTGTCGATGAAACGTATGCATCTACGAATGAATTTCGTTTTTTCTTTCAACGTATTTCCGTTGATTACTCTTTTCTTCTCCATGAGCTTCCATTTCATGAAGGAAATGTATCTTTCTTCGCTGTTCGCGATGCAATTTAATTCTTTGTGTGAGGTGCCGAGATTTTTCACGAACAGATGACTGTCGTAACCCGAGAAATTGTGAAACATCACCGGATAGAAAGTGGCATCTCGATATTTTAAATTACACTTGCTGTGAGTCGGACCGTGATACAGACCCGTGTAATGATCGTGGTCTCTGACCTTCTTATTTTCCTCCGAATTCTCATCGAACGATTGTCTGCATATGTGACATTCGGTGGCTCTGTTATTTTCGTCCTGCTGCTCTCGTGTGATGATCATTTTCGCCGGAGTTTTGAATTTGTCGTATAACATTTGAAGTTTCGATTCTAACTCTTCCACGAACCTTTGAGCCACGTCGTCGTCTTCGCACTGTTTCGTGTAGGTGAAGGGACCCATGTCATGTTGTGAGTCGAAAGCGCATTTCACGTAAATGCAATAGCCCGAAGGTATGTGTTTTTGATATCTTTCGACGTAACTTTGAAGAGAGTTGGGTTGACAGGAACTCATTTTCGCGGTGAAACATTCGAAATCGGCGTACACGACGAATGGTACTTTTAACCTTCTATTGTGATTTTCAAACTTCACGATGGTGTTGGGTTTGGGCATTTCAACGGCGACACCTTGATTTCCGTTGCAATATTCCTGATGTTTTGCTAATGATTTTTCGGTCTTAAATATGTTCATGCAGTTGCAACATAAACATATCTTATGTTTATGTTTATTATTTTGTCTCGACAGTAATCGGCTCGGATGTTTAACCCAACAATAATGACGATTGTCACCATTCAAAATCAATAACAAAATAATCGTCTTTTCTCTTCTGAGATACAAAGTCTGTCTAAGAGGATAGATCTTTTGATTTTTGTCGTCGTATCCCAAGACGTTCACTGCTACGGTGGGATTTTGAACCTCGAAACGTTCGATATGTTTTAACTCTGTTGGAAAAGTCACTCCGGTCCAATCGAGATTTTTAGAAGTTTCCTCGTAATGAGAAACTCTATCAGAGTTTATTTCGACAGTGTATAAAGCGGAGGTGACTGCCCATTTAAAACACTGATCATCTTTATTTCTCACGTTGACCACGGTGTGTTTCTTAGTCAAGAAATACGGTAATTCCAAGTAGGAAGATCCTTTCAACGGTTCGTTTTTATTCATGTGAATTTCGAGTTTCAACACCTCACCAAACATCCAATTACTACCTTCATGTTGATAATTTGCGAGAGACATCAACATCTTGTCTTTCATCTTTTCGAAAATGTCCGATAGATCTGAACCTCGAAATATGTGTTCGACGTTAGATCTGAAATATGCATTTTTCACGATGCTCTTGCCGGACTTCACGTCGATTTTATTCATTATGCAATGGAGTATCATCTTAATTTTTAATCCCACGTTCATGTATTCGTGAAACAAATCCAATACTTCTTTCTTCACCCGTTCCATGAACAATTTCGGATCGACTTTCTTCAACGAGAGAATCACGTCAAAAGTTTTAAAAATGCCTTTGATCGCACTCTCCCGTTCTACGGGTTTCGATTGGAATAGTTCCGCAACGAGTCATGTTACATATTCTTCTCCTTTCTCTTCGTCGATTGCTCGTTGAATTTCACTCGATATATCTCGTTTGTCTTGAATCTGAAGTGCATCACTCGTTTTCATTTTAGTTTTTCTTTTCTTTTCTTTGGAAACTTGATGTTCTTCAATGGCTTTTCGTTTAGTTGTCTTCTTATTTTTCACAACCGATGCATCTTTTGATGTCGTTGCTATTGACATTTCGTTTGCCTTTCTAGCGTTTCGCAAATATTCTTGTATGACATCAATTTTTTTTGATTTAGTTCTATGATTTCTGAAATCTGAAATTTGTAATAGTTTACAAATCTCGTTTAACTGAGGTATGGTTTTCTCATTTAAATTTACCATTGTTTTATCTGTTTGCTTCATTTGTAAGAATATTTTTTTTTTGAATTTTGTATTAAATAATTTGTTAACAAAAGTTTTGCATTTTTACTCTTTATATATATATATAATAAAAAAAAAAAAAAAACGTTAAATTTTAAATTCCATTTTTTTAATACAAAATTTAAAATATACATTATTTATAAGAATTCATAAAAAACAAATAATCGATCATGACAACAACACCTAAAAGATGCGAATTGAAATTGGAACGAGACGAAAGGTATGAGAAATCCAGTTTTAATATCTATATATTACAACCACACGATACCATCAAATTGAATGAGGTCGAGATGGTGGACTTAGAGAGCTACTACCACAAATATCGAATGTGTTTAAAAGTGGATGAAGCCGCGCTCGATTTGTTTTACGAGTACCAAAGTGAACTGTTGATTAATATCATCATCGCCGAAGACAGAGAATTTGACAGAGGTGATTTATTGTTGTCCTATGGAGATTACATATATCCAATAATTTCACCCGAACTCGTGAAGAAATCGGGTGGTGAGAGCGCATTCGCCTATGAAAAAAAAACTCAAAAGAGTAAAGATAAACATTCACACCATTTTCGTATGTGGAAAAATGACGAATGTCAACTTGCTAATAATGGACTTCGAAATATAAACAATAGAGAGATTGAAATTAAATATTTAACTTTTTATATATATATATGAAGAGAAAAAAAGCTTTTACTAAAAAAAAATTTTGCATTAAAGAAAATTAAAAATTAAAAAAAACAACTTTTTTATATATATAAAGAGTAAAAAAAAACAAACTTTTTAAACAAATTATTTTTTAAATACTAAATAATCAATCATGAAGACAACAACACCTAAAAGATGCAAATTGAAATTGAAACGAGTCAAAACGTATAAGAAATTCGGTCATAAAATCTATAGATTACAACGACACGATCCCATCGAATTGAATGAGGTCGAGACGAAGGGCTTAGAGCACAAATACGAGAAATATAAGATGCCTTTGAAATTGCACGAAGCTGTGCTCGATTTGATTTACGAGTACCAAAGCGATCTGCAGAACATCGTCATCGCCGAAGATAGAGAATTCGACAAGGACGATTTGTCATTGCCCTATGGAAATTACATATTTCCAAACATCTCATTCGAACTCATGAAGAAATTGGGTGGTGAGAGTGAGTTGACCGATGTAAAAAAACTCAAAAGAGTAAAGATAAACATTCAACACGTTTTCGAAAAAGGAGAAGACATGAGTGTCAACATGCTAATAACGGACTTGGAAATATAAACAATAGAGTGATTGATTTTTTAGCGAAGAAAAATGAAAAAAAAAAAAAAAAAAAATAAGATCATCTTTAGATCTCATTACTTTTTTTTTTAATTTTTTTTTTATTTTCCTTCTTCTTCACTATCATAATAATATATTATAATAACGTTTCCTTTTCTCTCAAATTTCAGCGTTGATTCTTCTTTTTCTTTTTTTCTTTTTCTTTGTGATGTGATACGTTTATGGTAACATTTTTGTTTATCCCAATCATAATTATGAACGAATGTTGTGCATCTCTTGGTAACACTCGCATCATTACCATTCTCTTCAGAAGGTAGTGGTGACCGTGGAAAGCATCGTCTCATTCTCAACTGTCTATCCTGCGCTTCATCTATCTCTTTCATTAGTTCTTTCCTTAGATATCCATCATTAGCGTCTAACCATTTTTTTATTTTTTCGCTCTCTGGCTCGCGATGTTCGTCATTATCGTCAAATTGTTTCTCCACCTTTTCATCCAGTTGATAAATTTGTTTCTCCACCTTTTTATCCATTTTAAATATATTATTTTATACTTTCTATGATTTTATATATTTTATATAATTTTATATATATATAATAACATATTCAAAATCGGTATGTTCTTAAATGGCGAATTCTCACCGAGCAACAAACCCTTGCCGAGTCGCTCGACGTTCCGTCCACTCTTCAGATAGAGACCGTTCCCTCTCAGAGAGTTGCCACCTCTAACGGGTTCTAGATACAATCTTCTACCGCTGTCATCTACGTGGATGCAACACACGGCTCCTCCCTTCTTCAAAAACAGTCCGCTGCCACCCATTAATTTCTCAACTGCCGAACTAACGAGCCGTGAGAGCTCCCATGCCGAGAGTCTTTCTGAGAAAGGGTAGCACCTTTGCGGCGAAGGGTAATGCTTTTGTGGCTATTCCTGCCAATAGAGGTAGGAAACCACCTTTCATTCTCAAATTGTATCTCAATTGAGCGGGACTTATTCTCACCGTCAACCCTCTTCCATCGCGAATCGCTTTCTCCATCCTTTTGGTTTGACTTCTGGTCCAGGCGATCGAATCCTGACCGCCTCTCGTCAGATCTTCGTGAGTGAATTTGAATCTCACCACCTCGCCTCGAGTTGTTAACGCTCTCTTAAGTTTCTTCCTCTGTCCTGCGGATATGTTCACGTTTTTAACCACGTATTCTGTCATAATTCTTTTTTTTTTTTTTTTTTAAATATATTTACTTCAATTGTTTCTTGTTTAATAATTATATTAAAATAATTTTGTAAAAATTAATATTGCCGTTTATTTTATTTTTGTTATCTATATATATAATATTTTTTTTTTTGCTTTTATATTTCTCTTATGTGAAATCGTATCGTCACTCTCTCTCCGCAAAGATCTAACAGTTCACCATTTTGATCCATCAACGTGGTTTTGAGACTATACAACGTGTCTAAAATCACTGGTAGATAAACTAAATTTCGAGGTCGCTCTACGATCTTATAACCCGGCAACACGTTTGGAAAGAAGGAATAGATCGTTGGTTGAGCGCTACCATTCATGTAGCTTCCAGCAATCACGTCCACGTTCACCAGAATGCTATTGACTGTGAGAATGTCGACCGTATTTTCAGATGCCGCGTGGCCTCGATACATCTTTCGATCGAATCCCAACATCTTGCCTATAGAATCGTCCGTGTTGAAATCCACTCAAAAATTATCTTCCAAATCCAACATCGTCTGTAAGGTATTAGGATTGGGAGCGAGTCTGATCTTGTTGCTTCCCTTTCCATCCATCTTCATTCGCGTCTGAATGTAATCATTCAAATTGTCTATGTCGTAACTCCCTTTGGGAATTCGAATCTCCAACCAATCCATTCCGTCGGAATACTTGAACGAGTTATTCTTTTTGGTGACGTTGGGAAAGGAATAATAAGTCTCCAGATTCACCAACGCCATCTCGTATCTTTTCTCTCTATTCATTTCGATGGAAGGTTCGAATTTCGAAGCGAATCAAGTCGAATCGCCACTCACCACGATTTGAATGGATTGTTTCGCAGCCATATTCTCGGCTATCCGTTCTAACAATTCTCCATGTTCGAACATTATATTTAATTTTATTTTATTTTTTTTATTCAAAACTAATTATTTGAAGATTTATTATTTTTCTACTTTTTTTTTATTTTCACGCTCTATCTTATTATTATCATCAGAAACATAAAACTTGTCGAATCCACACCGATATTTTCCGCGATTAAATTCGCTTGTCAAATCGATCACGATGAAATTGTAAAGTCCACCATCCCAAACCCTCTTGCAGAATCTCCTGAATTCCGCAGCGCTCATGTCATTTGCGACGTGATCACCGTAGATGTGATTGATATTCTTGAGATCTTGGCGAAAGAGACATAGAAAATTAGCGTTCTCCCTTATCGTCTGTCTGGGCAATCGAAAATAATTCTGCGACAGGTAGAAACAGTCCACGTTGCTGTGTCGACCCCTAACGTAATACGATTCGCATCGGTTCTGTCTCTCCAAAAGCAGATCGTCGAAAATCATGAGATTCTTATCTTCCGATTTCAGTTCTCTAGGATCCGGAACGTCGCTAGCGTTCTCATAAAATCGACACTCGACGTTCGAAGATGCATTTCTCTTCATCAGCTCCGTCGCTGCGCCGTCCAAAATGGTCGAGAGTGGAGCTCCGCTCTTGTCGAATTCCTCCCTACTGTCAAAGATTCTGGCTATGACGTCCTTGGGCAATCTGCGATCCATGCACTCTCGAAGCAATCTGTATTCGGGTTGAAACAAGCTCTTGCCAAACATGAACAATCTGTCGTAATCCAACCAGTCGGGTCGGGACAACAGATTCATCAACAGATTGGTCTTTCCACAATTCGATTTTCCCACTATCAAACCTCTTATGCTCTTGGGAAAGAACTCGTTATTCGACCTCTTGGTCGCAGCGTCGTTCCAAGACATATCTTTAATGTTCATCTTTGTTTTTATTTTGTTTGTTATTTTAGATTCTTTTCAAACACAACTTTTTTATGTTTTTTTCAAACTCTGTTTTTAATGTTATTATTATTATTATTTATTTATATTGCACCGTCGCGAGTTCTCTTCAATCCGGATCCACTCGTCATTTTGGCTAAATCTTGTATGGGCACCACGGCATCCTTAAAATCTTTCCAACTTTTCGGCGTTCGCTCTAACGCAGCTCGCTTCGCCGCCGGACTGATCAACTTGTCGATCAACTCGTCGGCTGCCCTCTTGCCAGCCACAGAAGCTATCCTACCACTGGCTTCGGAAGCGCCTTTCTTACCAGCATCCAAAGCCGTCTTCTTACCGACCTCAAACGCGGTCGATGCGAGTTTTCTACCCGCATTGCTCGTGAACGCTCGCATTATAGAATCGACGATGCCAGAACTGCCTTGAACGTAAGTTCTGACGTATCCCCTGTTCTTTATCACCAACATATTTTATTTTTATAATATATTTTGTGTTTTTTTTTTCACTGGTAAATCGTTTTGTCGTTTTTAAATACTTTTATTATTCTAGTGTAAGAATTTACTGTTTTATTTTTGTTTGTTTGTTTGTTTGTTTCTCTCTCTACTTATTATATACACATCAATCCTTCAATTCGTTCATCAGCCTTTTATACTGGTTTTTATTCAAAACCTTCTGTCTTAACAATTCGTCAGATACAGCAACTATCTGATTATCTAATCCCGAGTTACCAGCCCGTCTGCTCGCCATCAACAAACTCAATCTCTGAGACAGAGCGTCGGAATCGCTCGGAAGAAAAGTGGTTTTCACCCCTTTCCCAGTCACCGATTCGACGAACTTCATGTCCACGTCTCATGTTTCACCACTTTCGTCCACTTGTAACCTCTGTTGGCTTTGGGTCTCGTCTCTCTGGCATTGTTATTTCTCTTCATGGCGTGGGTCTGGAACAGAATGTCTCCGTAATTGTCGAAATCCTGTTCCGTGTAATCGCCGGGCTTGTCATAAAGGAGCAATCTCCGCAGACCATCAGTTACTTTATATTTATTCGAACCCACGATCAATTCATCATCATCCATTTCCACTTCTGTGTTGCCTACAAAAGTTCTACCGTCAGAATCCTTATAAATTCCATACGACTGATCTCTCTTACCACCATCCTCGGACGACCCGATGCTATCAGTGGTGATAGTCGAAGCTGTATCGTCGCTCACGTCGGTTTGAATCCTTGTGGGAATGTAATCCGGTGTAGATTGAAAGGAATACCGATTTCCAAAACTACCGGGCAATGAACCCATTCTCAAAGAACCCTCCTTTATGGGTCTCAATTCTTCGACTATCTCCTTCCTGCTTCACTCTTGACCCTCCGTCACGGGTTTAAATATTTTTGTGGCTTCGCGTCTGAGTTCCATCTCACCAAGACGTCTGCTCCTGTCAGCCAACTGAATCCCCTTCTTAGCACGTTCATACTGGTCTAAAATTAGATCTCGGCTTCTAGAATCCATCTGTAAAAACATTTTTCGTTTTTAATTGTTAATGTTCCTTTGAGTATGCTAATATGAGTTATTTATTATTTTCAAAATTAAATGCATAATTATTTTTATGTTTTAAGTAAATACAAATCTCCCGTCTTTAATATAGCAACTAAAAAACGTTATTTCCTCACACTTGAAGTCATTCTCAAAATAATTACTTCATGAATATCTTGTAATATTTTGGGTTATAACCGCGTTTGTACTCGCACGTTGAACAACACTATTTTCTCTAAAATCTTACATGGTAATCGCTCAGTCAAAAAACAAGAGTTGAAAAATATTTAAAAAAAATTCTCGCCAGAGAATTTTTTTGCAGAAAAAAATATATGAGAAAAATAATACTCCATGAATATCTTGTAATATTTTGGGTTAAAACCGCGTTTGTACTCGCACGTTAAACAACGCTATTTTTCTCTAAAATCTTACATGGTAATCGCTCAGTCAAAAAACAAGAGTTGAAAAATATTTTAAAAAAATTCTCGCCAGAGAATTTTTTTGCAGAAAAAAATATATGAGAAAAATAATACTTCATGAATATCTTGTAATATTTTAGGTTAAAACCGCGTTTGTACTCGCACGTTGAACAACGCTATTTTTCTCTAAAATCTTACATGGTAATCGCTCAGTCAAAAAACAAGAGTTGAAAAATATTTTAAAAAAATTCTCGCCAGAGAATTTTTTGCAGAAAAAAATATATGAGAAAAATAATACTTCATGAATATCTTGTAATATTTTGGGTTAAAACCGCGTTTGTACTCGCACGTTGAACAACGCTATTGTTCTCTAAAATCTTACATGGTAATCGCTCAGTCAAAACATCAATTGATCTTTTGAATTCTTTCCACTTTTTGATTCATAAAAATAATTTTTTTCAGATAAACCATTTAACTTGACAAATTAATCTCATTTGAATAAAAACCTGTAATACATCTCAGGCGTGACAAAATAGCGTTCTCAGTAAGTGTTTATACAGTAAATGTCACTTTGACATGCAACCCGCTTGTCAGTTTTGATAAAAACACAGGCTGACAATTGTAGACTGACATTCGAATGAAATGGTTTAACACGACGCCAAAGGAGCTCTATTTATCACTTTTATTTATTTCCTAGGATATTCCCCCACCCCACGACGACGGGAGATAACTCTGTATGATCGAGTTTACGAGAATCGAGCGATCCGATCGGTCGATTGACGGAGAATCGAGCGATCCGATCGCTCGATCAGCTGAGTTTTTTTGAGAATTTCTCATAGTGGAGGAATTCCCCTAATAATGTCATAAATGGGAGAAAAAAAACCCACCGCCTCAAAACAATTGCGGGTTCTGGATCATCTGTCTCAACACAATTGCGGGTTCTGAATCGCTGATCTAGATTCCTCAAAACTGTTTTTTGATGATGACCCAGAATTTTTTGCTTTTGATCGCGTTCGCCAACGATGGATCGATGGTCTGATCTGCGATGGGAACGTCGACGAAAAATTACGTACAAGATACAAGTGAAGATGTACGATTTCACCCTTTTTTTAAAAACGCGCGTTCACCACGAGTATTTGAACGTTAAAAGCGCGATCTAGGAGTCACAACTGTACATGGGGGGGGGGGGGGGGGGGGATTCAAGATCATGTACAGTTTTGTGAACAAGCGTGTGATTTAACACTGAATTCCACGTTGGTGAGCGCATCGTGAACGTATGTTGTACACGTACATTTACAAGTGATAGTAGATCGGCCTTTATTACCTACTGAGGAGGTATTGTCAAGTAGAGAAAAGTATACATTGTTGGCTGCATATTTAACAAATTTCTTCCCCGGGCCGTTTCGGTAGGTGCGAAAATGTATTAAATATAGAGCCAAAAATGGTAATTGAGAACCACGTTAGGCCCAAACATAAATTTGTGTATTGTATTCCTTTCATGCCGCCAAGGCACAAGGGATACCACTTTATACCATGCTCGTCCATGTCACTACCTGTGAAAGGCCTGTATGTTAAATTTTAGCTTTTAACCCCACTACCGGTGTAAAGCTTCTACTGCAGTTAACCCTTTATCTAACATGAAAGGCAGATGACACTTGCAAACGAAATTCTTGAATAACTATTTATTTTCGTTTTTTGTCTCAAAAACATAGGTTATGACCTCTCATTGGAACGAGCTCGACATGCCTATGTTTTTGGGACAAATGAAAGTGTCAATGACACTGGAGCTCAACTTGTCAAGACAAAGACATGTACATGTATAGTATGTGACACAGCAATGACAAACATCTAGGTAATGACCTGATAACAAAGGTACATATAAAGTATTGTAACGGTCTGTACATAAATACTGACCGTTGCCTGTAACAAATGTATAGGTAAAGTATTGTAAAGGTGGGTGACAGTCAGATGCTGAACTAGAAAAAATCTTTGAGTCCCAGAGTGGGTCTGACTGAACCCCAAAATATTTGTTCTCATAGCACAGTGATAACAAAGGCACCCCAAAACACACTCGTTCCTGTCCCAAGGTGAAAACAAAAGTCCTCAAGAAGTTTTGTGAAGATCAGTTCATAAATACGAGCTGTATAGAACTTGTGACAAAAAACTGATTGGACCTAATTTCGGTACAAAATGGCCACTGGCAACCATCTTGAATTTTGGACCGTACCCAGAAACACTCATTCTCATCCCAAGGAGATAACAAAGGTACCCAAGAAGTTTTGTGAAGATCGGTTCATAAATACAGCCTCTACCCTGAGCCGTATTGACATGTGTGCTTACATTGTGTAAGTAGCACTGAATAAATCAAAGTTCATCTAATTTGCATAATTTCTGCACGAAAAAAACCCCTTACAATATGTGATGTATTCCATGTTACTAAACATTCATACAAAAATTTATTCAAATCAGAACTTTCATACAGAAGTTCTATACAAAAGACTGATTGCACTAATTTTGGTACAAAATGGCTGCTGGTGGCCATCTTGAATTTCGGACCACACCCAAAAACACTCGCTCTCATCCCACGGTGATAACAAAGGTACCCAAGAAGTTTCGTAAAGATTGGTTCATAAATATGGCCTCTAGTCTGAGCTGTATAGAAGATGTGTACAAAAAACTGATTAGACCTAATTTCGGTACAAAATGGCCACTGGCAGCCATCTTGAATTTTAGACCACGCCCAGAAACACTCGTTCTCGTCCCAAGGTGATAACAAAGGTACCCAAGACATTTCGTGAAGATCAGTTCATAAATACAGACTCTAGTCTGAGCCGTATTGACAGGTGTACTTACTGTGTGTAAGTCGCACTGAAAAAATCAAAGTTCATCTAATTTGCATAATTTCTGCACGAGAAAAAACCCGTATTATATGTGATGCAGCCCATGGTACTAAACATTCACACAAAAAAATTATTCAAATCAGGGCTTTCATATGGAAGTTCTGTGCAAAAATCTGATTGCACCTAATTTTGTACAAAACGGCTGCCATCGGCCATCTTGAATTTCGGACCGGACCCCAAAACACTCGTTCTCGTCCCACGGTGATACCAAAGGTGCCCAAGAAGTTTCGTAAAGATCGGTTCATAAATACGGCCTCTAGCCCGAGCCGTATTGGCATTTGCACTTACAGTGCTGAAAGTAACCCCAAAAAACATCAAAATTAGTCTAATTTGCACAATTTACGTACGAGAAGAAAACCCGTATTATATGTGATGTATCCCATGGTACTAAACATTCATACAAAAAATTATTCAAATCAGAGCTTTCATATGGAAGTTCTGTACAAAAAACAGATTTCTGCATCGTCGGTACAAAATGGCGGCTGGCAGCCATCTTGAATTTCGGACCGCACCCAAAAACACTCGTTCTCGTCCCACGGCCATAACAAAGGTACCCAAGAAGTTTCGTAAAGATCGGTTCATAAATACGGCCTCTAGCCCGAGCCATAGCAGCTTGGCACTTACAGCTCTGAAAGTAACACTAAATAAATCAAAGTCAGTCTAATTTGCATAATTTACGCATGAGAAAAAAACCCGTATTATATGTGATGTATCCCATGGTACTAAACATTTATACAAAACTTTATTCAAATTAGAACTTTCATACAGAAGTTCTGTACAAAAAACTGATTTTTGCATCATCGGTACAAAATGGCCACTGGCAGCCATCTTGAATTTCGGACCACACCTAAAAACACTCGTTCCCGTCCCAGGGTCATAACAAAGGTACACAAGAAGTTTCGTAAAGATCGGTTCATAAATACGACCTCTAGCCCGAGCCATAGCCAATTGCAGACGGACAGACGGACAGACGGCCAGACGGACGGACGGACGGACGGACAGACGGACGACGGACGACGGGCCATGACAATAGCTCAAATTTGACTTCGTCAAAGTTGAGCTAAAAATAAAAATATAATGAAAATTAATTGGCGATTTTTGTGAATAGCGCTGGCCGGTTTTGGCCGTTACGTTGGGTAAAGGGTTAAAAAGCATTTACACCTATAGTTGGAAGTTCATCCAACATGACCTTTGACATGACGCAATTTACCAACTTCGAAACATTCGTACTTCACGATGTTTCATTCAAACACACGACGTTTTGCGATACTATCTACTACGTGCAATGACATATTAAGTTTTAAATACCTGCAATTTAAAAGAAAATTTAAGAATTGTTAATAATAATTTGACTGAAAAAGCAAGGTAAATTCAATCAGCTTCGACGATGTGTCTAGCTGCCAATCAAGCATTCACGTGCAGCCAGTAGTACTGCCCACCGGCGCAGATGTAAACAAAACAAACCCGTGTGTTTGCGATAGGAAGTGTCGTTTTTTATCCATTTTAAGTGACAAAGTCGATTATTTATTAAGAGCATGGTATGAATGAAACAAATAGGTACTAGGGCCAGAAATCAGATTTAAACCACTCGTAGAAGAAAGGTTTCAACCACTCGATTAGCCGAGTGGTTAAAACCCTTATCCTACTCGCGGTTTAAATCTGATCACAGGCTCTAGTACCTATTTATTCTATGAAAAATATCAGTCTGTGGTGCCCTTCTATCCTCGTGCCCCCCTCCCCTTCTCCAAACGTCAACCTGGAATCGCGGACAGATGTGATTCAGCAGTGCTGTGAATAGGAAGGCAGTCGTGCCCAAGTGCCTTGCCCAAGGACACAACACAGTTAACGCTTTATCTAACGCAAAATATGACACTTGCAAACAAAATACTTAAATAATATTTTTTTTTTCATTTTCGGGTAAAAAACACAGCTTTTTGCCCCTCATTGGAACGAGCTCAGCGAGCTCGTTCCAATAAGGAGCCATAAGCTGTTTTAGACAAAAACTGAAAAAAATGTAATGAAAATTGAATGGTGATTTCTGTGAATAACATTGGTCGGTTTGGGCCTTTTCGTTGGTCAAGTATCAAACCGTCGACCTTTCGGTTTAAAGTCGGTTTAAAGTCCAATGTTCTAACCACTGAGCCATCCCACTCCCACATGTTGAATATAATAGGCGTAATTTGTGGGTTATAATTAATAAGCACTCACATGTTAAAAAAAATGATGTATGGGCTGGAATTGTAAAAGCAGCCCCACTCCTGGGATCCATTGCAATTCGTTGTGCAAGGTACATTTTTACTGTATAAATCCATTTATTTACGTTTTTTTGTTTAGTTGGGAGATGGTTCACAATAGTGCATTATTAAAAACTTAGTTTACTTCAGTGCTTTTAGTTGGAGGCTGGCTGCCCAACATAGCCGAGACAATGAATAACGAAATTGTAGACTTGGTACAAACTTAATCGACTATATTTCTGACAACTTTCGCTTTGGGTGGCCTCAGAGTGTCCTTGTCCGTATATACCCTCTTATCTTCCTCATTCCGAGGTCAGTGACCAACAAAATAAGTCACTAGTGTAGCTTTGTCCACCTCACACATGGCTGACAATATCGGCATTGGAAGTGATTTACAGGAAAGTTAGCTCCCCTTAATTTCCTAAAGATTCCAGTAAATTTAACACTAAGGGAATGGGAATTCCAAATAAAAATTGAAATTTGGAAATGTTGTCGAATTTGTATCACCGATGTGCTTGCTCGTTATTTCATAAAAAAACTTCAGGCATTTACATGTGGCGTGGTATAAAATACAGAAGCTGGTGTTTTACAATTGCTCCCCCAATCAGTTTCAATATTTGATTATTATTCTCTGTTGTAACCAATTTAAAAATAAGAAAACGGCCTTTTCACCATCGTTTGATATTCAGTAACTTTTTTGTGTTCACTATATCAACAATGTGATATCTAAAACGGATCCTGTCCTTTCCATTAATATATAGTGGATATCTAGCGTTTTTGAGTGGATACCGAAAATTATCTCATGAGTGACCGAGACAAATGCGAAAGTAACCATTTGTCTCTGTCACGAGTGAGATAATTTTCGGTATCCATTCAAAAACACTAGATTTTCTTTTTATTATATACGTTTCTTATAAGAATCTGATTATTCCTATCGACAATTCCTCTCGTTTCAACCTTCAGTTCATGCATGGAAGTAAACAGCTGATGCGCAATAATACGCGGAAGTGATTATTTATTTATTTATTCGTGTTTAAGGTCACATACTTATGCACATTGGCTAATCATGACCGTGACAGTTCTACGGGTGGAGGAAGCTGAAGTACCCGGAGAGAGCCACCGAGCAACGACGAGCAGCTGCCAGCTCCCCAACATCGTAACTCCGCACTGCAGCACAGGTAGGGTTATATTTGTTGAAGACATGCGCATTATCGACGTGCAGTACGCCTTAGTACACGGCGTCATCGTGCCCCCATGTGGACAATCGGGGTTAAGTGCTTTGTCCAAGGACACAACGCGGGAGTCCGAATCGATCGCTCAGACGGTCAGCCATCCGAGGACTAACCGGGCTCGACGTTGCTTAACTTCGGTGATTTGACGAGAACCGGTTATCGCAACGCCACCGCGCCCCGTGGAAGTGATTTGATCGATACTCGAAACAAGTTGCGTCTTGCGATCTGATTCAGCTGGCGGGTTTCATGCACCAATTCAAGGTGAATAAGTGTTCAATTATTGCTGGAAATGATCGGTATCCACTCAAAAACACACGATCTTCTTTTCATTGTTCGTTTTTAGAACAAATTGATCATTTCCGGTCATAATTTGACCCGTATTCACCTTGAAGTGATGCTTTGAAAGCCGCCATTTTGATCGATACCGTGAAAGAGAAAATTTCTGTATCTTCACATGGGGATTCGATTTCTATCTTTCCGCATTTTTGTCGATAAACTATCGTTTAGCGTATAATAAAAAACGTCTAGGAGGCGAGATTTGCTATTTTTGTCCCGTGAAGAATAAAAACTTACAAATTACTGTAAAACAAATAGCCTGACTGGACACTTAGTGTCGGTAGCTGTGATACTGATGGATATTCTTAATGACGGATTACCTGTGAACTAGTTGCTTCTATTTAGCTTGCCATAAAATGCCAAGTTTGTTTCTGTTATTTTTTTTAGTTTTAACAGACGAAAACAGACAGTTCAGAGAGCTGCCTGTTGTTTTCGTTTATAAACAGCAGCGAAAGGAAACTTGTCTTTATTTTCTATTGATGTCCTACCTGTTTTGTCAACAATTAATTGCTTGTTAATTGGACCTTCCTCGCGCAATTAAAAATGCCAAGGGAGATAACTGTACGGAAAGTCGATTTTCATTACAAGGTGAGTCCGGAATGGGTGATTCCCTTTCGAACAATGTTTCTATTTCAGATTGTATGATTTCTTTATACAACTGTGTTGCATATATTTCGTATCTACAACACCACATTTTATTTTATGATAGAAACAAAGCAATATTACCTTACGGAACTACGGCTTCTATCTGGAAGTTCAGTGACATTTACTGCTGTGTACATGTAATAAAAATAACAATTAGAATTCCGGTAATCGCGTATTTTTCCAAATGAATTCACAGTTTTCAAGTTTGAGGAAAAACTGCTAACAAATTTCACAATGTGGTTAAAACCCAATTTTGTAATTTAGTTTCTGGGGTGTCGTACATGGTTTAGTGCTGAAACGGTTAACCAATTAATCGATTAATCAATGATCAACATCTTGGTCGATCCAAAAAGTAATTGATCGACAAACCCCCTTTTTACTACTGTATTATATTGGTTAACAAAGGAACAAACCTGCTCAAAAACAGGCGTACATTCTCACACTGACTCACATCAATTATATGAGACAGAGTAAAGCATGCAAGTTACTTGCTGACATACTTGTTTACTTGCATGATCATCATACTGTATCAGTAGCTGGAAATGGTCTTTCTTAACCCTTTACCCATTGAATAAATTCATGAATTACTAAACATTTTCAATTTTTGTCTCAAAAACATGGCTTATGACCCTGTAACAACCAGTAGTGTAATAATCACCAGTAGTGTAATATTAACCAGTAGTGTAATAAAAATTAACAAGTAGTGTAATAATCAACCAGTAGTGTAATACAAATCAACCAGTAGTGTAATAACCAGTAGTGTAATAAACTTAACCAGTAGTGTTACAAACATCCATGAAAACCAACAATTTTTCAACAGAATTTGAAAAAAAATTTGGGTTGGCTCAAATCATAGTTTGGGTACATCTTACCGATTTTTAATCATTTTATCGTACATTTGAAAGCGTTTTGCAGGTCAAACATCATTTCGTGGGTTCAATACGGCGTGGAAAGGTATTTTTATGATTTTTATGTAATGTGCGTATTTTCTGGTGTTTAATGTCACTTTCTGCATGTGTGGCTTTATGTAAATTCAAAGTTGGCCAATTATTTACAGTAAAGCTGTGATTTTGAGAGACTTCTTTCCCCGTGCATAAGTAGTCAGGTTCTATCATACCAGAAAACTTATGGGTGATAAAGTGTGGTATTCAAGGGCTAGAATTGTGTGATCTCCTGCGTTGTCTACAATTATAATATTTAATACGGCCCGGCGAATCTCTGAAGGTCTCTCTCACATCCATCCCTTTCAGTCGCTTTTTCAGTCTAGTTGACCGTTCTGAATTCTAAAATTCGTTTTTCTTCTGGGAGTGGTGCTCATCATATTCCTTGAGCATAGACACTCGGCCATATTTTACGAAGGTGCGGTGGGCGTAGGGTGGGGGGGGGGGGGGGGTGGCTTTTTACAAAAAATCTGCGGTCAGTTATTTTTTTCCTTCTTGAAGGAGAAGGTCGGTAAAAGAGTAGAGGGTATCTAAGGCGAGGTGAATAAGGTGGCTGCTTTGGAGGTCCACTGCCATTTTCGTCTGACATGTCAAGTGATTATTCTCGATTACCAATGGTAGACAGCTTTTAGATCCTGTGGTGATTTACATTTAATGTAACAAGCTTGAACTCATTCAACATGTAGAAAATATTGTTTCAGCAGAATACCTTGATGGGTTAACACTACTCTTATACTACATTAGAAGTGTGTCATGTGTTTAAATGACCCACATTTGGGGAGAGAATGGGGGAGGCGCAAGGGGCAAAATGTTGTGTTGTTATGGTAGCCCGCGTGAGCGGCCATGCTGTGACGTCATTCCGATATGGATATGTGATGTAAGTGCGCGTGCGCATGGCGTGTAATTAGATGACACGTGTTTCCACCGTCTTTTCTGTATACTGGGGACCGCCATCTTGGTTTTGGTGGTAGCACGTCGTTTTTGTGGTAGCACGTGGTTGCTGTATGGACCCAATGGCCTCTAATAGAGCGAGGATATGTTTTAAGGGTAAGTTCGATTGGACGGGAGTATAATGAATACCCAAATGAGACAGACAACTATTTTTATCTGGCTCGGATTCGCGAAGAAAGGTCGTTTTCTGTGTTCTTGGCCTTTCCCTGGCCCGGGTTCTCCCAGAATCCTTGTTTCTAATGGACAACGATCTGCCCAGAGTACCTCGTAGTGCTGTATGACCCTAAACATGCGGTGTTCGATTGTACTAGAGTATTTTTACTAAGAGTGGCCTTGCAGGCAAATCCTCGTTTCCACTCTGTTACAGGATTTTATTAGGTACGGATTCTTCCAGAATCCACGTCTTTATGTGGCTTGAATTATGTATAGAAACCTCCTGACTGCTTAGACCATCTACTGCCTATTCTTAATCTATTTAAGTACCGGGCTATGTCCTTATCATTAGCTCTAGTCCTAGCTAGGTATGACACTCTCCCGACTGACATTTGACACCCTTTTTCATCGCACGAGGCCATGAGGACCATGAGGGAATTCCTTATTAAGGCACAATCTGCCATTCATCATATCCTCATTTAGGTATTTGGGGATCACCACAGCCAGTCTATGGGGACTGTTAAGGACCACTGGAGACAAGTCTTTGGGAACTAGTGGAGACCAGTCATCGGGGGCTACTACCTACTACTAATATCTACTGCTAACTACTACCACTACTACTACTACTAACTACTACTACTACTACCTACCTACCTACCTACTACTACTACTACTAACCACTACTTCTACTACTACATCTCTTGGGGAGCGCGGTGGCTCAGTATGTAGAGGTGCAGGCTGCAAGCCGAAAGATCCTCGGTTCGAATCCTACCTGCGGCAACCGCGTTGTGTCCTTGGGCAAGACACTTCATCTCCATTGCCCATGTGGGGGCACGATGACGCCGTGTGCTAAGGCGTACTGCACGTCGATGGTACGCATGTCTTCAACCAATCTAACCCTGCCTGTGCGGCAGTGCGGAGTTACGATGTTGGGGAGCTGGCAGCTGCTTGTCGTTGCTCGGTGGTTCTCTCCGGGTACTCCGGCCCCCTCCACCCGTAAAATTGCCACGGTCATGATTAGCCATTGTGCATAAATATGTGACCTTAAACATCATTAAATAAATAAATAATAAATACTACATCTCTTGCTACTACTACTGCTACTACCACTTACTACTACTACTACCTACTACTACTACTACTACTGCTACTACTACAATTACTCTAACTACTAGCAACCACGTGCTACCATTGCATGCGCTGCACGCGCGCACTTATATCACATATCCCTATGGGAATGACGTCAAAACATGGCCGCTCACACGTGCTACCATAACAACACAACATGGCGTCCCTGGGTCCTGTGACTATGACGACCCTTGCGCGTCCCCCTTCTCCCCCCAAATGAGGGTCATTTATCCACATGACACACTTCTAATGTAGTATAAGAGTAGTGTTAACCCATCAAGGAATTCTGCTGAAACAATATTTTCTACATGTTGAATGAGTTCAAGCTTTTTATATTAAATGTAAATCATCACAGGATCTAATAGCTGTCTACCATTGGTAATCGAGAACAAGCACTTGACGTGGCAGACGGAAATGACAGTGGACATCCAAAGCACCCACTCTATTCACCTCGCCTTAGATACCCTCTACACTCTTACCGACCTCCTCCTTCAAGATGGAAAGAAATAACTGACTTTCAGATTTTAGGTAAAAGACCTCGCCCCCCCCCCCCCCCCATCCCCAATGAGGGTCATAAGCCATGTTTTTGAGACAAAAATTTAAAACAATACATTTGAATGGAGATTTTTTGTATATAGGCCTAGTCGGTTTTGTTTGTTACGTTGGGTAAAGGGTTCATGCTGTAAATCATCAACGGTGTGGCAATTATTCAGATATTTATTTGGACAAGTGATTAATGGGTTAACCAAGGTTAATCTACGTGATTAATCTATCAAGAAATCCCCCTAACCGATTCAGCTCTAGCTTGGGTTTACAAGGGTTGTGACGTAATGACTCCTCACCACGAAAATGGCAGTGAAGAAAATCGCATCTGCAAAAAGGGTAGCGAGAAACATCTCAATATATGAATGGAGGGGATAAAACGGCAGCTACTGTTGGTTTGTTTTTTGGGCTTTATCGACATTTTCAACAACCCTGGAAAGGAGGAACGACAGGTAGTGTTTGTTTGTTTCGTTATTGGTCTTTATCCCTTTACCTTACATGAAAAGCGGACGACATCTGCAAAAAAAAATTCTTGAATAACTAATGATTTTCATTTTTTGTCTCAAAAATATAGGTTATGATTCCTCAATGGAACGGGCTTGACGAGCTCGTTCCAATGAGGGGTCATAACCTATGTTTTTGAGACAAAAAATGAAAAAATAATGAAAATTAATTGGCGATTTTTGAGAATAGCGCTGGCCGGCGTTGGCCGTTACGTTGGGTAAAGGGTTAATGACACTTTCAACATAGCAGGATCATATCGTGTCTGATAAATTTAAGGGTGGAGTATACAAAGAAAACACCCGAGCAAGGGCAAGTAACTGTCGGATTATCCAACTTACTAACGCGACACGAGCAAGGGTCGCATCTGTTGGTGGCAGGTACAGGTCTTCCTGCTGTCGTAAAGCGTATACTGTGGGAAAATTAGCTCACTCAAAGCGCTTGTCAACTTTAAACATTTATTTACATTCAGGGGCGGAAATTAGCTCACTCAAAGCGCTTGTCAACTTTAAACATTTATTTACATTTAGCGGCGGAATAACCAACCGTACTTCTTTCTCAGTCGGTATAGCCAGACTGTTGAATGAAATGAAATGGTTTCGCGCGTCGAAGGCGCACATGGGCGCTGTGGGACAAGCCCCTTTCGACCCTCTCTGACTGTTGAGATCAGGAAGCCACGTGTCTGGGCGTGTGGAAGGAAGAAAAGGATCGAGCACTCAGCAAATGTCTTAGGCTAGATGATCAGGAAGAGTGTTGGGTTGTCTTTGTGTAGGTCGTTGACTGTACCTTCGAGTGAGGACCAGAGCGAGAGGGGATCCTCTCACAAAGGTGCTACGTCTCCCCGAGGATGCTGTGGTGTTTTTCGGGCAAGTATAGTCTGCCATTTCGAAGATAGATCATGGGGCGATGGTAGGCCATCATTGGCAAGTATAATCTGCCTCAGGCTGTTTTAATCAGTTTTTCTGGCTTTACAGTTGTGTTTTTGGATAGACGACAACAACGGCCCCTTTCGCAAACCACCCATAGAAAGACCCGAACTTCCCTGGTTCGGGGGCAGGCCTGCTTTGGAACCTATTTGGCTGGGTCAAAAATGCGCTACAGACGCTTACAAAAAGGGGTAGAAGCAGGGCGCAGGACCAATGCTCGCCTCCCCGGAGGTGGGAGACCACTGCTAGGAATGGAGCGGAGGATGTTCAGAGTCCATAGCGGTTACTGTGTTCCATATCGGTTATAGTTTCCATAGCGTTTGTTGGGGTGCTGGCGATCAAAAAGAAAGCACATTGGTGTACCTGCTAAAAGAAAAGTCAGAATTAGCTGATTATTAAGATAGATAAAAATATGTGATTGCATTTTTGGATAGTTGTCGATCACCGAGAGCAGCAAGTATAATTCTTTTGTTCAGTTTATGCTTTCCCGGATTGATTTCTTCAGCTAAGAATTGGAGGGAGGTGGGCAGGCCTTTACCAAAGTACCACACCCGGGTGTGTTTCCTGCCTTTACCTCCTCCTGATTTAGTCGAGTCGGTGAAGACAACTCTTCCTGGTAGAAGATCACGGCTAAGCCGTTACTACTGCATGTATGTTCACCCTCTCTTTCCGTGTATTTGCTTATTTTTAGAGATTAAATTTTAGTTTTTTAGTTGCGTCTGTGAAGACAGCTCTTCCTGGTAGAAGATCACGGCTGGGCCGTTATTACTGCCTGTGTGTTCACCTTCTCTTTCCCATTACTTGTTAATTATTTATTAGACATTAAACTTTAGAGATTTTAGCTGAGTCGGCGAAGACAGCTCTTCCTGGTAGAAGATGACGGCAAAACCGTTACGACTGCCTGTATGTTCACCTTCTCTTTCCCAGTATTTGTTTATTTTTAGAGATTAAATTTTAGTTTTTCAGTTGAGTCGGTGAAGACAGCTCTTCCTGGTAGAAGATCACAGCTGAGCCGTTATTACTGCCTGTATGTTCAATTTCTCTTTCCCAGTATTTGTTTATTTTTAGACATTAAACTTTAGAGATTTTAGCTGAGTCGGCGAAGACAGCTCTTCCTGGTGGAAGATGACGGCAAAGCCGTTACGACTGCCTGTATGTTCACCTTCTCTTTCCCAGTATTTGTTTATTTTTAGAGATTAAATTTTAGTTTTTCAGTTGAGTCGGTGAAGACAGCTTTTTCTGGTAGAAGATCACGGCTGGGCCGTTATTATTGCCTGTGTGTGCACTTCTCTTTCCCAGTATTTGTTAATTATTGGACATTAAATTTTAGAGATTTTAGCTGAGTCGGCGAAGACAGCACTTTCTGGTAGAGGGTCACGGCTGACCCGTTTTTACTCACCTTTTTAGGAATCTTCTGGTTGAACTAGGGGGAGAGGGCTGGCCTTAAAAAAGAGCCACACCCGTGGGTATTTCCTGCCCTAACCTCCGCGGTCTAGTGCCTACTTACACGATTGTTTCATTAAATTTTGGCGTTTTGGGGTTTTTGTCGGCTTTCGCAAATTACCTGTAGTTCGGATATTAGTTGGCTGTCGGCTAATCGGTCGTGATTTTTCGCGGCTAGGGAGGCCAGGCGGTCCTTTATGGTTGGGATTTGGGCTCTGTCGTGGAGTGTTTTGATAGGTGTATCCGAGGGATCACGGAGGGCGACCCTGAGCTCATGATTTTGGATCTTCTGGAGTTTCCCCATATTTGTTTGATTTAGGTCTGTTAGGATGATAGCCCCATACTCGAGTACAGGACGCACATAGGCTTTGTATAGTTTACGTAGAATATTCTGGTTGGCTCCCCATGATGTACCCTTTAGCATTTTCAGTAAATTAATACGTTTGGTCGCTTTGCTGGAAGTATCGTTGGTGTGTTTATTGAAGAATAGGTGTTGGTCGACGGTAATGCCAAGGAATTTCGCCTCTGTGCATTCAGGGAGGACTTTGTCCAGTAGTTGTAGGTCAAAGTTACGGTTCTTTTTCTTACGAGTGAACGTTATTCTTTGCGTTTCACTGACATTCAGCTTGATTCTCCATTTGCCACACCACTGCGCTAGGTCGCCGAGAGCACGTTGAAGGGGTTTTTGAAGTTGATTGGAAGTATTATTAGAGTCTCAGAGACCCTTATCGTCCGCAAATTGTGAGATTTGAACACGATCTTCGGAGATTTTGAGATCATTGACGTAGATGATGTATGGGGGAAGGGGGGGGGGGGGGGGCTGTGGACGGATCCTTGGGGGTGTCTGCTTCCAGGGGGATGCTGTCTGTCGGACATTTCGTTGTTTACTCTGACTTTTATTTCACGATCGTTAAGGAAGGAGGAGAGTAATCTAAGCAGTTTCATGGGGAGTTTCATTTTAGAAAGTTTGAGGCGCATCCCGTTGAATTCGGGAAATACATAGATTTTATAGTAAAACAGTTACTCATAACAACGGTTACTATTAACAAAAATTCTAAACAATAATGAAACCCTTTTGGAGGACAGGACTTGTTATAAAGCAGCTTGTACTATTTTGAAGGACAATTGCTGATTACCAGCTTATGTATACATTCTAATATACTCGACAACAATATATAAACATTCAAATGACTGCGTAATCACCAGATCAATTAGCACCTGGGTTTTCATAATAATTTTTGAAAGACATCTTGGCATTTTGTTCTTTAAAATTTCACTTCAAAACCAGCCTATGACACTGCCCTAAGCCTCAGTACACAACTAAACCGTACCCCGATGCATATAGGCAATCGGCATGTTGAATCTTCCCAAAGGCACAACCCAGGGGATGTGGGTCTGGATCGCACCATTGTCCTTTTGATATCTTGTTCAATGCGATTATCGAAACAAAAAATAATAACTGTGACCACATAGAAATGCAAGTGTCAAATCAACGTTGTAATGTTGCCTAATCGAGACTTGGCTGCCAAGTTGGAAGCCATGACTTGACAAGTGATCACTGCTGGACTATAATCTATAGATTTGATGATCAGAATTTAGTTTGAAAAAAATCCGCTCGACACGGTTCTGTCATTCTCACAAAATGTAATTTTACAAAGTTACTTCCCATTCATAAAACGTTTTAAGTGTGTCTCTGTTTTTTGGACATTTCTTATTAGTCTGTTTGAAACACACAGACTATTGCTTTTGTGTGGTTTCTTTTTCGTTTTCTTTTTTTTATTCATCTTTTCTTCTCCTGTCTTCTGTCTTCTAAGCACTTCCTTGTCCGCACGATAACTTAAAAACGAATTGTCCTATCTCATTGATTTTTGGCATACTCACAGATATTCACAAGTTCTCGGCGCCCTATGTTCTCCAGGTTGCCAGAGACCTTGAGTATGGCCACAGGTTTTTCACAGCCTCCACTTTCCTGATACAGTAAATTACCCCAAGCAATACTATGTTATGTAATTCACACTGAAGACAATGTAAACACCACTTGAGTTAACAGTCAAACATTAGATGTAATCTTGTTATTATAATCAGATATCAGTTCCTCGAACTAAGTTGAGAGAAACCCTTTGCTTTGCAAGGAAATAAAGTAGAACTTATTCAGTTAAATGCTTTTATCCCCGTCAAAACTTCAATGTGGATTCCAAAGATTTTATTTCAATGAGAATAATGTTAACCCTTTCCAGACTCACATTGCTGCTCTAAACACCATTCAAATAAGTGGCAGAGCACAAAATGTGCATTTCTGATTCCTTGGTCGAACCCTTTTAATTCTGTACACATATATGTTTTTTGTGGTTTCTTGAAAACATTTATCTGATTCCTGTATGAAAAGCTTTAAATATTATTAACGAAAACCTACTTCTGATTTCTTTAAAAATATTTCCCTCCCAAAAATAAGCCTTCATAAATTTTCTTTCTATTTTGTTTATTTCTGATGCTTTAACCCCTTTCACACAGACTTGAATTTACTGGATGCCGTAAATTCTGTTTCTCTAGTTTTTATACATTTTTATCAATATCCATTTCATTCCAGTACACTGCCCTTGTAATTTTTGTCACCGCCATATTTTTAAGTGATTAGCGATCGCTTGGCGTCGCCTTGCGCTATCACTGCAAATCTGGAATGCACGCGCGTGAACAGAAAATGGTGAACCCCATTATAGGATTCCTAAAACAAAATACTTTAATCGCGGAATTTGTTGACAAACGAAATGTTGCTTGGGGAGTAATTGGTATTCATTACATGTCAAAGCTATGCTAATATGTGCATTATTGCAGTCCCAGGCGATCGCTGCGCTGCAAAATGCGTGAAATTGATACAGCTGAACGCGGTATTTAATATTAAGACCTTTCTGTATGTTCTTATTTTTAAGTCTCTGAGACAGTTCAATTCCCCATTCTTATGGTTTTACTGCTTTGACAACTGGATTGAAATGTGTAATGGATTTGCAACTTCTGGTTGGAGATGTTTTGGGTTGTGACCGAATTTTTACCCTTGAAGATTAGACATTCAAATGCTATAAAATAAAACACTTCCATTGACAGATTTACGTGCACAATAAATTGCCCATTGAGTGCAGCAAGGCTCCAGTTACAATGCTGAGGCGTTGGGGATAGCACTTTGTTGGACTCAAGGGACGTAGTCAACATTTGTTCAATTCATTGCATTTGTTTTGCGGTAACTTTTTCAAGAGAGCAGTCGTCACTATCCGATGACAGAACAAATCGACATTGGCAGTATATTTATATTTCTAAACGAATGCAGTTACTTACATCCAAAGAAAATCAAGCTACTAACCCAGTTCAATTGTCAGTCCCTGAATGGGATTGCCCAAAACGATACAGGATATAGAGATTGGGCGAATCCATTGTGTATGTATTGGGCGGCTCAGTAATAATATAACCCAAGAGCCCTGTTGATATGTTTGATGAAATCAGTAGTGACCTTCAAATATTGGTTGTCCAATATCTTGTTTGCTATGCGACAGTGGTATCACTAGCCGGAAATGTTACAAGAAACGGCACGTTTAGTTGGCAGATATGAAGTCACATGAGGCGAAGTGAGAACAATATTCGGCGAGGCCTTAGCCGAGCCTAATATTGTTTCCGATGAGCCACATGCGACACCGTATCCTCCATCTAAACGTCCCGTAACTTAATTATTATGCCAACCCGGGAAGTGTTTGCAAATCATTTCATTTTTACGTTAAATTGTCCATCGGCATTCATTTATATACAATAACAGACGAAGAAATGCAAGGGGAGTAATCCGACATCTCATTGATCTCCAAGCAAATTATTGTAGTAGGAGAGGGATGGATCGTACCCTATTGAGGGGGAGGGGGGATCTCATGTGACATCAGAGTCACGTGACCCAGTTTCGTCATGTTTCGTTGCCATGGTAGTCCATGTGAGCGGCCATTTGAACCTCACCCCTTAGTGATACGTGGTGTTAGTGCGCATGCGCGGCGCGTGTTGTTAGCGTGATAGTGTTTCCTACGTCCATTTTGTTTACTGGACACCGCCATCTTGGTTTCTATAGTGACACGTGGTTGCTATTAGCCTGGAAGATATGTTCTAAGATTGCATTCGACTGAATAGGAGAAAATTAAATCACCCAAATAAACCTGACAATTTCCCTAAATCACCAAAAAGCACCACAAATCACCGAAATGGGTTCGGGTTCGGATTCTATCAAACCCCCTCTTTTTCCAACAATAGTCGCGTTCTATTGAACTGGACCGATTTTGCTAGTTCGGATTTCCCCCCACATCCTCGTTTTCTTCATAGAATTACCACAAACAATACGATAACGCCCCACATCACAAAAAGCATCCCAAACAGCCAAAGTGAACTTGGCGAAGCCACCATATAGGGCTTACAATAGTAGCACGCAGTGCTATTAGGCACGTTCCTTTGAATAAGGGTACTTTTGCTGGTTCGGATTCCTGCAGAATCCTCGTTTTTCTGCATATTCTGATCTGTTCTGTGGCTTATTCTTCTATTCTTTGGTCTGTTTTGCAAATTACTGACTCCATTCAGCCTATCCCTGCAGTTTATCTTATCCTCTGATTCCGATCTCTACCCTCGCCCATGTCTTATAATCCCCAGTCAGCTTGCTTCATTTTATTTTTCGTAATCTGTATCTACCCATACATAATCATCTCCCCTGTGTCTAACCAAGTCATCTATGATTCTTAAACCCGAAATACAATCGAGCAGGAACAGACATTGCTCGAATAGCTTGAATCTTATCGAGTGAGCTATAGAACAATTGCTCGAACGAGGGACTAAATTTACGACTCTTATGCTCATCCGGGTGTTTGGGGATATCTATGACATAGTGATGAACTATTGGAGGATACCTTTTGATGATACCTGAATATAGTTATGGCTCCCAACACCTGTTCAGTTCCTGGCCTCTAGGCCACTACTGCTGACTCGCCCATGGCCCCATTATTTGACCTATGATTAGCTTCCACTCCTTTAGCACTACTAATGTTTTGTACCACTGCTATTGGCTACCACTATCTGATCTGCGCTAGACACCCCCCCCCCCCCCCCCTCACACACACACATTCACTTACTACTGACTGGCTCTCAGTACCTATATTAGAACTCTTCAGCCCATATGGTTCCAGTTCATGTCACAACCATACTTGGCGTCCACTACTATCGTCCACTGAGTTCCAATGTGGGCACATAGAACACATTGGAACTTAGGGGACGTACTAGTAATCGAACACAGTTTTCTTGTTCTAACGACTCGAATGTTAAGGATCGGATGAGCTAAAGAGCCATGAGAGTAATTGCTCAAGGCGTAAATACTCTAGCGACACTTCGTGATTACTTCAAATGAGCCAAAGAGCAATGAGAGCAAGTGCTTCTAAGATTGACTCCCCTTACGACTCTTGTGCTCATCTGGGTATTGCAGGATATCTATGACATGGTGACGTACTATTGGGGGGATACCTTTGGAGGATGTCAGTGACGTAGACCAATCTTTTGAACCTCCGTTGACTTTCAAATCATTTGTTGTTGGTCCCACGTCCATAGGTCATACCATGCTTGAGATTTGACCGTGACCCACATTCAAAATTTCGGCATCACCTACTCTTTTGAGTTGCGAGATACATGTATAAACTTGGAAAATACATTAAGGGGTCCTAAAATGTGATTCCGAAAAATGCACTCAATGACCCCTGAGTGACCTCAGTCACCATGACCCATATTTTTACCCTACTGCGAGCTTTGTCTGATTTGGTGTTGGTCCAGCGCCAAAGGTCATACCATGCTTGGAATATGAGCATCGCCCACTTTCAAAATGCTGGCTGACCACTTTTTGAGTGTTAAATTACATGTGCAAACTTCCGGAATGCATTGGGGGTGGGGGCATTTTGAAAAATGTACTCAATGACCCCTCGGTGACCTCAGTGATCTTGGCCATACTATTAACCTCCATTGAGTTTCGAGTCATTTGGTTGATGTTTGACCCACGCCCACTTTTTTAGTATAACAATACACGCGTGAACTTCGGCATTGCATTAGGGGGCATAAAATGTGATTTTCAACAATTCTGAAAAATGCACTCAATGATCCATGGATGACCCTAGTGACTTTGGTCCACATTTTGAACCCCCATTGAGATTCGCCACATTTGATGTTGGTCCCAGGTCCATAAGTTATACCACAGGCCCGTCGGAACGAAATTTATATTGGGGGGGGGCTGATATTGCTAATTTGGGTGAACTGGCTGATAGTAAATGGGTAAGGGGTATCCAGATGCCGAAGGCATCTGGCGCGAGTGCTGAAGGCACGAGCTTTTTGAGGGAGGGGGGGGGGGAGAGGGGAGGGTTACTCCCCCAGAAAATTTTTTGAAAAGTGCAATCAAAGGAAGCATTCTGGTAGCTTTTGAACCAAAAACCTCTTGATTTTTTTAAACGGCAAAAGTTGTTTTTTTAACAAAATGTTTCAAAAATCCCAATAGAAACCCATAAGATTTGGGAACGGTTCTCATACCGGGCTCACCTGCAGGCCGTGGCCACATTCCGTCATGCTAAAAAACAGTCAGGCCTTATGGTGGATTCATTAGTTTTATCATTACGCCAACGGTTGTCGTGGTCTTCTGAGCTGCCAAAGGAATTGCTCAAAACGTTTGCACATCAACATATGCAGGTGCATGTTATACATTCAGTGATACGTTCATAATTCTAATCCAGGGGCGTAGTAAGCTAATTTTATTGGGGGGGGGGGGGAGGGGTAGGACCTATAGTCCCATGACGCGACGAGTCGTCCGAGCGGCGAGTGGGGGTGAACACGAGAGGGGATATCCTCTGTCTCGTTGGTGGGGGGTCCGGGGGCCTCCCCCGGGAAAATTTTCGATGTAAAAAGATGTAAAAACATGCATTCTGGTTGATTCTGTGCAAATAAATCGTATATTTCTATAGTATGACGCGAAGCGTCATCCGAACCCCGAAAAGGCGAGTGGGGGTGAGTACGAGAGGGGGTACCTCCCCGTCTCGTTGGTGGGTGTCCGGGGGGCTCCCCCGGGAAATTTTTTTAATTTAAGATGTACAAATATGCATTCTGAGTGATTCTGAGCAAATACATCGTCAATAAGGAAATACTTCAGCTCTCTGATCAATTCAGCGTGATTTCCGAGCAGAATGACAGGAATAGTGAACATGCAATGAATTACCCTGTGGTTGGTTGGGGTTTAACATCGCTTTCCACAATTAGGCGAAAACACGACTGTCAGTTTTATTGGTGGAAGAAAGCCCACATGGAACCCACTCAATCCAGTAATCATTAACAGTAATGTCGGAATATGGTAACCAGTGGGCATCCCGTGTGGAGAAACCACCAACCCAGCCAAGTAAAGCCTACTTTTGACAAATTTGTGGGGGTGGGGGAAATATCTCCCTTACCTCCCCCCCCCCCCCCCCACAACCGGTTCCTACGCCACCGTTTTAATCTGAGTTCAATAATGTAATGTCCGGTTTTATTCAGATTACATCGGTTGCTCCCATCATGGATAAACTAACGACGAAATATGAGCAAATTATTGGGGGGGGGGGGGGGCTGCAGCCCCCCCCCCCCCCCCCCCCGGTTCCGACGGGCCTGTACCATGCATGAAATATTAGCGTCACCTAATTTCAATATTTTAGGCTCCGCTCACATTTTGAGTGTAAAAATACATGTATAAACTTCGGCAATGCATTAGGGCCCATATAGGGGGTCATAAAATGTGATTTCCATGCATTCCGAAAAGCGCACTCAATGACCTCTGGGTGACCTCTGTGATCTAGGGCCATGTGTTGAACTTCCATTGAGTTTCGACTCATTTGGTATTGGTCTCAGAAAAAAACTTCCATATCACATATTGTGATGACTCCAAAACAAGGGTTGAAATTTGCGGGTGGGGAGTGGTGTGGAAACTCGGTGCATAATTTCAGTTTTGTTTGCAAATCATTTGCGTTTTTTTGTATGAAGCTCTTCAAATACAGTACACAACAATATATTTATGACTACTTCAATACCCATATCTGATTACTTTATGGAACACATTACAGTTAAAACTAAAAGTCCCGTCTGGAACTGTGCGCTTATCTGGGTTTAATTGCGCGTAGGAATTGAGCGCAATTGCCATATCGAATGGCATCCAAAGCACGGCAGGTTCTCCTGGTTGCTCACAGCAAACACGGGCAATGTTTCTGCCGATGGACCTCCGGGCTACCCGGAGGTCCATTGGCTGAAACATTGCTTGTGCACAGGCCATATGTACAGAATTTGATAGCCTCACTATGGTCATAACGCGCAGATTAACGCGCAGATCGACGCGCTATTTGTGCGCATTTCATGACAGGACTTCTAGTTTTAACTGTAAATGCTCTCAATGCGGGGCACAGAAGTTATTTCTGCTTTCTTGAAATATTTTATCTGTTTTCTTTATGAAAATCTTAAAAGGTTGATTCAAAAAACCCATTTCCGATTTATTTAAATATAGTTTACTCCTGAAAATAAGTCTCCATAAATTCTCTTTCTCTCGTTTAGTTGTGATACTTTCACCATTTTCACGCAGATTCAAATTTACTGATCATAGTAAATTCTGTTTCTCTAGTTACAAAACAATTTTGCACACATTCTAGAAGCTAAACATATTTTGAATGACATAATCCACAGAAACTTCATTTGCTAAAGCACTCAATGGTGCAAGTCCATTGATTGCATGTCAACATGGGCAACATTGACACATGTATAAGTTAATGCCTCTAGTTGAGTGAATCGGTAGGAGTGGAGAAACTAATCACATACTAGACAGACTGAGTTGCTTGTTAACCTTTTCCAAACGGTATACGTAAGTGTTCATGTAAATTTTATATCAAATTGTGACGAATTTGATATTCTTTTTATCGCATAATGTCCAATTTAACCTATGACCTACAGTAACTACAAAGGCTGACCAGGTGCCATCACTATACATCTTTTACAATTGTATTTTCTAGAACTAAATTTTCTAGTTAGGACTTTAAATGGGTTAAAATGAATCATTAGCATTTTCAAAGATGTGACAATTTTCCTGTTGGCTAATTGTCATATCTTTTAAAAGGATAATAATTGATTTTAATCAGTTATATTGATAGGTAAAAATTACAATTCTAGAAAATACAATTGTAAAAGTTTTATAGTATTGGCTCCAGCTGTATTTTCAAAATTCGTCAACCAAATTTTATTAGTTTTTTCACCCTTTGCATCATAAACATAGCTTATGCTACCTTATTGAAACGATTTCGTGAATAGCGTTCCACTGGGAGACCATAAGCTACGTTTTCGAGGCAAAAAAGGGAAGATTTTAGATTCAAGAAATATTTAACAAATGTTTCGTGTGTTAATCGTGTGAAGTCAACAGTTAATGAAAAAAATTACTTCAAAAACAGAAAATGTCGGAGTGTTAGAACGTCACGTCGACATCTGAAGTCAGAGGCGGCAGAAGCCCAAAAGGGGGGAAGGGAGGGGCTCACACCTTTCTGGGCACCGTAATGGTGCAGGATGGAAAATAATTTTATTTTTCTTCGGGGGGGGGGGGGGGGGGGAGGGGCAATGGTGGTTGGGCGGTGTATTCATGCAAAATATATAAATTTATATTAGCTACCCCTCACCCTTGTTCCCGACCTATTTAAGACAGTAACCTCAGCGACCTCAAACTCAACCTTATTGTCATTATTTTGCGACGATCTTGGATATTGACCGGTCAATATTGAATTGTCTGGCATCAGCTGTCTTCCTGTGGCATCGGCTGTCCTCGGGTGTTACGTTACCACAGATTAGGATAGTGATCTATTTGTATTCAATAAAATTTTGATCTTGAAAATCAATGTGGTCATATATGTATAGGTGATGTGTAGTAGGCATAGGAGTTACCTACATTATGTCGGAAAAACGTGCCCCCTGTGCCAATACCTCCCCGGATCCGCCGCCCTTGTCTGAAGAGAAGAGACGTGTTTATTAAACGTGTTAAGGACGACATTTCCTTAATGCGCTGTCTGATTGCGAGTATGGAATAAAAGAAAATTCAGTGACAGGTTATCCAGCAACGTTATGAACAACCAATAGTTAAGGAGGGTGTTGCATTAAATTGTTAATGCCAACGGTACAAATACAAAATAGAATCGTCCAATCACAATAGCAAGTATTGCATGCGGCAATTCCATTCAGTAATTTAGTGTTGGGAGAGTTAACGGAATGGGGTGGGGGGGTGGGGGGGGTGGGGGCAATTATACATCTCTTCCCTTCAAACCTGTTCCCATTGGAAGTTTTCCCGTGGACATTTGTTGTAAAGGCCTGCACAAATGAAATCTTTTGGGCAGGTTTTGTTTCAGGTAGGCCAAATCATTTTCCGAATGTTTATTAGTACGGTACAGTCGTTGTGGACTGGTCGTAATCCACATCTGGGTAGTGATGTCCACGCATGCATTTACCAGGTAATAAAAATCATTAGCAGCAAACTTGTATTTAATGAAGAACCGGGTTGTACCCGGTGCTTCATTAATTAAATTTGTGATGATTAATCCTTTAATTGGTGTTTGGAATCTAATATTTTTGCGGCCGTGGAAATATTGCCCATCAGTGGAAAATGAGCAGTCCATGGCGGCCGTACTGCACAACAGCAAAGAAAAGGCGGTAGTGAAAAACCTTTTGTTTCCGCCTGTTTATTTTCGCGACACCTGTAGCAGACGTTCATGTTCTCTTTCCCTACCAGAAACCGTACTATCCATTTTTATGCGGAACAAATAAACTTCACGCGAGTGGGTTCATGAAATGTGCAATTAGAAGTAATTGGTGACTTCCTGTAAAACCTTAATTCATTTATTATTCGTAGAATATTGACCAAAGGTTAAACCTCAGACAGTTGGAGATTAAAGTAAATATTGACAACCAGCATTGTTGAATACTTGATAGACTGTCCGCTGCAGTCAATGAAGCTGTCACTTGAAGGAGCCAGATTGACCCATTTAGTAGCTAAGACTGTATCGGTGTTTAAAAAAACACCGCGGTATAACGGTATATTGAAAGACTGTTCAGACCTCTGAACATACGTACCATAATCGGGACTTGAGACGACACAATAGGAACAAATCAGCATGTCTTGATGATACAACCCTTCACCCAACAACGCAGACGATATCAAAATTTATTTTTTTAAGCATTAGTTTATCGACTTTTTCAAAAAAATTCAAGAAAATCGTATCAAGTGATCCTTCATTGGAACGAGCTCGTCGAGCCCGTTCCAATGAGGAATCACCTGATATGGTTTTGTTGAATTTTTTTGAAAAATAATATTTGTTCAACTGAGCTGTGTCTGGAATTTTTCTAGCGGGGCAGCGAAAATGTTTCCGGGAGGGGGGGGGGGGCTACACCCCCCCCCCCCCTCCGTGGTTGCAGGCCTGTCTGCGAAATTTGTGTATTAACCGGGCGGGTGTTGCCAATTCGTCAGGTAGAGGGATAATTTTATTCGTTTATGACCACAGTTAAAAAACTCAAGGCGTCTTGTAAATTAAATTGTGGTTAACCCTTTACCGACATGAAAGGCAGACGACACTTGCAAAAAAAATTCTTGACCGGGTTAGCTAGGTTGTCGAGAACCTAGTTTTACGGGGCTGATAATCACAAAAGTAGTCTCTTTATTGATTAGAATGTAGTTTGTGATCTGATTGTGATCTAGTTTCGATACACTCACAGAAGTGCTCTAAGTTTTCATAAATAAGATGCGACGCTAAGATACAATAATATTTTTTGAAACAAATATCACCTGATATTCAATGTTATCGCAGGTCTTTTCGACAGTGAGAGTCTATAGTTTTGTTTTCAATGTTCACGCTGGTCCAAAACTGTCTGGTGCGAAATTTCTCGCCATTCTTGTTATTTTAGTGCCAAACAAGTGGTTGGTGCCAAAATGCTAATGGGTGGAGATTGGGTATTGTTTCACTGTCGGATCCAAATAAATTAATAGCCCTTAAATAGTACATCGACTATTTTTAGATTCACTCGTCTGAAATATTTCAGTTAATTGGTAAAGCGAACCCACTGAAATATTCCAGACAATTGATTCTAAAAAATTCCATAAACATTCATTTTCTTTGAATCAATGCAAGAAACTTCTTCAATCGAGGCTTGGTTTGATCGAATCCTTAATGACTTTATCAACACGATTGGACACGTTTTCGGACAAAATAATTATGAATGAAAACTCATCACAGCTAAAGTTGTATGATTACACTACGTAGTGAAACAAATTAACTTAATCTGACTTGCTTATTGCTAGAGCTGAAATGGTTAACCTATTAATCGATTAGTCAATGATCAACATCTTGATCGATCCAAAAAGTAATTGATCGATTAACCGTTACTTTTGAATTACTGCATTATATGGGTTAACAAAGGAACAAACTTGCTCCAAAACAGGCAAACATTGTCACACTGGCTCACATCAATTATATGAGACAAAGTAAAGCATGCAAGTTACTTGCTGACATACTTGTTTACTTGCATGATCATCAAACTGTATCAGTAGCTGGAAATGATCATGTTTAACCCTTTACCCATTGCGGGTAGCACACGATACTTGCAAAATAAATTTATGAATTACTAAGCATTTTCAATTTTTGTCTCAAAAACATGGCTTATGACCCCTCATTGGAACGGGCTCAATGAGGGTTCATGCTGTAAATCATCAAGGGTATGGAAATTATTCAGATGTCTGTTTGGACAAGTGATTAATCGTTTAACCAAGGTTAATCCACGTGATTAATCGATCAAGAAAACCTTCTAACCGTTTCAGCTCTACAAATTAACTGAATCTGACTTGGTTATGGCCTGGGATCAGTCTAGCCCTTAAATAGTCCTTGGCCTATTTTTTGGAATCAGTAGATGAAACATTTCAGCCGGATGAAAAAAAAAACGAAGCTGAACGGTTTGCTTTTTCGACCAACTGAAATATTCCATTCGATTGAATTTAAAAATGCAATAAATATAAATTTTCTTTTAATAAGCGTGAGAAATGTTCCCCAATCGAGACTTGCTCTAGTCGAATCTACGATGCCAGTAATATTAGATTTGTTTGTTGACTAAATAATTTTATTCTGAATATATAGTGGGAGAGGTACATGGACGTGGCTAGAGGTTTCCGATTGGGGGGGGGGGGGGGTGTATGGTAGGGAATTTCCAACTAAGGGGAAGGACCGGAGGGGGAACCTCCCTCCCGGTCCCTCCCCTTAGTTGGAAATTCACTACCGAGAAAAATTTTGAAAATGAAGCCATTGATTCTAGTAACTAAAATGTCAACACATTTATGATAGAACTATCAGGTTATTATTATTTGGTATTCTTCTGGGAATTGAAATGTGCTAAACAAATGCCCCAGCTGAGAACTTTGAGCAATTCACACTGTCCTTACATTAAATCAGATCTTATACAGGAATGATCAATTTACGATGTTTCATCATTTTGTAACTGTGAATGATGGAATTAACTCAGGGTAACGATTTTACATGATGTGATTTTCTTGAAGTGCATTTCGAGGATTTTTTTTATTACGATAAGTAAACGTACTATAGAAATCTCGTATCGATTGACATCATGCATACCTTTGAAGATCGCTATTGCGTACACTGTAATTGTAAATAGTAACAGATAGAATTTTTGCCGAGTTGAAACTACTCATGACTTGCCCTCCGAATTTCCAACTATAAGAAATTTTGGCCAGGATTGGGTGGGGGTTGTGGGTGACACCCCCCCCCCCCCCCAACCCCCCTGTCGCCACGTCCCTGGAGAGGTATCAATATGAAACTCTATTATCAACATGAGATGTTTCGGCAACTGAAGAACGAAAGAAAAGCAAAGGTGTTCTGGGATAATGTGATTGTGTCATCAGAATAAAACTTCCAATTTATTAAAAAATGGAATAGATTTAAATCCTAAAAATGAAAGTTAAAATATCCGAAAGCTCAATGGTACGCAGAAGTGATGACGTTTGCATTAAAAGGAAGTTAGATGAGGTATGGGGTACGTTAAAAACACCACGACAAACTGTATTGTTGAAATGCAGTCACGAGATTTAAATTCTCCATAGTTGATAAGGTGGTCTCTTGTCAAGAAATTCGACTGTTCAAATATTCCGCATCGACCGTACAAGGGACAATATAAATTCCAAATTATAATTATATTAGTATGAGAAGGTTGCAACACTTAATTCCACATTCTCCAGTTCAGTGGAAATTAGTGAGAATATTCTTTTTCAAATTTCCTGAGTGACGTAGAATCAAGAAAGAATGGTGATTTTGTTTATAGAAACTGGCAGAGCGGACGGTCATGCCCCAGCCGAGAGAGTTTCCTTCAATACCAAACGAAAAGAAAGGAAAATCTATCGGCGTGGATACGAACCCGCGCTATGCCAGTTACTATAATTATATTCTCAGAGAAAAGTGCTCAGTAGATATCAAACCACAAGGCAGGGCCTTTATATGGGCGCATGCGATAAATATGAGGTCACTGGTGTTCCGTTCGTTCTTGAGGTCATTATTTCAACCACACCCGTTGCGTTGTGTAAAACCTGCGCAAGAACCCCACTTCCCTTTCCCTCGTAGGGTATATATGACCCACCTCACGTGACCTTTATTTATAAAACAATATGCGAAATGGAGCGACAACGATAGCGGTTACCATTGGGCAGGAATAACCGTCAGCAGCATGCAAAGAGTTAACTGCTGAGAGTTCGAACACCTCGAGAACTTTCCGTTCCGGGAAAGTTTTCGAGGTGTCCGAACACTCTCTGTCAGCATGAATTGTGGGGAGGGTGCTATCTCAGCGTACCGTCCTATCGGGTGGGGAGATAAAATGGCTGTCCACTGTGCGGAGAGAGACACACTCCGTGCAGGCCAAATATCCCTTCGTAGTATTCGAGAAGAGCGAGGCCACGAAGTTGCCGCTACGAAGGTCATCCAACACACCTGAGCCATTGAACAAAGGAGAGGCGTTAATGTAAGTTGCATAACTTGTTCGCCAATCCTTGTAAAACAAATAAGATTAAATAGAATTGTTTTAACTTTTGAGTCCGTTTCACGCCAGCCATTTCCACGTGTGATTTGTTTTGGAAACAAAGGTCATGTGATGGGGGTCACACGCAGCCAACATGGGAAATGCTGATCTCCAGTAATACCACCTCTTTGTGCTGACGATCTCATATCTGACTTTTCAAGTGCCCCCCCCCCCCCCCCCCCCCCCCGTGACTTTGCTGGAGAGATCCGATTTCATGGTCTTCAGAAACTGAAAAAATCTGACAGATAAGAGCATGCCAAGCGTTTTAAAAAGTGGCTAGAGTACATTATACATGAATATTGAGTAGGTCGATTTCCTTTTGTTATTCACATTTGAGAAAATCATATACAACGATAACCTAAATAATCCACCGCAAATTAAATGTGTTCACTGCAGTCAACTCCAATGGCGATTAAATAATTCAACTCTTTTATTTCAATTGGTGATAGGGGATACTATCGCAATGGTGTAATAGGTGACCTGCCGTTAGAAAGAGATGGGCTGAATCGTGTGCTTGGAAGAACGGACTAAAACTGTAGAATCGTATGTATCTCTGGGTTTCTTTTTAGTTAACCCTTTACCTAACATGAAAAGCAGACGACACTTCATTACCAAAAATTCTACCGGAATTGTTGGGAATGGCAAAAAAAAAATGTTTTCACAACTAATTTTTTTCATTTTTTGGCTCAAAAACATAGGTTATGACCCCTCACTGGAACGAGCTCAAAGAGCTCGTTCCAAAGAGGGTCCGAACCTATGTTTTTGAGACAGAAAATGAAAAAATTATGAAAATTGATTGTCGATTTTTGTGAATAGCGCTGGCCGTTACGTTGGGTAAAGGGTTAAAACATTAAGTGAACGAATTTAAGTCTTAACTCTTTTGAGGTGTTTGTCGCAAAAATGCCACTTCTAACGTTGGGCCCGCGAATCATAATATTTTGCTCGAGTCGAATCAGACAAAAGCGTTCACATCGAATAGATACTCAATCGTCGAATCGAGTTGCATTTCCAGCAGCTCCAACGATGGTTCTGGGCATCGAGAACTTTGCCCCCTATTAACCTGACACTATTTGGTTCACAGTGTATGTTTGCTAGGCTATTTCGTACCGTCATAGGTCCATATGAAGCCAGGCTTTATATGGACGTGTAAGGGTGACGGTACGCGAAAGTCCAGCACATATACCATTTGCTAAATCCCCCCCCCCCCCTCGATTTATGGGGAGATAAATCACCCTTTACAGTTCAATCTGAATGTTGCAGTAATTCGTGTTTTTCTTACACAATAACCCAACATATTTCGACTCGAATCGGAACAGTAAAGGGTTTCTGAACTAACACGATCCTCGAAGGTACACCGCAACACATCTAATGTTAACCCCTATTGCCGAGGTAAATGCGATTGAACCTGTTGCTGCATGTTCAAAAACTTGATGGGGGCGCGGTGGCTCATTAGGTAGAGGTGTTGGCTGCAAGCCGATAGATCTTCAGTTCGAATCGTACCTGCGGCAACTGCGTTGTGTCCTAGGGAAAGACACTTCACACTCATTGCCCATGTGGGGTCACGGTGGCGTTGTGTAATAAGGCGACTGCACGTCGATGGTGCACTTGTCTTCAACCAATGCTAACCCTGCTTGTGGGGGTTAGAATGTTGGTGAGCCTCACAGTTGCTCGCCGTTGTTCGGTGGTTCTCTCCAGGTACTCCGGTTTCCTCCACCCGTAAAACTGTCCGACAAGAGGTGACCCTGGCTGTCGAAAGTGTTGTTAAACCCCAATAATTACTAAATAAATAAATCAAACGATTGACCAACTACACTATATTATATCAATCGGTTACCAATCGTCCGTTGAGCGGAACAAGACGCCATCTGCTCATTGCATTGATGGTGCCATCTGAAAAGCTTTTGCTTTGCCGACTGTGTCTTGTTCTACTCGATGGTGAGGGTGGTGAATTCAGAGTAATGTTGGTGTACATAGCATCTATGTTAACGAAAAGCGCGCATTAACAACCTTTCTGGTTTGCAGAATGGAAAGTTGGATGCCGTGTGGGCCTTTGTTTTACAAAATAAGCGTTATGACCCAAGATTGTGGCCAAAATGACGGCCGATATTACCGATTTTCCACATGTTTGCTTTTAACCTGAGACAGACCCATATATCATAAGAAAATGTGGGATATAAGGACACTACTGCCCTGCATTTGTTCTCCGATTTGTTCAGTGGGGAAAATGAAAAAAAAAACGTTCAACAAAGCCGTGATCTAGCCGTGGTTGAGGTAGGGGTGTAGGTGATGACCTCTACAGCAAAATCGTACCTCCCCAACTGAGAGCTGCCCACCGTTCTCTCCTCGGCTGTCTGAAAAGATAATTACAAAAAGATCAGAACAGACTCAGATAGCATGATTTAGATTATATTATTTTATCAAATATTTCTTCCATGGAGGCCCCTTGGCCCTAGTCTCTGTGAGACTCCATACCACCCCAGCCTATCCAGACTCCAAAATTGTTTAACCCTTTACCCAACGCAGACGATATCAAAATTTATTATTTTAAATATCATTTTTTCAAAAAATTTCGACAAAACCATATCATGTGACCCCTCGTTGGAACGAGCTCGATGAGCTCGTTCCAACGAGGGGTCACATGATATGGTTTTGTTGAACTTTTTTGAAAAATAATGTTTTTTCAACTGCTGATTTTGCATATTACGCGGGCGGCTGCGGCCGATTCGTTGGGTAAAGGGTTAACCCTTTGTGAACCATGGCAGTATCTTCCATGTCCGTTCAGTGGCAGCAGTTGGAAGAGTCCATAATCATTATATGAGAGTATACCAATTAAAATTTTCAACGGGCAGCCCTGAGGATACACGTTGAAAATATTGATGGGTCTTCCCAGACATTCGCTTAGCAGTCGTCCTACTTAATGAAATTATGACCTATCGTGTTCCTGGGTCAGAAAAAAATGGCTCTTAGTTTCAAATAGTTAATTAATTTTGTGTATATCACTAGCCGGCAATAGTCGTTACGTTGGTGGAAAGAATTAAGGGGAATGTAATCAGAAACAATAAGGGGAAAATCACCAAATAGCACCTTTGGCAAAAAGGTTCATTAATTCCAGTTTGTGGTTTTTTTTAGTTTATTTGCATTCTATACCAAAAATATACATCATGAGAACTACAGTTCTGTTTTAACCGTTTAAAAATTCAATAAATTCACTTTTAAAAAAAAATATTTTTCTGGGCACTCATCCTCATCGTGGTGAGGTTCAACATCGAGCAAAACACCATCAGCGGTTCTGTCTTTTTTGTGGTGTATATCACGCCTGAATATTCTATATATTGTTTCACAAGGAAATAAAGTTTGAAAGTTTTGAAAATGTGTAAATGAAGCTGATGTAAACAAAATTCCCCATGCTGGCGAGGCGAATAGGATATGTCGAGAAAGAATAGTGGGTCATTTCAGACCAAAATCATTTCTATGAAAGTGTTTAACTCAGTACAAGTACCATTACAGTTAAAACTAGAAGTCCTGTCATGAAATGCGCACAAATAGCACGTCGAACTGCGCGTTAATATGTTCGTTATGACCATAGTAAGGCTATCAAATTCTGTACATATGGCCTGTGCACAAGAAATGTTTCAGCCAATGGTCCTCCGGGTAACCCGGAAGTCCATTGGCAGAAACATTGATTGTGTTTGCTTTGAGTAACCAGGAGAACCTGTCGTGCTTTGGATGCCATTCGATATGGCAATTGCGCGCAATTCCTACGCGCAATTAAGCCTAGATAAGCACACGGTACATGACAGGACTTCAAGTTTTAACAGTATGTTGAAAATAACTCAATCCAAAGAACGCTCAGATATGACCCAGGAATGTCATCTGAAAAAAACTTTATTTTCCAAGCAGCGTGGTTTAGGTGTATGTATAAGTAACATTTAAATGCACCAGTTGCATTGGAAGAGAAATGTTGTCTCACTCACCAGAGTCAAAACATTATGTACATTTGATGACATTGTTATTTAATTTGATCACAACACTGTATGAGTTGCATCACATTCTACGGAAGCCCATTGTGCCAACATATGAAGCGGGGGATCAAGCATTGCGAATATTCGCAACGCATTGCAAATATTCGCAATGCATTGTCATTCAACATTGTGAATATTCGCATCTAACAATTGAATGCGAATATTCGCAAAGTTGAATGCGAATATTCACAATAATCCCACTTCACATGTTGGAAACCCAACGGAATATTCGCAATGTTGAATGCGAATATTCGCAATGTGAATGCAAATATTCGCAGTGCTCCCACTACACATGTTGGCCCCAATGAGCTTCCGTAACATTCAAAGAACAAGAGTGTTTGTCAGGGACTCCTGAGGCCCCGTAAGGCCTGGGCTGACGTGGGGTTATTTAGTCCCGCTGATGAAGTTGCGGGAAAATTAGACCAACGTGGAGGGTCGGAATCCAAGTGTCGCGAACTCGGCGCAGGGAGCTGAGTTAGACCGACGCCGTGATTCCTTCTCTGCCAAATTAGCCTGAAATAGGTTCGATTTCCGTGAGGTGTGATTCCTAATCACTTCAGGCTGTATAATGGAAAGAATGATTTAAAGTAACAACGATTCTTTTATTTACACATAAAAATAAATCCGTTTCAATATTTCAACAATCAACAATTCGATTCTTTTCACAGAAAATGGGTCGCTACGGTTAAATAATTCTAAACAATCATATAGTCATTCTATAGCCCTGTACTGGCACTATAGTCTACACACTGGAAATGTTACTACCGTGAGCTCGCCATAAGAGCTTCACAAATCTGAAATGTTATTACTGTGAGCTCGCCATAAGAGCTTCACCCGCTTAGGCTCAAATGTCAACGTCTGCGCGTAACTGTACCTCTAGCTGCCGGAGGGTTCCGACCAGCAATGTTCGTCATCTATAAGGACACCGTACTTCTGATTTGGGTCAGATATTGTCTACTCATACCTTATGTGCCTTTTGAAAGTCCTCCGTGAAAGTCCTATTGAAATATTCACCGTTCCTGGTTGAATTCACGATTCACAAATGCCCTTTTTGTGCTAGGGTGAAATTGTCACTCACACCGATCTCCAGTCGGTATTACGATGCTTCGACAGCAAAACAAACTACTCAGAACGCAATCAGTCTGACGCTTCAAAGGGTTAATACGCACAGTACAATTAACCTACACTTCTGACTATTGCAGGCCGATACCTGCTACTCGACAATCTAAACTTTATCGTAACACCTAGTGTGTTCCTTCTCACGAATTCGGCCCCGTAGCCGCCTATCAACGTTAAGCTAAATCAATCATGGAATGCCCTCTCTGGCGATTCCAGCCGTGTCAGGGTCCTTGTTATCGAAGGTACCCTTGTGCCAGGAAACAGAGTCCGCCTGTCCTGGACTTCACCAACGCGTGTGTGACCCCAAGTGTGTGTCTAATGCTCTGCTCTTCAAGGTATATATACTTTTTACCCTAAACTGTCAGGTGGACCGACGCTCATCTGTCCACCTGTCAAAACGGTGGGAGATGACGTATATCGAGGCAGAATCAATACAAGTCATCTCGCGCGTGACTTCACTTGTCGAGAAAACCGATTCGTTCTTGCCATCTAATGATCAGGTGACGATACGATAGACATTTCTATCGTTTTAGAATCTCGTTTCTTAATTGACCGTGACGATATCTTGACACCAACCGATTACGTCTCGTAAGACTCCGACTACTGTAAATGAGATTAGACCTTATCTAACATACCGTTTCTCCCCTGGGTCCCTGCGCTAAAGCTGGATATACACCACGTGTGTTTTTTCCAGCTTTACAAAGAAGTGAAATTCATGTAGGTTTTTCGCCTTGATGCGGAATATATTTTGAACTTACAATATCTTTAAATATGAGGCCCCTTGCCCCTATATTTAGGCTGGCTTTGCCCTGACAACTCCCTTCCCGAGAGAAACACCCTGTGTATCTCTTAAAACACAAGGGGCAAAGCCACGCACGCTCGCCTCTCACACCTTTTTACGATCTACCATCATGTTCAAGACTACAAAACTGTACCCTAGTGGTCGTGGGGTTCATGACCGGGCTCATGCGTCGGCCATACCGATTCCCACGACACACACGGTACCACATGCTCCCGTCTTGCGGGTTTACATATGGAGAGTAGCCTTATTCTTAGATTTGCAGCACTCTCTCTCTCTCTGTAATACTATATATTTACACATATATATAACATACACATTTTTATACACATTCGCCCATTTTGCAAACAGCTCACTTGGCACTCACTCCGACGAGTAACACCGTCCGCGTCTTTGCGTCAGATGGGTTAATTCCAACGGAGTGTAACTTCGCCTCCCATTCCCCTATGACTTGTGAAGGGGCAAACGACCCCTGCATTATGTTGAGCCTCACCCTCGCAAAGCTCAACCAGGGGATTAAACTTGTGCCTCACACACTCACACATTCAACACACAGATTTCCCGACCGCGCCTTTGCGACAGACGGGGTTAGTGTGCCTCACACTCACAACAAACTCCCGTCAATAAAAACAAGCGCGGCTTCCCCGGGCCTTAACACCGGGTTTGTGCATCCCATACTTACAAAACTCGACACACAGGCTCCCCGTCCACGCACACGCGACAGACAGGGCAGTGTTTCTCACATTCGCACTCACAACCAACTCTAGTCAGCAGTCAGAGCAATAATAATACTAAAATAAGAAAATTCCTCCGGGCCTTAACACCGAGTTTACGAAGCCCATCACCTCACCCACAAAAAATATTTGCGACTGGAGCCCCCGTCCCAGACACCAGGCCCACAGCCACCCAACTATTGCTTCTTTATAACCACCGACCATTGGTAGGGGCCCGGTTCCCAGTATCCCCTTGGGTAACCCTTGACACACCCCTACTTCTCGCCACGCCATTTCTACGGGTATTCCACCAGGGTCCCCATATCCTGTCGTTGTCGCATTCCCAAGAGCTTCCCTTGGCGCTATATTCCCCAGGCTCACTCGTCCCGGCGATTACCGTCGTTCGAACGACACTGGCCGTCCTTGGCCCTTGTGCCGTCGACCCCCCGGTCCATTGCGACGACTTCTTGCGCACATTGGGCGCTGTGCGCCCCGGCACTCTCTACGTGGTCTCCGCCACCTAGGATGCTTCTCCTTTGATTTGTGGACCCTTTTCTCGGTCCCCTGGGCGCCCACCTTAGCGGTCCCATCCACTTTAACATACTCAACTTGTGTTGACCCGTGCCCTCTCAATTCTGGGGAAGTTTGCCCAGCCATTTGCGTGGGTCTGGCCTCCCCTCTCCACACGGGTGACACCGACTTCTTGGGGCGCTCAACTCCCCCACATAAATTTGCTTGAGGGTCTTTCCCCAATGATCCCATTGGGTTCCCTCGCTGTTTGGCGTTTCGCCTGGACCGCCTGCGGCCCCTTCTCCTTAATTGGACAGGAGTCGTCCCTCCCGAAACTTTCCGACATTTCGTCGTGTAGGGGCCATCCCCTGGACCGTCGGATTGGTTCCCCCTGGGAACCTTCCCCTCCTTACTCGTTGGGCCCTCACTTGGCCCCCTACCCCTGGACCATAACTCATCAGGGCTTGCCCTCACCCCTGGGATATTACCTATGACCAGGTCATACACAGGTGATTCAATGCACCTGGCTTCCACTTCGCCACAATAAAATGGGGTATCCACAGTTATCCTCGCGATGGGGAACCTTCTAACGGTCCCATCTATCAAAATACACAAATGGTCGCGCCCCAGCAATTGCTTGTCGTCAACCAGTTGCTTTCTAACCGCTGCAGAGGAGCACCCAGAATCCCGGAGCAGACGGATTTCCCTTTGTCCCACATACCCTGGGTACACTGGCATATCAACCTTCTCCTGCGAAGTTGTGAGCCTCTCACACATGCCACTTATTATCGGGACAACCTTCCCGCCTTCCAGCCTTAATTCTCCCTCTGTATACATTCCCGGAGGGGACTGTGTTCTGGACCGATAGTTTGACAGAACGCTGCCGTCTGTCTACTGGGCCCTGGATCTACGCGGTCACCTTGCTTCCAACCCCTTGGCGCTGCGTTCTCGGCCCCCTGCTGAGGTGGTCTAATGTTCCCAGTGGTCCTTACCTGCTTCTGCCAGCAGTCCCTGGCAATATGACCCCGCTTGTTGCAGATAAAACAAGTGGTGTCCTTGGGAGCGCTCCCCTTCCGGCTGGTCTGCGACGCAGGAGGATCGGGGTGGTGTTGACTTACGGGTGCCATTGCCAACCCGTTTGCCCCACCCCTAGCCGATTTGGGTGCGTTTACACTCCCACCGTGGGCCTCGATGTAGCGTTCTGCCACAGTTGCCATCTCATCATAGGTGGGCGGACCCCTTTCCTTGATGAACAGGCCCAACTCCTTGGAGCACGTAGTTAAAAACTGCTCCCGGAGAAATAGATCTCGCAGGGCTCCATATGACTCATTCACTTCTGCGAGATCAGTCCAGCGGTCAAAGTACCGCCTAGCTCGGGCAAAATACTGAGGTACTGTTTCTCCCTTCTCCTGCTTAATCTCTCGGAACTTGGTCCGGAATCCTTCTTCAGTGAGCTGGTATCTCCGAAGGATGGCATTCTTCAGCTCACCGTAGTCGTTAAGAAGTGCAGGAGGCATACTGGTATAAGCCTCGAGGGCTTTACCTGACAACAAAGGGCTCAAGCACATAGCCCATGTGTCTTCTGGCCACATTTGACTGGAGGCAAAACGCTCGAACCTCTCCAAGTACGAGTCCAAGTCATCTGTGTTTTCATTGAAATGAGCGAGATGGGGGCGTGGGGCATGAATTGCTACCCCTGCACTCCCATCCCCTGAGCGCCGACTTTCATTCTCCACATCGGCTCTTGCTCTGAGGAGCTCTAATTCTCTCTCGTGCCTCTGTTGTTCTAATTGGGCTTCTCTCTCTCTCGTCTCATTCTCTCTCTCCCTTTCTAACTGAATCTCTCGCTCTTTTGCCTCTCTTGCCTCTTTCTCACGCTCTCGTTCTAATTGGATCTCTCGCTCTCTTGCCTCTCTTGCGTCTTTCTCGCGCTCTCGTTCTAATTGGATCTCTCGCTCTTTTGCCTCCCTCGCTGCTTGGGCCTCTCTCTCCCTTGCGTCATTACGTAAGGCAATCTCCTTGGCCTCACGTTTCTGCTCATCTTTAACGAACTTCTGAAGTTCAGCTCCCTCAAGGCCCATTTCCTTGCCTAATGATACCAGTTGGGCGAGGGGTGTAACAACATCCATTTTGATTTTTTCTTTCTATCTTCAACACTCGTCAGAAAGAATGAAGAAGGAAAAGAAAGAAAGAAAAAAAAATATGGCAATTAATCCTAATTTACCTCTGTAATTTAACGTAGTTAAACGCCCCAATACTCTGAAACCTACCGCAGTTATAATGGCTATTAAGTATCCTCTTGGGGACTACTGTATTGCGATATTAAACCCTTGAATGGCATCAGCTGACCGAACGCGTCAAAACATAAACAGAACCGCCGTTAAAATAAAACAAAATTTCCATATAGCCATTTTTTACCTTTTAGAAATATCCTGGTTAGCCTCGCCAATCAATGTCAGGGACTCCTGAGGCCCCGTAAGGCGTGGGCTGACGTGGGGTTATTTAGTCCCGCTGATGAAGTTGCGGGAAAATTAGACCAACGTGGAGGGTCGGAATCCAAGTGTCGCGAACTCGGCGCAGGGAGCTGAGTTAGACCGACGCCGTGATTCCTTCTCTGCCAAATTAGCCTGAAATAGGTTCGATTTCCGTTAGGTGTGATTCCTAATCACTTCAGGCTGTATAATGGAAAGAATGATTTAAAGTAACAACGATTCTTTTATTTACACATAAAAATAAATCCGTTTCAATATTTCAACAATCAACAATTCGATTCTTTTCACAGAAAATGGGGCGCTACGGTTAAATAATTCTAAACAATCATATAGTCATTCTATAGCCCTGTACTGGCACTATAGTCTACACACTGGAAATGTTACTACCGTGAGCTCGCCATAAGAGCTTCACAAATCTGAAATGTTATTACTGTGAGCTCGCCATAAGAGCTTCACCCGCTTAGGCTCAAATGTCAACGTCTGCGCGTAACTGTACCTCTAGCTGCCGGAGGGTTCCGACCAGCAATGTTCGTCATCTATAAGGACACCGTACTTCTGATTTGGGTCAGATATTGTCTACTCATAACTTATGTGCCTTTTGAAAGTCCTCCGTGAAAGTCCTATTGAAATATTCACCGTTCCTGGTTGAATTCACGATTCACAAATGCCCTTTTTGTGCTAGGGCGAAATTGTCACTCACACCGATCTCCAGTCGGTATTACGATGCTTCGACAGCAAAACAATCTACTCAGAACGCAATCAGTCTGACGCTTCAAAGGGTTAATACGCACAGTACAATTAACCTACACTTCTGACTATTGGATGCCGATACCTGCTACTCGACAATCTAAACTTTATCGTAACACCTGGGTGTTCCTTCTCACGAATTCGGCCCCGTAGCCGCCTATCAACGTTAAGCTAAATCAATCATGGAATGCCCTCTCTGGCGATCCCAGTCGTGTCAGGGTCCTTGTTATCGAAGGTACCCTTATGCCAGGAAACAGAGTCCGCCTGTCCTGGACTTCACCAACGCGTGTGTGACCCCAAGTGTGTGTCTAATGCTCTGCTCTTCAAGGTATATATACTTTTTACCCTAAACTGTCAGGTGGACCGACGCTCATCTGTCCACCTGTCAAAACGGTGGGAGATGACGTATATCGAGGCAGAATCAATACAAGTCATCTCGCGCGTGACTTCACTTGTCGAGAAAACCGATTCGTTCTTGCCATCTAATGATCAGGTGACGATACGATAGACATTTCTATCGTTTTAGAATCTCGTTTCTTAATTGACCGTGACGATATCTTGACACCAACCGATTACGTCTCGTAAGACTCCGACTACTGTAAATGAGATTAGACCTTATCTAACATACCGTTTCTCCCCTGGGTCCCTGCGCTAAAGCTGGATATACACCACGTGTGTTTTTTTTAGGCTTTACAAAGAAGTGAAATTCATGTAGGTTTTTCGCCTTGATGCGGAATATATTTTGAACTTACAATATCTTTAAATATGAGACCCCTTGCCCCTATATTTAGGCTGGCTTTGCCCTGACAGTGTTGTCGAAAAGCAATCACGGGGGTATCTCAAACAACAGAGAGCCGCCCATCGATAAAATCGCTATGTTTCCACGGTAGTTTTTTCGAGGTATAGAGGCGAAACACATTCTGGATTACATTACTGACTGGTACTGCCTACCCTACGTATTGAGAAAATCCTTCATTCCAACATGTATCAAGATGGCTGTTTTCTGTTCACATCGGCCTAATTAACGTATTTACCAACCTTTCATTCATATTCCTTTTATCACACAATATATCAAAAATCTGGATCTGAAAAAAGAGAAAACTGTTGATATTGTTTTTGTAGAGGGTGAACCTCACAACAGCGAGAATAAGAGCCCGGGAAAGATATTTTTAAAGGTGAGCTTATTGAATATTTAACCCTTTACCCAACGTAACGACCAAAACCGGCAAGCGCTATTCAAAAAGAATCGCCAATTAATTTTTTTTATTTTTTTCATTTTTGTCTCAAAAACATAGGTTATGGCCCCTCTTGGGAACGAGATCGTCGAGCTCGTTCCAATGAGGGGCCATAACCTATGTTTTTGAGACAAAAAATGAAAAAAATTAGTTATTCAAGAATTTTGTTTGCAAGTGTCGTCTGCTTTTCGTGTTAGATAAAGGGTTAAATCTTAAAACAATTTTTGAGGACATTATCATATCTTATATATGATATACAATGCAAGTGCGCCAAGAGTGAATCATAAAATATGCAGAGAAGGATTGTACACAATTTTCACAAAAAAATTGTTTATATTTACATTCCCCTTAACACGTGCATCACATACAGGGAGTCGCTTGGCATTTTGCCATGGAGTTGGTGGACATCCAACAGTTATTATTGCCAGTCTATTAGAAACTAGAGGACTCCAAGACAATTTGCTGTTTATGGACCACTGGGGAATTGCCAAATTGCCGCGGAGTTCTCGAGCTTCCTCTGGTCTTGCAGGTAATGGTAATGAGGGATTTTTACTTGGTTAAATTCATATCGGCCTAGATATCAGCTCGAAGTAACTTCATATCAGCCTGAGGCCGAGGGTCGAAGGCTGATGTGAAGTTACCGGCGGCTGATATTGCGGCAGATATAAAACTAACAAAGTAATTACCTCTTTATTTATTGAACCAAAACAAATAATTACAAAATGTTTTCAGATCTGTTACAGTTTTCTGACAGTCTTATTGTTTCTCATTCCTTTCACAGAGTTCACAGTTTCCTCCTCTTCTGGTACAGCTAAACGAACATCTCTGATTCCCCAAGGGACGACAATCGGATAGCGGAACTTATTTATTTTTTGAGGTTTAACGGCACTTTAGACAGCCAGGGTCACATCGTGTCGGACAGTTTTACGGGCGGGTGAAGCCGGAGTACCCGGAGAAGACCACCGAGCAACGGCGAGCAGCTGTCAGACTCCTCAACGAACTAACTTCACACAAGCAGGGTTGGCGTTGGCTGAAGACAAGTGCTGCATCGACGTGCAGTACACCTTTTAGTACACAATGCCACCGTGCCCTCACATGGGCAATCGGGATTAACCCTTTACCTAACAAATCGCCCGCATCCGCCTGCGTAATATGCAAATTGAGCAGTTAAAAAATTAAATTTTTCAAAATATTTCAACAAAACCATATCATGTGACCCCTCATTGGAACGAGCTAATTGAGCTCGTTCCAATGAGGGGTTACATGAAATGGTTTTGTTGGAATTTTTTGAAAAATTTAAAAAAATTATTTTTAAAATAATAAATTTTGATATCGTCTGCGTTGGATAAAGGGTTAAGTGCCTTGCCCAAAGACACAATGCAGTTATCCCGTGCACCTTTCGGTTTGAAGTTCAATGCCGTAGCCATCGAGCCACCGCGCACACAGGGTAGCAGTACCATCTCTTTTCCCACTTCCACGAATTTCTGCTTACGATTCTGAATCTTAAGTTTGCGTTAAATTTTCTGCACAGTTCTCTTCTTTCTGCCCTTCCTGCACACAATACTCACTCACTGCCGTCATTAATTCCTCGTCATTCAATAACTCCTCTTCAAACTATTCCATTATATAAAACCAGTTTTCTCGATTGTGTACGATGAGCTGAAAAAATTCCAAAAGTGTCAACAAAACGACATCAAGTCACCCTTCATTGGAACAAGCTCGATATGGTTTTGTTAGATTTTTTTGAAAATTGGAATAAAATATTTAAAACAATAAATTTTGATATCGTGCGGGTTGGGTAAAGGGTTAACCCAGTTCACAATTTATTATGTGATGTTGTATTTAATGAACGCTGCGAATGAAAAGAAAACCCATTAGTATTCCTACGTTTTTGGTTTGGGGGCAGTAGTGTTAAGAAATAATGCACCTTGAAGGGCGATTTTTGTAAACATGGTGATGGACATAACAGTATCCGTTCAGTTAGATAAACGATTAACAATTTCAGAAGAGAGAAAAAAATAATGTTTTTCAGAAGAGAGAATAAAAATAATGTTTAAAAAATACACAGACAAACAATATATGTATGTTCTTCACCACACAAATTTTTCCTCGCACCAAATTTTGTGCATACCGGTCGGAAGGGGTTAAAAAGCTCATGCCACTGATCACACAGTGATGGTGCAAAGGCAAGTAACTGAGCAGGTCCGGGGAGAGGAAATTCGAGTCCTGGAGCTAATTCTGTGACGACCCCCTTTCGGAAGTGTCTGGGTACTGATACAGAGTACCGAAGTTACGAGCGATTATGAGGGGGGGGGGGGGGGGGTGTCTCCCCCATTCCCAAACAAAATTGTGAAATCAGTTATTAAATAGAGACTTCTGTCTGCTTTTGGGATAAAAAAATCAGGTTAATTTTTGGCCGTCAAAATAGCATTTCTTAGCAGCAGGTTTCCACTTTCCAAGTTCATTAGTGAGTTTCCAGTGACCTAGAGTTATAGCCTTTGACTGCACAATTCTTGAAGCGATGACTTTATTACTGCAAGTTGATTTAATAAATTTATTACTTCAAGAATCATGCAGTCCAAAATTATAACCGTTGGTCATGTGCAGAGCTCCATTCATGATACAGACCCATTCTCAACTGTGGGCACAGGATTCAGAACCTCGGGGAGGGGGTAGGGGGCAAGTCCAAATATAGCCGGAAGGCCCGTATTTTATTATTTTTGGTTTGGGGCGTCCTTTCGAAGGATGCACCAAACCAAAAAAATAAAATACAGTCTTTCAGGCCATGCTTGGACTGGGAGGGGGGGGGGCTGGGGTGGGGGTGCTAACCCAAGAATCATGGACGCTTAGGCTAAACTTGGGCCCCCCAAAGTTTCGGACCCTCTCCCTGGTCCTGTAACAGAGCACAAATGTGTGATCTACTTACATCCAAGCGCACGCGGAGCGCGGTGGCTCACTGGCTCAGTGGCTAGAACATTGATCTTCAAATCGAAAGGTCGACGGTTCGGTCCTAAAAGCCACCGGTCCAACCTGTTTCAAAATTAGCATCCGCAGGTGACCGGGCCTTTTTGATAGCCGCCCCTAACCTCTGGAACCTTTTACCGAGTCACCTGAGACTACCACAGGAAACTGAGTCATTCAAAGCTGGTTTGAAAAGGCATCTCTACAAACAAACTTTCTGCACCAATATGTAGATAAGAAATCATTTCCCTTTTTTGTATGTAAAGCCATTATTATTATCATTAACTGCGTTGTGTCCTTCGCAAAGACACAAAGACACTTAATCCCAATTGCCAATGGGGGGGGGGGGGGGGGGGCAGGCGGTGGCACTGTGTACTAGGGCATATTGCATGCCGATGGCGCACATGCCTTCAATAGCTGCTAACACTTCTTGTGCAGGGTTAGTACGTTAGGGAGTCTGACAGTTGCTGTCTGCTGCTCGGTGGTTATTTCTGGGTAATCCGGCTTCCTCCTTCCTTATAGCTACCCGACACGATGTGTCCCTGGATGTTGAATGTGTCGACAAAACCCAATAAAACAAAACAAACAGATATCCGAGTGCATAAAATAAACAGAGAGAAGGAGATCATTGCGAATTTTTTGTTTGTTTAAAAAGCTGGTTTCTTTTAACACGGTTGAGATAATGAAATAGGCTAGTTTGGCTAGGCTAGTCAAATCGATCATTGATTATCTTAAATGGAGTGACAGTTATTTCAGATTATATTTAATTTGACTGATATTGTATTGTGTCTAGCTTGCGGATATCCATTTTTACATTAGTTTGAGGACGGAACCTTTATGCTCTTGAATTCTCACTCACATCTGATGCGCGTTGTTTACGGGTCTCTTTTCCCAAAAGAGTTCAGAAAGTGCGTTTGTCTGAACCGGCTGGAGTGCTTTGGTGTCAATATTGTAAATGGATTTTCCCAGTGTGCTGTTAAGTACGCTTTTTTGATATGCGTCGATAGTGACAATGCGAGCGAGTCCCATTATAATTTCTTTGCGTTTTTCATCACATGATAACAGAAAGTCGATTCCAATCTTCCAAAAATCAAGCCTGAAATAGAAATACACACACTCCTATAGGTTCAAAAGCGGGCAGATAATTTCGAGCAGTACGCGACTGAGTGAATTTTCTCCCCGATTTCCTGCCCACAACATTTCAGAATCTCACATGGAAAGAAATGTGACCACATTGACTATCAGGTAAGGTTTAATACCGGAAGGGGAATTTCACAGCTCTGCGGCTCCAGGTTCTGAATGTTAATCACAATAACAGGGAAATTCATAGACCATGCTATCAATGATCGCATAATATAGTTTATGATATTGCGGCGAATATCAGTTTCTTCCGAGAACAGCCTCGCAGTTGGAGCTATGGTTTAATCTCGCGAACGGGAACTTCCGGGTTACCGGTTCTGAAAATGAGTGTTAATGCCCAGGGAATTCATAGACTAGAGTCGAGAATCAAGGGTTGCGGAACGCAACCTTTGATTCCTGATTCTGTCATATGAATTTCCCCGGTATCGGAACTGATATTCAGAAACGACAGCCGGATAATTCCCGGTGTCGTGATTGACTTACAAAAAAGTGCGAACCAGAAAATTCCCGTTCCCAGATTAAACCTTACTATCAGGTGACATTTGCGTTTTTTTTTGTTTTTTTTTGAGACGTCATTACGCTATTTTCATTTTTGGAAATCTGGACGCGCATGTGTAAGTCTGTTGTGGTCCGATGGATATCTGATCGAAAATTGAGACCAATTCGCGATCACAGAATTAAAGCCCATTGCTTGATCTCCAGGACATTTCACGTTTCCATTCGAGAGCTAAAGCCTTCGAGACAGAAAGTTACACGAGGCAAATCCAACTTTACTATTCTCTGTACCAACTTTCAGGCATACGAGCACTGTCATTCAGTTACAGAAATTCAATGTCTGCCTATTTTTCCTCTTTCTTTATTTTTCTTATCTATCTCAGTTCTTTGGATCACAATAGGCCTAATCTTTATGTAATTTATAACTTACACGAATAGAAATTGTAATTGTATCAAAACGACACAATAGTATCATTAACCACATGATTACATTTAAGAATTGATCACGTGCAAACCGCTTAGCAGTTCATTGTAAATTTGCACGTGATCAATTTGTCCCACCACATCGTGGATTTAGAACAGTCATGATTCAGTTCTTATCTTTATTCCCTCCATAAAACATAATTTCCATAAAATATAATTATTTTATATCCGGACAGGATATCGAGTTGGCTTATCTACAAGACACCGCCTTGACTAACAATAATTCGGTCAAGTTCTGTTCCTAAAAAAAGAAACAAAGCAGCAAAGCTTCTGATACAAAATAGTTCTCTTAAACTGACAATATAGTGCCTAAATACAGTTGACACTCGAGTTGGGGAAACCATCTATTTATAGAACATAAACAGAAATTACAGAATATAAATATAGACTCTGGAAAATCGAATGTAGTGTGTAATTTCAATGCGCGATGTTCAAATATCACATGGTCAATTGGCATTAATGGGATAAATCACATGATCAACTGGTATTCATGGGAAAATAACACCTGAGAATCCACCGACAATACATTGAAAACAATTCAGTTGTGGTGTAAACATTTCTCATTGTCTTACAACTACTGTCATATCCACCTTGTATTCAAAATACGTTTATTACGTGGAAACATCTCAATACAAGTTTTTGGCTTCCTGCTGAATCCTTAATGCTTAATTTGTTGAATTTTGTACCATACCGATATTTGAAATAAATGCTGTTTAAACTAAATACAACTTTACACACTAGATTCTAGTATACGTGTATTTTATATCGTTAATGTACAAAACGCATATATAGAGGATATCAACGATGTTTAGTGAATATCGAGAATTATGTCATAAGGGTGGACCTGAAAGTTTTACTTTTCACGAGCGCTTGCGCGAGTGAAAAACAATCCGTTCAGGTCCACACGAATGAGATAATTCCCGATATTCACTAACATAGTGAAGATTTTATTTTTATTATATGCTACGTGACATTTTACTGCGCAAGATTCAGCCCAATTCGACTGCAAATAGCTTCAAGACAATGACAAAAAACTGCTGGTTGTCCCTTCAAGGCGACATCATGCGTCGGAGCGTAGCGTCATTTAGGAAGCTAGTCAAAAAATTCATCGTGTGGACCTGAACATATTATTTTTCACTCGCGCATGAGCTCGTGAAAAATGAAACTTTCAGGTCCATACCCATGAGATAATTCCAGATACTGACTAAAATAGAGTAGATTTTCTTTTTTCAAGTTTATTACATGCTACGTGGCATTTTATTGCACAACATTAAGCCCAATTCGACACCAAATGCGTACGTTTCAAAACAATAACAAAGATCAGCTGATCATTCCTTCAAGGCGACGTGATGATGCGTAGCGTGACGTCATTTAGAAAGCCACTGAGGAATATTTATCGATATCTATCGAGTCGATAGATATCGAGAAATATCTTTTAGATAATTTGCGATAATTTACAGGCTAGCATATAAGAAAATAACCTATTTATTTTTATGACAGGTGGCTAGCAAGAAAACATGTTATTGTTCTTGAGCACATCTAATATTCAAAACATTTCCATGATTACGCCTCTTTAAAAATATTGACCTGATATATCTAAGTCGCGGGTTTGTCTATCATGACATAATACAAACACCTAACAACCCCGAACCCCTAAATGATATCGTTCTAAAGCATATATTTTTCATCAAAATGGGAGAATCTATTTTGTATTCTCCTGGGGTTTCTAAACCAGTAATCTTCTTAACGATTTCTTGGGATTCATCTTGTCTTTGAAGAATACTGCTTTCTTTGACCCCCCCGACCCCCCCCAACCCCAACCCCCACCCCCCCCCCCCCCAAAAAAAATGCATTATATCGTCATGAAAATTACTTCCAGTTAAGTCATCTCCCTTGAAATTATTAGACGAGCGAGGAAGGTCCAAGTAAGAAGCAAGCAATTGTTGAAAAGACACATATGATATCAGTAGAAAATAAAGCCAAATTTCCTTTTGTAACTTTTAATATACAAAACCAACAGACAGCTCTCGGAGCTGTCTGTTGTTTTCGTTTCCTAAAAGTTACAGATGGAAACTTTGTTTTCTATGACAAGCTAATTGGAAGCATCTACTTCACAGATAATCCGTAATTGAGAATATCTATCTGTATCACACCTACCAACACCCAGTAAGTGTTGGCTTTGGCTCTTTGCATAGCGAATGTGTTTTTACAGTAATTTGCAACCCTTTATTCTTGTCAGGAACACAATTTGCAAATCTAACCTTCTCGACTTTTATATTAATAGAAAGTACAGCATATGTATTATATGTCACGATACGCACACTGATGATATAATAAACAGAAAAAAGTTATAAAACATCAAAGGGTAGTGAAAACGCCGTTTCTTTTTTTTTAACCCTTTACTTAACCTGTAAAGCAGACGACACTTGCAAAAATAATTCTTGAATAACTAATTTTTTTCATTTTTTGTCTCAAAAACATAGGTTATAACCCCTCGTTGGAACGAGCTCGACGATCTCGTTCCAACGAGGGGTCATAACCTATGTTTTTGAGACAAAAAATGAAAAAAATAATGAAAATTAATTGGCGATTTTTGAGAATAGCGCTGGCCGGTTTTGGCCGTTACGTTGGGTAAAGGGTTAAAATGGGTTTCAACAGAGAATAATAGTCAAACTTCCAAACCGATCGGAAATAAATTGTAAAAAACAGCTTCTGTATTTTTATACAAATCCACAGGAAAATGCCTGATGTTTGTGGAATGATACGCTATCGATGATACGAATCCCGGACATTTGCCCCGACAGAGGGCGTTTGTCCCAGTTGCATTTTTTCAAGAAAACGGACGTTTCCTCCGAAGGTACATTTGCCCCGCGCACATTTGCCCCGGTATTAAAAACCAGTGTAGGACATTTGCCCCGAACAGATTTATCGATTAATAACGGACATTTACCCCGGATAAAAATAAAGAAGATGCTTATATTTTAATAATTTATTGGAGTGTATACGTAAATATATGCCGCGAACTATCTGAGTACACATATCTGAGTATACATAAATATACATATAGAATCTAATACACAAAGGCTATCTATATGAATATCGGGAATTATCTCATGAGTGTGGACCTGAAAGTTTTATTTTTCACGAGCGCTTGCACACGAATGAGATAATTTCCGATATTTTCTTTTTATTGTATGGTACGTGACATTTTAATGCTCAAAATTCAGCCCAATTCGACTTCCAACTGTTTCAAGACAATAACAAAAAGCTGCTAAAGGTTCCTTCAAGGCGACGTTTCGGGGTGACGTCATGTTCCGAAGCGTAACGTCATTTAGGACGCTACTGAACAAATTCATCGTGTGGACCTGAAAGTATTATTTTTCACTCGCGCAAGCGCTCATGAAAAATAAAACTTTCAGGTCCACACTCATGAGACAATTCCCGACACTGACTAAAATAGAGTAGATTTTCGTTTTTGTTATATGCTACGAGACATTTTATTGCACAGTATTCAGCCCAATTCCACCCCAAATGCGTACGTTTCAAAACAATAACAAAGATCAGCTGATCATTCCTTCAAGGCGACGTCATGCGGAATGATGCTCGATCGATGGGCAAATGGTTAACATGAAAGCTGCCGGTAATGTGAGTATGCTCTAGAAGGCTTCACTCTCTAACCGGAGCACAATGTCCGAATTTAATTTTAGCAATCGGGGCAAATGTTCGCGGGACAAAACATTTCGAAAATTTAATTTTTATATGAAATTCCCATACCCTTAGTGTTAAATTTAGAAAATTAAGGGGAGCATTCCTGTAAATCTCTTCCAATGACGAAATTTGTCAGCCATGCATTGGATATTTCTTGTTCTTCAGACACCTCACTGACACAACCTTCGTTTTAATTCGAGGTTTTTGAGTATAATTTTCAAGCAGTGCGGGGGGGGGGGGGGGGGGGGGGGCTTTCCATACAGGGCCATGTGAAATTAAAACTTCATGTCGAATTGAATCAGACAGAGTATTTCGCATCGAATCGAATCGCGAATCGATTGTCACCGCACTTCATGTTGTAGATATTGCACCTTCTAACAACCGAAAATATTGTTAGTCTCTGTTCAAAGATTGTATGCATTGACGACTCGTCTGTTTAGGCAAATCAATCGAAAAGCGGAATATTATGAAACGAAATCAAAATTCATTCACCTCAATGGCACAAGTGGCTATAATTTTGAAGCAGCCCCGTAAGACCCTGCGAAACTAAAACTTCAGGTCGAATTGAATGCGGAATCGAATCAGATAGAGTATTTCGAATCGACTCGAATGGAATCTCGAATTGATTGTGACCACTGTTCAAGTTGTAGATATTGCAACGGGGCCACAGTAGCAAAGGAAGAATACCAACAAGCACGAAATAAAGTAAATAAGATTAAAGACGATAATCGGAGAGTGCGAAATAGCAGTCTTATTAGGACGATAAGAGCGACAGGGGGAAATGGGTGAATAAACGTAACAAAGGAAGTAACCCACAGAGTATTAGAGTAGATGGCAGTGTTACAGACGAGCAAGATCAAGTCTCATCAGAACTAGTTAAGCACTGGGAAAAGGTAAATGTCCGAACCAGATCGAGGAAAATCTATCGAACTTCGTGTGCAGCGAAATTTAAACGGAGGAGGTGCGAAAGGTGATCTCAAAATTAAGGGATGGAAAAGCGGGAGGGGTTGACGAAATTGCCAACGAGTTTATCAAAAAAGGGGGAGAGGAATTCGTGGAAAGCCTAACTGCCCTATTCAATTTAGCCATAGAAAACCAAGAGGTTCCAAAGGAGTGAAGAGAAAGCAAAGTGACATTTATTCACAAAAACGGGGTAAAAGACGTTTTGGATAATTATCGAGGGATCTCTGTCAGTAGCAACATTGGAACAGTTTTCTGTAAAGTCCTGTATGGGAGACTAGAGGAGGTGATTGAAGAGAAGGGTTTTCTGGGAGAAATCCAGAATGGCTTCAGGAAGGGAAGGGGAGTCACTAACCATCTTTTCACGCTATCCCAAATGATAGAGTCCGCGAAAGCAAAAAAGTAAAAGATGTTTATGGCCTTTTTGGATGTTAAAAAGGCATACGATAGAGTATGGAGGGAGGGTATGTGGCGCAAGCTGGAGGCTCTGGGCTTGGGAGGCGAGTTTGTTGGAATTATGAAAGCATTATATAACGACGTACAGAGTGAACTTAGCCTGGAAAACATTACAACAAAACGTGTGCCTATGGAGATATGCCTAAAACAGGGGTGTATCCTTTCGCCAATTCTTTTTGCATTGTACATCAAAGGTTTAGGAGATGAACTCCTGCATAGCGACTAGGGGGTAGCAGTTGGGGACTTGAAGATCCAGGGCTATTTTTGCAGATGATATGGTACTAGTGTCAGAAAGCGAAGAGGGGCTAGCGAAAATGCTGGGAATTGTCGGGAAATATATGAGCAAATGGAGACTCGAACTTGATGAAAGCAAGAGCAAAGTTATACCTGTGGGCCCCAAAGTGGACCCCACTCGAAGGTGGAGAGTGGGGGAGTTCTGCATTCCGGAAGGTAGCAGCAAACTTCTTAGTGTAGGAGGGACAGGTGACTACGAGTATTTGGGGGTAAATATAAACATCACAGGAAGAGGCATCTACCGAAACCACACAAATAACTTGACTCTGGAGGGGAAGCGGATCCTTAACCAAATGAAACTTATAGGGAGAAACAGTTTCAATAAGGTTTTCGTGGGGAAAACCATTTGGGAAATGGTGGGTCTGCCAAGTATAGCATACGATACGGAAGTGGTACCCCTAAACCAGATGGCCGTAAAGAGCTTGGAAATCCTGCAGAATGATGCAGGTCGGTGGATAACGGGATCGAGTAATGCCGCAGCGCAAGAAGCAATCAGGGGTGAGCTTGGGTGGATGAGGATCAAGGACAGGATAGACCTACTGAAACTCGGTTATCTTAACTATTTGGTAAATCTCCCCGACAGCCGATGGTGTAAAGTAATGTTCCTGAGAATTTCCAGCTCAAATATCAAGACGGGGTGGATAGTCGAAGAGAGGGAGCTAGTAGAGAACTACTGATAAGAGATCTCGGACCTAGACGTTGGGGCAAACCAGGGTAAAAAAATCGTCAGAGAAAGGGTCATGGAGGATTGTAACCGTAATTGGCGAGAGGGGGTCAAATCAAAGAGGTCTTTGGGTGGCCTGCCTGATAAAGAGAAGCTTGGTTTTGAAGAGTACCTCGATGGCTCCTTTGGGGGGGGGGGGGGGTCACTGTTGTTCAAGCTGATGTCGCGGTCGCTGGAGCTGAGGGAAGAATTGGGGAAAACAGTGAAAAGGAGTGCCAGATGTGTAATTTGGGCCTGGTGGAGACCCTGGAACACTTTCTTCTAGAATGCCCAAAATACCAGTCTTACAGAATAAGATTCACTGGGAGTATAATGGGGAAGTGGGGTGGGAGAATGAAGGACATGTGGTTAGTGGGAGACTCAAAGGAGAGGGTTAATATGCTAATCGGAGAGATTGGGAAGAATGGGACAAAGGATGTCATCAAGCAGTTCGTCTCCGAGTGTTGGGAGGAGAGAAGAAGCGTGGGAACAGGGAGGCAGTTGGGAGTACAGGGGTAACCAAGGCCTTCTCATCAGAGAACCGCGACAAATCAGCGGCCGGCCAAATTGTTATTATTATTATATTATTACTTCTTCTTACCACGGAAATATTGTTAGCCTCTGTTCAAGGATTGTATGCAGTGGCGACTGCGACTCGTTTGTTTAGGTAAATCAGTCGAAGAAAGCTGAAAATTACGAAACGAAATGAACGTTGATTCCGAAACGGAACCTCCCTGAACCATTCTGATAGATCAGGTCTACTAAAGAGAGATCGGATGATCGAAGAAGAGTTCTAGTGAAGATGGTACAATTTTCAGAACATTTCTACGATTCGAAAATTACTGAATCAGTTCAATTCAAATCGAATCGAATCACCAAGACGAATTGAATTTCGAAACTTCGATGGGCCATGTTTCTCAGGCCGTGGGTTAAAACCACATTTCTGGCAAGAATTAGAAATGCGAACGTCGTAGCCTGCCACAAGCCTCTCCTCTTCCAGGATGGAGTTTGGCTGAAAAGGGGTCTTTAAAAGGCGTACAGTACCGTGATCACAAACGCGGTCAGAGAATTTCGCCCAGATCGCGACTGGGTCGCAATCTGGTCGAAATTCTCTATCAGCTTATCGCCCCGCAACACTATGGAATCTCACCTGTGGTAAAAGAAATACGAGAACATTGACTCTAAGATTCTATTTTTCTTTGTTTTACTTGATGTGGTCTTGATTTCGCAGTGTTTAATTTCCAAAATCTAGGCCATGACGTGTAATTGAATGGGGATCTGATCGAAATATGAGCGAGAAAAAGACCGCTTTTGTAATCACATTATCTTTTTATTCCAACTGACAATTAGCAAGGATGTTTAGAGCAAACTTTTCGTCGTGAATGTCGAAATTCTTGACAAAATGTTTCCCAGGGGAGGCCGTCTACTCGCACGCTATATCTACAAACATCAAATGTGGGGCACGCTGGGCACCAGTAGTTTGGGGTACAATGGGTAACAAAACTGTCTAGCTTCAGTACGGCCGTCAGAGACTGGCCAATTTCCACGGGTGGGCAATAATTCCAGGAACGCAATAATTTTAGTTTAAACAATATTTATTCATGAACTGTAGAAAAATGTATGCATCAAAAATGTTGGAGGACAGAATATAAATGAATAACAATGGGTTTGTATGCATTGCATTAATAGTAAATACAACAGGTGATAGGGATTCAACAGCGCAATAATTTTAGATTCCAGACACTAATAATAAGAATAATCATCACAAAATTTAATTAATGAAGCAGGGTACAACCCGGTGCTTCATTAATTAAAATTTTGCTGATGATGAGTTTTATTACCTGATAAACGCATGCGCGGACATCGCTGCCCACGCGTAGATTACTACCAGTCCACGGCGGCTGTACTGTACAAGCGTTTGGGGGGAACTCCGGGTACAAGAATACTGATATAGGGACTGACTTAATACATAGATGTAATATTGCGTTGCACATGTTAATCTTTTACACCACAGTCCTCTTAATGTTTCTGTGGTATACCAGCTAGAGACTCTAGTACCCGTAGGGCCAACAAAACGCTGGCATGCGGATCTGCCGTCCTGAACATCTCGTCAAAACTGCATTCGTGAATCAGAAATAATTACTCAAATTTGTCTTTTATTTTAATCCAAAGACATTTTTTAAAGTCGCAATTGTTTCTTTTACATCCGCAACGAAAGGAGGGAAAATCGAGTGGAACGTATTATTTTTGGGTCTTTGATTATTGAAAAACACAAAAGGATAAGAAAAACAAAATGGAATTAAACTTACATTGCGAATAAGGAGTACCTAATTATGGACGAACTACCTACGACAGTTGAGTTGTGTCAACATAAGGTTATTTTGAATGATTGTCTCTCTACATTGAGAGTTTGAAAAGCGTAACTTTTCAAAATACAAACTGTTATGGGTTTATTACAATATCAACTCTCTCTCTCTGTGCTTGGTTTTCAGGCCCGACAGTTAAAAAGGAACACGTGTTCGACAAAACTGTCACATACATTTTAGATTATTTATGGTGTACTGAATTTGTTATTCAAAATTTGCTGTATTACAAATTATTGGAGAGTGCCCATAGGCACTCTCCAATAATTTGTAATAAAATATATTTATATTAACAAAAAAATATTTAGGTTTGACTGAATATGAAACGTGAGCAGTGAAAATGTTGGTTTTTGCTCCGGTACCCTAATTTTTCTGAAAGCCCTGATAGTGGCTTCTTTCACTCAATCAGTTAACAAATAAAAATTAGTTCATTTCAAATTAACGAAAATGTATTCTGTTTACTGTGACTCGAACATATTTCTACCTACATCTGAGTTACCACCTTATCGTAAATAACCTGTACACAAGATATGTGAAACATTTGGATTGATTAATGCCATTTTATCTTAATAAATCAAAACAGTTGATATAATGTCACCATTCAACCTCTCAGTTACTCTCTAGAGAAACAAAAATATGAAATAACTAGAGAAACAGAATTTACTGCACCCAGTAAATTCAAGTCTGTGTGAAAAAGGGTTAAAGTATCAGGAATAAACTATACACAAAGAGAATTTATGGAGGCTTATTTTCAGGAGAAAAATATTTTTAAACAAATCAGAAATGGGTTTTTGTTAACAGTATTTACAGATATTCATACTGGAATCAGAACAATTATTTATAAGAAACCAGAAAAGGCATACATGTGACCAGCATTCAAAGGGTTCGATACTCGAATCAGAAATGGACATTTTTGGCTCTGCCCACTAATTTGAGTGATGAAATACGTTCATAAACTTTAGAAATTCATTAAGGTGTAATAAAATTCATTTCCCAGTATTTCTGAATAATACGCACTTGATGACTTTGGTGATCTCTTTCAGGCAGACCCCTAGGTGACCTCCGTGACCTTGATCCATATTTTGAATTTCCATCAAGTGTCGACTCATTTGGTGTTAGTTCCAGGTCCATTCATCATACCACGATTGAGATATGAGCATGACCCACTTTCAAAAATGTTGGCTACGCCCACTTTTTAACATAAAAATGCATGTATGGACCTCAGGAATGCTTTGGGGGTCAAAAAATGTGATTTCCAGCAATTATGAAAAATGCACTCAATGACCCCTAGGTGACCTCTGTGACCTTGACCCATATTTTGAATCTCCATCAAGTGTCGACACATTTGGTGTTGGTCCCAGGTCCATACGTCATTCCACATCTGAGATACGGGCGTGACCCACTTTCAAAAATTTTGGCCACGCCCACTTTTTTACGTCAAAATGCATGTGTGTACGTCAGAAATAGTTTAGGGGGGTCAAAAAATGTGATTTCCAGCAATTCTGAAAAATACACTCAATGACCCCTAGTTGACCTCCATGACTTTGATCCATATTTTGAACCTCCATCGGGTGTCGACTCATTTGGTGTTGGTCCCAGGTCCATAGGTCATACCACGCTTGAGATATGGGCGTGACCCACTTTCAAAAAATGTGGCCACGCCCACTTTTTTACGTCAAAATGCATGTATGTACGTCCGGAATACTTTAGGGGATCAAAAAATATGATTTCCAGCAATTCTGAAAAATGCACTCAATGACCCCTAGGTGACCTCTGTGACCTTGACCCATATTTTGAATCTCCATCAAGTGTCGTCTCATTTCGTGTTGGTCCCAGGTCCATACGTCATACCACGCCTGAGATATGGGCTTGACCCACTTTCAAAAATTTTGGCCACGCCCACTTTTTTTACGGCAAAATGCATGTGTGTATGTCAGGAATACTTTAGGGGGTCAAAAAATGTGATTTCCAGCAATTCTGAAAAATGCACTCAATGACCCCTAGATGACCTCCGTGACCTTGACCCATATTTTGAACCTCCATCGAGTGTCGACTCATTTGGTGTTGGTCCCAGGTCTGTAGGTCATACCACGCTTGAGATATGGGCGTGACCCACTCTCAAAACACCCTTACAGACGCCCCTGGTACCCCAGGAATCTGAAAAACATAGGTAGATGAGAACTTGTGGTTGTCTATCAGAATGCCAAAAATCAACGAGATAGGGCAATTCGTTTTCGAGTTATCTTGCGGACAAAAAAGTGATGAGAAGACAGAAGACAGGAGAAGAAGAAGAAGAAGAAGAAGAAGAAGAAGAAGAAGAAGAAGAAGAAAAAGAAGAAGAAGAAGAAGAAGAAGAAGAGGAAGAAGAAGAAAAAAGAAAAAAAAAAGAAGAAAAAAAAGAAAAAAAGAAAAAGAATCCGTGCAAAAACAATAGTCTGTGTGTTTCACACAGACTAACTAAAAGAACCAATCGTGTTGTCCAATGAAAAATGAATAAACTGAGACAAAATCATTTTGATGATTGGTTTGACATATGTTCGCTCAAACCGATGATACATATCTTTGTTGGTTTGTTCGTCATATCGTGGATGGAATTTGATCGAATATTAATTTATTGGTGTTTAAGGTCACATACTTATGCACAATGGCTAATTGTGACCGTGACAGTTTTACGGGTGGAGGAAGCTGGAATATCCGGAGAGAACCACCGAGCAGCGACGAGCAACTGTCAGCTCCTCAACTCTGTTCAAGCCCCGCTCAAGCAGGGTTACAGCGGTTGAAGACATGTGCACCATCGATGTGCAGCACGCCTTAATACACGGCGTCATCGTGCCCCCATGTAGGCAACCGGGATAAAATGCCTTGCCCAAGGACACAACGCGGGTCGTCCCGGACGGGGATTGAAGTCGGGACCTCTAGCAAAGAAGTCCAATAGTCTACCACTGAGTCACAGCGCTCGGAATTTGATCGAAATAATTGTCTATGAATCTTATCATCTTGTGAGATGAACAAAGGCAGGGGCGCACCTGCGCGTCGGGGGTGGGGGGGTGGGGGGGGGGGGGCATCCCAGTATATTGAAATTGCTAGGGGCGTTATTATTAGGGGAATGTAGGGCTGTGACTCTCCCAATAATTGTTCAGCCGGGACGTTTTCATCTGGATTGTTGGCTCAGATATCGATTTGTTCCTGCTGGTAATCATGTGCTTTCTTACGGAACTAGATTTTCCTCTTGGACTTATGCCAGACACGCCGTCGGTCAGTAGAAAATGGAGATCTGTGGCTGATTGGGGTCCCAGCGTGACCAATGTTGAGTCGGTACGTGCTAATTAAATAAGAAGTTGGAAAGTCTAGTCATCATGGCTACTTCACACATTTAATCCTTTTACTGCCACGCCCACTTTAGCCATATATCGAAGACCTCTTTGCACGCCTTTATGCGAGATAGTTTAATAGGATTTATGACATACTTGAAATTCTATCATCTGATTAATTGTTGGAAAGGTAGGTTTGATTTGCGCATAGTCGCTTTCAGCAGCGTAAGTTTTAACTATAATCCTCATTGACAAATATTTCAACAGCATGTACATCATTAAGGCATGATCAGAAAAAAATATAGTTGGAATATTTCTCCAGTCACGACTTGAATCAGAATCATGACAGCCGGGTCAAATCGACACCCCCCCCCCCCCACCCCACCCCCAATCGGCCATCTATGCGACGCCTCTGATCAAAAGCAAAATTGTGGTAAAATGCATCGCACCGCACTAAGGACACTTCGCGTTTATTCTTCACTTTCTGTGTATCTCTCTATGAAACTTTAAGTATCTTTATTCGACGGTGACAAACTATATGGACAGAAGTTGATGACAGAATGATACCCTTGGTAATATAATTGCCACCCGATTTTGTCATCGTTCTCTCGGTGTGTTCGTGTCCACAGTATCAGAGCATTTCCGCCCTTGAGCCTTTGTTTTGACAATAGATCTCTTACGCACTGTGGACAATTAATGATGCTAACCTTTGACATCATTCCGTCAAGTGTGGTAGTGTAGTTTTATAGTGCAGTACGTGGAGAGTAGATTGTAACTAAATCACCCGCGGAGTGGAGTTATCACTCAAGCTATAACTTTCAAATTTTGTATATATCGACGAAAAAACACAAGCAATGTTTCAGCCAATGGACCTCCGGGTTTAACCCGGAGGTCCATCGGCTGAAACTTTGCTGGTGCTGGTTATGCTTTGCAACAAATTTGCAATTAATGCTCGGGTGGAATCTCCACTCTGCGGGTGATTTAGTGATAATACACTTTCCACGTACTGTAGGTACATCTGGGAGAATTTGATTTTTCAGATATGGTTTCGGTTCGGTTTCAGAAAAAATCCTCCGTTTCGGTTCGAATTTTCTTTGTATTTAGAACATAAAATAAGTAAACATGTCACGCTCACACATGTCAAATCCGCAATAGTTTATACGACATCTCTCAAAAAGCCCTGGGTGTAAATCACTATTGGGTTCAATCTAACTTTCCTTTGATCACTCCTTGGGGTACTAGAGGATCAGTTACTAGACCTATTCAGTCAGAAAAAACTTAAATTAGGAAAACAATTGAATAACGTTCATCAAATCTATGTTATGTTCTCATCGTTACATTCCCCCCTCCCTTATTGACTAGACCGGGTCAATTTTACAAACAACGTCGCGTTTGGTCTTCATCAAGAGCAACGTTGGGATGCACTCCTGCATTTCGAGAGATATCGATCTAACATTTTAACACCTGGGGGTAATTGTTTATCAGGAATAATATGGTAAGTGTGAATTTTACGCAAGACGTGACGTTATGATGCCACTCACGTTATTTCAACCCGAGCAACGCTGGGTATATTCGCTAGTTAAAACTATTTTCATGTTTTTCTTGATTGTGGAATCAGTTGCAGATATTAAACACTTGATGATACAATACCCGACAGAATGCGCTTTAAAGAGGAATCTTTAACAATTATTTTAAGTTTCAATTCTTGATTTTCAATATTTTTTTCTTCTCATGGTAATATCAATTCATTGACCTTCCGTCCAACCGATCTTTATTAACTGGAATTGTTTTGGGTTATTTTGATAGAAAAACAATTTTGTGTGTTGTGTGGAAACCTATCCACAGAATCTTATTTCGTCTTTCCATGTATAAAATATTTCAAAGCAGAACTTGGGAGAATACATTCTTAGGAACTGCCAAGTAATGAAAAAAAACACAATTCTTTGTTAGAACTTTGCAAATTCACATGTTCAAAAGTAGGGTTTAATATATCCCCTGGTTTTCTTGGAACCGGAAATGGGAATGAAATTACTCTCAGAACTTTTGAACCGGGAAATTTCCCGGGTAATATCAAGCAAATTTACGGGGGTAACATGACGCATTCATTTTAATGATAATAAGCATATTTCATAAGCAAACTCCCATCTGCAAACGGAAAAGTTCTTCTCCTATAAGATAAGTATGAAAACACAAACCTGTTTCAATCTAGTCTTTATTTTCAGAATCACTCGCATTATCACCTCTACCTTCTCCAACATCAACACCCTCCTCTTCACTGCCGTCACCAGCCTCATCTGCTTCAAGCAGAGGAGACTGGTGACGGCTGTGAAGAAGATGTTGATGTTGGAGGAGGTTCTGAATAGTGATATTAGTGATTCTGAAAATGAAGACGAGTTTGAACTTTGAAGCGGGTGAATAAGATCTTGCTGTTGAAAGGGAGGGGGGAGGGTGATCCACCAGAACTGTTTGAGAGCTACAGTGATTAGTTGAAAATGGTTCGTCAGGAATCAGGACTGTAAAAATTTCAGGAGTGGAAGGGCTGACGAAATCCTACAAAGTTTCAATTCAGAAAACTTCAGTTCAATACACAAACAGTGCCACGCTTCATTCTCGGTTCCGTGCTGTAGATTTCCCGGTTATCGGGGCCGGCTTTCGGAACCGGGAACCCGGGACTTCCTATTCCCGGGATTAAACCCTATTCAAAAGCTGCAATTATAATAATGTCATATCTAACACTAATGGCTGGCATCACTAACAAGTAATAGAAACTTCCATTCTTTTTGCCCCAACAACAGCTTACGTACCCTCGTTAAATAATTTCAAGATAGATAAGTTTATCGAATGTCAGTTGACCATATAAGTCTGGGATAGTTTATCGCGTTGACTGACTTCACGCCATTTTTGGGGTGGAAGGGTGTGTGTGTGTGGGGGGGGGGGGGTTGAGTGGCGACGTTCTTCGCTGATATTCCAGCAATCTAGATGTGTAGAGATCGTTGCCAAGATCGTTCTGATCAGGAATATGATCACTTTTGCGATCATAGTTCTGTCAGGTCGATTTTCCGCCCCAGTTTGAAAAGAAAAGTCGAAACTAGAAAAACGAAAACGAGCTGACACTATAGATTTTCAGTGATCAGCGATAACGACACTCAATACTTGTAAACTATAAAGGAATTTGCTTACATTTTTCGTTCATGTCATGTAAAATAAAAGAAACGTCAACACCTCATGCTTGGAAATTATCGGTTGTTATACATATTCTATACCACTAAGAAAAAAAAAAAACAAAAGAAAAACAAAAACACTCGCGATAATGGAGATGTGTTTTTCAGTACAGTGGATTTGGTTTTGTAGTGACACATTCACAAAAAGTAAGTTCTGTCTTTCTACAACCTTTTTATACTCCTAACGGAGATTGTCTCCCATTTCTCCTCCATCCTCACCCAGAACATAATTTAGTATTGTGCATTTCATCCGAAAAATACATTCATAAAGTTAACCCTTTATAGCGGGGGAGGAATTCGCTAGAATTGTGCACTTGGTGATACCTTCCTGAAATTTGGCATGATGTAAGGGTAGGCATCAGAGATTTCAAAATCGATCGGCTACAAGTTGGCACCATCCTCTAGCCACCACTAGCAGCGAAATCCAAAATGGCCGCCAAGCGGATCGAAAAAAAGCTATTTTCGCCGATCGCACAACTGAAGCTCCAAACCTAACACCATACATGTGCTGTAATTGATGTGAATGATGGAGTGAAGCCCTTGGAACAAGTTGGGGGGAAGATTAATGGATAATGGGATCAGAATTTCCGTCGATGTGTGCGTCTGTGTGTCTGACTGTCAGTATGATCGTCCGTCCGTAGATAAATTAGTGTTGAATGTTTCTCGGGAATGCAATGGTCAAATGAACATGGTATGAGAGATTCCTGTCAACACATGAACAAGGGTACTCGATAGTATGCAGCAGTGGGGATACTTGGACATTTGATAATCCAATTAAAGTGACAGTCTATTCTCAACTTCCGGCATTTTCGATAGATTTATTTTCTAAGAAAATAAAACTATCAAATTTCTAGAGGAGTTCTGGTTCAATCTCAACACCATAGCGACACGTCTGCCAGCAAGGGCAGTGCTGGAATGAACTCGGGATGCATTAGTTCCCGTTGTTAATTATACAATGTTATCTTGCCAGTATAGAACATTGGCAAAATGGGACTAGAAGGGGTGAGTGTATGTTTGCAGTCATTCGAGGTACAGGAATATTTTTTGACTACAAGTAGTATTCTTCATTTTCGGCCAGTTAAGATGTGGTGTGTTCCAAGTCAGGATTAATGTTGCCGACACTTAATGCCCATCCCTCATGGTATGCTACTTTACCAGGGATATAGAGATATAGCCACCACTGGGAGCCAAAACATGACCTTTGATGTCGATGAGTGGTCGAAATGTTTTAGCGAATAACTTATCGAAATATGATCCGGTATGGCAATTTGATACCTTACGTTAGATTTATTAGATCAACTCAGGTATGGATTCATTGAGACATGAGTGCGCTACAAGATGAAGGATTTCCAAGTTGATTTGCTATGGAGTAGGAACTGACTAGTCACATGTGGCCTATGGCCAGAGAAAGACAAGGATACCATAGATGAACACACGGGTGAACGAAGGTATCAACTGTTGTACAGAGGCAAAATAGTTGGGGATATTGTATCATGCTATGCATGAATTAACACCGTCTTGTGCAGTAAATAACAGACTATTTTCCGAAATCTAAAACTGTATTCCTATACCCCGGACAATGTAGCAAGCCACATGGGATGAACATTTGTTAGCAAAATCAACTCAACTAGAAACATGACATGTGTTAACTGGCCGAAAATGGAAAAAAAAATACCAGAATAGGAGATGACTGGTCCTAACATGACAGTATACTACTCAATATTGTTACAACAGCCACCTTCACACTTACACAAAGGTGTGCACCTTAATCCAGCTTTCAAGCATTTGCAATTGCCCTTGCAGGCCTTGGCACAACTACAGTGGAGCATCAGTGCACATGCAGCACTTGCGTCTCCTAGGTGAGTCCAAAATGGGACCAGAATATTGAGACGTGGATTCCACTCCCATCCGTACTGTGATGGGTCTGGCACACATAAGTGTTTCTGCAGAGCACGATGCCAAATGAAAGATGACACAAGAATTACCCTTTTTACATGTTGATACAGAGCTGCTTTGGTGGGCGGGATGTTTTCCATAGACTTAAGGCCATGTGTGAACATATGCCGTCTCGCATCATTGACACGTGTACTGACACAACTGTTACTGTACATCTGTATGGTGAGTTTTTCGATATGCTGCATATGAGGGGAATCCTCTGAAAAGACTTGCGGATTCTCAGTCAATTCTATCATCATTTCAGTTGATGCGGGAAAATTCATCCATGCATTCCATCCTGTCTTCTTCCCAATGCCGAGCATGCTGGATGTTACATCACAACCTGTGAAGGCGTGGAAGAAAGTCAGGGCCTTACAGTAATCAGGTCCAAGTTGTGAAGCTATCTCATGAATTGGCATATCTTTATATGCCTTTCCAATTCCAAACCCAATCCACAGCTCACTGAGTCCAAGGTCACGGAATGTTGCGAAATGGTGCAAAGACAGAATGACGACATCAGAATCAACCGTGCGAAGAAAAGCTATTTTGTGACCTTGTGAGACTGCATGGTTGAGATGAAGCATCATGCGCGTGTCTGCTTCCTCGTGGTTCGATGGAGATATGTCACATAAGCTAACATCCTTATTGCATAGTACATATTCTCCTGATGTCGTTAACAACTGGTACTCGGATGTTGATGTTAATTTCAGCAGTTCAGCAGACAGGAACTTGAAAAATTCGTCTTTATTCTCACTAACTTTCAAGAATGCCTGCCAATTCTTCCCTTTAGGTAAAGGGACGTTCTCGGACACCCGTATCAACCTAACTGCTGTCTCACCGAGGCGTTTTGCTCGCGTCTGATTCTTCAAACTGCCTTCGGGGTAACAGTCATAGATCGCATCAACCCTTGTGGTGTTCGTGTTAATCAGAGATTCGATGTATGGCAATAATTGCAATCGAGCATATTCTCCAAACAGATCCGCTTTCTGTGGTTTGATTACATGGACTACAGCAGGCATATCCAAGATGACAACTGAAGCTTGTCTAGCTGCTGAATTCTTCCCTTGTGCAGGAATAGCTGGTAAACAATTGAGAATTTGAGATTTTGTCCCACTCCGTAGCTTACCTCTATCGGATAATGCTGGCGGATCACGTGCATTCTCGTGCATGAAAAACTCATCCATGTTTGAATCAGGCCGGGCTTGCAGTGAAACGAACATCTGGGTAACTATTGCGGCAGTTGCTTTACTTGACATGAGTTTGTCTCGGCCTTTGTCCAGGTTGGCTGGGGGTGGGTTAAGGAAGGTATATATATTTGCCTTGGGAATAACATCATTCAGGGGTACGGTGCATTCCACAAGCCTTTCCTTCAAGAAAGTGGAATATAAATGCTTGCCCCTTTCGGGTAATGACCGTAAACTCTTACTAACTTCGGGGTCCATATATTCACCAGTATCTAATGTCACCAGCTGACCACTAGTTTCATCATAAGGGTTGATAATGAGTCCCTGATTCACCAGATCGAGGAGAGATTTCAATTGATTCAGAAATTTTTTCTGCTCTGATACCGAACTTTCCGGGTGTTCCGTGTTATCTGATGATGTTGTGTGGAAACTTGCATATTCATACTCATCTATAACACGCAGAACTTCTGACCTTGAAAGCTCAATAACGACTTTCTCTTCAGCCTGGCCATAGAGACCTTTTGGACCACTGTCTTCTTTGAGTAGTTGGATACTATGTTCTTGGCTCTGATCTAAACCCATCATACTGAACTTCCTCTCACTACGCTGGACCACAAAATGGCCTTCCATGAATTTGTTGTGGATTGAAGGATGCCGCCTGGGTAGCTGAGACATGTCTCTCAGAAATACGGGGACCCACCGACAATAATTTGTATGTCCTAGGGCAAAAAAGTAACTGCACAACTCATCGATAGAACACAGTGTACCAGGCCAGTTACCGATTCGTTGGTTCCGAACGAATTGACAGCTTGTCAAGAGAAAGTTCCGAACGATTTCACCCCAATAGCGCGCAGTTGGAGATTGTGAAAGAATCCTCTGTTCCCACATTTCAAATGACTCATGGGGCCCAGTCTGCTGACAGTAAATCTCATAAGCATTCTTTCTGAGGATCTCAAGCCAAGCTAGAGTGAGAAGATATGCCTGTCGCGTCCTCTTGACATGTTTCCCACCAAGTAGGGATGATGCTACACCGGGTGTGAATATCTTTGCGAGGTGAAACATTCGCTCCCAACCAGAACCACCCATAAGCTTACCACCAGCTTCTTGGGTGCACATTTCAAGATGCAGGAATCCAATCATACACACCATTCGATCCTCACCTATCTCCTCTGGGAACAGCCATTGACATTTTTTCTGCCTGGCATACAACGGACAGTCACCTTCAATGACAGGTATCTGGCCGGGGTTTACGAAAGCAGTAGCTTCCCTGACCACATACATAGCATGCTTCTGCATACTGAGTGAGTCCGCTTTCTGCTCACTGAAAACAGGGAATACCCCAATAACTGCACGAGGTTTGACATTGTCTTGATCTTCATGTTTTGAAAAGAAGCCTGAAAAGGTCACAGGGACTTCATCAAGCTGCCAGCTGCCATCAACCTTCCCTTTATTGCTGATCTGTGACACATGAGACAACCAGTCATTCTCTCCCACGTTCAAATCTGCATATTCATTGGGCCGTACATTACATTCATCTGGAGATTCAAGCCTGATGTCCCCACCAAAGTCTTCAACGAAAGGAACAAATGCATAGTCGTCTGGGAGTTCAATTTGTGTGTCTTCTGGAACATCTAAACTCAGTGGTGGGGGATCAGTACCCACATTGTCCCTGCTCAGTTGACCAATGAGTGTGATGGACGTACCATGCATATCAGATCTACCAGATACATCAATGTTATCAGTGGTTCCTATCGAGAAAACATTACGTTTGCAGTTAGCTGGGACTACAACACCTTCGTTCTTGAACCGCAGTGAAACAGCTCTCGCGAAACTCCTGCGAACATCCATTACGCGATCATAAGAGACAGAGAGTCCCATTTGATGAAAATCTCTGATAAGATTTTTCATACGATCATGGGCATGCAACTTCAAACCCACATAAAGAGGCATTGGAGTTTCTCTGTCACGTCTCTGGTGAACATTTTGTGCATGTTCGGAGCGTTTCGCTGAATTGCTGATCAACATCTGTGAAATAGTACAAGCCACTCGAGTCTTGGCATTAACAGTCTCATCATCGCCTAAGTTCTGTATACTACATGTGCCCTCAAGTAGAACTCTAAGAAGAGTCAGGAGTGAGTTGGGTACAGGCTCGCTCAAGCAATAAGATGAAAATGATCCCGTGAAAGGAGCTTGAGATATGAGTATGTGTTTACGCAGAAGAAGACCCACATCAACTATCTTTTTTGCCTCTTCCTCAGACACTATACGAGTTAAAGATTCGGACAACAAGGAGCCAACTCGAAACCTACTTGAAATAAACACATCTCTACCCTGTGTGAAGGCGTCCCAGCCATCGCCCAATTTCTGCAACAAATGTTCTTTGAATCGAGTGGAATGTATTTCTTCACTAAGCCAATCAGAACCGACTTGCTTCAACCTCCGACTGTACAGATTCTTGAGATCGACAAGCTTCATCGCGGAATCGTTGTGTTCAACAAATGTTATGAGCTCTGCCATAACGAGAGGGTCATAGGGCAGGCCTGACGCGGAATGTTCGGCGTTCTTCGACTTTTTAGATTTAGCCGCTCGTGCTTCATTGGCAAGCTTACAATAACAGGTTTTGTGATAGTAAAGATCACTAGCAGCGGAATCAAATGCTGCATTGACCCGAGAAAAAACAACCCAGTTCTCGGCTTCCTTTGCCATAATTTTGAGTTTATTGTTATCAGACATTGATCTGCAAATAGGCTCACTGCTGTCACCTTCGCGTTTGTGACAATAAACACACTGGGGCAGTTTCCTGTCACAGCCAGATTCAAAACTTGTCCGTGTTCTTTTAGGACTCAGCGTGGAGCAGGATGCCACTGCCTCATTTCGCTCTCGCTTGTGTAGCACGCGCTGTACGATGTGAGTCCGAATACTGTCACGGCATGTCTTATGATATATTGCCTTATTCGTCAACAGTGACATCGACATACACTCATCACTCTCTCTCATCAAACAATCAATGGTCAAATTATATGGAAGCTCAACGCCATTATCTAGGAAGCGCGTTATGTCTTCCTCAATAGCTTTATAGGCGTCATGAAAACGAGATTCTCTATACGGACGCATCAATTTCTTGGAACTGTCTTGCTGGCAAAAGCAACAACGTTCCCAGTCAGTACTAGTCCGTACACGAAGAGGATTCTCACTCATTCTGTGAATGATTTTTGTGAACAATCGCGTTCTCGAATTAATTTCGACAGACAAATCAGAATTGCTTGCGGAATTACGCCAAACAAGAGATTGTATGGCAAAGAGACTGCTTCATAAAGAGCGTTGTTTCTCCGGGATCAGCGTCATTCAGGTTTGCCTGAATGACGCTGATCCCGGAGAAACAACGCTCTTTTCAAGTTCCAAGAAATTGATGCGTCCGTATAGAGAATCTCGTTTTATTCTACATCATCTCCCACGTCTGTTTCCAACACGTGCGTGGATCAGAGTTCACTTTCGCGCCCTTACAATCGGATGTATAGTCGGTAGACCGTCGAAAAGGAGGTTCCCTTCAGCCGCTGGCGGCCATTTTGGATTGTGCCGCTACTGGTCGCCACCGGTCGGTGTCAACTTGTAGCCGATCGTTTTTGAGAACCTCATAGCCTACACTAACAGTGTGCCAAATTTCAAGAAGGTATCACCAAGTGCACAATTCACCTGTATGTGACGAATTCCTCCCCCGCTATTACCTAACATGAAAAGCAGACGACACTTGCAAAAAAATTCTTGAATAGCTATTTTTTTTTTCTAAAACATTGGTTATGACCCCTCTTTGGAATGAGCTCGACGAGCTCCTTCCAAAGTGGGATCATAACCTATGTTTTTGAGACAAAAAATGAAAAAATAATGAAAATTAATTGGCGATTTTTGTGAATAGCGCTGGCCGGTTTTGGCCGTTACGTTGGGTAAAGGGTTAACATAACGGGAGAGGGGCGGGGGGAGTTAGAGGTTGAAGAGAATACAATATAAATTGCGACGTTATTTTTCAGATTAATTGGTAGTGAATAAATATGATAGCATGGTAATCTCTGTAGAAGTGGAAATACACGACCCCACCCCCATTCACTCCACCCAAAAAAAGGAAGAAACTATCAAAAAACAACGAAGGCGTTAAACCCCACAAATCCTGATTGGTGACTACCAAACCACGTCTTATCTTACCTCCAAGACTAAATTATCCCCAGCTGTCAAATATAAGTTGCCTTTTTTGGTTTCATGACACTCAGCCGCCATGTTGATACTGTCTCGAACTTGATTATCGGTGAAAGTAGGTAATTCTCAATGACCCGCCGAACCGTAGCGATTGCTGGTAGTAAAGCGCCTCTGTATTCTGCGGCACTGCGCTCTAAACCAGAGGAAATCAGCAGATGTGGATTGATCAACCTACATTACACACACTACAATCGGTTGGGTTAAACATCAACCCAAATCAACTGGATTGAGTGAACATGAACCCGGTTGGGTTCATATTCACTCAACCCAGTTGATTCGGGTTAATTTGTAATCCAACTGATTGTATAGTACATGCGAGGCGGTCAGTTTCAAGACCATGACCTCTCGATCCGAAGTTCGTCGTGCTACTTACCACATTGCCCCAAGCCACTTGTCAACCGAGTGACATAGTTTTCGCCGTCGAATGAACATAAAATGAATAAACATTGTTTTTGTATTTTTTCAGATTTACTATAATCACGGAAACATCAGTCTAAACAAAATATCATACTTTTGAGGATAAGACATAAACTTTTCAGAAATTCAAGAGGTATTTGGAGCCTGTGTCAACGGTGCATTCTTTGCATTTCTCATATCATCGGGGCAGCGGTACAATGATATAGACTTCATCAGGACGTTTGTTTATAATTTCATGACGTTCGCTCTAACGAGTGGATTAACATTTCTCTGAAAGTTAATGCAATTCATTGATGGAAGTCTTCGACAAGGTGAGTACTAAACAAACTGTTACATCCAATATATTCTGTTTTTGTTATTTCATTGTGCATGCAATAATTGCACCATAGCCGGCCAGTAAATTTGTCGCGGTTCTCAAGTGAGAAGGCCTATATTAACCCTGTGCTTCCAAATGCCTCTCTATTCCTACACCTCTTCTCTACTTCAACAATCGAAGAGGAACATCCTGATGACATCCTGTACCCAATTCGTCCCAATCTCCCCGATAAGCATACTAACCCTCTCCTCTGTGTCAGCCTCGTACCACTTATCCTTCATTCTCCTATCCCACTTCCCCAGTATACCCCCAGTGAATCTAATTCTTTTAGACTGGTATTTTGGACATGCTCTAGAGTTACCGCCAGAAAAATGGTTGAGGCTGGTCCGCGTGGGAAATCACGATTTGATGAAACATGAAGAAACCTTCTTTTCCCATAGGCATAGGAAACATTTCGAAGTGAGAGAGGACACGGCCGTAGGAGGACACCTACATACACAGTGGTAGCCCATAGGCCATAGTGAAAGGTTAGGAAGAAAACTATATTTAGGGTTAACATACATCTTCATTGAGAAAAATGCACATTTGTGGTCTCATATTTACAAATTTCTTGAGTATGGAGCTAAAATGTGCACCCTTCTCGACTTTAAGGACTGTTGAAGAGACAAATTGTGCAGGGAAATCTTCGGTCACTCAAGAGTAATGAGCTTGTTCACCGTTTCCTGCTACGTCCAATTATATAACAATAACGTGAACCCAAAATGAGAAATACACGTTTCAGGGAAGTGTATTTGAGACGTAAGCGATCCTCCCCAACCCTGATTTTCTGGTGATGCTACTATTGTGTAAAATATATTGCACTCTAAAATCAACTGGATTAAAAATTAACCCACATCAGCTGGGTTTAGTGAATATGAACCCAACCCAGACCATTTGGGTTAATTTAATTGATTCTAGAGTGTGGTAAAGATAACGCTCGCATAATCTCTCTCAATCTCCCCCTTACCTCGCCCCCCCCCCTCCTCACTCTCTCACCGCTCCTTCTGTCTCAAATATACTTCGGAAACGTAGGGGCGAACGTGCCCCCTGTGTCTCCGGTTTCAACGTCCATGTGTGTACCACACCATCCGTAAAACATCATATCCTGGCCCCAGTCACAACGGCATTTGTTGCACCAGCAAGCTGCATTCAAGTGGCTGGGGACTTGGATCAACCCCGTAATCGGACCTGCCATTTCAATGTTATTCAAATGGCTGGTATAGTCAGATTAGATTAGATGAAACGCAGACTCCATTTTCGACATATACGGACAACAGGTTGAGGACAGCGATTCGCATCTAATTTCCTATTAGCCCCTCACTTAGCTTTTCGGGCCGACCGACCAGCACTAAACACAAAATGGTCGTTCGCATTTGTAATTGTTTTCAATTTTTTCTTTCAAACCAAACTATATGACTCCCCAATGTAAAGACCTCGTCGAACTAGTTCTAATATTTATTATGCTCCCGATCCTCGAAGGAGGATTCTGGGATGTGTATTGCAGCTCCCCGTTCGCATGCGCGTCTCTGTGTACGTGCGTTCATGAGTGTGTCATCCGTACAAACATTTCACCTTGTAGCTCGGAATGAGGGTTATCAGATTTGATTATCCTTATAATTCCTACAGATCAGCATGGGGGAAATGATCTCCATGTTGGGCGGGTCCTATCCGCACTTTCTTGCCAGAGTTGTGCCCCCTGGTTGGTTTTTAAAAAATGCGTCCGTACAAACATTTTGCCTTGCAGCTTGGGTGTGGATTATTATGATCCCCGATAAGTCTGGAGGTTGGATGGGGAAACCTCACCCGAGGGGCAATATATTTGAACCAGTCCCGAAGCTTGCCAAGGGTCTGGTTCAAATACCTTGCCCCGAGGCTGAAATTTCCCCATTCCCACCTTCAGACTCATCGAGGATGATTTTTATCCCCCCACACGAGGATTACGTCATTATAGATAATTGGCGGCCACGTGCTGACATACCCAATTTACCAAGTCGTAGTCCTTTCGAATAACGAACAATTTCATTGGAAAGATCGTACAAAGTACAAAAGTTAGGTATATACCATAGGTATATACTAAAAATTGATTTGTAACACTGTCCGTTAAGGGGTTAATGAATTTGCGCGTGTCATACTCTAATGTAAAGGGCATTGTGAGATTATTGATCGATCGATAGGCTAAATTCGCGCAGTGATATTATTAAATCTGCAGAGAAACATGGAGTTGAAACAAATCACCATTGATGATTTTGAATGGCACGTGGATTACATGCGGGAAATTGTGAAGCCATTTTGTTTATTTACATTTGTGCAGACGATGATGAAATAGTTCCGGCGACATAATAAAATATGCAAATGAGTATGTCACGTGGGGTGGGAGGGGATAGAAATATCCCACCCTGCTGACCCGGGACACGCGTATGTTTCACGTATAGTGGGGGGAGAAAATTGAATGTGATTGTCCTTTAGTGTGCTAATAGACTAGTTTGACGGGACGGATATCAACATAGGACGGATTGGTTTAATCCCGGTTGTCCCACTTTCGGAGTTTAGTTGACGTGACGACTCTCCCACTCTTGGGTTTGAAAATAGTTATAGTCGATATCATAATTTGAACACAACTCACCGCTGCTTATCGATCATGATTAAAACAACTATCAGTATTTTTATGAGTGTTTCCTTTTCGTGATCAGCAATTATGATAGTGTATCTGGAAGGCTGGCACAACAAAATAAAAAAAATACGAACCGCACATCCAAACATTTTCCATTTAATTGACCACCTCAAAGAAATCCAGGCCTACAACGAAGTCACGCAAATACAGCTTAGTGCAGGCGGACCCCTTCCAGCAAAGAGGAGGAGATAAAGAATCATTCATGGCCGACTACAGGTCCTGAAACAGAGCTTCCCATGAGCTTCAATGTGTTCTATGTGCCTACTGGCACATAGAACACATTGAAACTCAGGGGACGAGGGGTTATTGAACATTACAGAATATGCGTCTGCTTTCAACATGTATTTTAATTTAATAATAAGCCACTGTTTTGATGTACAAATATATCTTGTAAACTGATCAGTATTTTGATGAACAAAAATATCTAGCATAGTTTATTGATGCTGTATAATAAATACCAACTTCTTGTTCTGTTCACCAATGAAACAGCAAAATACGTGAAGCAAACTATAAGAGAAAATGTTTGATCTAGCCGCTAGAAAACTAATTGACAAAATCCCAACTGTCCCACTCTTTTTACCTCCTAAAATTAGAAAGTGGGACAATCTGGATGACACCGACGGATTCTGTCTGCACTTTCCAAAGTTGAGTCCCTTCTTGAACTTAGAACATCTTGATTCCATTTACAGGCACGGATATTTCCCCTTGCAGTTCGGAAGTATATAATCGAATTCAGTTGTCCTTCGGTGTGCTGATAGACTAACATGGAAGAAAGAACCTTGACATAGGACAGGTTCTGTCGGCACTTTTTGCCAGATGCATACGCTTCCTGTTACACCTGTTTATTTATATTTTTAGAGGTTTAACCACAGTTTCAACAGTTAGCTCGTCCCAGTAAATGATCATCACTCAGCTGTGTGTTGAAAAACAAAACAGCGTAGCTTGGTGGTAAAAAATATTGTAAATGTCGCACATCTGTCGATTTAGGCAAATGGTTATGGACGATCACATAAATGCCTGTTAGGGACTGGAAACGTCAATCTGGAATTTTATATTATCATAATGAAATATATAAGTAATGTACTCCCAATCTTCCAGTATTAGTAATCGGGGAAGGGGATGCCCCCCCCCCCCCCAACACTGTCCATTAATGTTCCACTCGAGACATTTTCATCTGGAACGGAGGTTTAGGTATCGATTCGCTCTTGTAATAGTCCAGCAGCCAGATCACAAATGCTTGTTTTGGCGTAGAATTTTTTTTTCTCAAGGGTTTTCAGTCTACGAGGGTGTCCTTTTGAATATCCAATCAGCTGCGTCATACGCAGCTTTGTGGAAACCTAGATATTGTCAAAAATAAAAATGGCTGCCAAAAATATTGAAATTTTACTATTTACACCAATAACTGGACAGAACAAAGCAATTTTTTATACGGAAGGACAATCTTCATCGTGCAGTGGGAAATGTCGATGAGACATGAAACAGTTATTTCAGAATGCCATTTATGTGAGAACTACAAACCAAAAATGGCCGCCAAAATGAGGCCTCTTGATTTTTTCAAAAATATGTGTATACAGATGCTTTTTCCTATGGACGAAAAATACAACGTCTGTATCAGAAAGGAATTATTCTAAGTATGTACATTATTGTGGTAAATGAGACTTTTGTGAGAGTTTTCTCTGTAAGATGGCTATCAAAATGGCCTGCACTACAATAGTTTGGAAACGAAAATGCGAAAAGACGAGTTTGGGGAGAATGTTTGTGAGACATATCTATTTGGTTAAATTATATTAATGAGATGTCAGGTCAGTTCAGATAAGAACAATGACAAAATACTAATTCAGGAATTGTGAAAGATTTAGAATGGGCGCCAAAATGACGGCCTTACTGATAAAGATGACACAAATGTGAAATGAATCCTACAAAAGTAAGTTCGGAGACTTCTTGAAAGCCATATGAGTCGTATCTGGAATTTTAAAAGGTTTTGGGCAGTGGTAAAAAATGAGTCTTTGCATCAGTCATGGTGATGGACTGCTGATAATTCACTGGCTGCATTAGTCTTCTCATTGTAGCATTCAATCTCTGCACGACTTATACAAATAACAGTGCATGCCAATTTGCTGCGTTACAACTACATCGCAGCGTTTTGAATGGCAGCTTTCTGGAACAAGAACACCTTATCAATCTGAGGATACTGCCCACTGCTTGCGACACACCAGATGGCACAGTTGTTGGTAAAAGTGATTTGGATTCTATATTCTTAACGAAACCGTAGTCTACAGGGTCCAGAGTTAGAGGGTCTAAGTTCAATGCATTCTTCCAAATACATGCTCGAAGATGGCCACGCCTTACATTCTCGGCGAATGCCTCTGTGCTTGGGGGTAAATTGCACAGTTTTGGAACGGTCGTCGCTCTCTTGCGACTGACTCTGTCAGCCCCTACACTAAACCGAACATCATAATTTCTTTTAGATTTATGACACCCAAAACAAGCACGTACGAAATCAGTAGCAACTCGGGCGAAGACATTCTGCCATACAACATCGGTTCCACCGATCTTGGACAATGAGATATCGCTCTCTTTCAAAACCATTAGTACAGTAGACTTGCCTGTGCCAAAACATGCACCAACCGTATCGCAACCTGGAATAGAATGAGCTGCTAACATATTAGAAATAATGTTTGGTGATCATCCACTGTTGCTCGCTTGACAAAAATATTTCGGCCTTCCATTGGAGATTCCATGTACATAGGAACTTTCAAGTTTCATATCAGATAATGGTGCACTAATAAGACATAAACATAGGTATCATCGGCTAAGACAACTTGCTTTCTCTCTCCAATAGCAACACGAATTGCCTGATTAACGATTTTGTTGTCTGCTTCTTCGTGTATCGTCGACATATCACACCTATCTATACTGTCCATAAAAAGTTACCCCCCCCCCAGCTCTTCCCGCCACCTCCCTATAATACCAGTGGGTATACAGTAAATGGGTAAATTCTCCCGAGAAAACCTACTATTTGCAGTAGGGGGAATATGCCTTATTAGTGAAGCAAGTGTTTCTTTAGCTTTCTTTTTTATTGAATGATTATTAGGCACCGCGGACGTCATCACAACGTTAAAAAAATGTCACGTTGTTTAGTACCTGGTGGAACAGCCTCGAGAATATCTAACACATCTTAAAACTTTACATAACATGAAAAGCGGACGACACTTGCAAACAAAATTCTTGAATAACAATTTTTTTTCATTTTTTGTCTCAAAAACATGCGTTATGACTCCTCGACGAGCTCGTTCCAACGAGGAGTCATAACCTATGTTTCTGAGACAAAAAATGAAAAAAATAATGAAAATTAATTGGCGATTTTTGAGAATAGTGCTGGTCGGTTTTTGCCGTTGAGTTGGGTAAAGGGTTAATCGGCGTGGCATGCTGTTCATGGCCTTTCGAATTTCTCTTACTGTGATGTTGTCTCTTTTCTCTATAAGCACACGGCAGTGAAGTGGTCAATAGCCAGCAAAAATTCACCTGTTTTAAGGATGTATGCCCGATCCGATAGAGGAATGCAGAACGTCACAATATGAGCTATTCGTATACCCACCCACAGGTATTATGGGGGAGGGGGCTTAACTTGTTTTGGACAGTATATAACAATGCCGTTATAGATTTCAATTGGTGCTTTTTCATGACCAGTCACGAATTTAGTATTCCCAAGAACGAAATTACTATCGTTTCTAAAATGCTGGCAAATCGGGTTAACTATCTGTTTTTTTTTTTGTTAACAGTAACATTAAATGTCAGTTTTTGTGGTGGTAGTGTTGAAACGGACTTAGCTTAAAATCTTTACAGCCATTCTCAAACCATCTATTTGTTCTAGTGCAACTTTGGTACTAAATTCATTATACCTATCAAATATCAGATAAACATTCTAATCTCTGTTTCACCAATTCTTCAAATTTCTCAATGAAGTCCAATACAGTTGGCTTGCGTAATTTACTCGTTGTTGACCAATGCGGAATCCAAAGCAAAGCACAACCGTCAATAACTGTAAGAGAATGAACCTCAGCAGAACGATTCATTTGTCTAGCAGAACAAGCACTGCGGTCTGGTTTTTTAGCTCACCTGACTGCAAGTCAGTGGGAGATATTGCCATCATTTTTATCCGGCGTCCGTCTTCCGTCGTCCGTTAACTTTTTGCAAACCTGGCATCTTCTTCACGACCACCAGGCCGAATTCAAACATATATTGCGCAGACCATCTATGGAGTATACCCTTTCCATTTTGTTCAAATGAAGCAGCTGCCATATTCGGGCCCTGGTTTATGCCCCAATAGCTTAAAAACCTTTAAAAATCTTCTTCTCATGAACCACCCGAGGGAATGTCCTGATATTTGGCATGAAACATCATTTAGAGTAGAAGATTAAAGTTTGTTCAAGGGAAGTTGATAGGTCAATATCTGTGCTCTCTGTGGGGGTGGGTGGGTGGGAGGGGGGTGCATATCCATTTTGGGCTCTGCCCAAAATTTCTATTTCAAGAACGGTGGGCCAATTTCAACCAAATTTGGCATGTAGTATAAGTGGGTCCTAAGTAATTGATTGATGCCCACTCCCCCGAATTTTCACAGCCCTGTGGCAACCCCAGGGGTTAAAAACAGAAGAAAATTCAAAAGCCCGTATATCCCAAACCACAAGGAACAGAGAACTGTTGTTTGATATGAAGCATCCTTAGGACCGGAGGAAGGGATTGGTTAATAAAATGGCCAGGGTGCTTGGTAGAGGGTATTGAAAAAATGATGAGTCAGCAATTTTGTAGTAGTTTATCCTGGAGGAAAATGTTCATTCACTGAGAAGCTTGATTGACATATTGTTCTTAAATCAGCAATTTGTTATCTTGTTATTTTAATCTGAAATTGTTTTGGACTTCAGTTTGTTTTGCAAAGATTTTATTTCATGTTAAATTAACCCTTTCGGTGCTGGAAACATCTGATTCCTGTATGCATATCTTTAATTTAACCCTCTCAAGACTGTAATGTGGATTCCAAAGATTTTATTGATCCATGAACAAACCATTTTTTTTTTTTTTTGGGGGGGGGGGGGGGTGGTGGAGAGAACCACAGCAGTTGAAAACAAAAACAAAGTTCCAAAGATACTATGAACAAACAAAATCCTTTCAATGCTGTATATGTATTGTTCTGGTTCCTTGGAAAAAATGATCTGATTCCTGCATGAATATCTTTAATTTAACCCTCTCATGACTTCAGTGTGTTTTTTCCAAAGATTTTATTTCATGATGACCTCTTTCACTACTGTGCACATATAAGTTATTTTATGATGAATGAACCCTTTCACTGCTGGAAACTTCTAATTCCTGTATGCATGTAACCCTCTCAAGACTGCACTGTGGGTTCCAAAGATTTTATTAATGCCATGAACAAACAAAACCCTTTCAATGCTGTATATGTATTTTTCTGGTTCCTTGGAAACAAATTGATCTGATTCCTGTATGAATATCTTTAATTTAACCCTCTCATGACTTCAGTGTGTTTTTTTTCCAGAGGTTTTATGCCATAATGAACTCTTTCACAACTGTGCACATATATGTTATTTCATGTTGAATGAACTCTTTCAATGCTGGAAACATTTATCTGATTCCTGTATGCATGTCTTTAATTTAACCCCCTCAAGACTGCAATGTGGGTTCCAAAGATTTTATTGATGCCATGAACAAACATTTTTTTTTTTTGGGGGGGGGGCGGGGGGGGGAGGTAGAGAGAACCACAGTAGTTGAAAACAAAAACAAAAATACTCAGAACAGAGCTTGCTAGAAAGCTTTCGCAGGACCAACAGAAATGAATGGCCAAAAAATGTTGTCGTTGGTTGTGTCATAGCAAATCAAAAAACTCATCTTGCTGTTGATCACTTACTGATACCTCATCTCTTTTAACCCTTTACCTAACATGAAAAGCAGACGACACTTGCAAAAATAATTCTTGAATAACTAATTTTTTTCATTTTTTGTCTCAAAAACATAGGTTATGACCCCTCGTTGGAACGAGCTCGACGAGCTCGTTCCAACGAGGGGTCATAACCTATGTTTTTGAGACAAAAAATGAAAAAAATAATGAAAATTAATTGGCGATTTTTGAGAATAGCGCTGGCCGGTTTTGGCCGTTACGTTGGGTAAAGGGTTAACAACTTGAGCCAGTTGAGCGTTTTAGGATCACTTAAGCCTCTGGTTTAGGATTGCTTTGGATTTTGATATACATTTGATATACGTAAGTCTCCTAGATCATCAAACAATACCGTTGGGACGGGGACGTTTCATATTTAAGGACCTCTTTGACATCTACAGGTCTTGTACTTTGCTTTAAGTGCCATTACTCGGGAATATATAAGGTTACTGTCGTACACTCGACTGTCGCCAATTGTTTATTTAACCCAAGAGCAAGGGCGTCATCTACATTAAAGGTGGGTGAAGATATCAAACCAGTAGCAATATTAACCAAACCATCTGGGTGGTTATCAGAACTCATGGGATCTATAATCTATTGCAGCTTTTCCCGCAAACCGACGCTGTCTAGGTTGTCGGCAGCGATTCTAGATTTCCCCTCCTCTTTGTGGCGCAGTTGTTTGGAGACTTCTTGGGAATCTCTCATATCAGAGAGGTCGGAGACCAACTGCACACACGTATGTGAACTTAAGACCCAGGTTTTCAAGGTCTCAGGTTTCAAAGTAATACCAGTGACACCATGTTTGCCATGTCCATATCTCATGAAGGTCATCTCATTGTACGTGTCACTCCATAGACCGTTCCAAATACCCGCTGCATGCCTCATGGCATGAGACCCATCAAGAAAATGTTTCAAAACATGCTTGCATTTCTCGCAAATAATACACTCCAAATCGAGCGTAGTTAACATGGCCGGATGCAAAGAAATGTGACAACATTTACCTAACTACCACAAGATGAAGCGGCCATCCCCCTTCACGTTCAGTCCTAACATACAACATCATGATGAAAACTGATTCGATTTGTCAGTCTACCCACATCTTAGATGTTCCACTTTTTCAGACATCTGGTCCATCCGACCAGTCATATCCTAAGAACATTGCAAATCTTCTCTAAAAAATAAACCCTGGAGTAATTCTTCGACTAACAGTCGCAAAGCCCGTACATTCATTGGAAACTTTTTTTCCACTCATCATCTTGGCAACCCCACCAAAAACAGACTCAATCACCCCAATTAGACCGGAATTGGGCATCAACGTGGCAATAGCACCAACAAAGCTCATGAGAATGTGCATTGCATCTAATCTAAGAACCAGGTTCTGAAAATATATCAGGGTACGACCAAAGAACTGCCACTTTGTAGAGCTGTTGGTCTGCAGTAAACAGAGTAAAAGGCTGTCCAGCTCTGCTTCTATCATTGCAGTGACAATAGTCTCCGGGCCTGCAGGTGGCGTATCAATCAGTGGCAGGTAAAGTGGTTTTGTGGGTGGTTGTGGGAACTGTCCACTTGCGTGACAGGCATGCGTGTAAAAACCATTGAATTCGGGCAGGTCTTAGATTTCACGATGTCATTAAGGAACGCGAAATCAAGTTTCATGGGTCTTCGTTTCGCCATTTCCACACTGGAGAATAGACTCAATGGCATTAGTTCCCGGTGCAAAAATATCTTGGGCATTTCCGGTTTCTTTGCTCCATTGAATCGAGTAACTTTCAAGTGGTAATCAATTGGTATCAACATTTCTTGTTTTTTTATTCTTGGAACCTTCGTTGAAGTATATCTTTTTTCATATTTGGCTGCGTCAGTAGAACAGCCAGTAAACGTGTGCTTGATTTGCCATTCTGAGAAGATATGTACGCGTCGACGGTATCAACAACGACATGTATTAGGCCATCTTTAGAGCTCGTAATGGCTGTTAACGGGGCGTTTCTTGCTGCTAAGCAAGCTGCCTATTTTTTGAATCGGAGCAATTCGTCATATGTGCATGTTACACCAAAACCGTTCATTGTATTGACCAATTTCTTCGATTCTCGAAGTACAAGAGCCAAGCTTATTTGCAATGGGGTAGCAACATATGATAGAAGGGAAGTCACTATATTTCCTATGAGCATCGCAGGAAGTGTACGGTCAAGTTTAGGGGACAAATGCCCAAGGAAACCCGTACAGGTTTCGCTTGTATACGCAAAAACATTTTTTGTATTTAATTGGGAGTCATAGTAGGATTTATCGATATCTATTTCCTTGATATCCTGAGATATTTGCTTTTCTATGATTTTCATAGCTAATTGTATGTCTTCTCCGGGTTCGTTGATAACACGAAGAATGTTACCAACATGATCTCGAAAAAGGGAATTGATGGAGAAGAAAGTATGAGTGCATCTTTGCCAAATATCTCAGATAACATGGCAACTATCAGTCCCCATGATAACTTTGTACTTCCGTATTGTAAATACAGTTTAACCCTCTACCCAACGTAACGGCCAAAACCGGCTAGCGCTGTTCTCAAAAATCTTCAATTAATATTCATTATTTTTTCATTTTTTGTCTCAAAAACATAGGTTGTGACCCCTCTTTGGAACGAGCTCGTTCCAATGATGGGTCATAACCTATGTTTTTAAGCCAAAAATAAATGAAAAATATTAGTTATTTAAGAATTTTTTTTTGCAAGTGTCGTCTGCTTTTCATGTTAGGTAAAGAGTTATGTATACTATTCAAAACAATTAGGGGATATTTGATAAAAGTGTGATATCAAAAAGACAGTTGAGGCATTGTACTGTGAGATCTGGTGAATGATTTCAGCGACAGTTGGGTGTCATACAAGCAGACATTCCACGCACTGAGCAGCAGAAGATATGGACGGTCAGTCAGAGAATTTACCACATTCAGTCCAAGACCTCAATACCTTGTAAATCCCCCTCGGTTCGCGAGACAAGCGGCATACTCCTCAACAAATGTCCAATATCAGCTTGACTGATGTTATTCCATTCTTCCTGCAATGCAGTGGCGAGTTCCTGGACATTGGTGGGGGCTGTTGGCGTTGTCGTAGGCGCTTGCCAGGCATATCCCAGTCGTGCTCGATTGGTGAAAGGTTTGGACTTAGTGCTGGTCAAGGCAGTGTAGTGATGTTCTGCTCCTGGAGGAACTCTGTACCGACACGGGACCTGTGTGCTCTTGCATTGTCAACTTGGAAATGAATCGACGGCCGTGATGTCGCGCAATTGACACCACGTGAGCTGTTAACACGTTGCCACAGTAGTACTGCCCCGTGACACGCCCTTGGATGACATGTAATGTTGTTCCGCTTGTCATGGTTATGCCTCACCCACACCATAACCGATCCACCACCAAAACGATCATGCTGCCCAACGGTTACGCCATGGTATCGCCACACTCTGTTTCGTCTGTCGTGGAAGTCGAGAGTGAACCTCAATTCATCGAAAAACTTGACGTTGCTCCACCGACGATTGTCCCAGCGCTGTCGTGCTCGACACCAATTACATTACGCTTTGCTGCGATGTGACGTTCAGTCAAACGTAGAATTATTCGAGGTCGTCGGGCGTACAAATTCCAGCTGTGTAGGCGATTTCTCATAGTCGGATCACTGACTCGCACATCTGTCGCTCGGTGCAACTGCTGTCCAATTTCTGAGGCACTTTGATGGCGGTTATGTAATTCTGTGGTTCGGATGAAACGATCCTGGTTAGCAATTGTCGACCTTGGACGACCTAACCGACGTCTGTCATAAACATTGCCTGTCTTACGGTAACGTATAAAAAAAAATAAAAAAAAAAAATAATGAAAATTGAATGGTGATTTTTGTGAATAGCGCTTGTCGGTTTCCGTCGTTACGTTGGTTAAAGGGTTAAATGAGAAGTTGTGTCATGACAGCTATGTATTGATATTTTTTTACCACAAATAAACGTCCAATAAGACCAGCCTAAGAAGTCCTCAGTTTTTGAACTGTAATGCCGGCGCGAGAATATTCCAATTACATCATCAAGATATACACCTTCGACGAAGGCAGCATACCTTGGTGATGTATTTGGAATATTCTACTAGTCGGGACTTGACACATCACAGTCAGGATCCCCTGGGCGATCATCTTCGGGATTTCCCTGGTAGTTTGCTTGTCGATGTGCCTATAGAATACACAGACAGTAGGTACTGTCACACTGAGAATCACGACTGGGAGGGTGAAGAATAAATTTTCTATCAGTCAATTCACTGACATTTATAAATACTTGACGCTGTACTCCCATGCTCAAGGCATCACTTTACACCATCGTGTTTAAATGTTAAACTCAAGTTTATATTGTAACAGAACGTCTCGACGAGAAAGTTAAATATTACACTTCATTCAGTTGTGTCAATTATATCTGAAATACTTGTGGGCATTCTATGTATTCAAACTATACTTGTCCCTGTGGCTGATTGCCGTTCGACATTTACAAATTCGTGGGAGTACTGTCTTGTGACGTAACGTTTCGGTCCCTCAAGTAGAAATCTTTGATTCTAACACTTTAACTGACAGAATACAACTGTATCAAAACGAAACACTCAGTAACCGAAAACGTTATTGCATTTATTTTTATTACGAATTTTCTTTTGTGCAATGGTGGCGAAATTAAAATGAAAGTGTTTTGTGTATGTGTGTGTGTGTGTGTGGGGGGGGGGGGGGGGGGGGATTATTATGTTTTGTTTTCAAACACAGCTTATGATTGCCCATTGGGACAAATTCGTTGGCTCGTTCCAATGAGGCAGACTTTGTTTAGTTTTCCAAACATTTTGGTAAGTGTCGTCGGCTATTTGAAGTAGGCAAAGGATAGAATGATAAATTTAATTGCTGACTAAAAAAAGCTCAGGAGTCATCTTTTATACACCAAGGGAGAATATGGCTGAAACTGGAAGTTCTCTTATTTAAAACCCGGATTGGGTTAATTACAATAGATTGTTGAAATAGCACGCCACTTTGCGCGTTGATCTGCGTGCTTTGGCGATAGTAAGGCTATCGAATTCTGTACATATGCCCTATGCACAAGCAATTTTTCAGCCAATTGCCGGACGCCCATCGGCTGAAACAGTGCTTTTGCTTGCTCTCAGTAACAAAGAGAATCTGTCGTGCTTTGGATGCCATTTTCTGGGGAAATTCCTCGCAACTCCTTTGCGAAGTTATGTCGAAATAAGCGCATAGTTCTTGACTGGACTTCTAATTTTAAATTATATAATCTGAAAGAGTTGGGGGAGGGTGGGGGTAGTGCAGAGACTTCCAGTTTGTTGCGCGGAATAGGTTACCACTTTGCCCGTTCTCTGACGTCCTGTTACTTTGTTTCTTTGGTTTTGTGGATTAGCGATTACAGCGGGGGTTAATTTTTAGAAAGCTGTAAAATCAAGAAAGAACGCCGATTATATTGCAAATAGAGTCATTAGGCGACAAGTAAATCTCTTTCGAGAGCAATCTCTTATCGGTTGTTGGATCAAATTTGCTCAAAGTAACTGTGTGTGGATTTGGGCGCCGATTAATATACCGTTTATCTCAGAGGCAGTGGACTGTTTTTTTAAAAGCGTGTTGGTGGGGTGGGGGAGGGCAACTAAAATTAGTTCTATGGTTCTTCCGGCACACTGGCCGAAGACACGATCCATGGCGAGCCAGTCGCTTGGTGTTCTTCCCCCAAAGAAACCCACACCCTCTTACGATTCTGCCCCTCTTTGAACAGCTCGCGTCGTGAATTCACGTCACGCCTCGTTTTATAATCGTTTATGTATTAGATATATGATATTCTTTCCCTGAATTCTCCATTAGTCGGCGGATATGGCTTCAGACCTTGGCTGATATGACCCCGATTTCTATATGAATGACCTTAGAATTGCCCCCCCCCCCCCACCCCCGATGCGTTACTAGGTGCAACCAATCTGTTTACTTGGAAATGTTCATGGCTGTTCGTGGACCACAGTCTTGAAAATTGAATTGGTGTTATCTGGTATGGTGGAGTGGTTTAACCCTTTACCCAACGTAACGGTCAAAACCGGCCAGCGCAATTAACAAAAATCGCCAATTAATTTTCATTATTTTTTTCACTTTTTGTCTCATAAACATAGGTTATGACCCCTCTTTGGAACGAGCTCGTTGAGCGCGTTCCAAAGAGGAGTTATAACCTATGTTTTGAGAGAAAAAATGAAACAAATTAGTTATTCAAGAATTGTTTTGGCAAGTTTCGTCTGCTTTTCAGGTTAGGCAAAGGGTTAAAGTAGAGTTTTGTACGATGAGGAATTAATGATGACAATAAGTAATGATTAGGTTGTTGAAGAGAAATGAAGACAGAATATGTCAACACCTTAACTCGCGTGGGCGGGATGACATGGCGTTGTTTTGTCTCGCCATTAAAATATTGGGGACGAGCCAACAAGGAGGGTCGGAATCCGCGCATGGGCCAAACTCGGCTCGCAGAGCTGAGTTGGGACCGCTCTAGGATTTTTTCCCTGCCGAGTTAACTCCAAATAGGTTTGTTTCTCATTTAGATGTGATTCCTGATCATTTCAGTCTGCGTAAAGGAAGCAATGATTAAAGTTATAACGATTCTTTTATTGACACTTAAAAGAAACTGATTTCAATATTTAACACATTCAACAATTTGAATAACATGCCAGAAATATTTGTCACATGGGATATGTAGTTTCTCATCAACTTCAGTTTATCTATAGCCCTGTAGTGGCGCTAAAGTGCACTTTAGAAATGTCTCTGTCGCTGGCTCGCAACAGGAGTTTCATACACTGAGCTTTAACTTTCACTTCTGTGCGTGTCTGCAGCCTTGATTTCCCGGGGAACCTGACTAGCAATGTTAGTTACCCTCTGGCTACATAGTTCTGATTTGCATTCGGTTCATCCACTCGGTCGGCTAGTTTAGCAGGTCTATGCCACATACCTTATACGTGTGTCCTTTGATAGAACTCTCCTCGAATGTTCCCGTCCTTTTGAAATTCAAAAGTTCATGACATAAATCGCAACTTCAAAATGCACTTCCGTGCTTGCGCTAATTGTCACTGGTCGACTTTGAGTCGATATTTACAACACCCTGATACTAAAACAGGCTACTACGTGATCCACCTCTGCGTTTCAAAGGATTAATACCACAATACAATAGCTTATACTTTGAGACAGGTGCGAGTCAATCCCCGTTAATGACATCTAAACAAAGCCTTTACTTGGGTTCGTAATATATTCTATGAATTCGGGCCTGTGGCCCTATTAAGTCCACCTAATCTGAGAATAGCAGCACACAACCGAGTTCCGTGGATTGCCCAGCAATTCCACTTGCACGAGACCCTATTATAGCGTCTCCAAAACGGCCAAAGCTGATGTCTCCCTGAACTAGCTTGTTCTCCACACACGTATACATTGCCTTGGGATGTCCAAACATGGCACGCGACATTTCTGAAGATAAATTCAGCGTGCCCCCCCCCCCCCCCCCCACCCCTCCAATACATATGCTATCAAGCCTATCTCGAGAAATAATATACTTGATAGCCGTGATGATTTCAATTAATTTATTACTGCTAGTCACTGCTAGATTAATTGACTGACGATAAGATGGGGACATTTTATGCTAATATGCCAAAGAAATATCACACTGTGAATCGCCTAAGGCTAATTGTATAATTAAAACATGTCTGCTTACAACACAGAAAGATGAAATATATACAAATATGTGAACTTGAAAGTCGTAGGAAGGGAGCCTCCCCCTTTTAGACAGGCGTTGCCCTGACAGAAGAGTGCTGTATAGAAAAGTGATTGCAAATTAAAATTGATAGTCGTAATCGGAGATTCGTTGCAGTGGGAGAAAAGGTAGTTGGCTGGCCGAAAATGGCGACTTCCCCACTGAAACGTTCGCATAGCCGATCCAGAAGTAGGGGTAGAGGACACATCGGACTTTGTGAAAAGAATGAGAAACAATAACACTGCCAGAAAAGAGTTACAGATCTGAAAATTTTTATATTGATTTGTTTGGTTTAATAAATAATGCGGTTATTACTTGGTTGGTTTCATATGGACCCAGATATCAGCTGCCGTTAACATCACATCAGCCTTCCATTTCGGTCTCAGGCTAATATGAAGTTACCCGGGCTGATATCGCCACTGATATTAAACTAACCACATAATAAATAACATCTAAATATCAGCAAAAGTGTGGAGACTCGTTAGGCGTGATTGTCCAGGCACGGTCATGGTCAGTTCACTTTCTTTTACTTCATGATTCAACCATTCTTCAACCCGAAGGCAAGCCTTCGGGTTGGGGGATTGCTGAAGTGGAAGAAGTACACCTTAATCGCCGGATCTGGACATGTTTCGTGCAAATGCAACTAAACTTGTTTACATTTCTATATAATATATTACAGAAACGCTAGGGAGCGCATTGGCCCAATGGTTACGGTATTGAACTTCAAACCCAAAGGTCCACGGTTGGACCCCCGCCTGGGGTAACTGCGTTGAGTCCTTGAGCTTGTGCAAGGAACTTGATCTCAAATGACACTTGGTGACACGGTGACGCTGTGTACTAAGGCGTATACTGCTCGCCAATTTCGCACGTGTCTTCAACTAATGCTAATCCTGCTTGTGCGGAGTTAGTACGTTGGGGAGACAGTTGCTTGCCGTTGCTCGGTGGTTCTCTCAGAGTACTCCGAATTGATCAAGCGGCAAAACTGTCCGACACGAGGTGACCCTGGCTGTCGAAAGTGTCGTTAAACCCGTGTTAGTAAATCAATAACTTGCAGATATGACCTTATATTGACACATTAATGCCTTTAGAGATTTTGTTTTACCTCAATCGACTGGAATATATATATATCAGTTGGTCGAAAAGCGAACCGTGTGTTCGTTTTTCCGACCAACTGAAATATTCCATACGAGTGAATCTAAACATAGGCGATGTGCTGTTTAACGGCCAGACTGGTTCCAGACCAGAATAGCGTCGAAGTCCTTACAAAATTAGACTGGTGGCTTGAGAGCTTGGCTGAACTTCACTGGTCAAGCGGTTGGTTGGTTCTAAATTTGTTTACATTTGCAGATAATGTAATACAGAAATGCTTAATGTTATATGACACATCTGCCTCCCCTCAAATTAAACTCAAAGTTTATACGATATATGATTCTCTGTGGAAAACGTGTGTGGGGAGGCCACCCACCTCACTGTTCCCCTATACCAGGTCCCCGATAATCGCTTTTTTGTTTGGTTATCCGGTTAGTGGGTATGTGTTAAATATTTCCGTTTCATGTTTCAATTATTAAGAAAAGGTTTTCAGGAAATATATTACGCGCTGTGACCTAACAGGTAGGCCGTGACTGAAGCAGTGTTAAAGACATCCCCTGGTGTGTTTTTTCTAAAATTAAATTATGTATCAGGGCAGGTCATTTGAATGAGTTGCCATCGTAATAATATAACATGTTATTTCGTCAACACGCTGGACTGACGACAGAGAACACTTGCCCTACGGGTTACAGTAATCGGCTATTGAATATATTTGTTGAACGAATGAAACCCGATTCATTGTGTGTGTCATACTATTTATATATTTCACAGGTGTTGTTTTCTTTACAAATTTACTTCGCTCGAACTTGTTGCAATAAATGGAACGTCAACTCAAAAACAGATTAAATTATCTATCTTACCTAACGACCAATACGATTCACAAACATCGCCATTCAAGACTTTCTTTTAATCTATGCCTCCCCCAAAGCATAGCTGAGGGCCCTCTTAGCGTCGAGCTCACTCCGCCGTTTGCCGTTGACGCAAAGCATTTTAGGTTTAAATATTCAGTCAAGCTTCGAAATTCAGTTAGATTCGAAACTGTCACGGTGATTAAATTCGATTTGATTAGCGTCATTCTGATTTGGAAATGTTCGAATTTCGACACAGTAAATAGTCCCCGTCTGTTCGAAAAACTGGAACTTTTAGGTGTGTGCAATAATATATTTCAAGTTTTGCAATCTATGTACCTGTCAAGTTACTACCACTTAAAAACCACCCGGGGTATAGGACCACCCCGGTTATAGACCACCGACGTTAGGCAAGGCTGTGTTGTCTCGCCGACACTTTTAAAAATTTTCATTGATGACTTGGGCTTATGCGTCAATGACGATTGCTCCCCTATCATCATTAATGGTTCACCACTAAATCAACTTTTGTTTGCCGATGACTTAGTCCTTTTTCGGGCATTCCGCATGGACTCCAAAACGCACTAAACAAATTAACCGAATATTGCGATGAAAATAAACTTATCGTTAATGTTGATAAAACAAAGGTTATCCTATTCAATTCTCGAAAAAAGACTAATCTTCCTAAATTCCTGGTCGGCACACAAACAATCGACTATACTCTCGAATATACGTACCTTGGACTCGTTTTCTCATCCAATGGTAAATTACAAATCGTCCAAAGGGAGCTTAGGCTGAAGGGGTTAAAAGTATTACATAGCTTATTTAATACCTTTCAGAAGAAATGGTCGACCTCTCTTGGCATCTTGTTAAAATTGTTCGATTCTCTAACAAAACCCATCCTTATGTATGGAAGTGAACTCTGGGCTTCTGAGATAAATTAAATCTTGATACCACCCCATGTGAACGTGTACAACTTCAATTCTACAAGTCTATACTTGGCGGAAACAGTAAATCATCCAGTCACGCAGTTAGTGCTGAACTTGGACAATATCCATTACATACTGACGCAAAGATGCAACTTGTAAAATTTATGTCAAAATTATTTCAATCTTCGTCATTTAAATTATTACTGGATGCTCGGTTAGAAAACGAAAAATATTTACAGCCAGATTCTATGTGGCTGAAATATCGGGAAGTTCTTGTTAATAACAACCCACTACTCCATCCACATGACTTTAATAAAGTTAAAAAGAAACTACAAAACCTTGACCGCGACGCCTTTTATAGTATTCATGATGATAATAAGAAAAAGGGATTAAATAAACTGAGAACGTATAGACAATTCAAGAAAGCTTACACCCTAGAAACGTACTTGACAAACACCGCATCGCCCGAAGCAAAAATTATGTTTACTCGATTACGTATCAGTTATCATTGTCTAATGATCGAAAATGGCAGACATGTACAGCCTTCGACTCCCGTAGACGAACGATTTTGCAGATCATGTGACTCGGGAGCGGTAGAAACTGAACTGCATTTCGTGATGGAATGTGCACAATATGGGTTTATCCGGAAAGACGTTTTTCACAGATTAGAGCTTGAAAATCAGAACTTCTCTGTGATGAATGCAGAGGAAAAATTCATATTCTTGATGGAAAATAATGATCCCATGCTGTGTAACATCATCTGTAATATGATCCTGCTTTTCTTTAAACGACGCGAGCTGAAGCTCCATTAGCAGTCGTGACTTGGTTGCCGGTAACGGCTAATTCTATATATGACATACTACGACAACAGTTAATACTGTCATTTCGTATCAAAATATATCTATTTATTTAATGCTCAGGCATCAATTCACGCTGAAAAATTAAGTCATATTCCCCTGTCGGTCGGCAAAACGAAATATCAAAATGATATTTAGAAATCGATATTTCATCGTAGGTTCGGATGACGAATCACATGTACTTTAAACGAGTCAGCACATCAGTAATGAATTCCAGAGTCCCAAATACAAACGAATTCGAATAATTGATAGTGACAGTGACTAAATCAATTCATTAAATCAGCGGTTTCAAAGTTTGACTTTCTCATTCACCTTCCAGCGAAAAGCCGAAATCACTTTCAAATTTCTTCAGTTCAACTTCACACGTCTTCAGTGCATTGAGTTCAAAAAAAATAAAATGACGTGTCTTGTTATTGAAAATAAGAAAGTGGTGTTTTTTGTTATTGTTCTATTTCTTCGAAACACATTGCGATTATTTCAGTTCGCCAGCCTTGGTAAATCGTAAAGTTAGGGGAGAAATAAGACGGGACTACTTTTTGTGCGGATATTCACACATTCCAATGGTTGGAGTTTGGTTGTTGTAATTTTTGTATGGACGCCGGTTCGGCACATAAATTTTGCGCCTTAATGGCAAATAAAGGCCACAAATTGGAGAGTTTGTAGTCGTAGAGCATTAAATAAAAAGAAAATTCACGAAAATTTGATGAATACCGAAAATATCTCGTGAGTGGCTACAAAGAAATATGAGGATCTTCGCGAGCGACGCAGTCGCGAGTGAAGATCCTCATATTTCTTGTAGCCACGAAATTTTCGTGAATATCCTCTATGTATTATCGTTACGTTTATTGCTATTGTTATGTATATCATGCAATCTGCCTGTCCTTGGTGTTTTTGCTGAATAAACTTATCTTATCTTATCTATCGAAATGTTATCCAAATCCTACCAATTGTCTCCTCTTGAACTCTTCTTCTGTCTTCAGGTGTCCTTTTCCGACCAATTGAACTATTCGAGACGAATGAATCTAAACATAGGCGATGGGCTATTTAACGGTTAGACTAGTTCCAGACCATAATGGCATCGAGGTCTTTACATCATTAGACTAGTGGCTTAAGAGCTTAGGTGGAATTCACTTCCCGAGCGGTTGGTTCTAAATTTGTTTCCATACGAAGTTAATGCAACATGGAAATGCTTGTATAATGACACATCTGCCCCTCTCAAATTAACCCTTTACCCAACGAAACGGCCGCATCCGCCCGCATAATTTACAAATTGAGTGGTTAAAAAAAAATTGGTTTTCCAAAAATTTCAATAAAACCATATCATGTGACCCCTCGCTGGAACTAATTCGTTGACAGATTTTGACAAAATTGAAAAAATAATATTTAAAATATTAAATTTTGATATTCTGTTCGTTCGTATTATAAATAAACAAATAACAATCAAATCTTATTTTTTTTAAAAAATGTTTGTCCCCAAAGCATAGCTTATGACCCTCTTAGCGTCGAGATGTTCTCAACATCCTACCACGTGTCTCCTCTTGGATTCTTCTTCTGTCATCAGACCTGATGACAAAAGAAGAGTTCAAGAATGTTCGTCTTCTAAAATTTCGAGGTTGATCAGTTCTCGACTATTCCACATTTTTGATTGACTTGTCGAAAGAAACGAGTCGCCGTTCAATATAATATGCTACAGTGGGAACTGAAAATATGTACACAGTTATAAGAAGGCGCTATATTTACAACTTGTAGAATCGTGAAATCCGATTCGAGATTCTATTCGATTCGAGATGCGGTTCGACTCGAAATTCTCGACCTGATTTGATTCTACCCTAATTTTTAGATTCACGGAGATGTAGTCGTCATAAGTTATCTTTTCAGGGAAAAGTTAACCGATCAAGTTATTCACAGATTTCTTTTGCAAGTATGGTCTGTGGGCGAGTTATGTAATGGGTTAAGATACTGCTTTTTAACCAGTAATTCTGTCCCACCAAATGATACGTCCACTACCCCTTCTATCCAAACGAAATTCCATAACAGTTTGCAACGCTAACAATGGATGTTCTGTCGCCATTTCCCTCACAACACGACTAGTTTTCGATTCTATGGTTAGACTCGGTGGAACTTATTGATTAAAGCGCGAAAGCCTCCTTCTGAACGCTTGGTGTTAACTGTGGTAGGGCAATATATCCGATTGTTTTAAAGGAAGTGTCAAAATGGAAATACACAAAACTAAACTAAGAGTATTCCTCGATTTTATTTCTGACAAATAGAGGACAACTGGGGCCCAAAACACGCGCCGTACTACAGTTCGTCCACTGAGTTCCAACGTGTTCTATGTGCCCACTGGCACATAGAACACATTGGGATTCAGGAGACGAGTTGCTTCGAGTGTACGGTATCTGTTGCATGCATAATATTATTACACATTAGATTTATCCGAACTCTAACCCAAGAGGAATCTTCGTATGAAGTTCGTCTTGCCGATCAGACGTCGCACTGCTGGCGCTTCAAATTACATGTAAGTTATAAGCCCAGGATTTGTCAAAGTGTGCATAACAGATACCGTACTACAGACACGCAGGATTTAATGCAAATGACCTGAATGATGACATTTGTCATTATTCAGGCCGTTTGCATTAAACCCCGCGTGTCTGTAAAGTAGAGCATCAAACAGGAGATAAGAGTAAGTCGGTACATTAAAACCCGAGCACGTATCTTAGTGTGAAGCTGAACACCTGGTAGCGTGGCGAAGAATAAATATACCGTTCCTAGAAATTGACATTGATATGATAAAATAAAACGTGAAAAATAGAACTTTTTGAATGTTTTTTTATTTAGCTGTTCCTTCGCCTGCATATGGAAAGAAACTGATACATGCAATAACACGGGCAACATAGATCGGTGTTCCTGCAAGTACGGCATGTGTCTCGTGTTGCCACTATCCTTTTCATTCAAAAAATGCTGTGGTGATCTCCCATTGTGTTGTCGAAAGGTTGAAGTTCATATACCCAGCTACAGTTTTTCTAGACAAATTGGTCAATGCACTCTAGATTTTCCATCACCTTCCATCCTCCATGGATCGCACTTTTTCAACGATTTTCCTGTTTTGTCGGATGCTTGTGAACAGCTTTGTGTATTATTTTATCCACCTGTCGTCTGGCAAGTGACTATCTACAAATGTTTGAGAGAGGGGAGTACCCCTACCCCCTCCCATGTTTTCCGACCGTGACATGATTTTCTCGGCTTTCTGTTCGATTCTAAATCGCCCCAATGAATCGATTCGCTTCGATTTCAGTCGCGCTGATTCGGAAATTCGAATCATCGAAATATTCTCAAAATCCTACCAGGTATTTTCTCTTCTTCTTTCATCAGGTCTCCTCTACAGGAGACCGAGCGATAGAAGAAGAGTTCGAGGACCTTCGCATCCTAACTTCCGCATCCATCCATCATGAAATATTTCGGTCCATCGTCCGTCAACACCATGTTTTGGTCTAAACCACTGGGCTATAATTCAAGTGCAGGTTTGTGTGAGTGATGGTCCCGAATGGGGCATTACATCTTTGTTCAACTCAACATGCCCAGCCCCAAAAGGCGGAAGTGGGGGGAAATGATCCAAAATATTCTTAAAATCTTATTCTCATGAACCAGTGAGTACAATGACTTGATATTTGTTATGGAGCTTTTTTTGAGGTGTAGAATCAAGTTTGTTCAAACGCAGTTCGTGAAGGAATATTTTGCTTTGTGATGGGAGGGGTAAGAGTTTTGGCCCCACCCAAAATTTCTATTTTCTGAACCGATGGTCCGATTTGAACCAAATTTAGTTTCATGGTATTACTGCGTCATAAGTACTTGACTCCTGTAAAAAAAAATTATCGCATCCCAAAGGGAACCCTGGAAGCTAAAAATAGAAATATTTTCAAACGCCCATATTTCTCATATTTCTCACACCACACGGAACAGAGAGCTGTTATTTGGTATGAAAAATCCTTAGGACCAGTAGAATTTAATGGTAAAAAGAATTGTTGTGTCGTGGCCATCGAAATAGTGCTGAGTCAGCATATTTGCAAAAAATAAAAAAAATATTTTCTCCAGAACCAATCATCAGAATCTTTTGATATTCGGTATACAGCATTCATAGAGGGTCAGATACAAGTTTGTTAAAATAAATCCCATTGGTTCATGTTTGGGCTCAATACAGGAGCCCGAATTATTAACTTTGGATAATATGGGGAATATTCTTTAAAAATCCTCTTCTTCAGAACCACCAGTCAGAATCTTTTAATGTTTGGTATACATCATTGTTATGGGGGTCATATTCAAGATTGTTTAAACCAAGTCCCTAGGTTAATATTTGGGCTTCCCATGGAATCCCAAATTTTAACTTAGTCCAATATGGGGGATACGTTTTAAAATTCTTCTTCAGATTCACCAGTCAGAATGCTTTCATATTTGGTATGCAACATCTCTAGGGGGTCAGATTCACGTTTGTTCAAATCGGATCCCTAGGTATATATTTGGGCTCTCTATGGTAGCCCAAATTTTAATTTAGTGCAATATGAGAACATTTCTTTAAATGTCTTTAAAAATCTTCTTCTTCAGATCCACCAATGCTTTCACATTTGATATACAACATCTCGGGGGGGGGGGGGCAGATTCACGTTTGTTCAGTTCGAGTGTCTGGATTAATATTTGGGCTCCATATGAGAACCCGACATTTAATTTAGTACAATATGAGGGAATTTCTTCAAAAAACATCTTCAGATCCACTAGTCAGAATGCTTTCATATTTGGTATCCAACATCTCTGGGGGGGGGGGGGGGGAGGGGGGGGGGGGGGGTCAGATTCAAGTTTGTTCAATTCGGGTCCGTAGGTTAATATTTGGGCTCGCTATGGTATCCCAAATTTTAACTTAGTGCAATATGAAGAAATTTCTTTAAAATTTGTTTTCTTCAGATCCAACAGTCAGAATGCTTTCATATTTGGTACACATCATCTCTGGGGAAGTCAGATTCAACTTTGTTCAAATCGAGAGCCTGGGTTAATATTTGGGCTCCGGAATTAGTCGTGTAGCAGAAGAATTAGAAATGTTGTATTCAGTACCCTCTAGAGGTGTGTAACTAAGATTAATCTACATTGGTTGTATCGAGGCGCTTCATAGGGAAGGTCTACATTTTACATTATGATCAACTGAAGAAAAGGCATGATGCTCGGATTATTTTTGTCACTCCTGAGGGGATCAAGGATTGACAGCGTTTCCTATGGAGATGGATTGCTTAATGTAGACTCATTTTGGACTCTGTGTATATTGTGTCTGGTCAAGATGAGCGCTTCAGGCCCCGTGAGGCCTCTTGTTGAATTTTTTGATTGACTTGCCCAAACAGACGAATCGCCACTGAATTTAAACAATACTTGAATGGGGACTGGGAATATATACATCTGTAAGAAGGTGCAATGTAGACAATTTGAAGTGTCGTCCGATTCGATTAGAGATTCGATTGATTCGAAATCCTGTGTCTGATTCGATACGGGATTCGATTCGACGTGAAATTTGAGATTAGCGGATCCCTAATTCGTACATTTATGCTTCTCGGTGATCTCTTCAGACAATGAGTCTACAGTCATTGAAATTTGCTTCGACACCCCGGCAATGACGTGATAAATGTCATGTCAAAGTGCCGCGGCGTTTTGGGGGCATTGCCGGTTGGTTCGATTAACAAATTTCCTAGCTTGTAACCACGTGCGACAGATTTAGGCCTATTCAGAAACGTTTGGACGTGCACAGTGTCGAGCGATAGTACTCCGGGTCACCACTATCAGACAAAAATATTTACGCCCCTATCGGTGATCTTCCCAGGAGAAGAAAATGTATTTCGGCAGACTTCTTTGTTATTTTAAAATGAAATGTTCTCGTGCGCAAGACACGAAAGGCAGAGGCGTCGCGAAGATTCTCGCCTGGAAAGGTGTGTAAAACTGACTGTGATGGCTCAAATCCCGACTTAATAATATTCCAGCTACATCATTAAGGCATGCCTTCGACGAAGGCAAGCCTCGATGACGTAACTAGAATAATAGTCAGTCAGGATTATAGAGTACAGCCGTCGCGGACTAGTCATAATACACGCGTGGACAGCGATGTCCACGCATACGTTTACATGATAATAAAAATCATCAGGATCAAAATGTTAATTAATGAATCACCGGGTTGCACCCGGTGCTTCGTTAATTACATTTTTGATGATTATTCCTATAATTAGTGTTTGGAATATAATATTATCGTGCCCGTGGAAATATTGCCCAGCCGTGAAAAGTGACCAGTCCACGGCGGCCGTATTGTGTATTACTCACAGAGGTTTCAACATCTATCAATAATGATTAAGTTTTATCACTAATGAATGTTGTTGCGAATTTTTGACACATTCCTTTTATCGTGTAAAACTTAATTTTTCAATACGCATGCGCCTTACATATAAGTAAATTAGTTGAGACAGACTTCAACATTTTGGATTGTCATATTTATATAAAAAGTGTGACCTGTATGAAATGTACCGCTGTTTGTAGCATTATGTAAATGCCTCATGACCTAGAGGTATTTGGCTCATAGCAAAAGAAAAAAAAATGAAAATTGCCATGGTCAGGTTCTCCCCATGGTTTGTGTTTATGCTTATCTGTACAGTGCTTGTTGGAAACTTGTTCATTATATGGTAAAACCTGTATACACCAGAGACGACAAAAATCACTCTGACAAACGGATAGCACTGTTGTGTCAACTACAGTTTTTAGCTCACCTGGACTAAAATGCCATGTGAGCTTTTCACATGGCCTTTTGTCCGTAAACTTTTCGCATTTTCATCTTCTTCTCTGTAACTGCTGAGCCGGTGTGAACCAAACTTGACAGGGAACCCCTATGCGTGGATCCCTACAAACGATCCTTATTTTGTTCCCGTCGGATGAAAAACATGGCTTCCAGAGGCATTCTTTGATTCTGGTTGGTGGATATTCAAAAATCTTCTCTCAAACCGCCAGGCCAAATATTTTGCAACTTCACATAAATAATGACCGGGACCCCCTCTACCAACGCTCCTCATATAATGTTGATCGGGTTACAAACATGGCCGCAATTACGGCTTACAGTTACTATAGAAACACTTCGATAAATCACATTTTCGTCTTCTTCTCTGGAATACTGAGCCGACGTGAACAGAACCTGGCATGGATTGTCTATGGGGGGGGGGGGGGGGGGGGGTCCTCTACTATAAACCCTATGGGAAATCACATTTTCATCTTCTTCTCTGGAACTACTAAGCTGATGTGAACCAAACCAAAAGGCCAAATGTTTTGAAACTTTGCGTGGTTGATGACTGGGACACCCTCTACCAACGATCCTTATTTAATGTTGATCGTTTTGCAAACATGGCCACAATTGCCCCTTATAGGTACTATAGAAACCCTGTGGAAAATCACATTTTCATCTTCTTCTCTGGAAATACTGAGCTGATGTGAACCAAACCTGGCAAGGATAGTCTATGGGAGGTCCGCTACAAACGCTCCTCATTTTGTTACCGTGCATCTTAAAACATGGCTGCCAAAAGCATTTTTTGATTCTGTTTGGAGGATTTTTAAAAATCTTCTCCTCTGCAACCACAAAGCCAAATGTTTTGAAACTTTGCATGGTTGATGACTGGGACACCCTCTACCAACGATCCTTATTTAATGTTGATCCTTTTGCAAACATAGCCACAATTGCGCCTTATACTTAATATAGAAACCCTATGGGAAATCACGTTTTCATCCTCTTCTCTGGAACTACTGTTCCCGTTGGTTAGAAAATATGGCCACCAGAGACATTCTCTAATTCTGATAGATGGATTTTGCAAACATCTTCCCCTCTGAAACTACAAAGTGAAATGTTTTGAAACTTCACATGATTGAGGACTGGGACACCTACCAATGATCCTCAAGTAATTCTGATGTAATGTTACAAACATGGCCACAATTGCAGCTCATAGTTACCACGGAAAGCCTATGGGAAATCACAATTTCATATGTAGTTCCAGGTGAGGGATAACAGGCTCTTTAGAGCCTCTAGTTTTGGTGTTATTGTTGTTTTGTGTGATGGTGTTTTTATCCAAGTGCATTTGAACTGTCAAATTCAGCTCCTTTAAATCCTTTATGTTTGACACGTCTCGAGTCTACAATAGAAGTTTATACATCAACAGTGATACTCTGTGTGTTTATTGGGAGTTTAACGACACTTTCGATAGCCAGGGTCACCATCGTGCACCATCGATGTGCAGTACTCCTTGGTACACAGTGCCACCGTGCCCCCACGTAGTCAATCGGGATTAAGTGTCTTGCCCATGAACACAACGCAGTTACCTCTGGTGGAGATCGAGCCGTGCCCCTTTCGGTTTGAAGTCCAATGCTGTACTAATTCTGGGGTACTCTGATCACAAAAAGTAGACGGAGAATTTCGACCGGATCGCGACTGGATCGCGATCTGGGAGAAATTCTCTATTTGCTTTTCCTCCACCATAACACTATAGATGCCCACACGTCGACACAGAAAACGTTGAATCTCAAATGCTTCGTTTGTTTGTTTCTCTTGATCCGGTCTTGACCTGGTAGAACATTATTCATGTAATCTCGACTCAACGATGTAAATATATTTATTTACTTATTGGGGTTTAACGACACTTTCGACAACCAAGATCACCTCGTATTGGACAATTTTAAGGGTGGAGGAAGCCGGAGTACCCTGAGAAAACCACCGAGCAACTGTCAGACTCCCCAATATACTAACTCCACACAAGCAGGGTTATCTTTGGTTGAAACAAGTGAACCATCAACTTGCAGTACGCCTTAGTACACAACGCCACCTTGTCCCCGCGTGTTTAATTGGGATGAAGTGTCTTGCCCACGGACACAACGCTGTTGCCGCAGGTGGGTTTACAGCCTGCATCTCTAACTACTGAGCCATCGCGCTCCCAACGATGTAAATGTCTCGCGAACAGATCGCAATCTGATCGAAAAAAAGGCCAGTTTTGTGATCTCAGACCTGTAGTTGACACCCTACCACAGGGACCGATCAGGACTATTTAAAATACGCTCTAGCCTCGGAGCCTATTTTTCCAATTCATGCGCCAGATTTCAATTTACGGAGTCACACTGCTGTTTGTAACACACACAGCAAGTATGTAATAGCTCTCATCATTTTCATTTAGTACACTATAGCAAACATTAATCTTCACTGTGGTTTCTGATCAAGTCTTGGCTGCCTATTTAGGCAGCCAAGACTTGATCAGAAACCACAGTGAAGATTAATGATTGGTAATTAAGACTTGAAGTATTAACTTAAGCACTCTACAACGATGAATAAATGATAATCATGTATATAATACATGTAAGAGTGTCTCTCTCGATTATCCATCGAAAGAATATCAAAATATGATCTGAGAAGTTACGCGCCAACTGAGAAGCCTATTTCTGAGATTTAAGAGCCAGGTCCTGATGTTTCAGAACCAAATACGCACTGGCGCATGCCCAGGTCGGTCCCTGCTACCAGACACCATGCGAAATATAATAACAATATTTCAACGAGCACAACCGCGAGTAAATTCCCATGAAACACTGTTATTGTGTGCATCTGTCTCACTATTTATTTATTTATTTATTTATTTATTTATTGAGGGTTAAGGTCACATACTTATGCACAGTGGTTAATCGTGACCGTGACAGTTTTACGGGTGGAGGAAACCGGTGTGAACCACCGAGCATCGACGAGCAACTGTCAGCTCCTCAACATTCTAACTCTGATCAATGTCCGCTCAAGCAGGGTTACAGCGGTTGAAGACATGTGTACCATCGACGTGCAGTACGCCTTAGTACACGGCGTCATCGTGTCCAAGTATAGACAACCGGGTTAAAGTGCCTTGCCCAAGGACACAACGCGGGTCAACCCGGACGGGATCGAACTCGAGACCTCTAGCATAGACGTCCAACAGTCTACCACAGAGCCACCGCGCGTCCATCTGTCTCACTAAAAGAAGCTGAATACCACCACATCTCAACGCATTTTGACTGGTACTTCACAAGAAATTAATTTAAAATAATTTCAAGTTTACTGGACAAGCAGTGTGGTTCAATATCTTCCTTCGACAGCACTTAAAAGGGCACCCCTCCCACACACAAACACCCTCTGCCCCCCCCCCCCAAAAAAAAAAAAGAAAAAAAAGATCAGCCTTTTTGGACGTATCGTCTCGGCACGAAACTCGACCTGGGACAAAATGCTCTTGCCGAAGTGATTTTTAGAGGTACTGCCCCGGCACCATCTCTAAGTATGGCCAGTGGTGATTCTCGAACATTATTTTAAAGAATTCCAAACTTATTGAACGGGGTGGGGGGGGGGGGGGGGCAGGGCGCTACTCATTGGGGGTTAAGATCTTCATTCGGAAAAAAACTTGGAAAACTTCCCACCCCTCCACACAAAATAAAACAAGACCGAATGCTTAAATGTAGGCTACAGACATCGCAAAATGGGGGAAAATATTCACGCAGACATCTCATCTAACATGGCTATATCATAACAAAAATGGTTTTAAAAGTTACTTTTAAGTTTGGAGATGGCAAAACACAACACGAATATTGGTAACATTGAATACGGTAAATCCCAGTAAAATAACGAATTCCGCATATTAGTGGATCCAGTATATATATGGTTCCATGTTCATTGTTTTCCAAGTCAACTGAAGCGACCTGAGAATTCAGTTCCCCGTGGTCAGGAGCAATTACTGATCCAATTTACACGCGCGCACACGCGCTGAATAAAACGTTTACTGTTTACTTCAGATCGTCATGAATCTGTGAACTGCAATGTTATACCTGCAATGTTGCAATTTTTATTTTAGATAAGAAATAGTACACACACAACAAAAGGGAAGGCATTTATTTATTTCCCTTTAACCTCTGAACTCGTAAAACCGATTTTTTCGGTCCAAGTCATAATTTCGCCCCATTTTTTTTTATTATTATAAGAGTTTTATACACTGGGCATTGGCGAAAAAATAATAACTGCAGTCTGCAGCCAGACGGCTGCAGACTGCAGCTATTATTTTATCCTTCCTGTCTGTTGGTATTGGACTAACCCATCCCACTGTAAGTGTGCGTAAAGGCGTTACCATTCCAGTAAACGAGCGTTCAAAGGATTAACCCTGGGGGGGGGGGGGGGGGGCGGTGGCGTTGCGGTAACCGGTTCAGATCACCGAAGTTAAGCAACGTCGAGCCCGGTTAGTCCTTGGATGGGTGACCTTCTGAGCTATCGATTCGGACTTCCGCGTTGTGTGCTTGGGCAAGGCACTTCACCCCGATTGTTCACGTGGTGGCACGATTACGCCGTGTACTATGGTGCGCATGTCTTCAACCAATATAATCCTGCATGTGCTGCAGTGTGGAGTTACGATGTTGGGGAGCTAGCAGCTGCTCGTCGTTGCTCGTTCTCTCCAGGTACTCCGGCTTCCTCCACCCGTAAAACTACCACAGACAGGATATGACCCTGGCTGTTAATGTGTCGTCAAACCCTAATAAATTAATAATAAATGAAGTTTTAACCCACAAAATCCTAGTTTATCACTCCGTGTTGGAATGGAGTTCCAAGAAGGGCATTATAGTTGCACTGACACAGTAGTTAATAAAGCAATATCATGACTTGCCTTGCTTGTACTGGGCCAATCGAGCCTTTCATGTGGGCCTTCACTAAAACAGTTAGAGCGAAGAATACTCGGCATATTAGATATTACAACAGTTAATTCACTTCTCAATATAAGTTGTGCGCTTCAGTCGGTTACTGGACTTGATAGAACTCGAATGCCGCTTAATTTCTACGTTCGCTATGGACATCTGACACTTTGTGGTTATTTCAGTCTTTTCAAAAAAAAATTTTTACACCACAACTTGGAAAAACAGCCGCGGCGGCAACTGAATGAAATTGTGAGCGCCTGTATGTCTGTTTTTTTCGAATGACCCAATCATGTTTTGGAGGAATTTAAAATGTTGGTTTCTGTTCCCCTGCCGGGAGTCGAACACTCGACAGCCCCGCCTGACAATCAGGAGCCCAACACATAAACCACTGGACCATTGCTCACCGTCAAAAACGATGTCTGGAATCCCGCTTATTAGATGATGTTCTCATGATTACTTTGTCCATTTTCCTCGTGGCAGCTGCATGAAAATGTGAAACGCGATGGCTGCAGTAAGACGAAAGTGCTGTGGTTGGATCAGACGAAGACTGGAACGGGCCATTGTATGTATATTGAAGGACCCAATCATGTTTTCAAAGAATTTGTAATGTTGATTTCTGAACCCCGGCCGGAAATCGAACTGTCGGCAATCCCACCTGGCAGTCAGGAGTCCAACACCTATATTAATAATATTAATAACTGACTACTGCAGAACTATTGAATAAGCTTCAAAACAACAATTAAATCTGTTGCAGATTCACTAAAAACAAATTACGTGTTAAACACATTCCACTTAAACGCATTCATCCCAGGTAGATAAACACGATGCGTAAAACTTATAAACACAACGGTTTAATTACTAAACATGTGACGCGTCACATTTTTCACAGTGTAAACCACTGGACCATTACATACCGTCAAAATATTTCAGTTTTTTAGAATATGTTCCAGTGATTAGTTTGTCCACTTTCCTTAATGCAGCTACACGAAAGTGTGAAACACGATGCATAGAGTTCGATGAAAGTGCTGTGGTTTGCCCCATAAGATGGCTGACACGGGCTTGTGTGTGTATATTGAAGGACAGAATCATGTTTTATAAGAATTTGTAATGTTGATTTCTGATTCCCGGCCGGGAATCGAACCATCCGTAATCCCGTCTGGAAATCGGGAGTCCAACTCCTAAATCACTGGTCCATTGCACACCGTCAGACCCCCCCCCCCCTCCCCCACCCGCATAAAAAACGATGGCTGGAATCCAGCTTATGACAGCTACATAAAAGTATGAAGGCTGCGGTACTACGAAACTGCTGTGGTTGGCCTGAGACGAAGACTGGCACGGGTCTGTGTGTGTACAGAAGGACGGAATCATGTTTTCGAAGAATTTGTAATGTTGATTTCTTATTCCCGCCCGGGAAACGAACGGTCGGCAATATCTCCTGGCAATCAGGAATCAAACACCCAAACCACTGATCCAAACCACTGGACCATTGCACACAGTCATAAAACGATGGCTGGAATGTAGCTTATTAAATAAAAGATGTTCATCTTCTCGACGCTCTTGGGGAGCACGTACTTCCCGTGATTCGGGTTCCACCGTCCCTACCCTCGGTAAATTTTCCTCTTTACAAATCATCCCGGGAGTTCCAATGTGTTCTATGTGCCAGTAGACACATAGAACACATAGGAACTCGGGGGACGAAATATCGACGGGAATTAAACACGTCGAAGATACGTAGTTATCTTGCAGATTTCACGACCTTTTCAAATCATTTCTCCAAATGCGTTACATACAAATAATGTAAGAAAAAAATGCTAATATCCTATATTGATAATACCTCCTTATGCTGCAAGATTTACATTGCAGCAGATGTAACTTTATGGATATCAATTCATGAAAACGTTTCTTTGTGGAAACGCTTGGTGTTATTTTCAAGTATTGACAAGACATCTTGAAAGAATTAATTTTCAATTCATCTCGTAGCGGCTTTGAATGAATCCATTGTATTCTGTCGGTCACAATGACGTTTCGCAGCAGAAATCATTAACATTGCGTGCAACATGTTACTTCGAGAATCTCAGTAATCGATTCGTCAATGAATCGCTGTGTTTAGATTCCATTATGTTCCTGTAAATATATTTTTCTTATCAATCTTCCTGATTAAATTCCCAAGAAGCGGTCTGTCATTTTTGTAAGTTCACACCATCTCCGTGTACTGTCTTACCCTTCCTCAGGAGACCATCGTATCAGAGCCCTTAGAACGAAATCGGAAGTTCAGTTAAGTGAACTGCGCAATTAACCACCTCACACACGAGAGTATTTGTCATTTTAGTTAGTTTTTAGGCTGGCATATGAAAAGAATGGTTCATAATGTGTTCCTTGCCAGCATGTGTTTACAGACTTCAGGGGCGGACTAGGTCAAGAAAGTTGAAGAAACATTACCGAGAAATACATCAAGGGGGCCCCGGACCCGGAGAACATTTTGATTTTCGAACTGAACGAAAGCTTATTCCTTGCATCTCAGCGATCAATGGCAGTCCACATAGAGGACATTTCAATGGCATTTTTGTTTCATCTTCATCGCTAGTTCGGCAAAAATGGTTGTACCGGAGGGGGCAAACCGATAGGACCATGGTTCGGCTCAGTGGAAGAAAATTGTTATCTTACGAACTAAAAGAACGCTGTTTCCTTACATTTGAGCGACCAATGGCGGACTAGACTACTGGCATTTATATATTTATTGCAGATTAACGTCACATCAGAATCGAGGTCTATATCGTGGAAATGACTGCTGGTATATAAAGATGTCCTCTTTGTGGACTTCCATTGAGAGTCCACATAGAAAACATTTCGATACACCGGCAATCTCTACAATCAGATCCATTTCGCTTTTTTGGTCATTTTAACGACGAAATTTCATGCACCAACAGGTGTTCGGATACATCAATTTTGGGGGCCCCAGGTGCACCCAATAGGGGGACTTCCGGGAATTTTCCCGGTGAACCATACGGCCAGTCCGCTTGTGTTGATAGTGGAGCACATTCCTTAACCAATTGAACCCGAGAGGCTGGCTGCTTTTCCAGGAACATGATATGTCATAATTTCATCAAGTAGGATGGCTGCTGAGTGAATATGTGGGGTAGACCAATCAATATGTTCATCCCCAATGAGAGAGAGAAGAGGGGAGAGAGGGAGCGTGCATGTGTGAGCGAGAGAGAGAGAGAGAGAGAGAGAGACAGAGACAGAGAGACAGAGAGAGAGGAGAGAGAGGGGGGAGAAAGATAGAGGCAATCACATTAAAATAGAAGATTCAGACAGAAGAGATTTGATGTAGTTAGTTTTACTTGAATGTGAGAAGAAAAAGTAATCAAGCAATTTTCAAGACCTTTCATTATCTTGGAAAATGTGCGCTTGAAATCTGCCTAAAATATACAGGGTCAGCTGAATGTGTGTTAAATGACGCGTAATCAGAACTAATGATATCGTCAATAAGTCTCGTAAATGCGGAGCAGAATATGCAAACTATGGTGACAACCAACAGGTCCATGAAGAGTAACAAACCCAGTTGTTTATTAATATAATTACTGTAGAAAGACTGGCCCATCAATTAGATGAGATGTCTTGCGGCTGGGTTCGCAAAAACCAATTAATCTGAATTATACACCGGGGAGTTCTCTGTTCAAACTACGAAAGAAGCATATCTCATGAGAAACATTCCCAATTTTTGAGATTATCCCAAAGGCTCCATAGTTAATTGGTGGCGACAGCAATCAGCTATTTACGTGTTGGGATGCACCTATTTATTTCTACCTTTTTATATGTAAATAAGTTAAATTCAACCCACTCCATTTACCACCTAATAACGTGACCTCCACATAAACAAATGTTACAACATGACAGTAGTAGAAAATGAACGCGTCTGATAACAATAAACTCTTCGAACTTAGAATTTACTATACCTATTCAACTTTTAGCTTTGCCCAAGTTCCTGCAAGTGTCTTGGCTACGGGCTTGCCCGGCGATGCCCCAAAATTTGAAATGGATTCTGAATATTTTTATAACATTTTCCATGTCTACTGCTATAGGCTTACCAAGTGCTGGTATACAAGATAAGACCTTATGTAATTTACAATAAAACTCACAGTTAGAGAAATCCGCGCCAAATTTGGTTTCAAGTAGAACCACACCCTCACCGAAGAACCAAAACAAATGAATATCCAAGACATGTGATCTAGAACCAGGCAACTTGATATAGAGTTGTCTGTCTTGCTTATATGAAAATTGTAGTTGTCGCGTAACTTCATAACGAATCAGACGCATCCGTTCGCATAATTTACAAATTTAGCAGTTGACAAAATGTATTTTTCAAAGAATTTCTACAAAACCATATCATGTGACACCGTAATGGGACGAGACAGATGATGTGACTATGGGTAGGGAAGCAGTGGGGCTCTCCGTCCTATGAAGGCCATGGGATGGTCTAGAAGCCAGAAGACGATCAGGTGACAGGAGCCTTAACTATCCTCTAAACGGAATCCTCCAAAAGGTATTCTCCAATAGGTATCCTCCAATAGGTATCCTCCAATAGTTCTTCACCATGTCACAGGTATCCTTCAAAAAACAGATGAGCATAAGAGTCGTGAAAGGAATCACTCATTCGAGTAATTACTCGATGGCTTATTTGCTCTATCAGATTCGAGTAGGCACCTGTGAAAATTCGATTCGAAATTCGATTCGAAAGTCAATATTGGATTCGATTCGAAATCAGAAATTCGAATATTTTCGAATATACTTCGGCCATAACCGTGAATGTTTACCGATTGTAATTGATCACATTATTTTTTATTGAGTATTGTTCTAAGTGGAAATGAAACTGACTTATAGCGGTAACAGTGTTTGTAGCGATGTAGCTACAACCGTACAACAGTTGTCGCTACATCTCTAAAAACACTGTTACCGCTGCAATTGTTCATTTCAACTTATTGTGCGTTATGACCAGTGGCCATTTGCAAACATTTCAAGTTTCGAACATTGAAAAGTTATTCAGCTGTTCAACTTCACTACAATTTGTTCCACAGCATGATCACATTATTTTATATTGAGGATTGTCCTGTTCGATCACAATTACTGGATACATCGTCAAAAGCAAAGAATACCCCTGCTTATTATATAAACAGAAGTAGAGCAGGCTTTAATTTACAAGCATGTCGACTCCATTCGGCGTTGAATTATCGTTTCGTTTGAGTCATTCCACATTTTTATTCAAAACAAAGGACTTCACGACCGAATGGATCGATCCAATTTGAAACGAAGTTTTTTTTCCAGGAAAACATGTGATAAAAGTGAGGTATCAGCCCTATCAGCCAGGTTTGTTTAAACATGTTTATTGACGCAGTTCGAAGTTACAAAGTCAACAATTCGAGTAGTTTCAATCAACAGCCAGTATATTGTTTATATCAGTCAAGGTGATAGCTAAAAGTTGCGATTTTCTTGTTGAAAAGTGTGTATATCTTTGGTGATTTTTTTCGTTCGAGCTAAATGTAGAGCGTAAAGATATGTATATGACGGACCCCGAAAACCGATTTGTCATTTAAACAGACCAACAATAATTCAAGTGCTGCTAAATTAAGCATGAAGTTTAATGTCCATTATTGCGCATTTGTCGAACGCCACATGGGCTATCTGATAAAGATTGAAAGAGCTAGAGAGATCAGTATTCTCTTGCAAGTCGTTATCTATGTAATTATGGCCAGTTAATACGTAATTATTGTAAGAACTGTACATCGCACATTTTCTGGACACACACCCATATTACGCACCCAGTTTGTCACCGAAACGTCAGGATATGCCGAAATGTGGGTCTTTCAAAGGAACTTTAAAGCGAGTATTAAATTAAGATAGATCTAAGCGGCCAAGTTCAAGAGAAGCGACTAAACTGCTTGTGTGAAAAGCGCCAAGTAAAGTGACATTAAGCTAGTGGCCGTGCGACGGCAGTAGTAGAGTAACATTCCGTAACATGTTGGAGCAGAGGCGTCCGATAAAGTGACAATACGTTAGTGGCCGTGCGACGGCAGTGAAAGGGTGAAGTAAAGGGGCGACCAAGGAACCAATACCAGCGCAAAGGAGGAAAAACCTGCAACAACAGAGAATGCGGGCCCGCAAATGACTCAAAACTGTGTGGGTAGGGGGTGATTGACGTTTTGCTTTCTTATTCTTTTGGATTCCATGTAAGTCACAAATTATCATATTTATTTTTTTATGTATGTATTAAAATTATTGTTTTCAGTGAACCCCTGTTGATTTATGCTTTTCGAGGAAAAGTTATTAACCCTGTCAGGATAAGAACCACCCCAACAAAAGTGAAACGGGCGGGTTCGTCACGGTGAGACATATTTTCACGCACGGATTCAGGCAACACTGCTTGAGTTTTGGCTGAAATACGCGGCGTGAATCTACTGCTTCCAGCAGCGACAAAGCCCGGTTTCCGACATCTGGCGATGCTAACACCAAAGGTAACATTTGGAAAGCTCAAAATCAACAGGATCTCTCAATGATAATTTTAATACATGCTTCAGTTTTAATGTTCATGCAGATTGCCTCATTGAAATTTCAAGTATTTTCATAAGTTTTGTCGGGGTTAACCATTGGTTAACATAGCTTTTAAATTCGATCGACGAATTAAAAAAACGGTGGTGGAAATTCTCCCGTAATAATAGGACGCAGTGTGGGATAGGCAATAATTAACCCTTGAAGTCACAAAAATATTTTTGTGTGAAAGTTGTAGTGATAAATTTCAATAATGGATACCCCAATCTTGGAACAGTTAATTAGTACGGGTAAACGGTTGGGCTTTGCGGGTAAAGAATTGCAAACATTTGTGAAGGATGAGCAAAAGCGTGTTGCAAATGAAATGACCGCAGAGTTAGAGCGTCAGGTTACGTTGAAGCGCGAGGAAGCTGTTTTATGGACAGCCGACCGGGAGAAAGAAGCTGCGTTAGAGCATGAAATGGGGAAGAGAGAGGCAGCACTAAGAGCTGCAGAGCGAGAGAAAGAAATTCAGGTTGAGTTCGATAGAGCTGAGAGAGAATGCGCGTTAGGGCGAGAAAGGTCTGAAAGGGAGCGCGAGGAGGCTGAAAGGCAACATGAGAGGGAAATGGAAATTTTAAGGGCTAGGGCGTAGTTACCCAGAGCTAATGGTAGACAATGAGGCCTCATTTACTATCCCTCTTAGCCTCATTTTCTTTTGAGGCCATGAGGGCCATGGAAATAATTCCTCAATGGGGTCTAATTTACCATCCCTCTTAGCCTCATCTCGGTATTCGAGAATACCTGACATTGTATTACTGGAGGATACCTTTTATAGGATACTTGTTGTAGAAACTTTACATCCGGATACTTCATGCTACATCCGGGTACTTCTGTTGGGATAGTAGATAAAAAACAAAGAACAGTTTTTAACATTTCATTCATTTTTATTCGAGTATACAATTCAATTTCTCAAGGCATCATTTTTGACTTTGTAGTTCTTCTGTCTTCTCTCATTGGCTAACCATCTCATCTTGTGGGTTGGAGCTTCTTCCCATTGTCTGGCTAGGATCTTGATAAAACACGTTCTCTGATTGATAGCTGATAACTTGGCTTTGTTGGTTTCTTTAATTTCCTGTCTGGCATCTTTGGGTTCCTCTTCCTTGTCTTTTAGCTGTTTTGTAGTGGTAACTTCAGTCTTCTGAACAGCATTCTTCGTTTCAGAAGAAACTTCATTTGTGGTTTGAGTGGAAACATCGTTCTTGTTTTGATCTTCTCCATGCTGATTCGTAGTTTGAGTAGTAACTTCATTCTTAGTTTCAGTAGAAACGTCAGGCTTCTTCGTAGTGGTAACTTCGTTCTTTGTTTCAGTAGAAACTTCAGACTGATTCGTAGTGGTAACTTCATTCTTGTTTGTATTGGAAGCATCAGTCAGTTCTTCTGTCTTCATTCTCTTGGTTGCATTGGCATCTTCAGTGGTTAATGATCGGCCAGTATCCACACATCTTTGTTTCTTTCCACCAGCATCCATGTCTAGATTTTTTTCTCTTGGCTGCATTTATCACACGATTCACTTGAGCCAGTTCTTGGGAAGTCAGCTTTAATCCAGCATCATTCTTGAAGATCTGTGTGTGTAAGTAATTTTTGAATCTGAGCACTGTTGTTGACACAGACATCTTCAGTCTTCGACGTCCAAAACGGAAATGAGTTTATGTTCATACCAACTCTCCTTTTATACTTTTTTCTCTAAACGTCTTCTTCTTCTTCTTCTTCGTCATCATCTTCTACTCTGAATGAGTAGTTTGTCATAAGGTTGTCGAACAGAAATCTTCGCTTTTCCAAGGTATATTTCTGGGATTGTTCAAAGTCAAAGTCCTCTTCTTCATGAAGACGCTTGGCAATTTCTTGAATTTTCTTGTGTATTGACTCGTTGCAAACATTTCTCATGTACTCAAGGGAATTGATGTATTTCGCACTAATATCTTCTCTGACAATCTTTTGTAGTGCTCTGTATGCTGTTTCAACTGCATCTTCTCTGTCCATTCCATTCTCGATATATTCCTTCATGAGGTTGTCAAAATCGTCTTTGTATTTGTCATAGGCACTTTGGACGATAGTTCCCATCAAAGAAACGTTCTTCTTCATATTCCATATCTTCTGATAGTTCCGACGACTCATCGGTGTCCGAATCGCTTGACCAATTTTAGGTGCACAACAGGATTGTATTGTGTCCGCTCTCTTCGAAGGTCAGATTACAAATATCAAGTTTCTTACGAGCACGACCCTTTTATAGGATATCGGACAGAACAATGATGATGGGTTTGATTAACTTTCCTAAAAATCCTCCTTTCTGTATGATCTGTCTTCTTTTCCTATAAGATAGTTCTCTCTTTAGTAAGGCAATTCTCCTAATCTGTTGTTTGTATGAGATCAACTTAGATCTTTCAGATTTGGTTATAGGTACTGCTCCTTTCAAGATATTCGAGACACAATCACATATACATTGTGTCAAATCATCACTGGCCGTCTTGAGCATAGTCTTGGCTTCATATCGATACGCATCAGATAGGATTCGCAGTGTATCTGAATTTCTGTCTAGTCTTGCAGTGTTGTTCGATTTTTCTGATTTCCTCATGGGACAGTAAGCATTCTCGTGGCTGTGCATGTTGTCTGATCTGGAAAAAGGCCTTTTCACAATATCTGCAGCAATGGACTTTCATGACTTCACTCTTTCGTGGTCGTAGAACACCTGACCATTTGGTGTTGATACACCCCTTTTATACCCTTTTCAGAGCTAGGACTGGGTTTATAAGCGCCGAGAGAAGGCAACTCTTTCGTAATGTACATATTTTTATATCGGTAGAAATTCCATCATCTATTAGCAGCTTCAATACATGTTCGTATTTTCGCAGGTCATCAAATTCAGCCAAATTCAGCCAAATTCAGTGGTATCTTATCTTCGGGGATGTTGGTAGCACATTTACATAAACAGGTAATCAAATCTTCATCAGAAGCGCGTAGAACGGCATCGATTCTCTCCTTGACAACATCCCGTAAAAAATCAAAAAGTTCTTTATTCTGGTCAGTCATTGACTCTCCAGTATCTCTCTCCTCTTCTGTTCTTTTTGGACAGTTATGTCCTTCATGCCTACGAGCACTGAATGATCGGGTAAACAACTTCGTACAATATCAGCAGTGGAGCCGATAATAGTTCTTCTGGTGTCTTCTGGTATTATCCGATGTCGAAAATAACTTGGAACAGTATCTGCACCGAACTGGTAACATGTCTTCACTCGACGACGGTCAGGACACAAATGAGTTTATTTTCATACCAACACCCTTTTTATACCTTTCTCAACAGAAGTACCCGAATGTAGCATGAAGTACCCGGATGTAAAGTTTCTACAAAAAGGTATCCTCCAATAACACAATGTCAGGTATTCTCGAATACCGAGATGAGGCTAAGAGGGATGGTAAATTAGTCCTCATTGAGGGATTTTTTTTCATGGCGCTCATGGCCACAAACGAAATGAGGTTTAGAGGGATAGTAAATGAGGCCTCATTGAGGGCTTTTCTCATGGCCCTCTTGGCCTCAAATGACTAAAAATGGGTTCGGAAGGCCATATGTTTTCCAAAAATCATATTCCACGGGATATGCCTGTTAAATACCGATATGAAGCTAAGAGGGATAGTAAATGACGCCTCATTGAGGGATTTTTTCATGGCCCTCATGCCCTGAAAAGAAAATGAGGCTAAAAGGGATAGTAAATGAAGCCTCATTGAGGGATTTTTTCATGGCCCTCATGCCCTGAAAAGAAAATGAGGCTAAAAGGGATAGTAAATGAAGCCTCAATGAGGGATTTCTCGTGGCCCTCATAGCCTCATACGACAAAAAAGGGATTCTCCAGACAGTATCCTCGATATGTATCCTCAAATAATACAATACCAGGCCATAGGTATCCTCAAATATCGAAATGAGGCTAAGAGGGATAGTAAATGAGGCCTCATTGAGGGATGTCTCATGGCCCTTGATCTCAAAAGAAATGAGTTTAAGAGGGATAGTAAATTAGACCTCACTGAGGGAATTTCTCATAGCCCTCATGGCCTCATACGACTAAAACAGGATTCCATAACCAGAGACGTTTCACAAAAAGGGGTTCCATGGGACGTGGCTATTGGATATAGAGGTGATGAGATTCGTATAGGACTTCGTTCTAATAAGGGGAGATAACTCTGCATCAAGATTACGGGGGATGAAGCAATCTGATTGGTTAGTTAGAGCTAGGAAAGTAAACTGAATGGGTGATCTATATAAATGAAAACAATAAGAGTACTCGGAATAGGGTCAGAACTAACAAGAACAGACCAGAAAAACTAAATACAGTAACAATAAGCAAAGCTGTTCCAGTCGATAGGCTCTTCTACTCTACTGGAGTATACTCCAGAACAATGGAACATGGTCAGGTAGATGAAAACTATTCCATATATAGATAGAAGCAGAGGATTCTGAAAGAATTCGAAATAGTACAACTTGTCGGGTTTATTTGGGTAATTCTACGAATCGGGAAATTACTCCTGTACAAAGGAACATACCCTTTGAATATACCCCTGTCTTGTTATAATTCTACAAATCAGGAAATTACTCCTGTACAAAGGAACATACCCTCTGAACATACCCAAGATGGCGGCCTCCAGTATACAAAATGGACGACGGAAACACGTATCACCCTAACAACACGCGCTGCGCATGCGCACTAACACCACATATCACTATGATGATGACGTCACAAGATGGCAGCTCACGCGGGTTACCATGACAACACAACATGCCGCCACAAGGTCACGTAACTATGACGTCACTTTCCCCTCCGGCTCTCCCTCCGGCCAATGAGGGACGTTCGGGTACATGCTATACTACTCACAAATTATCATATTTATTTTTTTATATATGTTTTAAAATTGCTGTTTTCAGTGAACCCCTGTTGATTTAAGCTTTTTGAAGAAAAGTTATTAACCCCTTCAGGAAAAGAACCACCCCAACAAAAGTGAAACAGACGGGTTCGTCACGGTGAGACATACATTCACGAACGGATTCAGGCAACACTCCTTGAGTTTTGGCTGAATACACGGCGTGAATATACTTCTTCCAGCAGCGACGAAGCCAGGTTTCCGACAATATCTCAGTTTATAGGGTGGGAAGTGATGAGGCGAAAAATGCACTCAACATAACTGTGTCTTTTAATAATCGGGGGTATTATTTTAGAAAAAAAACTTTTCTTTTGACGACGTATCCATCAACTGAGATTCGGTTCGAAATTCGATTCGAAATTCGATTCGTTTCTCCAATTCGATTCGATATTCGATTCGACCAAAATCGGCAATTCGCAGGTCCAGTAGATTCGAGTCGTTCAAGCAATCTGAGATAGTTAGCAAGCCTGTAGCCGTGCTGCAAATCAGAGGTAGTGGTACAAGGCTGCAAGGGTAGTAGAACACGATAGTATTGGGAATATTTACACAAAAGGAAAAGTTAAGCATCCCAAAATACAATGAATGATAACATGTTTATTGAAAGTCTGTTGCTAGTTATATGATTATATTGATGATCCAACATGTGGTTGCGAAAGTGTATGATTGAATGTGTCCCACAAACAGGTCTCAGAAATCGCGTGCACAATGCAACTCAAGAATTTCCCAGTTTGTGCGTGACTCCGAACTGCGTATTTGTAGTGACTATTTTTTCAATGTTCAATCACTTTATGTCACCATGACATAAAGAAGGATGAATATATGCACAAATATGCCATATTATTGCTAAACATTCCACCAGTATGTCCTTTAACCCTTTACCTAACACGAAAAGCAGACGACACCTGCAAATAAAATTCTTGAGTAACTAAATATTTTCATTTTTTGTCTCAAAAAGATAGCTTATGACCCCTCATAGGAACGAGCTCATCGAGCTCGTTCCAATGAGGGTCATAAGCTATGTTTTTGAGACAAAAAATAAAAAAAACATAATGAAAATTGAATGGCGATTTTTGTAGATAGAGCTGGTTGGTTTTGGCCGTTACGTTGGGTAAAGGGTTAAAGCAATCGGTCGTCAACTCGACACCCATTACACAGTCGTGATAAAACACATGCAAACCAATGAGTTGAAGGGCCGCCCACGACCGGAACGACCCCCTGTGACATCACAGCGTGAAAACGGGGTACTTCTTAGCCTGGCGCGATGACCGCCATTCACCCCACGTTCTGTTCTGAAAAGGCTGTGGCTACCAACTTGACGAATCTCCGCGAGAACGGTTAGCCACGGTCTAAGAAAAGATTAATGTTCGAAAGGCCATAAAACGTCCTCCACTAAGAGATTGTGTAGCATTTTTCATTCAGAGCATTGCATCGACTACTATTCCTTGGTATATCATGAGTCCTGATCTGAATCCACATTTGGGGCATTCTAGGACGTCTAACACAAGGATACTTGTGCATATAATAGAAGCTGAGCATAGAAAAGCTGATGGTGACTATGGGCAGGTCAGCAGTAGTGGCCTAGATGCAAGAAACTGAACAGACGCTAGAAACCATAAATATCTTCTTACGGGTATCCTCCTAAATGTATCGTCCAATAAGTATCCTCCAATAGGTATCCTCCAGTAGTATATTTCCGTGCCATGGGTATCCACTAATACCCAGATGAGCACAAAGAGTCATAAAAGGAGTCAGTCGTTCGCTTATTACTCGATGGCTTGTTTACTCGATTGGACTGAAGTCGTTCGAGCAATGTCTGTTCAAGTCACTACTCGACAGCCTGTTTGCTCGATAAGATTCGAGTCGTTAGATCAAGCAGATTGTATTAGACTGCTAGTAGTAGTAGAGGCCAAGTATGATACTGATATGAACTGGGACCCGTAGGGGTTGGGGTGTAGTAGGTGCTGAGGGCCATGGTAGTCAGTAATAAGTGTTGGAGACTCTAGCACGGGACAGATAGTAGTAATCAATAGTAGTGGTACAGACCAATAGTGGAGGAAGTGCCACTTGTTGGACAGACGGAGGTGACAGTGGACAAATAAGCAGTAGTTGCCTCGACACTATGAAGAAATGGGTGGAGGTGGGGGTGGCAGAGAAGCCAGGAACTTGACAGGCGCTAGGCGCCATAACTATACTCTAAAAGGTATCCTCCAAAAGGTATCCACCAAAATAGTACATCACTAAGTCATAGGTATCCTCCAACACCCAGATGAACATAAGAGTTGTAAAGGAGTTATTTGTTCGAGCTGTTACTCGATAGCTTATTTGCTCGATGAGATTTGAGTCGTTCGAAAAATGCCTGTTCCTGCTCGATTGTTTTTCAGCACTTTGTTATACACAAGGGAGATAACTTTGTATGGGTAGTTTAAGATTACGGGAAATGAAGCAGTCTGATTAGACATTCTGAGAATTGGATAACAGTAAATTTTGAACCAGAGGTCGTTAGGACTAAATAGACTGTCAGGGTTAGAGTAGCGAGAATAGCGCCTGTAACAGTAGGTAGTGACAGAATGTTTGGAAATGTAAAACTGTTCCAAGTTAAAGGTGCTTCCGCGATAAGAGAGTACCCCAAAACTTACAATAAGAAGTAATACTGTTATTTAGAAGTGGCCCGAACAGACCAGGTAAACTAAAAAAAATAGTAACCAATAAGCTAAAACTGTTCCAACTTAAAGTTTAAAAATCTTCTGAGCTATTGGATTATACAAGCGATCCTATAGTACTACGTGATACTCTTATAAGTAAGATTCTGTGGGAATCCTACCTGAAATAAATAGGTAGAAACAGAGGATTTAGTGAGAATCCGAGCCAAATAAACAGATAGAAGCAGAGGATTCCGAAGGAATACGAACCAAATAAATAGGAGGTAACTGTGGATTTGGGATAATTAGATTGACACTTGTACAAAGGAACGCGCCTATTATTTGAACAAAACGAGGATTCTGGGGGAATTGGAACCCAATTCGGTAGTTTTTGTGGATTTTGGTGAATTGGAGTGATCGGGGTCTATTTGGGTAATTCTGCGACGTAAACGAGGATCTGAAGAAAATCAGAACCTGCAAACTACTCCTATTGAATCGAACGCACCCTCCATACATACCCCTGTCCTATTTTAGGCCTTTGGGTCACATAGCAGCCACGTGCTACCAGAGAAACCAAGATGGCCACCTCCAGTATACAGAACGGACGACGCAAACACGTGTCACCCAAACAACACGCACCGCTCATGCGCACGAAGATCACCCATCACTATGGGGAACACGGCATAAGATGGCCACCCATGCGGACTACCATTACAGACTACCAATTCCTCATATTGACTAAGTTATAATTTGGGCTCCCACAGGGAGCCCAAATATGGACCCATGGACTTGGCTTTAACACACTTGAATCCCCCCCCCCCCCCCCCCCCAAGGATGCTACTCACTACATATCAAACCATTCCGACTGCTGGATCTGAAGAAGAAGATTTTTTAAGAAAATTCCTAATTTTGAACAAAGTTACAATTCAAGCTCCCACAGTGAGCCCAAATATGGACCTAGGGACATGGCTTGAACAAACTTGAGTCTCACCCCCCTAAGGATGCTGCATACCAAATATCACAAGATTCTGCCTTCTGGATCTTGAGAAGAAGATTTTCAAAGAAATTTGCCTGAAATGCACTAAGTTCGAATTTGGGCTTCTATAGTGAGCCCAAATATGAATCCAGGTGGCCGATTTGAACAAACTGGAATCAGATCCACCCCACAATGTTGCATACCAAATATCAAAAGATTCTGCCTGCAGGATCTGGAGAAGAAGATTTTTGAAGAAATTTGCCTGAAAAGCACTAAGTTCAAATTTGGGCTCCTATACTGAGCCCAAATATAAACCCAGGGAGCCGATTTGAACAAACTTGAATCAGATCCACCCCACAATGTTGCATACCCAATATCAAAAGATTCTGCCTGCTGGATCTTGAGAAGAAGATTTTCAAAGAAATTTGCCTGAAATGCACTAAGTTCAAATTTGGGCTCCTATACTGAGCCCAAATATAAACCCAAGGGGCCGATTTGAACAAACTTGAATCAGATCCACCCCACAATGTTGCATACCAAATATCAAAAGATTCTGCCTGCTGGATCTGGAGAAGAAGATTTTCAAAGAAATTTGCCTGAAATGCAGTAAGTTCAAATTTGGGCTCCTATACTGAGCCCAAATATAAACCCAGGGGGCCGATTTGAACAAACGTGAATCAGATCCACCCCACAATGTTGCATACCAAATATCAAAACATTCTGCCTGCTGGATCTGGAGAAGAAGATTTTTTAAGAAATTTGCCTGAAATGCACTAAGTTCGAAATCGGGCTCCTATACTGAGCCCAAATATGAACCCAGGGGGCCGATTTGAACAAACTTGAATCAGATCCACCCTCCAATGTTGCATACCAAATATCAAAAGATTCTGCCTGCTGGATCTGGAGAAGAAGATTTTTTAATGTTTTTCCCATTGCCTACAGTGTTAAAAAGTGCTGACTTAGCACTTTTTCAAAGTCCCGAAACTGTACCCTATGATAAAACCGATGGCATTTTTTTTTTACCAATTCTTTCTGTTGGTCCTAAGGAAGCTTCACACCAAATAAAAATTCTCGGTGCCGTGCAGTTTTGGAGATATGCGCGTTTTAATTTTTTTCTATTTTTAGCTCCTGCGGTTCCCATGGGGCTACGGGAAAAAAAATCAGCATAAATTAGGTACTTATGACCCAATAAGCCCTCACATAAAATTTGGTTCAAATCAGCCTCTCGGTTTGGAAAATAGAAATTTTGGGCGGGGCCAAAAATTTTGCCCCTCCCATAACGACGCCAAGTATAGCCCCACAAACTTCTCTTGAACAAATCTGAGTCTACACCTCAAAAGGAAGCTGCACACCAAATATCAAGTCTCTGCTACTGCTGGTTCATGAGAAGAAGATTTTTTAAGATTTCAGCACACTTTTTGGGTGTGGCCCTACCCATGGGCGAGGGAACTTGATTTGAACAAAATCAAATTGCGATGTCATAACAAGCTATTATCTCAAATATCAATTAAATTGGTTCAGCGGTTTGGGAGGAGAAGACGCAAACACCATGTTCACGGACGACGGACGACGGACGCAGGACGACGGACGGTGAGTGATCACTATAGCTCTCCTGACTGAAAGTCAGGTGAGCTAAAAATCTGGTAACACCACTGCAATGTCCAGTATGCAGGCATATTTATCCTGCCTTATATTTGTTGTGTAAAACTAGGTTATACTTATTGGGAAGCAGATAGGAAATAAAAACTAAAGCCTTGCTAAACTTCGATATTCGATTCGATTTCGAATCTAAGGCTGCTATTCGATTCGTTTTGAAATCGGCTGTCAGATTAGTTTCCTTTCGAATCTTTTCACAGGAATATAGGTTGGTTTCAGCCCTCTACACCGTCTATTTATTTATTTATTTTATTTATTTATTTTTTATAGTTTTTTTTTGAAACACGTCTTTGTAATATTTTACGAATAGGTTTAAACTATAAGGATAACATATATAATACTGCTTCATCCCATTCCAAGGCAAAAACACAAACTCAACAATTTAATTACCCCAACTACACGATTTACTTAGGTTAACTCTCAGCTTCTCTGATATTTTCCATTCTGTTGGTTAGTATGAAATAGAACACTGCTTACCCAAGAACTAGTCAGTGTTGTAACCTTTGTGTGAGGGCCCCACCCCCCCCCCCACCCCACAAATGTATATATGAAAATAAAAAACATATTTCCCAATAATGAGTTTCGTTATGAAATACCAAGTTGGGCAGATGTCTTTGCTTGCCAGACGAAAATATACACGCGCTTTGAGTTTTCAGTTGGGTAAAATCTCTTGCTTGCCCGACAAAAATATACACAGAAAGTGCAATACATGGCCGACACAGCAGCTCGGTAGAATTCCACTTCCAGTGAGAAAGTAACTAATAGCAAATTCTTTTTGTGACAATAACCTGTTGAAAGCACCCAGACAATCGGGGACCTCTAACTAGCTGGCGTGTAACTGACAAGGCTGTCATAAATTCTTCTCCATACAAGTATTTTATCAGTAGAAAGTATATTTATGGCGGATAAGTCTTTGATAAAAGCAATTAGGTATGTTCCAGATGGTTGGGTGATATGACTGAGCCGCCGGGTATCGACGTCCTACATCCTCCCCACCCCCACCCCCCCCCCAAAAAAAAAAAGAAGTATGTTAGTTACACCCTCGAACTAGTGAAATAATTGCACCGTTCTGTTCCTATAATAACAACTCCTGAAAAGTGTATGTGTGTGAGGGGGGGGGGGGGGGGCACCAGGAAGACTGCCAAACTGGCCATGTTGCTTCCCAACTGTGTACCACACAGATTTAACATCGCGTGAACCATGTGTGCTAACATAAACTCGTTACTCAGGCTAAAATTTCCACCATAAGTGTGAAATGACAGGAGGAAAGTGAGGAATCCGGTACGTGATACGACTTTAAAATCCGAAACGTGATACGACAGCACAGGGTTAAATATCCTAATAACATGGCGTGTTTTACATGCAACAGACTGATACGTTATGTTCAATAACATTTTAGACAGCTTCAGAAATTAGAAATGTCACCGCGAAAACTTTACGTTCTTTGAAACGCAAGTTACATCAAAAATTCATAGTGGCGAACAAGCGTTGCTCGCTTGTTATAAAACCAGAACGAACGTCTGATGGACGAAACGATCGATGTATCAAAAACACTAAAGGAACTTCATTGGCTGCATATAACTTCTCGGAAGGAGAGTCTGCAAGATAGTCACCTAGATTGGCAGTACTCATATATCAAAAGAACTATTAGGTTCTGTCGAAGATGCACTTCTACTATAGCTGATTTAGGACATCGAAAAATATTATTTTATCTCGAGATTTCCAGATATTATCTCGAAATCTGCTTCTCGAAATCGCGATATTTCGACATTTCTCGAGATCTCGACATTTTTTCGCGAGATCTCGACATAATAGCTCGTGATCTCGACATAATATCTGACCCTCTCAACATACGTATCTCGAGAGGTCGACATAATTTCTCGAGATCTTGATCTAATATCTCGAGATCTCGACATATTATCTCGAGATCTCGACAAAATATCTCGAGGTATTTTGTGGAAATCTCAAGATATTATGTCGAGATCTCACGATACGGATCTCGAGAAGTAGATTTTGGGATCTCGACAAAAAATCTTGAGATTTCGATATATTATCTCGAGATCTTGAGAAAAATAACATTTTCGTTGTCCAAAATCAGCCACCGTACAGTTTAGGTGAAACACCGATATAAAATTCTATGTTCGTCGATACTGACCCATCGCTGACATTACTGATTCTATTTTAGTCAATTAACCCTATCAAGGCTGAGCGACTGAATGGTTTCGTCCAAAAATATATTATTCACAGCAACGTGGGCGAGTCGATTTTGTATTTATGGGGAGATTCAGTAATAATATAACCCCACACCCTGTAGGACTTTAGGGTTAAAGTACAGCTTATCCTCAACCAGGGACGTTGCTAAGGAGTGTCGGATGGAAGGGTATACTACATACTTTCCAACAAATGGGAAATTCCATTAGCACCCCATCCCCCTAGGTGTTAAAATGCAGAATTCCAATTGTACAGTCTCACCCCTTTAAATTAAACAATCGCGGATCTCGTTGGTCACAAGTCCAATAAACAATTAATATTTAGTGGGATTTTTACAGCGTTTCAATTAATAATTAGAGGACTTTCAATACTCCATATTTTTGGCCAAATTCCTGCAAATTCTGAAAATTTTTGGAAACATTCCACTAGCGCCCTCTTTGAAATATCCAATTTTTATCCAATTTAGGGGTTCAAAATTTCAACTGTTGTAAATTTGAGGAAGGGTGGAGGACATCCCCTACATACACATGCACACCACACCTCTTATGTGGCATCGTCATTGTCAACCTCTTTAATTTGTTGTGTTTGTGCCATCTCTTAATCGAATGTTACTATTTTGTCTTTACGCAATCAATTTTGTATAACGGTTTGAGATGAAGTGAACGTGAATCCAAAACTCTATTAGGGTGTTTATATTTCGTCCGCTATACGTATCTATGAAATGTGGTTTCTGAATGGCTGTATCATTCCGACGAAGCTGGTACTGTAATATTTTTGACGGCTCTTTAAATCAGGGACGCCAGAAGCAAGGGAGGGGGTGGTGTTCGCAGAGGGGGCAGCTGCCATCCCTGCCTTTGGACCATGGGAGCGAGAGGGGGAAGACAATGCCCTTCCCAGGTTCGTCACTCAGTTTTTTTCAATGCTTTATTCTCGAAGTAAAGCGAAAATACAACCCAAGTCCGTTCTGGGAGCTTTCAAAATTCAGTGGGGGAGGTGGGGATTTACGGCCTTTGAGACATGCATGCTTCGGCATGTCAAGGCGGGGCTGCAGGTGGGAGTAAATGCCCTTTTTCGGGGTCTAACCTTCGTGTCCTGAAGTGCTTCCGGCGCCCATGTCTTTAATCCCCTCTTTTGCAAAATGGAATCGTCCATTTCGAAAGTTTACCCTGTTTTAGAAGAGTCGGTTTTTAAGTGAGACTAATTAATATTTTAAGCCTGCAGGTTAAAGATATTAACAGGCCTTCCAGTTTGACAAGTCAACATCCTTCTTGAAAAATTAAAAGGAACCAAATATCTTTTCCTCTGTTTTGCTCCATAAAATCGAACGAAACAATTGGTAAGTATTGCCAAAAGTATTTCATTTGATATTTTCACCGTTGTCCAGTTAACCTAGTCAAGTTATACCCCAACCCCCAAGAAATTGCTGTACAAATATTTGTATTGCTTTGGGGCGGGAATTAGTATTCAAAACAACATGGTTGGGGAGAGCGACCGGGTACGTGTAGAAATGACAAAACTAGATTTTATTTTGGGCGCGGGCGTTCTGCCAAACAACGTATTGTTTTCAAAAACGTAATTCCAATCGTTATAAGGAGCTTTGTTGGTTTCTCGGTACACTCAGCCATTTTTTATAGTTTTTTTGTTTCAGGGAGCACGATGGCTTGGTGGTTACGGCATTGGACTTCAAACCGAGAGGTGTACGGTTCGACCCCACCGGGGGGTAACTGCCTTGTGTCCCTGGGCAAGGCACTCAATCCCGATTGCCCACGTGTGGCACAGTGGTGCTATGTACTAAAGCGTACTGCACGTCGATGGTCCATTTGTCTTCAACCCTGCTTGTGCGGAGTTAGTACGTTTGGGAGCCTGACCGATGCTCGTCGTTTCTCGGTGGTTCTCTCCGGGTACTCCGACTTTCTCCATCCGTAAATCTGTCCGACACGAGGCGACCCTGGCTCTCGAAAATGACGTTAAACCGCAATAAATAAATGTAGTTTTTTCATTTCAAGAAATTACTGTTAAAATTACGCGAGAAGTAGAGGTAACCAATTGTCTTTACTAATCTAATTTATTGAATTCGTAAATATTCTGGTTATGAATATTACCACTAAAAGTTTCATCATTTGAAAACTTAGAAATGAGTGGTCATGTGCGATGGCACCGGAAGCGGAGGGGGGGGGGGAGACCTGCCCTTCTTGCTTTCGGACCACGGTGGCGAGAGGGGGCAGACAATGCCCTTCCCAGGTTCGTTACTCAGTTTTTTTTCAATGATTTATTCTAGAAGAAAAGCTAAAATACACCACAGGTCCGTTCTGGGAGCTTTCAAAATTCAATGAGGGAAGTTGGAGAGTTTGAGAGGAGGTGCACCCCTCCAAACCCCTTCGGCCCTTGAGACATGCCTACTTTGGCATGTCATGGCTGGGCTGCTTGTGCGAGTAAATGCCCTTTTCCGCGGTCTAACCCCATGTCTTGAAGTACTTCCGGTGTCTTTAATTCTCTCTTTTGCAAAATGGAATCGTCCATTTCGAAAGATACCCTGTTTTAGAAGAGTTAGTTTTTAAGCCAGACTAATTAATATCTTTAACCTCTGTTTTGCTCTAAGATCGAACGAAATAATTGGTACATGTAGGAGGTATTGCCAAAAGTATTATAATACGATAGTTTCACTGTAAGTACCGGTATTTAAACGGTAATTTTTACGGTGTGGGTCAGATAATAAATACAATCTTGACCTCGTTCCCTGCATGTAGTGAAACTGACGAAACTTGCCCATAACACTATGTTCGGCTCGGGGCCAATCTAATTTATTGAATTCGTTTTGAAAAAATTTAAGGTTACTGCATGCGTGCTTTCACACTGACGAAAGAACACATGCCGGAATAGTTTTCCCATGAAAGAAACCCAACATAAAATATAGCAACGTCATGTATGGATCGCACACTGCGCGCTCGAACTTCAGCATTTTCAGTATGTCAGTCCGTTAACACATGATTTTTCTTCGCTGGTTGGAGATCAACCGGAGAAAGGGTAAATCTGTTAGCGTAAATAGTAGTTATAGATTCATACAGTATCCTGCCGAAATTTCTACCGATACTTCAAAAGGAGTGGTTACCGAAAGCCACGGGTCACGTGGTTCCTTGGAACGCATGCACTGTTTGGAAGGTTTTTAAAAAAAAGTAAAGGTGAAATAATTTAAGTGAAAGGGAATCCAACGAGTGACGACATTCAAACTGGTCATTAATGACTCACAAAATTCATCGAGAAGGGAGTGATTCCAGAACAATGGAATGCTAACTTACTTAAAACTTCACATGTTGGCATTAATCGCAAGTATAAATGTCTTGACTTGTGCTGTCAGTGGCCGAGAGACGAGTTATATTTGTGCGGATGTATTATCAGTACTGCCGCCCCAGAACCATTAAAATGCGGAGGAACCGATGTTATCGGTATCGGGATTGGCAACTATTCAAAGACCAATGAAGGGGGCCGGGAGAGGCATTTGCACCCTTTCGTGTAGACTTGATAGGGCACATATCGTCGGTTAGTTTCTCATGTGAACACTCTTTGGCTCAGCGCAGTGAATACGATGTTAGTTCCTGCTGATCCGGCTTGTCACTTAGACATTACATGTAGTCACCAGCTCGGAAACCAGAGCAGAAATATTTCGTATCAAGATACTGATTCCCTGAACTTAGCTAAACACCAAGTTTCCAAATCCATAACAGGCCTGTCTCAAGCGAGGCTCGTGTGACATCACTGATTTCAGATGCTTTTGGAAGCGACAAATTTAACAGTTATAAATAAATTCACGAGTTGCCTTGCTCTTAAAAAAACTCGGGACAAACAATTCATATTTTCTCTTTGCTTACATTTTAGGTGCCATAATCAATTTTGAAACATCCAGTGGCTCGTGACACGTAAATTATTACGACAACCAGTTAATTTGAGTTGTTATTTTCTGTCTTCTTGACGCAACCAGATCAATCAGACCAAACACAACGCCTTCCGTGCAGTATTTAATCTGTCTGATCTGGAGTACCTTGTAATATAACTGACTAAAATGAAGCATGAGCATTTAAAAGATATGGCAATTTGCCAACTGGCAAATTGCCAGATCTTTGAAAATGCAAATGGTTCATTTAACTCATTTAAAGTCATAACTGGAAAATACAATTCTAGAAACTACAATTGTAAAGTTTTATAGTATCGGCCCCTGGTCTCGTCTATTCGATGGGACACGACAAACCCAGCTGAACAGACTGTTATAATAATCTCTATGGAAAGAACACAAAGTTGTGCCGTTTACCGATTCATTGAACAATACTGGAGACTTAGTTTGACATTCTCAAAAGAGATGCACTCGCGAAAAAAAACCCCGACTGGTTATCACAGAAGATGTGATATCTCATTACCACACAGGTGCCAATTAAAAAAAAATTAAAGACAATTACTAGCGGTATCAGCATACCGGGCGCCGCTAGAAATGTTTTTGTCGACTTTCTTTTTAATTTTTACTTTAATTCAGTCAGGATTTATAAGTAAGATTGCAACTCCGGGATAAAAATTGAAATATGGGGCAGTGGGGCACTCTCATAGAAGGCTCACACGGGCCTTTGGTAATGCATGTATTCGTTTTCAAGCTGTTTTGCGATAGGAAATGGCTGTTTTTTGTTCCACCAGCCGAATCCCCGCCCGTGAAGATTCAACAGTTGTACCCAGGCATCGACACCTCACTGACATCCCCACGGAAAGTTATTTATTTACTTATTGGTGTTTGGAGTCGCATCCCGTCTAAGGCAATTTCATAGCAAGAAAATGTTAGGCGCCTATCCATGTCATGATCAGTTATAAAGTAAAATGATTGATTAAAAAGCCAAAATGATTACAATAGAATGACAAAAACAGGAGTAACTGGGATAGTGATGAATGGTGATATCCATAGTGTGTTGTGAATACAAAACATGTTCAACTATTCTCGTTATTCGCATCTATTTACCAAATAGTTATCTCCCCTGATTGCTAGGAATTGGCTTGCAAAAATTAGCACTAATTGAATGGGGAATTTTTATATTTCTCAAAATTATATAAAACCCGTGAAAGTTATATTTGCTCTGCGCATCAGACATTTAAGAACAATATATATGCTCTCACTTGGTGATATAATCGAACCATTTCATTCGACCAATTTTTTTCCCCTGTTCATTTAAAAAGGTACGGTTATTTCGTGTAGAGTGCCATGTAAAATAATGGAAAATTGCGTTTTCGTCAACTTTTAGAGATTAAAATATTTTTTAGTCTTCATATTAGCAATGCTCTGCGCATATGTGCATATAATATAGATATTGTCCTCTCTAATCATATAAAAATATATAATCTGACATTTGCCCATTTTTTTCCTTTTGATGTTAAAACCAAGACAAATTTGATTGTTGTAAAAACAGTTGAACCCACAGTCCACAATATGCAGAAGGTTTCGGTGTGAATAAAAGGAAAGGTGCGATAGCCCTATTAATTACTTTCAGTTCAGCCAGAAATGTGAAGCTTGTCGCTTATTTAACTAGTATGCCTCATTGTCCATTGAAGTCCATAAATATATGTATGTGTGTGTTTTTTTTTTATTCACACCTTTCAGTGGATCAATGCTAATTACATTACAGTCAGACTCCAGTATTCACAGGGGGAGATAACTTTTCGAATAATACATCCCTACGACGAATTAAGTTGAGTATGATAAATCAACCTGTTGATTTGAGATGTGCAGAGTCTGGTTATAAAGAGTAAAACAATTTTAAAAATTACTGAAGAGGTTGATTTCTCTAAGAAAGGCCAGAAATTTGTGCGCATGTTCGTGATAAACTAGATCTCTAAGAGATCATTCGGTGAAATACTACCTGCCCACTGACATAATGAAAATCTGTACAATAGAGTGCTCCAGTGTCATCATTAGTTTTTTTTTGTTGGACCCCCCCCCCCATCCCACCCACCCCACTCCACCCGTAAACTAAATAAAAATAAAAACAAACCTGTGACAGTGAAACTGGCGAATTTTGTTTGCAAGTGTCGGTGAAAAAAGTTTAACTTAATTACTAATGAGTAAAGGATATGTATAAAAGTAATGGGGCGGTAGTAAATGTATGTAAAAACTAATTTTAAACTTGACTTTCCCATCAATCTTAAACAGGCTATTGGAATACTGATCAGTATAGTTCCTGTGTTTTATTTGAGTATGTTGATTTACACAAATGAGTTAATTGCCCTGAAGCCAAAAAACGAATTATTTCTGCTCATTGTTCATTATTCGACAGTTTAAGATTATCTTAGGTCGTAAATATTCAACAGAATTTAACACTTTCTCGGACGATTGGGAACTTTTTACAGGAGATTGAATAATCTACCACACACATTGAACTTTACAATCAATGAAACCTGCTTACCAAGCAGATTCAGACTCATGTAACAGTGAAACAGTGGCCAATACTTTTGATCTTTTACACATGGCTGACAATTTTTCGACAGTGAAGGAGATTTACAGGAAAGTTGGATCCCCTTAATTCTCTATAGTTGTCAGTTAACCCTGCACCTAACATGGAAAGCAGACGACACTTGTTGAAAACATTCTTTTGATATTGACTCATAACTCTTTTTTACTCAGGGCTATTAGACCCTTGCATTCCGTTAATAAATGAAGTTAGACAACAACTTTATGTAAATAACTTCAATAAGTAAGGAAAAAGTCTTATATTTTTCTTAAAATTCAACACTAACATATAATCAATATTTCAAAAAGCCGTTTATTTTAAAACATTACCCATTACTTTGCTTTCACGATATTATTTTCTGGCTATATATGTTATTTCAGGTTATTTAACTTGAAACATAACTTCGCGTTACCAAACATAAAAAAACATGAAAAATTTATTAAACACGGGAATTTTAGCTACTTCAAAATTCGTGACGGTTAAGACACTATTTTCACGTGATCACGTGGCTTTGATGGACTAGCCCCGCGTTCAGCTCTGCTGAACACATTATATCTACTACCCCCCCCCCCCTTATAAACACTTTCAACTGCCACTAAAAATATTCTCTAAAAGAATATAATTTTTTTAAACATTTTAAAATCAAATGTGCTCGGTTGTCAGAGAATTACCCAAGCACAGAACAGACCAGAGCAGGCCCAGCACTTTCAGGTGAGCAATGTTTTCGCCCACTGCTCCCTTAACCCTTTACCCAGCGTAACGGCCAAAACCGGCCAGCGCTATTTACAAAAATCGCCAATTAATTTTCATTATTTTTTTCATTTTTTGTCTCAAAAACATAGGTTATGACCCCTCGTTGTAACGTTCCAACTCGGGGGCATAACCTATGTTTTCGAGACAAAAAATGAAAAAAATAATGAAAATTAATTTGCGATTTTTGAGAATAGCGCTGGCCGGTTTTGGCCGTTACTTGGGTAAAGGGTTAATTTAACACACAATTTCAAATTTCGAAATGTTAGTGAAGTTGTATCTTCGATGTGCGCGCCATGTATCAAAATTCGGGCATTTTCCTGTAGAGTAGTATAAAAATACAGAAGCTGGCGTTTCACAAGTGTGAGATGGGGAAATCTCACCTCGAGACAAGATATTTGGTCCAGACAATCGGCAAGCCTCGTGTCTGACCCAAATATCTTGCTCTCGGGTGAGACTTCCCCATCTCACACCCTCAATCACCAGAGATAATAGTAGTCCCGCGCTCTCTGATTTCTTTTATTTTCTTCCTCTCTCTGTCTCCCTTTCAAAGTGATAATGTGTATGACTTAAAGTCTTTACAGCATCACCCAACAAGAAACGTATTCTTTGACTTCTTTCACACAGTTGTATCCCTCCCAACGCTACGACAGGATTGAACCAATATGTACTCTCTAACTTTCCCCTCCGATTTAGTTTATTTATTTTTTGGTGCTTAATGCCACTTCAGCATCTAAGGTGATAACGTGGCGAAAACAGTACTTATTGTAAAATGGCCATTATCTCCGATGAAATGAAACAGGTCATGAACCCTTTACCCAACGTAACGGAAAAAATGGCCAGCGCTATTCACAAAAATCGCCATTCACTTTTCATTATTTTTTCATTTTCTGTCCCCAAAACATAGCTTATGACGTTTCATTGGGACTAGCTCGATGATACCGTCCCAATGAGGGATCATATACTATTTTTGACGCAAAAATGAAAACAAAAATAGTTATTCATGAATTTTGTTTACAAGTGTCGTTTGCCTTCCGTGTTAGTCAAGGGTTAAAATCAGGAGAAAAATGAGGAATACATAATTTGTGAGAACAGTAGTAAGAAAACGATACAAGGAGGTTAAAGAATAATGTGTAAATCAGCCTACTGAATAGGTATGAGAGAAGATTAAAAACTATTAAAAATTAAAAGATTTGAGAAATGTTAGACCACTGTCAACGCCTGTTGGAAAGGAAAACACTCTGGTCTCATATTACCCTCTAAAAAAGAAATGTGTAAGTCTGGACTGGCCAATATGACATCGTGCCAATATTTCATGGTCTTTTCTACAAAGGTTACAAGACACGTAATGGTCGCTTACCTCGGGTCGTAAGCGATGAAGATTGTTTTTCGTTGTTCCACTCCGTCTGCAACATGCATTTGAAATAATTACTGATATGCGGTTTGTAATCAATGAAATGGATTTTAAAATCAGTGGTAGGCTTGTTGAAGGTCTGTTTGTGATACAGTGTCTGTGTGGTGTTACCGGAAATACCACCATGTCCAGGTTACCAGCAAAGAACGATATCATATTGTCAGCAATAAGAGAACTCAGCTTCACGATGTTCCAAAATTAGAGGGTTCTTCAACTTGGGGTACAATGACGCAATCAAAGGGGAAAGAGAGACGAAGAAAATTATTGACTTCCTTTCCTGTTCATGCTCGATTTGGTCAAGTGCTAATTTTAAAGCATTCATTTCAGCTGGAAAAACAGAACTTTTATTTGCGGATATTGTGATTGAGGGGACGTGATCACCAGTTACAGATTATGATACTTTGTCACCATCTTTATATCCATCTGTATAGACCCTTTTTGGCTATATATGTAGACTTTACTTCAGCATATTTCTTACTGAACTGCAAATAGTTTGTCTCAGAATGTTTTGGGTACATGAAGGTCTAAATCCAGTAGAAGTTTAATTCTAATTCCCAATGGATGTGTTTGGGGTTTCAGTGAAAAAAAATGACATTCGGAAAATATGAGGCACAAGAATAAGTGGGGTTCGACGGGTTAGAAAATAGTATAGAAACATAGTGTAGCGACTACTTAATTCTGCGCGTCTCAAGAAAAGCCCCCACCCTGCTTCAATGAGCATCGAATCTGGTGGTGATGTTCTGAATGCGCACAGAGCCAATACTATAAAAAAAACTTTTACAATTGTATTTTCTAAAACTGCATTTTCTAGTTATGACTTTAAATGTGTTAAAATAAACCATTTACATTTTCAAAAATCTGGCAATTTGCCAGTTGGCAAATTGCCATATCTTTTAAAAAGCTAATGATTTATTTCAGTCACTAATATTAATTGGCAGAAATACAATTCTAGAAAATACAATTGTAAAAGTTTTATAGTATTGGCTTCAGGCTAATTGAATACCACTATTATGGATTGTATCAAGTGGTTTCAGGTAGGGTTTTTTCGCATAACCATAAACCGTACGCAAACGTAATCTTGTATTGGTCTAATTGGTGATCTATACGGATGCGGTAACGTTTGTGTGATCAGCACCCCACCCAGTGCCACCAACTACCTTCAGGAGGTTAAGTGGCCTTTTACATTTAACCTTTAGTTGTTTTATGTGAGAAGTGAAATTCAGTTTATTGTCAAAAGTTTTCGCTGTTAAGTTAACAGCTTAAATGATGAGCGGAAGTTTATAAACACCCACCTTTCGATATACTAGTCTAAAATCCCACAGGTATGATGTGAAATATGATGTTTTTGCACCAAGAGAGATTTTCTTACCGGATAACAAAAATATGACACCAATAACTTGCGTCAACAACTGTTGTTTTTGTTTAGGACGTAAGAACTTTGTTCATTATTTTGCACTAAATAACTTTCTCACGCCTCCTTACATCAATAAAACAGTTTTGCTTCCCAGCCCTCATTGTACCAGTCTGTTACCTACTTTCCTTCAAATGATAATAAGGTCATCCAAGGTGTGACAATGCCAAGTGCTTATCTCTCAAAATTGTGGGCCTGACCTATGCGCCAGATGCCTCGAAGTATCAGAAAGATAAATAGAGGATATGGAATAAGTGTTTTTCTCATATAATATTTATGAAACGAGTCTAAGAATTTTCCGTTTTGGCGAACCCAAACGAAAAATTCAGACGAGTTTCATAAATATTATATGAGAAAAACACTCATTTCGTATTCTATTTATCATATGACACACACACGCACAGATTAGCCACTTAGTATGACTTTTTAACCCATCACCTAACTTGAGTTGCAGACGGCACTTGGAAAAAACATCCTCGCATAACTAAAAGTTTTCATTTTTTGCTTTCAAAACATAGGTTATGACCACTCATTGGAACGAGCTCGTTCCAATGAGGGGTCATAACCTATGTTTTGGAAGAAAATATAAAAAAAAAATGAATGGCGTTTTTCTTGTAGGTAAAAGATTAATACAATATAACCCACCCTAAATAGGACAGTTAACGTAAATTCTTCCTACTGAAATTATGCAAATGTGACCCAGTTGTATTTTGTTTAGCCAATCAAATTGTCCAGTTTTGAAATTGACCAATGAAAGCTCCCAACTCTAATTATGCAAATTATGAACATGTGGCCCAGTTGTATTTTGTTCAGCCAATCAAATTGTCTAGTTTTGAAACTGACCAATGAAATTGACGGAAGGCTTTATTTATCACTGATTAATATAAACAAAATATCAAATGTTTTAAAGTGAACAAAACGTACGAGTCATATGATAAATCACAATATTGTGTTTGCCATGAATTCCCGTACTTCATCAGAAGAGATGTGAGTGAATAATTATACTCCTAATTTTGCTCTAAGTGGCGTTTATCTCTGTTGGATACTGAATTTAATATCAGTGATCATTGTTTCAAACATCAGTCTGGCCAGTTGTATATTTCTTCAACTTCAACCAATTCCCAATACAAAGGCAGTCATATTAATCGGTGCACAAAAGACTTCCACTCCGCTCCACTGAACAAAACCGTTTATTCCTCCCGTCAAATTTCAAATTTCAAACTTCAAATTTCAAATTTCAAACTTCAAATTTCAAACTTCAAATTTCAAATTTCAAATTTCAAACTTCAAATTTCAAATTTTCAGAATCCGTTTTTTTCTTCCCGCCTTCAAAAGTACACTGACCAATCAGATATCACCACCGACGTCTAGATAACCAATCACGTTCATTCGGAGGAACTCGCCCAATTCCGTAGCTGACGATTACGTATAATTTCATAGTTATCGTAGTATCAAACAGGTGCGGTCGACTACCCAGTTTCGCAGGATTTTTTTTCTTTTGGAGGAGGAATTATCATTTCGCCGATATAGGTAGGTTTATACTTTGTCACGGTTAGCAATATTATTGGTACATCTTGATACTCAGTCTATCGAAGTAGCCGTTTTGAGTGTTTGTAGGGATTTTTGATATTCTGTTTGGTTGAGGACTCGTGTGCACCGATTTTGAAATTTTTGTGGCATTTTAGTATGATATTACCTCCCTGTCCGGGCGGTCTACTTAAAAATAATTCAGTGTGCACTACCGGGGATTTTATATGGCATTTGTAGCAAAATCAATCCGCATATATATCTTATTATCTATATGAAGAGGTTTAGTCCGTGGGCGTGATGTGTTATGGGGGTGTTCACCATGCAACTGTAGACTTTTTGTAAATAATATTGTTTCGTTTATTGGAATATTATAAGTGAGAAAAAAAAATGTTCAGCTATGTGTCATCAAAACACAATATTAACCCAATATGTATGACATATGCACCGCTCAACATTGTAATTAATAACTTCTCCTTGCTCTTTATTTTATCCAAGAAAAGCGCTCGTCGGACTGTTGTCGGAATTAATTCAAAATTCAAAATCAGGAGCTTAATCGAAAGTGTAAAGATTCTGTAACGTGTATGTATGGGTGGGGATGGGTGTTTATGTGAATGTTGGAATAAAACCCCACTCAACACAACGTTTTGGAAGAAAATATCCTCAAAACTGGAATCGCCAGAATGACATTATTTTAGATGGGCGGGGACCTTCATTGTACCACTATAATGATGCGTATAACATGTTGATGACACACATTTGTAAGTCAATGCGGTCGATCGCGTGTCTCTCGTTAAATTTGAAGTCGGGCAGTGACATGTATACATCTGGTGGGTATATCATTCAAAATTCAAAAGGGAATATTCAAGGTAATTCGAACAAGGGATTAAATAACCTCATGTCACCCTCCCGTACGGGGTCTAAGTTGTGACAACGTCGACTGTTTTTCTCTGTTGCTTTCTACTTTGAATAATGGAAAGAGAATAAAGGAGACCCCGATACCCCCCCCCCCCTCCTCTATCCACAATGTACGATTGAACCCCGTATGTTCACTTGGAATCCCATGACGAGCAGAAAAGTTCCATTTCTAGGAAGTAACTGGTACTGAACAGGATAAGCATCAATATGAATAGTTTGCAGCTGATGCACATTAAATCAATAATTGCAGCTGACAAGCTGAGAAGGCTCATTTAAATTTCAAATTTCAAACTTCAAATTTCAAATTTCAAATTTCAAACTTCAAATTTCAAACTTCAAATTTCAAGTTTCAAATTTCAATTTTCAAAATTCGTTTTTCCCCCACCTTCAAAACTACATTGACCGATCAGATATCTCCACAGACTTTCAGGTAACCAATCACGTTCATTCAGTGGAACTCGTCCGATTTTCTAGCTGACGATTCTGCATAATTTCGTTGTTATCGTGGTATCAAACAGGAAAGATCGACTGCCCAGAAGCGCAGGATTTTTTTTATTTGGAGGAGGTATTATATCATTTCACCGATATAGGTAGGTTGATAGTTTGTCACGGGTAGCAATAATATTGGCACATTTTGATACTTAGCCTGTCGAAGTAGTCTTTTCGAGTGTTTAATGGGATTTTTAATATTCCCTTTGGTTGATTCACTCAGTGGCGTTTTAGCGGGTGGGTGGGTGGTGAGCCCCCTTGAATTTGTAATTAGTGGGTGAGGGGGTGTTTTGTGGGTGTGTGTGTCCGGGAAGAGGTTTGCAAGGCATTTCCGCCGCGGTAACATAAAATGATCAGTTATGATGCGGCCAGTGGCCATCGCTACCACGAGACGTTCATGGCTCGGCACGTGGCAAAACAAAGTTGACTTCCAGGGTCCAAAAGCCCCCATTTCCTTGCATCTGAGCGGATATTTTGAGGTTTTTCATGGAGATACATTTGTAAGATGTCACACCTCAAGCGCTGGTAATTACCATTAAATTTGTGTCTTTTCAATTCAAAGTGTGGTGGTCGAGTGGATTAGCGCGTTGGTGTCTCGTGCCAGATGCCTCGGGTTCACTAACCTAACACTCTCTGTCAGCATCAAGTGTGGAGTTGATACTGTCACAACGCCCCGTCCTATCGGGTGGGGGCGTTAAATGGCTGACCTCTGTGCGGAGAGAGAGACACACACACCCTGTGCAGATCTAACATATCTGTGTGGTAGGCTAGATCGGAATTGCGGAGATTCATCCCCAAGCCTAGCTGGCAAAATCGAAACAGTGACAAAGATGAAATCGCCCATGGGTGTCGCAAGAAGCGCATAGTCCCACATCGTTCCCCGCTGGCATACAGCCCGTAAAGACCCTTCCATACCAGGCGGAGAAAATGACTGACTGACAATTCAGACGGCTTCTTTTTGTGATCTGGCTCCATTCTAAACTACCCTTTGTGCGCTTGCCAACCCCTGTGTTATTTTACCCTCCCATCACTCTTAATAGTGATAGATGTTTACCTATGCCGTGTTGTTTCGCCAATTTAGAATTGAGGTATAAGAGGTTAAAGAGGACGGACAAACTGTACCTGTACTGATGACTGTCTACCTTTTCACTCACACAGATACTTGTATTTGGACAAGCAATCTACAGATATACAACCTAGCCCCCTGCACCTGACACCTCTTCGACTTTAATGTCATTTTTGACATAGTTCCAGGTCCGATTTTGAGAAAAAGTATTTGTGGTGGTGGGGGGGGGGGGGGGGGGGGGGGGGGGGGCGTCCCCCAATCCCCAAGCCACTGCTGTGGTTGAGCACTCTTCATGCACCGATGTTGAAAGTTTTGTGGCATTTTAAAATATCCGGGCGGTCAACTTGAAAATAATTCGGTATGCACTACGTGGATTTATATAAGGCATTTCGAACAAAACTAGTCCGCACATATATCTTATTATCTATATGAAGAAGTTTAGTCTGTGGACTTGCTGTGGGGTGAGGGTGTTTACCGTGCAACCCTAGACTTTCTGTAACGGATATTGTTTTGTTTATTGGAATATTATAAGTGAGAAACAAATGCGCGGCAGTGTGTCAGCAAAACCCAACCCAATATGTATGGCATAAGTACCTCACATTACTGTAATTAATAACTTCGCATTGCTCTTCATTTTATCTGAGAAAAGGGCTCGCCAGGCTAGTAAATTAAGGCGTAGTATATTCACAATGGACATGTTATAGGGATTAATACAAAATTCAAAAGCAGGAGCTTAATCGAAATTGTAAACATACTGTAACGTGTATGTATGGGTGGGGATGGGTGTTTATGTGAGTGTGGGGGTAAAACCCCATTCAACACAATGTTTTGTAAGAAAATAACCCCATAACTGGAATCGCCAGAATAACGTTATTTAGGGAAACTGAAATGAATGCCAAACGATTACCACAATAGATTGCAACATTTCAGTGCAGAGAATCATGTGTGGCTAACATCGGAAAAGTATAAAAATCACATTTGTATTTGAAATGCCTTGGAAACCTCTTCCCGCACACACACACCCACAAAACACCCCCTCAACCACTAATTACAAATTCAAGGGGGCTCACCACCCACCCACCCGCTAAAACGCCACTGAGTGAATCAACCAAAGGGAATATTAAAAATCCCTTTAAACTCTCGAAAAGGCTACTTCGACAGGCCAAGTATCAAGATGTACCAATATTATTGCTACCCGTGACAAACTATCAACTTACCTATATCGGCGAAATGATAATACCTCCTCCAAATGAAAACAAAATTATGCGCTTCTGGGCAGTCGATCGTTCTTGTTTGCTACCACGATAACAACGAAATTATGCAGAATCGTCAGCTAGGAAATCGAGCGAGTTCCACCGAATGAACGTGATTGTTTACCTGGAAGTCAGTGGGGATATCTGATCGGTCAATGTTGTTTTGAAGGTGGGAAAAAAACGGATTTTGAAACTTGAAATTTGAAGCTTGAAATTTGAAGTTTGAAGTTTGAAATTTGAAGATTGAAATTTGAAGTTTGAAATTTGAAAGTTGAAATTTGACGTTTGAAATTTGAAGTTTGAAATTTGAAATTTAAATGAGCCTTCTCAGCCTTTCAGCTGCAATTAACTCTACATACAGATTATGGGAAATCAAGCAATCTGATTGGTTAGTTATAATCTATATAAATGATTTAGATAAAAGAAACAACAAGAGTACTTGGAATAGGGTCAGAACTAACAAGAACAGACCAGAATAGCTAAATATAGTAATAATAAGTAAAGCTACTGGAGTATACTCCAGAACAAAGGAACATGGTTAGGTGGATGCAAATTATTCCATATATAGATAGAAGCAGAGAATTCTGAAAGAATTTGAAATAATACAGCTTGTTGGGGTTGTTTGTGGTAATTCTTCGAGAATTATAGGATAATTGTAAGTCGGAAAATTACTCTTCTACAAAGGAACACGCCCCGGTACCCCTTGGTACTATAGCACTACGGCCTACACCGATAAATTGGGGCATCCATAGTAAATAAAGACAATTTCGGTGATTTGGAAGGATTCCCGAATTGTTTGTGGTAATTAGATTTACTCCGATTCAATCGAACACAACTTCCCTGTTAGAAGGTTTTGGGTCACATAGCAACCACGTGCTACCATAGAAACCAAGATGGCGGCCTCAGGTATACAAAAGGGACGACAGAAACACGTATCGCCCTAACAACACGCACTACGCATGTTCACTCACATCACGTATCACTATGGAGATGACGTCACAAGATTGCCGCTCACGCGGGTTACCATGACCACACAACATGACGTCACCAGGTCACGTGACTATGACGTCACTTCCTCTGCGGCTCTCCCTACGGCCAACCGGGCACGATCGGTACATGCTATACTACTCGCATGAAATCAATAATTGCAGCTGAAAGGTTGAGAAGGCTCATTTAAATTTCAAATTTCAAACTTCAAATTTCAAACTTCAAATTTCAAACGTCAAATTTCAAACTTCAAATTTCAATCTTCAAATTTCAAACTTCAAATTTCACATTTCAAAATTCAAGCTTCAAATTTCAAGCTTCAAAATCCGTTTTTTCTCCACCTTCAAAACTACATTGACCGATCAGAAATCTCCACAGACTTCCAGGTCAACAATCACGTTCTTCGGTGGAATTCGCCAAATTTCGTAGCTGACGATTCTGCATAATTTCGTTGTTATCGTGGTATCAAACAGGGAAGATCGACTGCCCAGAAGCGCAGGATTTTTTTTTCATTTGGAGGAGGTATTAGGCCTATATCATTTCGCCGATATAGGTAGGTTGATAGTTTGTGATTTTTATACTTTTCCGAAGTTAGCCACACATGATTCTCTGCACTGAAATGTTACAATCTATTGTGGTAATCGTTTGGCATTCATTTCAGTTTCCCTAAATAATGTCATTCTGGCGATTCCAGTTATGGGGTTATTTTCTTACAAAAAATTGGGTTGAATGGGGGTTTACCCCCACACTCACATAAACACCCATCCCCACCCATACATACACGTTAAAGTATTTTAACAATTTCCATTAAGCTCCTGCTTTTGAATTTTGAATCAGCTAGGAAATCGGGCGAGTTCCACCGAATGTACGTGATTGGTTACCTGGAAGTCTGTAGAGATATCTGATCGGTCAATGTAGTTTTGAAGGTGGGAAAAAAACGGATTTTGAAAATTGAAATTTGAAACTTGAAATTTGAAGTTTGAAATTTGAAATTTGAAGTTTGAAATTTGAAATTTGAAGTTTGAAATTTGGAGTTTGAAATTTGAAGTTTGAAATTTGAAGTTTGAAATTTGACGTTTGAAATTTGAAATTTGAAATTTAAATGAGCCTTCTCGGCCTGTCAGCTGCAATTATTGATTTAATGGGCATTAGTTGCAAACTATCCATATTGATGCTTATCCTGTTCAGTACCAATTACTTCCTAGAAATGGAACTTTTCTGCTCGTCATGGGATTCCAACTGAACATAAGGGGCACTCAATCGTACATTGTGGATATAGTAGGGGGGGGGGTGGGATCGGGGTCTCCTTTATTCCCTTTCCATTATTCAAAGTAGAATGCAACAGAGAAAAACAGTCGACATTGTCACAACCTAGACCCCGTATGGGAGGGTGACATGAGGTTATTTAATCCCTTGTTCGAATTACCGGGAATATAGACCAACGTAGAGGGTCGGAATCGGGGCGCGGGTCGAACTCGGCTCTCGGAGCTGAGAACTTTCCAAAACTCAGAAAATTATTCACTCCAAACATTTTGCAAAAACACTTCTTTCACCCATATATGAACCGAAATTTCCATCCACGACACACAAATGATGTCTAGATAGCGGAGAATTCAAATACAGATTCCCCAGAGTTTCGTGTTTGGCTCCGTATGCACCCCCCCCCCCTATCTACCCTGATCTGTACTATGTGGGGCATGTGAAATATATTTTCACCATATACCAAATCACACTGTTTTCGCAATGACCACAATGCTTCCAATACCATGAAGATATTCGCAGGTGGATGTGTGTTTGTTGGGAAAGGAGGTGAAGGGGTGGGGGAGTAGGATTGGGGGAAGGTTTTCCCTTTTGAATGATATACCCACCAGCGGTATACATGTGACTGCCCGACTTCAAATTAACGAGAGACACGCGATCGACCGCATTGACTAACAAATGTGTGTCATCAACATGTTATACGCATAATTACGGTGGTACAATGAAGGTCCCCGCCCATCTAAAATAATGTCATTCTGGCGATTCCAGTTTTGAGGATATTTTCTTACAAAACGTTGTGTTGAGTGGGGTTTTATCCCCACATTCACATAAACACCCACCCCCACCCATACATACACGTTACAGAATTTTTACTCTTTCGATTAAGCTCCTGATTTTGAATTTTGAATTAATTCCGACAACAGTCCGACAAGCGCTTTTCTAGGATAAAATAAAGAGCAAGGAGAAGTTATTAATTACAGTGTTGAGCGGTGCTTATGCCATACATATTGGGTTAATATTGTGTTTTGATGACACATAGCTGAACATTTTTTTCCTCACTTATAATATTCCAATAAACGAAACAATATTATTTACAAAAAGTCTACGGTTGCATGGTGAACACCCCCATAACACATCAAGACCACGGACCAAACCTCTTCATATAGATAATAAGATATATATCTGCGGATTGATTTTGCTAGAAATGCCATATAAAATCCCCGGTAGTGCACGCTGAATTATTTTTAAGTAGACCGCCCAGACAGGGATGTAATATCATACTAAAATGCCACAAAAATTTCAAAATCGGTGCACACGAGTCCTCAACCAAACAGAATATCAAAAATCCCTACAAACACTCAAAACGGCTACTTCGATAGACTGAGTATTAAGATGTACCAATAATATTGCTAACCGTGACAAAGTATAAACCTACCTATATCGGCGAAATGATAATTCCTCCTCCAAAAGAAAAAAAATCCTGCGCAACTGGGCAGTCGACCGCACCTGTTTGATACTACGATAACAATGAAATTATACAGAATCGTCAGCGACGGAATTGGGCGAGTTCCTCCGAATGAACGTGATTGGTTAACTAGACGTCGGTGGCGATATCTGATTGGTCAGTGTACTTTTGAAGGCGGGAAGAAAAAAAAACGGATTCTAAAAATTGAAATTTGAAGTTTGAAATTTGAAATTTGAAGTTTGAAATTTGAAGTTTGAAATTTGAAATTTGAAGTTTGAAATTTGAAATTTGAAGTTTGAAATTTGAAATTTGAAGTTTGAAATTTGAATGAGCCTTCTGGGCTTTCGTACATAATAGGGAATATACAAAAGATATGAAATGAGCGTTTCTTTCAATATGATATTCATGAAGCGAGTCTAGAATTTTCCGTTTTGCCGAGCCACAGTTTCGGCAAAACAGACAGTTCGGAAGAGTTTCAAAACTATCATATTGAAGAAACAGGAATGTCATAATCTATTTATCATATAACCGCTAACTGATTAAGTGTGGGCGGAGGTGAAATCTGAAGTGTTTCTTCACTTTCTTTCTTGCTGAAACCTGAAACTTGTTGATAGATTTGTATCGTCTTCATGCTGGCATTTTCGGATTGGGGATGAGAGGTCAGAGTCAGTCAATTGGCGGGCAAGACTGTAGTAAAGTCAATCCCATCAATATTCAGTTCATGAGTACAGCCAGGTGTCGCCAGTATCTTTCCTATTACCGTCGCACTACCCGCATCGTCAATGTTTACTTTTAAATTTGGTGGAAAATCAGACATCGCGGGTTTGTTTTTATTTTGAAAAATACCTATATAACCCCGCATTAATTCGACCCAGTAGTATATAGATGCGCCAATGAGATGGCTTGATGTTTTAGTCCATAATGGTACGTCAGCCAAACAGGTTGCGCGACTCTCTGTCCGATAAACATAACAAAATGCACAATTAACCAAATAAAACTATATTACGCAAACAGTTATGTAAAGATCTAGATATAGTTTTAGACGACATTTATAGGAGTGAGTGGTCATGATGACACCACGACTCTTCAGTACAGCCCGCGCAGATTGGTCGAATCCGTTGCTTCATAAATTAATTTTTTTATGATTATTCCTATAATTAGTGTTTGGAATGTAATATTGTTGCATTCGTGGAAATATTGCCCGCCCATCGAAAGCGAGTAGTCCACCGCGGTCGAACTGTATCTCGGTGTACCCCTAAGATTTTAACACGATATTCTGCACCAGTTTTGGATCGCTTATCGGGATATACGTACCGAGGTAACAAGAAAATTACCTCAGTATTCTGGGGGACCTTTGTTATGTTAGAGTGTTTTTATGATCTACCTTGGAAGGATAACTACATCAATCCACCCATGAACCATCACACACGCTCTTACCTACACACACACCCTTTCACACCTCACCTATCAACACACACACCTGTACTCGTCATCAGTATCGTTGAACAGTTTTTGCGACGATTTGTTATTTTTATATTGCTCTCGGTGACAAACTATGACAAACAAATCTAGAACTATCACTGAAGGTGATTAATACCCCCGCTTTGGGTTTTTAGAGGAATGCACTTCTGATCATGTAGGCGAAGGCCGTAAGGAAATTGATTGATAAATGTAGGAGGAGTTGCGCACACAAGAATTTCATGTAGAAACCCATATTAAATCAAAGTTCAAGAGAGATAACCTGGTTAAAATTGTTGCAGATCAAAAAGTGTGGAATATGCGCATGTTCACTTAGTAGTGATGATGTTTGAAAGGTTTCTTCAAAATCGGTTCCTTAATGTAGGAGGAGTTGCGCACACAAGAATTTGTTCGGACGGAAAGACGTTCGGACAGGCGGACGGCCAGACGGACGGACGGACGTACGGACGTACAGGGCGATTCCTATATAGCCCCCACTTCTTCGAAGCGGGGGTATAACAAATCCCCATAAAATCGAAAAGACAAACCCTAACCCATTGTTTTCTTTGCGAGGACTCTGAGAAAAGGAAATAAATCTTTGTTGGAACCCAACCGCTATATTTCCAGGATACTCACAAAGTCTGGAAAATGCCCCCCCCCCCCCCCCACACCCACACCCTCACACCCTTAGTCTTGTTTAACCGCTATTGTTGGGGCATGTTGTTTCTTTTTTTCCATGACAAGCAAGCTCCACAAAATCGAGAAGACAAACAAACCCCAACCCATCGTTTTCTTTGCGAGAAAAGGGATAAAATAAAGGAAATCTTTGTGGGAACACAAACAATATTTTATAGGTTCTCACAAATCGGGAAGACAGACCCCCCCCCCCCCCCCCACCCCCCCCCCCCAGCCCATACACAGACATACACAAATACACTTTCAGTGAGGTATCGCCGACTCCCATGGCTGACAATTTCCGTCAGTGGAAGAGATTTAGTGAACGTTTAACTCTTTTGGCGCGGAATAATCTGAGAAACAGAATTCTAAGGGCCTAATATTCATCAGGAATTTTACAAAAAATATAGGTTGTTAGATTAAAGCTTTATTATTTTAAATGATGTTCTAATGATCTCATTGACAGTTTTTCAAATGATTTTCTGTATATATTTAAATGGCATCTTTATACTTTCAAGGGACGGTATCGTTGTTCATGGATAGGACATAAATTTGGTGCATGAAGCATAGGAATACGCATGTTTGTTCAACTCTTTACCCAACGAATTGGCCACATCCCCCCCCACACCCCCACCCCGCGTAATATGCAACTTCAGCAGTTTGAAAAAATAATATGTTTCAAAACATTTCAACAAAACCATATCATGTGACCCATCGTTGGAACAAGCTCGTCGAGCTCGTTCTAACGAGGGGTCACATGATATGGTTTTGTTGACATTGTTGGAAAAAAATGATATTTAAAATAATAAATTTTGATATCGTCTGCGCTGGGTAGAGGATTAAAAGCACTTGGAAATGGACACACACAGTTGGCGAAATTGACTACTGCAGTACGTTTCCGCGGTCTGTCGTCTGTCGGCTTTTGCTCTCCTTAATTTTCTGAATTGTCTGTAAATTTAACACAAAGAGTATGGGAATTGGGCGCGGTGGCGTCGCTGTAACCAGTTCTCGTCAGATCACCGAAGTTAAGCAACGACAAGCGCGGTTAGTAGTTGGATGGGTGACAAATTTCAGCGACTGATTCGTGCTCCCGCGTTGTGTCTTTGGGCAAGGCACTTAACCCCGATTGCCTACATGGGGACACGTTGACGCTGTGTACTAAGGCGTACTACACGTCGATGGTGCGCATGTCTTCAACCAATCTAACCCTGCCCGTGCCGCGGTGCAGAGTTCGTAGTTACGATGTTGGAGAGCTGACAGCTGCTCGTCGTTGCTCGGGGGGTTCTCTCCGGGTACTCCGGCTTCCTCCACCCGTAAAACTGTCACCGACATGATATGACCCTGGCTGTTAATGTGTCGTTAAACACTAATAAAAAAAAAAATGGGAATTTCATATAAAAATTGAAATTTCAAATGTTGGCGAAGTTATAATTATTTCCCCAAAACAGTTAGTTTTTTCTCCACTGAGATTAGCAGACTTCTACAAAACAACAAAAAATACAGATAAGCGAAACGATACTATTTTATTGACGTAATAGGGGATCCAGACAGCAAAAGAGCCATATTTAGAGGTGGACCTGACATGGAAAAATATACTTTGCTGAGCTTGATTTTCTGTTGGATGAACCTATTGTCTTTTATAATCAAGAGGTCTGGTCGGTCGTTTGGATTGTGAAAAAAAATTATAAGCCAAAAGTGATGCAACCTGGGTCCAAAATCAGGCAAAAAATGAAAAGGCATGAATTACTAAATAATGTAACATTTCATCAACAAATTATCTTTTTCAAATATTAATTTGATGCATTTTGGTGCAGTATAACATCCCAATACATAGTAGGGATGAAAAGTTGGATAGAAATTTTAAACTATGGAAAATAATACCATTTGTTCAAAAATTGCTCCATTTATCTGATAATTCTTGTTTGCGTTCTTCTAATTTTCTGCTATATTTTTGTCCAAATTCAGGCTAGAGTAATAATGTATATATCAAAATACTCTCCAACACTACGGTGGCTGATTTAGGCCACCCTCAATACTTCTTTATCTCGAGATCTCGAGAAACTATCTCAAGATCTCAAGATAATTATCTCAAGATCTCGAGATAATATCTCAAGACCTCGAGATAATATCTTGAGATCTCGAGATAATATCTCAAGATCTCGAGAAACTATCTCAAGATCTCGAGATAATTATCTCGAGATCTTGAGATACTATCTCAAGATCTTGAGATAGTTTCTCGAGATCTTCAGATATTATCTCGAGATCTCGAAATATTATCTCGAGATCTTGAGATAATTATCTCGAGATCTCGAGATAGTTTCTCGAGATCTTGAGATATTATCTCGAGATCTTGAAATATTATCTCGAGATCTTGAGATAATATCTCAAGATCTCGAGATAAAAAAAAGTATTGAGGGTGGCTTAAATCAGCCACCGTACCAACACCTCTGCTGACTGGTAAACATATTTAACAGCTATAACAATCTATGTATTGAACCACAATATTCACTAACATAAGTATACCCCCTAATTCATTTTTGCATAAAACTGAACAGTTCACTGATGTTAGAACTTTATTATAATGCTGATCATGGGAAAAATGTAGAAATCGGCATAGTAGTAAATCAGCTTTCTGGCAAAGCATGTTTGCATATTAAAATGTACGGTTTGATCACATGACAAACCAGTGTTTAATGGGAATTAGGCAGTATATTGGTGAGCTCTACAGTAGAATACCACTCCGCGAGTACAGTATCTCATTTTTTTAGTACAGCACTATTGTAAACACCAACATAAAGAGTAACTGCATTTATCAAATCTTATTTTACATTTTAATTGCATGGCAACAACGTCTTATTCATTCACATTTCATCCTTATCACTGTCATCGTGAACACGACAACATCTTCTTGGATCTCCGGTACATCGGCAGGCTATTACACACTTTACATTAGCGCGACCACAAGAACAGCTACGCCGACAGCGGCTCTTAAAACATTCACAGTATTTCGATTGTCCTGTTATGCTTGGTTTTGGGTCCATATCAATCATGATTGGCACAAGAATCCTAGCTTGAAGCCGTCTACCATGCCTTAAAGGATCCGGTAGCACAAGATCTGATTGGTGAGCACGTTTACTGACCACCATCTGGTTGAGAGCTCGCGAAACATGAAAATGAAATGCACTTTCAGTTGGAGGAAGATTACGAAGATCTCCTTTAGTCGTGACAATTAGATGTGTTCGTAGCACGTTTTTTTCCTCGCCTGTAAATGTAACTGTCGGTGTCACATCCAGTTAAAATATGGACACTGAGTAACACAGAAGTTGCCAATAGAACATCTCCTTTGTTAACAAGACTTTCAATTTGCTGAACAATTTGGTGGCATGGCAGAAATATCTGCAGCTTATGAATCCACAGTTCTTGTAATCCTGGTACGCGAACTGTGTAGTGTGAAGCCATAACAAAAATGTCGGTGTCTGTTGCTTTCACCACAGCACGGTGACAGTCGAATGCCTCTGCAACACAATAAAAATGACAAAAATACGAGAATCAGCTTCTTCATGTGGTCTGCATGACAGTTCAGGAACATCTACTACGTCGCATGATGTCAAGGCAATAGCTGTTCCTGAATCCATTAACATTCCCACAAACTTGAGGCTTTTCATTGGTTCCACATCGATTCTGTCCCCAACAACATTTATAATGTCACAGTTATGGGGCATTTTTGCCAGTATAGCTTAAAGATATTTCACTTGTAGTTCCTCAGATGTTTCACAGTTCGGATCACAATTTTGTTGCACAAATGCCATCATGTCAATGATCAAGCGTGTTCTCTGATCAGAAATTGGGAGCTGATCCACCTCTGTCCATGATTCACCAAGTTGTTTATTTATGCCGACCAGGTGCTCTACTATATCTCCCCCTCGCATTGCATAACCACTTATCAGGTTCAAAGAGCGACGATGGCTACGCAGTCCACTCATGGCTGAATGTTTTCACTTTTTCACTATAGCCCAAATTTTAAAAAAAAAATAGAAGTGTCGAACAACATTGCTTTCCTCTTCGTAAACCTTTTTGAACTTTTGAACGACTGACAGAGATGTTTCTTTACCTTGTCCACAAATGTTTGCATCTTCACAGATCCAACAGAGCTTGTTCTCGTATCCTGTGCCATAGACAGAGCTTTTTGTCCAATTTCCTTTGCATTTGCCAGATCCATAGAGCAACTAAGCCATCTATTTCTTCACGAAGCGGGTGTGTCATCTTTGTTTGTACAACATTGGAAATTTCCCTAATTAATGTTATTTCCTTCTCAGCAGTGTCACGAGTATTGCGTGTACTACATGGGTTCAAGTGCACCATGATTGTCACTTGTTCTGAAACAGAGGTCATGATAGGGAGTGCTTTGATGTATTCCTCGATGGTTTGAGGCTGCAGTGTGATTCCATTGAAGAGTTGAGTCTTTGCATCACAGTTATATGTTTGTTCCAACGTCATATCCGACCAAACTCCATTGAAGTTTCTAGTGGTCTGGCGGAATGTGAAGTTACCTCTCTTGAAGGCTTCACAGACACAAGGTGCAGTTGTCGGAAGCTGTTTCATAGCCTCTAAATAATGGGGTAGACATGATATATACTTGTGATGTCCAGCTGCCACCATATAAGGAAACATGTTTTCCACTTAAGTCATATGTTCAGCCCAAAGTCCAGCTCGTTCACTGTACACATATCGCTTCAGTATTTATACCATGTCCATGTACATGAGCCAAACTTTAGAAATGGGAGATGAACAACGTGATTCATGAAACTGTGTCATGAATCGATTCACTCTGCCATCAAACACAAATAGTTTTTGCAGCAGTTCTTTTGATGCATCTAAATCAGACTTTGATACAGATTCAGCAAAGTCATTAACATGTTAACGGAAGAGTGCAACACACTCCAGATCATCTGTTTTTTCATCGGCTTCGTAAATCAGCCATTGCTGGAATGAACTCCAGTGCAATTCAAACAAGGCAGATAAGATCAGACCGTGAACTCTCAGCACAGCATAATAATTCCTTCCAGCCATTATCTTGTTTGCTGTTCTTGGACCACACACTCCTGCTTCATCCAACATTTCCTCTATTCCAGAGGATCTCATGAAATGACCAATTGCTCCCATAAAATTACATGCAATATGAAACCCTCCCATGCGGAGCGAATTATATCTTGTGGGATTTTTCTTCTGTAAACCCAAAACTATTTCATATATTGTCTGATCGCATGTCAATATACAGTGTTCCTGTCCCAGTTTGCTTGTGACTTTCATGCAGTAATCAACAGATGATTGCACAACATGAGGACTTGTTGGTGAATGTGGAAAGAATGGCCCATATCCTATGACTGTTGCTGGAACATGCTCTTCAATAAAAAACTTATTAAATGCATTCCATGTCAAGTGTGTTATAGGGTTTCCATATCTTCCGATTGCACAAATTCCATTCTCAGCATGTGCCAAAATGTATTGGGTGAAAATCCATTGGTTGGCTTTTCAGAAAATTGTGATCAAAGTTGTGTTCCACGGAGAGACCTTCTGTTTTGCCTGTCCTTCAGCGTCAATCTACTTTCTTTGGTGACAAACGTGTGAACAGTTAGAGAAGCCGACTTTCTTCTTTTTCTGCGAGGTACAGCTGCAGTGGACGAAAGTGTTAGCTCATCAGAAGTGGGGTATTGATAAATAGCATGTGTTGCTCCATGCATAGTTGTTCCATCCGTTGTATTTGCATGGAAATCTAAGTTGTCTATTACACAGTGAGTGAAAGGACCGTGTTTGAGGTGTGAAGGTGTGAGAAATCCATCTGTTTTGGTTTGCTATTCAGCCGCTTGTGCGTGCAATAGTGGCTACATATCTCTGTGCATCCAGGTAGCTGATGCTATTTCCATTGTGATTGTCTCTTTGCTTCTAGTTTGTTTCAATATATGAAGAACTGTACCCACATGCTTTGGTGTTGGAATGCCAGATACTACAGCACTAATGTCTTGTGAAAGATTGAGAACTTGTTCATGTTGTTTTGAGCTAAGATCGTCTCTACCACTGATGTTCGTTTCTGGAGAGGCATCAGTAATTAACCATGCAACATGGTTGTAAAGATTTATTCCTGATCGTTTCATGGCATAATCATAAGAAATTCTCATCAAAGTGATCTTCATCTCCTTCAGTTTGTGACTGGAATGTTTTCAGATCTTTTCGTTCCTGTTTTGCAATGTCTCTTAATTCACGCCTCTGCGGAGTTACGATGTTGAGGAGCTGGCAGCTGCTCGTCGTTGCTCGGTGGTTCTCTCCGGGTACTCCGGCTTCCTCCACCCGTAAAACTGTCACGGTCATGATTAGCCATTGTGCATAAATATGTGACCTTAAAACATCAATAAATAAATAAATAAATTCACGCCTCAGTGATTTGGCTGCATGATAAGAATGAATCCTCATGGCATTATCTGTGCAATCAGCTTCGATTTCATCATCATCATCATCATCATCATCATCATTTTCTTCCATGTAGTTGCTCTCTCGGTGATTCTGCTGTTGCTTTGCGACTTCAGATAGCAGTTCTCCAATGCTAAGATCCTTTGAACACAACACACTTGATTCACCTTTGCGTGGTAGTATCATTATCCTAAAATCTGTTGAGGACTCATAAATAGTTTTCAAGCGCCTTTTAAGAGCTGATGTTCTGTATAAGGATGCAGTTTCAATTCCATGATTGGACAACCATTCTCTGTACATGTCACGAAGTTTTTTTTAGGAAAAAAATACATTCACTGTTTTCTGATAATGCATCATTTATATAAGACGAAAGCCACATAAATCCAGCTTGATATGGATTTTGAGATATGAGCAGGGTTTCTTTTGGCTTCATGTTGAGGTAAGTATTCAGGCATGTTTTGTGACATCTAACATCATTGGCGATCATGTCAACACACGAATCTACAGACCCTTGAAGTAGTTTCAACATCTTGTTATCGCACAGATCCTTCGCTTTTGACAATATTGACATCTGTCTAGCAGTCGTACTCACAAGTGTTAGCTGTCTTTGTCCCTTCTTGCCAGGAGACTTACCGCACACATAGCACTCTTCTTTGAGTTGTAAGATTGGGCCAGTTTGCGATGATCTTCTTATAAGTCCATGTGAGCCATTTTGAGTTGGCTGGTCCCCTTCAATTTCTGCAACTTTGCCCGCTTTTGCTCGGCACTTCTATTCTTCAGTTTTTCGGTTAGTGTATAAATTCCGGTATTTTGCATAATATAAGGGATTCTTTAAAGGCAAAGTGTTGTTCGCAACTGCTTCACAAAGGCGATGTGCAACAGAATCATCACGTTTCTGTACTGCAAATACTAGAGCTGGATAACCTTTTTCTGTTAGTCTTTGCAATGTGTCCACGGATGGCGCTTAGCAGATAATACATTGTGTATAATCCTTGTAAGGACTGGAAGGTTTCCGTGATGCACTGGATGATTCCATGTTAATGTTTACCTGAAAAAAGAGGAAAAACTATCAGTGACTATGACATTAGAACAATATATAGTATTTCATTGTAAGCTGCTCTTTGGATAATACTTACATAATGCTGGAAAAAATCTTTGCGTGAAGTACAATATTAAATAAAGGCACAATATCAGTATTAGAGTAATATGTTTCTATTTAGGCTACTTTTCTATACAAACAATGCGGGATATTCACAATCGATTTTTTTTCGGTCCTTAGTACACCAGAAAAGCAGTCATGAAAATCTGGAAAAATTTATCAACATTAATGTATGACAAACTTATCACACTTTTGACTGATATTATGCTTCTGGATATTATTCAACATCGAGAACAATAAAAATCCAACAATGAGGCTCTAGCATCAGTGAACTGTTCAGTTTTACACAAAAATGAATCAGGGGTAGACTTAAGTTAGTAAATCATGTGGCACAATATATAGACTATTATAGCTGTTAAATATATGTATCGGTTAGCAGAGATGTTGGAGATTATTTTGGTATATATATTATTTATTACTCTAGCCTGAATTTGGACAAAAATATAGCAGAAAATTAGAAGTGCGCAAGCAAAAATTGTCAGATAAATGGAGCAAATTATGATAAAAAATGGTATTATTTTCCATATTTCAAAATTTCTATTCAACTTTTCATCCATTCTATGCTTCGGGGTGTTGTACTGCATCAAAATGCATCAAATTATTATTTGAAAAAGATAATTGGTTGATGTAATTTTACATTATTTAGTAATTCATGCTTTTTCGTTTTTCGTCTAATTTTGGACCCGGGTTGCATCACTATTTGGCTTATATTTTTTCGCAGTTCAAATGACCGAGCAGGCCTCTTGATTTTAGAAGGCAATAGGTTCAAAAAAAGAGAAAAATAAGGTCTGCAAAGTATATCTTTCCGTGTCAGGTTCGACCCCCAAAAGTGCTCCTGGATCCCCTACTATTAATACGAGAACACAGGGTACAGCCGCCGTGGACTGGTTGCAATCCATGCGTGGGTAGTGATGTCCACACTTACCTTTATCAGGAAATAAAAATCGTAATCAGCAAAATTTTAATTAATGAAGCACCGGAAACATTGCCCACTCGTGGAATGTAACTAGTCCACATAGGCCGTGGCCGTATCCGTTTTGGCTTGCAGATTAAACATGAACACAAAACGAATTTCATCGGATGTTAGCAAATATGACCAAACATGATTTTAAATTAAAAAAAGGTGACCGACAGCATAAATAAACTGCCGATGTTCCTTAGATCCATATTTGCAGGAATATATTCATGCTCTTTACGGATTTATGTCCCGCATCTGAAAAGTCACAAAATTAATGAAACATATCAAAGAAGATAAACTCCGATTCGACAACACATATGTGCTGCCATTTATTTTACTGATTTCTTTCTCTTCATTTCATTAAAATATTCTAGTATTTATTTATTTACAAATATAATGTCGTCCTTATGTAAGAAAACTGCATTTTGGTGGGTGTAACCGCACCACCAACAATATGTGCACAGCACAATATATACACAAGGACGTACCACATCACAAACAAGAGACAAACTATGTATTAACCCTTTACCTAACATGAAAAGCAGACGACACTTGCCAAAAAAATTCTTGAATAACTAAATTTTTTCATTTTTTGTCTCAAAAACATAGGTTATGACCCCTCGTTGGAACGAGCTCGTTCCAACGAGGGGTCATAACCTATGTTTTTGAGACAAAAAATGAAAATATTTTGAAAATTAATTGGCGATTTTTGAGAATAGCGCTGGCCGGTTTTGGCCGTTACGTTGGGTAAAGGGTTAAAGATAGAAAAAACTCTAGAAAGATTCAGAGTCTCACAAGCCGACATTAGAAGCATGGTATCCACGAAGGGTACTGAATCTGCAAATGGCATATTAAAGTGGAGGCAACTACCTCGGGGGAAGAGAACAGAGCAAAAAACTGAGGGGGGGGGGGGGGCGTTTTTGAAGAACGATTGATTGTGTCGGTTCCTGTTGAACTGAAACAACGGAATGAACAGAACGCCAGAGGTCACGCGCAAAGTCCTGACCACTTTGCTGATTGGCTGCTCAAGGTGTGAAATTGTTAGCATAAGTACATGTAGATCAGGAAACCATTCACTGATGTCCTCTATAGATTACCAAAAACACAGTGACCAGCTGGCGCACTTAGAATAATTAGATTAAGCTAATGGCCCAGCATAAATGCTTTTACAAGTCAAATTTATTTATGCCCCGCCATCTGAAAAGTCACAGGAATAATGAAACATATCACAGAAGAGAAACTCCAATTCGACAACAGGCTAATTCAACAAAAGTCCACTAAAAACAATATTGTGGGGATTTATTATAGATAAACATCAAGGTTACAAGAAAAGTGCTCATTGAAAAGGTCGGTTTTTGGTATCCACAAACAATTTCAACAAGAGTTCGTTAATGCCGACTCATTACGTGCACATTCCATACGAAAAAAATATCCCCAAATCGACTAAGTGGGTTATGTGTAATTACATAATGTAAGACGTTCATTCACTTATCAGTGTTGATTGAACTGTATTGGGAAAAGATTCGCCAATTAACATAATAATTTCTGTTCACTAAATCTTTTTTTTTTTACCTGATACATTTTGTTTTGGAATTTTGTATATCAAATAAAATCCTTAAAGGTGAAAATCGGTTCTGTAAATCCCGTTATTTTGTGTGACAAATTTGACCCCAAAATGAGAATTTCACCAATCACGTGTCATATATCAGCGAAAATTTTATTTTAATATGAAAACAAATCGAAAATCTCACGAATTAACGAACGGATTTTTTCAATTCCTATATTAAACCGCAGTACAGAGTTCTGGAAATGAAAGATATGGCATTTGTATCTGAATATTTTATTAATTGTAGGTTTTAGAAATTTTCTGACTGAACATTATAATTGCTTATCAGGGACAGTCTCTGAAAGATTTTTCTCGCGAAACATTGGTTATGTAATCCTTCTTACGTGACTGCACTAAAACAACTTTTCATACCCGGTCGTTTATACACAAACGACGGGGTATTAACAAGTGCGGTTTTGTATGCAATGTACACGAAATGGCGAACCATATTAAATTAATTAAAACTGAGTTATGCATGTTAATTAGTGTTATATTATTATCGTAAAAATGGAACAGCTTTTTCCCCAACTTGAGAAACCGTGTGGTAAATGGGCGTGTGACAAATGAGAGGACAGCCTGCTGGGCAATATAATCGGAGAGAAAATTAATGTCATTTCCAGTATCAAAGCAGTGATACTACTTGTATTGTACACACTCATGCCTGCAGTATGTTAATGAGGTTATTTCTTATTAGGGGGCGCAGTGGCGTCGCGGTGACCGGTTCTCGTCAGATCACCTAAGTCAAGCAACGTCGAGCGCGGTTAGCAGATGGATGGGTGACCATTTGAGTGACTGATTTGTGCTCCGGCGATGTGTCCTTGGGCTAGGCACTTAACCCCGATTGCCTACGCGGGGAACGATGACGCTGTGTACTAAGACGTACTGCACGTCGATGGTGCGCATGTCTTCAACCAATCTAACCCCGCCTGTGCCGTGGTGCAGAGTTCAGAGTTACGATGTCGGAGAGCTGACAGCTGCTCGTCGTTTCTCGGTTGTTCTCTCCGGGTACTCCGGCTTCCCCCACCCGTCAAAACTGTCACCGACATGATATGACCCTGGCTGTTAATGTGTCGTTAAACCCCAATAAATAAATAATGAATAATAATAATCTCTTATTATTTTAAAGTATGTGTTTAGGCTTTATCTCTTACTGAAATTGCAACAAAATTTGTCAATCAGATGTGGTTATGTGATACACATCATGCACTATTGGAAAGGGCTCCCAGGACACTATACAACACTCAAAAAGGGACACTATATAACATTCAAAACACTATGGCTGAGTTTCATGAAAAAAGGTTAGCTATAGACATTTCTAGTGTTCACTATAGTCTAAATTTCGATAGAGTCGTCTACTCAGACTAGTCTACAAATTGGATTTAATTAATATTCACAAACAATGTCTAAGGCCTCGTGTAACAGGACTCGTTTTTTTCTCAAGATACACTAAAAATTAGCAGATAGTAATGTGTGATATAATAATTTTTGGTACACAGCCTCGAGGAAACGAGAGTTTCGCGGCCATTCCGCTCCTGCTAGTGTGCGTGTTTGTGACACGTGTGTGTGTATGTATGTGTGTGTGTGTCGGGGTAGGGTGGAGGGGCTTTTCGGTCGTTCGCGGAAGCGCTGTATGTTTGTGCACATATCTACATGGAGAACGGGATCGAGCGGATTCCAGCCTGGTTTGGTGGGTGGGGTGGGGTGGGGGGGGGGGGGGTGGTGTTATGGAACCGAACAGACAATTTGTTTTTCCTCTTTCCCTACTAAGGAGTACTTTTGCCCTGTTTCATTATCATCGGTTTATTTGCCAACGAGTTCAAGGACGGACAAGAAATTATCTATATAATACTAATAATACATCGATTTAACCCCCTCATCCTTCTACCCGGTTTCCTTCAGTGTAGAAAGTCCAGGAACGTCTAGTTTATTATTATTATTTATTAAGATTTAACGACATTTTAACATCCAAGGTCATATCGTGTCGGTGACAGTTTTACGGGTGCAGGAAGCCGGAGTACCCGGAGAGAACCACCGAGCAACGACAGCAGCTACCAGCTTCCCAACATCGTAACTCCGCACTGCAGCACAGGCAGAGTTAGATTGGTAGAAGACGTGGGCAATGCCGACGTGCAGTACGCCTTAGTGCACGACGTCATCGTTCCCCCATGTGGACATTCGGGGTTAAGTTCCTTGCCCATGGACACAACGCGGGAGTCCGAATCGATCGCTCAGACGGTTATCGCAACGCAACCGCGCCCCGAAGCATCTAATTCCGCGACTTATATCAAATACCTGTGCTTGGATATCTTTACTCCTGGTGGTGTCACCCTACTTCAAATGACCTTATTTTCCACTTACACCGTTAAATAGTACTTCTGTGAAATCTAATTGAAATCGGTGTATTGGTCTAGAACGAGTTTATAGGCAACCAGATGGGGACGAGAGGGAAAGGCGAAGGAAGAGGGGAGGAGGAGGAACAGGGCATGCAGTCAGTTAAATGACATCATTAACGAGATATTTATTTTCGATAAGATTTAGTTACTCACACTCGTAAGCGTAATCTATTGGCGAGAGCAACACATGGAAAACGTTTCTTATATACACCAAAGGCACGTTCTATCAATAACGCTTCTGGACGATTTTTATGCCTTGTTGTATACGCGTTTCGATTCTGTTCTAGCGACCCTTTAAGGCGTTTGTATGTGTCTGGTTCACTGGATATAGCCCGAATCAGAATCAATAATCCCCATGCCAATGAGGTCTCCGTCCTCAAGTTGTGTGCGAACTTCACTTTTTAAAAAAATCTCGAATCATGCGCAAAACCGGACCATCTGCTAACAAGCAACAACATCCATGAATAGCATTTTGTGATCACAGACCATTTGACAATTCAGGGTATGTCCCCACCCTTTCAGATTCACAAAACGCACTGGGTTCGATATGGGTATATGCGTCCCATCAATGCATCCCACATTTTCAGGCATCCCTGCCATTCTCTGCATTCCATCCCGAATGATTCGGCTGTGGACCTCTGCTTGCATCCTTGCGTATAAAATGTCTTTTCCCCGACAGCCCGGATAACATCCGCAGCAATTCGACTGACTGTCGGTTGCGACAATCCATGTAAGTCACCATCAGCTACCTGGAATAATACAAAAGCACAGACCCGCACAAACCTGAATGGTAATTGATACAGTGTGATTCCGCGAAGTAAGTATCTGCAAATCATCAGTCAGATGAGATATGCGACCTGCAGTCGTCTCTTTCGTCAGCAGGAATCTCCTATGAAATTTCCCGTCATTGTACATTTCGAGTCCTATCCGAAAAAATCGTGGTGGTCGAATACCGTAATCATACACCTCCTGCTCCATTTTGTCACATTCCCAAACTCGCAGGACATCAATTGGACTCGCTATGCTGAAAGTATCACAGCGAAGGTGCAATAAATTATCGGTTCCGACAACAAAGCAATCAATATAGTCGGTATTCTGTTCTTATCAACTGAAGGTCGGGTGCGCGATGGCCCAGTGGTTACGGCCTTGGACTTCACACCGAAAGGTCCACAGTTCGATCAACGCCGGGGTACCTGCGTTCTCTCCTTGGGCAAGGCTCTTTATCCCGATTGCACACGTGAAGGCACAGTGCCGCTGTGTACTGCGGTACTGCTCATCAATAGTGCACCTGTCTTCAACCACTGCTAATCCTGCTTGTGCGGAGTTAGTTCGTTCGTCTGACAGTTGCAGGGTGGGTCTCTCTGGGTACTACGGCTTCCTCCACTCGAAAAATTGCCCGATACGAAGTGACCCTGACTGTCGAAAGTGTCGTTCGTTTCAAATAAATAAATAAATAAATAAATAAATAAATAAATAAATAAATAAATAAATAAATAAATAAATAAATTAATTAATTAATTAATTAATTAATTAACTGATGGTTGCTCCGTCTACGAATCAAACTAGTTTGGATGATCAATGGTTGCTGGTTATTGAGATAATTGGCAATGGTAATCAATAACGAATTGCCCACACCCTTACCTCTTTCAGTTTTCCCTTCAGACCATTCTTGTGATCGACACGACGAGCTCATCGAGGTTAAGATGAATGAAAAGAAGACATGGGGGAAGCTGGGGGGAGGGGAAGAGGGGAAGAAAAATGTCTCTGCTAAAAGGTCCTGGCCTCCTACGCAATTTCTTTTAGAAAAAAACGATTAATAGAATAGTGCAAACATTTCCCGAATTATTTATTTATTTGAGTTTAACAACACTTTCGAAAGATAGGGTCACATCATAGGCCATAGTGCACAGCACCCCCTCCCCCCCCCCCCCCCCACACACACACACGCGTGGGTACTCGGGAGCGCTTTGCCTAAACACACGCTGTAGTTACCGCTGGTCGGGATCGAAGTCCAATACCCTAACCATTGACCAACGGTGCTCTCGATGTACCAAATTACATGCTTCAATCTAAAAAAGATGTGTATTAAACATTGTTTTTATTAACTGCCGCTTTAAGTTGATCATATATGAAAACAAGTTTGAAAATGACCATCTTGAATCATCCGTCACCTACATGTAAGTACATGGAGAGTGGATTGGAACAAAGTCACCCGTGGAGTGGAGTTATCACCCAAAGTATCACTTTCAAATTCTCTACATATGGATAAAACACAAGCAATGTTTCAGCCAATGGACCTCTGGGTTAAACCCGGAAGTCCATTGGCTGGAACTTTGCTTGTGCTTATTATGCTTTGCGACAAGTTTACAATTACTGCTTAGGTGGAATCTCCACTCTACGGGTCATTTAGTGACAATACACTCTCTATGTACTGTACATGTATTCATCTTATCACAAGAGCGTATTTTCCCCAATACAAGTAAAAATATCTGGACAAAATACAAAACTGTTCTGTAGGTAGCAACGCACGTGCGATCATTCGATTCAGAAAGTGTACGTTTTTTACCTGCTCTCATCGAACCTGACTGCACATGTCGAGGCCACCGTCTCTGATAACAGTAACTGGATGATAAATAAATAACCAACTCAACGAAAATAAATTGGACTAGATCATTTTTTACCATGATGATCTTTTTTATATAGGACTACCATGCGTTAAACCTGAAAGATAAAACAAAAAACAACAAAAAAAATCCCACACAGCTGAAACACTGCTATAAACTCCAGTGGCTTTAGTATAAAGTAGAATAATGAATGGGGATTATGCCATGCAGAGCACAAGAACGCAATGCTATGACGTCATGACTTTTATTCACAAAAAGTCAACTCATAGACGCTGAACAATTGTCAAAATATATGCGAATAAGTCACGAAAGGGGAAAATATTGTAAGATAAATCGATTATTACCGGCAAGTGGGTATCCGAGGTGATATATTCAAGTGTCGACCTCGCCTCTGGGTCAAATATCGACTCGTTCTAACCACAAGCCTCTCGATCTCGCCTCTGGGTCATATATCGACTCGTCCTAACCAGCAAACTTCTCGAACACGCCTCTGCGTCATGTATCGACTGGTCCTACCGGATTCATCGATATATGCCCAGAGACGAGGTCTTGACTTTCATACACCATCTGGGATGGTGGTAATGACCTATATTTATACCATGCTCACCTGTGTTATTACCTGTAAAAAGCCCTATTTTAACTTTTAGATTTTAACCCCACTACCGATGTAAAGCTTCTACTGCGGTTAAAACGTTTTCAATGGGAATTCCATTACAACAAAATACACTTATAGTAGAAACTACATCCAACTTGCCCTTTGACAAGAACCAATTTCCCGATTTCGATTCATTCAAACAAACGGCATTTTGAGATATTATCTACTTCGTGCAATGGCTTATTAAGTTTAAAATACCTACAATTAAATATTTAAAATAAAATTTAAGAACTGTTAATAATAACTTGACTGAAAAAGCAAGCTAAATTCAATGAACTTTGACGATGCGTCTAGCTATCAATCAAGCATTCACGTGCATCAGGAAGTACCGCCCACCGGCGCAGATGTAAATAAAACAAACTCGTCCGCTAATCGAAAATCACGAAAACCTATACATGGCGTCATCAAACGAAATTTATTTCAAACATGGACGAAACATAAGAGCATGGCATAAATAAAAAAAAATCGATACTGGGGTCGGTAATCCGATTTAAACCACTCGTACAATAAATGTTTTAACAACTCGGCAGAGGATCGTGGTTAAACCCTTATCCAACTCGTGGATTAAATCTGATTACCGGCCCTAGTACCTATTCATTCTATATTTATTATGTCAGCTCTTGGGGTCAACCAATCAGCGTGGATAAATGGTAGCGGCCTATGAAGCCATATCAGGTCGGTGATGGCCTCATCGGTGACCCCAAATGAAATCAACATTAGGTGTGTGTCCACATATTGTTTTTAGAAATAAAATACAACCGCCTTGTTTCAAAAATGGCAACGTTACAGCAAACGTTCTGACTCGTCCGTTGAATGAGATTAAAGTTTCATTAAACTCGCTCTGGACAAAAGAAATAATCTGCTTATAATGTGTGTCCCAAAGGGAGAAACTTATTTCGATCGATATCAAAAACTCCACTGTGGTTTGCTTTTCCTGATGGCCGGTGTGATCGCCATTGACATTCGATTTTTTTGCCGATTTCAGATGTAAACCAACCCAACGAGAAAATAAATTACCGCGCCGATGAATTAAAGGGACGTACTGGATTTTGTCCTATGACATAAAAAGTACGTTGCAGGGCGTCTTGTGGTCTGATATGGGGTCATATGAGGCTCAGTGAGATCAATATTAGGCGAGGCTAACGACATGACACCATATCTGACCACTAAACATCCCCTAATCTTATAATATCGGTTACACCATCAACTAACGGTAGCTCTCTTGCAACCAGTCGAATTCTGTGAGAAATCCTCCGCTGTCATGCCCTCTTTGTTCATCCATTTTTCATGCCGTTTGCGAGCGAACTACTGTTGATGTAATGTGCTGTCCCTGTACTCACAAAGACATACAAATACCCTTTGATACCCAATTATATATATTCCAATCAATAAGCATTTAAATCGCCTTCAAAATATCAAGATATTAACACAATTCACGACAAATGGAGGAACAAAGTGGCATAAGCATAACACTGCGTAATTATTTAGCAAACAATTATGGCTAATAGTTTTTGGTAGTGTCTTTAAAGATTCGATTAACCCTTTAACTAACATGAAATGCAGACGACACTTGCAAACACAGTTCTTGATTAATTGTTTTAATTTTTTGTCTCAAAAACATACGTTATGGCTCCTTATTGGAACGAGCTCGAGGAGCTCGTTCCAAAGAGGGTTCATAACCTATGTTTTTGAGACAAAAAAAAATGAAAAAATAATGAAAATTAATTGGCGATTTTTGTGAATAGTGCTGGGCGGGTTTGACCGCTACGTTAGGTAAAGGGTTATATAAATTCTCAATTGAGAAACGGTTTGAACATTTATTCGTATAAAATGAATGTTTATGGTATTTTTAGCTTCAACCGCATGGTTCACTTTTCCAAATAACCGAAATTAGGACTCTGCGAAGCTTCAAGTATTCGATTCGATTAGAAATCACTGCGAAGCTTGGATTTGAATCGAGTTGATTTTTTAGATTCGAGATTTCGAATTGTGGGGTATATTGACAATTGAAGCAACGATCCAACGATAGGGCCTACATTTCTCACCATTGCGCGACCCTTCGATCAGGAACTCGCGTCTTTGATTCATTTCTCGGGATACAAAACTACCCGGAATATGCACGGAAAAAATAGAGGTTTCGAAATACGCATGACGGTGTTGGTGGGTCGGGACTCGGGATGTCTGATTTATTTGTCGTGCAGCAGGGAATACAAACTGTTAATCTAGAGACATTTCTAATTTTCCAACCAGCAGCTTCGAATGTATTGTGCCGACATAATAATGATGGGTGAGAATCATTGTGGAATATCTGGCGTAGCAGCTAAGGGAGTCCGCGCCGCATTGGACTGATTTGATAGTTATATGCATGTCATATTTAGGATAGTATCCAGATTGTCATTCCTGGTAAATAATTAACCAGGAATGACAAACAGGATACCATCATAAAAATGACACCACGAGTGATAATCGTGTCAGCAATTACGCTCTTGTAATTTTGGTACGGGAAATTGCGGTACTTTTTTTTTGTAATATCGCCATTTTGTTTATAGCTCGTGAAATGTTTCGTCGCGAACTACATCAGGTATGATAAGAGCATAATTATTCACAGTCATACAACAGTGATATTCGAGATTCGAAATTCGATTCGATTCGAAAGTTTTCGAATATTCGATTCGAAATTTAATTCGAGACGAAATTTGGGATTCGCAAGGCACTAACTGAAATATTCAAGACAACGGAATCTGAACATAGGCAATAGAATATTTGAGGTCTAGACATGTCATATTCAAGTTTCCAAATTCGATTCGATTCGAAACTTTTCGAATATTAGACTCGAAATTGGTTTCAAAACGAAACTTGGAATCTGCAGGGTCCTAACTGAAATATTCAAGACAACGGGATTTAAAATTAGGCTATTTAAGGGCCTGGCGTGTTCCAGGACACAACAGCATCGATTTTCTAAAAGCATTTGACTTGTGGCTTGAGAGCTTGCTATTTACGGTGTGCACAACACTCCCCTTTTTGTGTAGGGGTTTATTAAGATATGGATGTTGTTTGAACTAGGGAATAATTGACTCTATTTGATATTTACAGAAATAGCCAGGTCCTTAGTCTGTGACATTTACAGTAGCTAGTCAGATAATATTTATATTTTGCTTTGAAGTTTTAAAATAGCAAATGCGTGGCCCGGAAATCACGCTGAGTACACTGTCAATTACAAACAACCCATAAAGATATTCAAACGCATATCTTGTCGTATTTACCAACTGTAATTATTATATATGTTGCATATAATAAGGTAATCATTCGATACACACCGTTGCCTTTCGCAGTAAATGTCATAAGTCTGTGTCGTGATAAAGAGAAGAATGGAAAACGGCCACTTTTTCAAGTCTGAAATGAGTTCAGCGAAACCTGTCGGTCAGCCACTTTCGATGGATTTCGAAACATGTAAACACGCACGGAGTTACTCTACTTTTCTAACAAACATGTTTACAAGTCTTTTGCCAACGCCAGCAATACAACTGAAATTTCTAAAGTAAGCATAGCCCAGTATCCTCCAACACCTCGTACTTCAGGCGTAAATCCTGCTGGGGGATGTGTCACTCCGACCCACCCCCCCCCCCCAAAAAAAAATAAAAATAAAAATAAAAAATCTTGAGCTATGGATTCGCAGGGCAGTTGTTGGGCAGGGAGCACCCAACAGGGCCATCAACCGCCCGACAAACAGGGGGTTTAATTTTAACCCTTTGCTTATTGAATCGGTTGCATTCGCCCCCTATTTCACAATCTAAGCAGTTGAAAAATTCTTCTTTTTTTCAAAAATTTTCAACAAAATTATGTCATGTGACTCTTCATTGGAACGAGCTCGACGAGCTCGTTCCACTGTGTGTCACACGATTCATTTTGTTGAACAAATTCATGAAATTTGAAAAAATATTAAAATAACAAATTTTGATATAATGTGCGTTGGGTAAGGGCTTAACCCTTTACCTAACGTAACGCCAAAACCGGCCAGCGCTATTCTCAAAAATCGCCAATTAATTTTCATTATTTTTTTCATTTTTTGTCTCAAAAACATAGGCTATGACCCCTCGTTGGAACGAGCTCGTTCCAACGAGGGGTCATAACCTATGTTTTTGAGACAAAAAATGAAAAAAATAATTATTCAAGAATTATTTTTGCAAGTGTCGTCTGCTTTTCAGGTTAGGTAAAGGGTTATAACGTAGGAAACAATAGGAATACTACCCTGGGTAAGAGTTAATAATCAGGGCACCAGACATACCAGTATAGTTCATCTATTTATTTTATTGGAATTAGGCGTTTAAAGGTTCGTCCAGTAAAGATTTTCTCCAGACTCTGAAAATGGTCAGAAACAAATAACCCCAATAAATTATATACCACAAATGTTTGGAATAAAACATAGAGCGTATGAATAGTGAAATTTGCCATAGACCTACTGTCATGTGGGTTGGGTCACTACCTAAACATCTCCTATGGCATAAGTAAGAGGCCAATATTTTGATAATAAAATACCTCAAAATGAGTGAATAGTTATACATTTTATTACTTTCCAAAGTGTGATTTACTGAGATTTCCGGGTTTGATTATAAACGATAACTTCACAAGTGAATTATGCAATCAACAATTGTGTCATGTATCTGAGCGCGCAAACGAAGACGCTTTGCCGTGCGTGTAATGGGGACTTTATTGTTTTTGTTTTGCTTTTTTTTAACCCGTTACCTAACATAAAAAGCAGACGACACTTGCAAAACAAATTCATGAATAACTATTATTTTCATTTTTTGTCTCAAAAACATAGGTTATGACCCCTCATTTGAACGAGCTCGAAGAGCTCGTTCCAATGGGGGTCATAATCTATGTTTTAGAAACAAAAAATGAAAAATAATGAAAATTAATTGGCGAGTTTTGAGAATAGCGCTGGCCATTTTTGGCCGTTATGTTAGGTAAAGGGTTAAATAATATAATTATCGTTAATAATGAAAAGTAATAAACAGAGTAATCGCTTGACTGGACTGGTTACGTGAAATAATTCATTCGAGGCGAGGGACTATATTGTAAAACACTCGTGCGCATTCGCGCACTCGTGTTTGTACAACGTCCCTCACCTCTCATGAATTATTTCACGTAACCAGTCCAGTCAAGCGATTACTCTCTTTCTAATCCTTCTAGCCTTACATGGTTACCAACCGTCATGTCATTTCGCTGCAAGGGGGTATCTTCTTGCTAATTTCTTAAAGCGTGTGCCTTGTGGTAGGGGGAGGTTCCGGGTAAACGCCACATGTTGATCCACATTACAGGGCATAATTTGCATCTCGTTGCATAGAAATGCTAAAACTTCTGATGACTGATCGAAGCCAGGACTTTGTATGCAAATTATTGCCTAGTCACGTACTTTTACATTTTGCCTGATAACGTTGAATATTGTGGAAGTGCGACTGATCACCGTCGTTCTGTTGTGCATTCTGTAATGTTCAGCGTTGTTGGCGTTTATCTCGACTGAACAACCTTGTTCTATTATGGGTGTGGACACAACACAATACACTCACCCATGCCTGGTAGGACCATGAAGGCCATCCAAATTTATGAATTGCCGCCCATCACCGTCACCGGCGTACCTCCTTGTACGGGAAGATTACCACATAGCTTTAATCGCGAGGGAGAGAGAGATAGATAGATAGAGAGAGAGAGAGAGAGAGAGAGAGAGAGAGAGAGAGAGAGAGAGAGAGAGAGAACATGCATAATTTGTAAATACCCACCACGGACATGTAACATAAACTCATGTATATTGAAATATTATTCGTTTGTACTTTACTCCATGCAAATGGTAAAAAGTAATGAAATAAACCAAATCATCATTTTACTGATTTCCAGCATGGCGTTTTCAAATAGAAACGTATTTCTTTTTCATGCATTTTCTTCGAGGCGATTGTAGCACATCAGAGACGAAACGGAAGTGTTTACTTTCTCTGAGTCTGAAGTTGGAAGTCTTTTAGTTGGAACCCAGTCATTGGAATTACCAATCTATTCATGATTGTTGTGGTTGGCAACTTGTACAATTAGAAGTTTGCCTGTCATCAAACTAGGGCCCTGTGAAGCTTCGAGATTCGATTCGATTTTGAATGTTAAGTTGGTATCCGTTCAATTCGAAATCGGCTGCCCGATTCGTTGTCCTTCGAAACTTTTCACTGGATTTCTCTTGGTATCAGTCATCTTAGTCGTCTCTGCAAAGCGTATTGCTTAGACAGAAATTGTACATAAGTGATGCTGAAAATAAAGACCGAGTGTAATTTCCGCTATATTAACATGAAAAGCATCTGTACCCATGCCACCATCCATGCTAATTACAGTTTCACTAGTCACTACTACGGTGGAAAGCACATTTAAAGTTCCCAGGCAATATCGACGATGAGCTCACGTTTGCTAGCAGGTAGCCCCGTGCAGTGCCCAATACAGAAACCCGTTTCTGTTTTTGAACAAAAATCCTTACTGAGTAATATTCTAACAACATCATCAAGGCATGCCTTCTTCGAAGAAGGCATGCTTTGATGATGAAGTTGGAATATTTTATCAGTCGGAACTTCAAGTAACCTGTATTCAATTCGAAGTTCGATGCGATTTCGAATAATAAACATTACTGTCCACTCTACTCCCGTCTTCGTCATTCTATTGTAAAATTATTCTGTTTTTTAATCAATCAGTTACTAATTGATAATGCCATGTTTCACGCTCCTTCAACATTAAAATAAATAAATAAATAAATAAATAAATAAATAAATAAATAAATAAATAAATAAATTACGCGTTTGACAGTATGAACTATTTTCCACAAAACGAACCAATTTCATTAAAGACTATATATAGTGTGCGAAGCCCCAATAGGACCACAGGATGTTTTGAGGTAAAATAACTACCGAGTTAGGGGCGCGGGGGCGTTGCGGTAACCGGTTCTTATCAGATCACCGAAGTTAAACAACGTCGAGCCCGGTTAGTCCTTGGATGGGTGACCGTCTGAGCGATCGATTCCGGACTCCCGCGTTGTGTCCTTGGGCAAGGCACTTCACCCCGATTGTCCACATGGGGGCACGATGACGCAGTGTACTAAGGCGTACAGCACGTCGATGCTGCGCATGTCTTCAACCAATCTAACCCTGCTTGTGCTGCAGTGCGGAGTTACGATGTTGGGGAGCTGGAAGCTGCTCGTCGTTGCTCGGTGGTTCTCCCCGGGTACTCCGACTTCCTCCACCCGTAAAACTGTCACCGACACGATATGACCTTGGCTGTTAATTTGTCGTTAAACCTTAATTAATAAATAAACAAATAACTACTGAGTACTTCCCATAATAGACAGATTTATTGTTTCGCATGTGCTGATCCATATTAAGACAGAGTGCCATCGTTTTGGCCTGCTTAGTAAATATTGGCTTAACCTGTTTGTATTTACAATATATTCTTGAAAGGCGTAACCTATAACCCTAATACATGTAGATCTCCAAAATAGTTAGTGATGGGTAATACAAAGTGTTCATCGTGAGATGTCCAGGAGTTATTGTATTCATAAGGAGATACATTTGAAATGCAAATAAAATACAATAAAATGTGTAGTGCTCTTCATATTCCTACTCACAGCCGCAGATTGGGCCGTCTGAAACAAATCTGTGAAGTTACTGTCCCCGTTGGAGCTCTCGGGAAGTGGAGATGTGCTTGTTTGCAACGGTAAAAAAGTTCTGCTTCACTAGTAAAGTAGGAAGCGGAACAAACGTCTGTGGTGGAAGTCCTTTAACCATTCACCTAACTAATCGACCGCATCCACCCACGCAATATGCTGTAAAATTATCAGTTGAAAAAATATTGTTTTTCAAGAAATATCAATAAAACCATATCATGTGACCCCCCATTGGAACGAGCTCACATGATATTGATTTGGTGACATTTTTTTTTTAAAATGGAAAAAATAATATTTAAAGTAACAAATTTTGATATCGTCTGCGTTGGGTAATCGGTTAAAGTGGGCCTCATGGGTATAAATGATTGGCTCAACTCAACTTCATCCCTTTGTTGCGATCATGAGGTAGCTAAAGATTCTGAAGGTGACCTTATAGCCAGTAAATGAATAAATAGATAAAACGTTTGTGTGTGCGTTAAGATTACGACATCGCAGAACCATCCTGGATAAGCAATCTGCCCAGCTCGACTACTACACTTACAATACACTGGCACAACTGGAATCCAGTCTTTCGATTTTGAAAATAGGAAGCGCGCTGTATAATGCTCGCTACTATTTGAAGTGAAGTGCTCTACTGTTGACTCGCGGCATCGGTAGAATGTTTGCAAGAAAAACATCAACGAACATCTGAACAGCGTTCTCTCCACTGGTACACAGTAAGTAGAGGGACTGTTCGCAGCAATAATCAAATGTATTTGAGTTCGGTACAATACATGAAATACAACTTCAACTTCGTGAGTCAATCAAGGATCTCGTCAGAATGCATGAACGAAAAGACGGGGGAGTAACATTACGGGCCATTGAAATTTGGCGAATTATGTTGTTTACGTACCAATTCCCGGAAAGTGAAGTTTCTTTAGTTTGAAGTCTTGGAATTCTACAGCTTATAATTCATGAGGTGTTGTTCACATTTTCGTGTATGCATGCATTGTATTATCTTTCGTATTTCCCACGAACAGATTTTATCCCTTTACAGAAAACACATGATATCAAAATATGTTATTTTAATTTTTCCCCCAGTTCTTAAAACAATTTCAACGGAACCATATCATGTGAGCCGTCATCGAAACCAGCTGAACGAGCTCGTTTCAGTGAGTGATCACATGATATGGTTTTGTTGAATGTTTTAAAAACATTTTCAACTGCGCAATTTGTATGTTATGCAGCAGATGCAGTCGATTCGTTACACGCTAAAAACTAAAGTGCTAAAAACTACACTTGAACTGCTGTATTTAACACTTACTAAGTGCTGAACTAGCACTTTGTTCAAGTGTAGATATCCCAGAACTTGACAGGTGTTGACAATAATACCACTTGACAAGAGTAATGTCGCGACACTTAAAAGGAAATAACGCAGATGACGCGGATCAGGCTCGAACTCTCGAGCGTGATCCGCGTCATCTGCGTTGTGTCCTTTTAATTATGTACCCATCAAGCGCAAATCAAATTATGGACGATTCTCGAAGAATCACCAATGCTAGACACATGGGAAGTGCCATCCATTCAAGTTTCAGATGTCTGACGATTGTAATGTCTACGTGCTTAAAGCATTGCACTTTGAGTGTTAAAATCAAACCCTAAGAGTTAGAATGGGTTTAACACTTTGAACGTGTCAGTTTTAAATCTTTAGTTTCTAGTGTGTAGGGCTAATCAGTTAATCAGTCGTTAGGGAGAACCAAGGCGCAAAAAGTAAAAATGGCAGGTGCGATGGCGTACAAGATCGACAGCTCGCCTTATCATCGAATGACTAATTGGATCCGCTTCTCGCTAAATACCCTCTGGACTGAACAGAATATGCGTGGAAAAAAACCTATAACGGGGCGGCTTTCGATATATCAACAAATTCAATAATGACCTCAGTTTAGAATATCTTCTATTTGGAGCAAATTTCCATTTAGATAGATGGTAAAAATCAATCTGGTGATAAAACAGTGTTGGTAACGCTAACTTAGAGTATACTCATTGATAGGGTGCTCATTGGAGTAGAGCTGTAGGTTAACCGAAACCGAACCGAGGTTTTTCGTTTTTTTTAAAACCGAAACCGTCGACATCCTGTAATCTAAGGTAGATCGTTTTTTATTAAATACTCTCTTGCTGCAAGAATTCACAGAATGTAGCTATCCCAGAGTAGTGAGAGTACCCAGACACTGCCAACGGCAGTGTCTGGATACTCTCACTACTCTGGGAAGGCTACATTCTGTGAATTACCGACACTTCAGTTTAGTTGTGTTTGCAGCTTTCCTCAAGTTGCGTGTAGGTGTCAGACCTCAAAAATGGCCAAGCACAATAAAAGTTCTGTAAATTTAGGTAATTATTATATTGGCCTTCCTGATTCTTCATGTATTGTAGCTTATATCGGGCATTCATTGAGTTTCTCTCAATTTTACTGCCATTCAGTTATGACTCCGGACATTAGAATGAGTTTTATTGAATTTTATTTGGCCTCATGAACAAACCGAAAACCGAACCGGACCGAGGGTTTACTCCACCTGAAAAACCAAAAACCGAAACCGAACAAGAAATTTAAAAACCAACAGCTCCACATTGGAGAGACCTGAGTTGGTATTTATATATATAATTTTAAAAGTATGTCATGAACCTAAAGACGGTCTGAAGGTTCGACGGAAGGCTCGCTCTGCTGTGTCAACCCCTTCCAGATGGCGTTGATAACATATGCTCTCTGGGGACTGAAATACATGAAACAACAATGTTAACATGGGCAAACTGGTATCTGTAGCCTGACTTTCTTAACCCGTTACTAACGCACATATCAACATTTATTATTGTTTTTTTTTTAATTTTTGCAAAACAAAATCAACAAAAGCGTATCATGTGACCCCCTCATTGGAACGTGCTCGACGGGCTCGTTCCAATGAGGGGTCACACGATATGGTTTTGTTGGAATTCTTTGAAGAAGATTCTTTTTTTTTTTGACTGCTTAATCTGTAAATTACGCGGGCGGATGTGGCCGATTCGTTAGGTAAAGGGTTGTTACGGACAAACTAGTATCTGTTTCCTGACTTCCCTTCTCTCCATATCGAATGCTGATCTCCCGAGTTTTTCTATTGTTGTGACTGTCTAAAAATATTTCATTTTTATATTAAAAATTAGAATTCCCATATAAAACTTTGTGTAAGACCAATGGAACACAGATCTAACGCCAAATATTTTATGATGACAATAAAAATAAAAATAAAATTGACAGAAAAGACGTTACATGGTCATAGTATGACTGGAAGCTACATATAGTATAAAGAGTCAGTGATAAAAGGCTATTGGTAGTCTATGTAGAAGGTAGTTGTCAGAGTGACGGAAGGTCGAAATTGTTGTTGCATTATGGGACACTATCAGTGGCGTTATCGGTAATTCTAACTATTGTGGGGCCGTTTTTGGTACTTCATCTTACTTCCAGTAAATCAAATACGCATTTGAACACGTTTCACCTCACTCATTTGTATCCATAGCAAACCACGGTCTCCATAAAAAATGAACAACGAAAATACGTCTGCATAATGACACGTGCTGCGTATGAGTGTTGACACCAAGTTTCGCCTTGGTAGTGTCGTCACACGTAGCCGCTTACGAATGGTACCATGAAAACCCACAAGACGTCATTGATCATGTTACTATAATCTCACTTCCGAGGTCGCATGGAACCGGCAGAAAAGGCCACGACAGACTACTCACATTTTACGTGGTTTTTCAATGGTTTCTTAAATATGTTACCAAAGCAACATATGGCTGCTTCCAGAATTCTTTACTGTCATATTTGGGAAGCAAGGTCCACCGTGAAACTGTCATTTTTATAACATGAAAGGCTGTCAGCGTTAAAATTTTAGAAGTTATACTTTCCTTGCTCCGCTTTAGAATATAACCAAAATATAAAAAAACACAAAAACTAAAGTGATATTGATAAGATATTTGAAGAGATGTTTTGGTTGGCATAACAAAGTTCAATTGTGTCCATAATAGAGTCACTGAAGCGGTGTGACACCTATATTCAGCGCATTTTGTTATAACCAAGGGACAAATTAGTGTTGTATTTATAAAACAAGGTCGCGGATGGATACGAAAAGAAGACGCAACAACGTGTAATTACAGTCCTAAAATAAATTACTGACACATTCAATCATGTTTTCTTATTGAACGCTCTCGTCTTGTGTTGATTTATCGACATAAAAGTACCTGAAATAGCTCAGGTAGCTTTCTAAATATGTTCCAGAATCACGCTAGGAGGTTATCGCTCACTTCCGAGTCGATTAACCAATATCGTGCACAACCAGTCACTTTTTACGAAAGCCGATGGTGCGAGTGTAGTCGGAGCTACGTTTCACACTTTTATCAAAGCATATAGTCCGGCTTTAACTCGTAGGTTTAATTGATATAAACACACAGAGCTGTAATTGAAAAACATGGCCTCGTTCTCGATTAATCGCGGCACACTTTTACCGGAGGGTTCACAATACAGTGGCTGTGGACTGGTCGTAATCCACTCTTGGGCAGCGATGTCCACGCGTGCATTTACCAGTTAATACAAATCATCATCAGCAAAATTTTAATTTAATGAAGCGTCGGGTTGTAGCCGGGGCTTCATTAATTAAATTGTTGATGATTACTCCTGCAATCAGTGTTTGGAATCTAATATTATTTCGCCCATGGAAATATTGTCCACCCGTGGAATGTGACCAGTCCACGGCAGCCGTACTGTACACTTCTTAACCCTTTACACAACGCAGACGATATCAAAATATATTATTTTAAATAACATTTTTTGAAATTTTTCAAAAACTTTCAACAAAACCATATCATGTGACCCTCGTTGGAACGAGCTCGTGGAGCTCGTTCCAACGAGGGGTCACGTGATGTGGTTTTGTTGAAATCTTTTGAAAAATAATATTTTTTCAACTGCTGAATTTGCATATTACGCGGGTGGATGCGGCCGATTCGTTGTTAAAGGGTTAAATGAAACACAGAGAAATCAAGACCAAGAAAAACAAACTAAAATAGATTACGAGATTCAATGTTCTCGTATTTACTTTTCAACAGAGAAGATTCTGCAGTGTTGTGGGAAGAAAATTTCCGCGGCGGACAGAAAATTCGACCAGATCACGACTGAGTCGCAAACAGGTGGAAGTTCTTCCACTTTGCAATCACAGAGCTGGGTTAAGAAAGTATTAACAGCATTGAATCTAGAAAAGCGTCAATGGGTGAGAATAGAAAAGCAACAGGTGAGAAAAGACTCGATTAGTGTTCAAAACAATTCTCGTCAAATCTCGATGCGCAGTTGCCAGATCGAGACCACTGTATTATTCGGAATCACACATGGACATCCTCTTGAGGAGGCAGTGGATGTCCGCGTATTATTGCAGATAATACTATGTACCTATCTAAACAGATAAAATCTTGCGCGGATCTCCTGTGGGCCGTTAAGTACAAATGCCGTAGACTGGTCGTAATCCACGCTTGGGCCGTGATGATACGCATGCGTTTACCAGAAAATAAAATTCATCACCAGCAAACTTCTAATTAATGAAGAAGCGGGATGTACCCGGTACTTCTTTTATTATTATTTTTTTTTGATGATTATTATTCCCATAATTGGTGTTTGCAGTCGAATATTATTGCGTCTGTGGAAGTACTGCCCACTCCGTGGAAAGTGACCCGTCCACAGCGGCCGTACTGTATATATTGGGTTCTCTTTTTTAAACATTTTAAGGCATCTCTATACAATTGAGGGAATGTTTTGGCTTGAAGACATTACGGTTGTGCTCGAGGAAGCTCCCGGAGAGCCACAGTGGCGATCCTTTTTTCAAACTTTCCCCGAGGAGGCCCGGGACCCTGCGGAAGAGTGTGATATATCCCCCACCCCCTCTCATGCTTGTCACAAATCGACGCTGCGCGCATCTGATTATGCTTCGAGGCATTACCCGTGACTAAAATGTGACGCTCCACAAACATTGACTCATGAGTCCACTGTTGACACTGACATAACCTTTACGGTGTGGAGACTTCACCCAGGCGTTGGTTCATGTTCTGTGAAGAAAAACACATCAGAATCATAAGCAATGTTTCAGGCACTTGACATCCTTGTCGAATTAGCTTGAACAATGCTTACACTTCTATGTCCTTTGCTGAGAAAGTGAAATATTTTGTGAAGGTGGAAGCATCACGCCCAGTGTGTTTTAGCAATGACCAACTCAATATTGCCTGTAGATTATTCGTAAAAAGACGTTCGGACAAAGCCCCGGGATACAAACGCTGCCGAAGACAAAAGCCATCTGAACAACAATCATAAGGACAGAAGCTCTTAAAATGACGAACGTAAACAAAAACCCTCAATTATTATTATTTTTCATCTTTTGGCAGAAACTATATTTGTCATTCGAATCGCATAACAGAACATTTCATTTAACGATTTCGTTATCATTTTTATTACTTTGTGCCAGTAAAATACATCAAAAGGGCACGAAATAAATTTGAGAAGCACACACTGGCTGGCAGTGTTCACACTGGGCCGAAACTGTCTGGTCCCACATTTTTAGCCATTCTGGATATTTCAGTGCAAAAAACAAAACAAAGTGCTTGAGTGCCAAAACGCTAATGGAAGGAGAGAGAGTGTATTTCGCAATCTGATCCAAATCAATTGATCGAGTTTAAAAAAAAAGAACTGGCAATTATTTCAAGACTGAACGTAAAATTGGTCTTGGGGAAAAAAATGAACAGAACACGAAAGTTCTGACAAAATCCTCGCTTGGCGAAAACGGCGGTCACCTAAGATGTATCTATGCCACCGATTCAATTAATGGTCAGGCTGAAAAATGTTGGTACATATGCCCGTTGCTCCAATAAGATAATAACAGATTACTCGATTAATTGCTGTTAATACACTTGGCTTAAATGGTCGCAAGTCTTAATTTATTATTTATTTATTCATTTATTGGTGTTTAAGGGGTCACATATTTCTGCACAATGACTATTCATGACCACGACAGTTTTACGGGTGGATGAAGCCGGGGTACACGGAGAGAACACTGAGCAACGGCGAGCAACTGTCAGCTCCCCAACACACTAGCTCCTCACAAGCAGGGCTAGCATTGGTTGAAGACAGGTGCACCATCGACGTGCAATGCGCCTTAGTACACAACATCACCGTGCCCCCCCCACGTGGGTAATGGGGGTGAAGTGTCTTGCCCAAGGAAACAACGTAGCCTTCACCTCTTCCTACTGAGCCACCGCGCCCCCGTGTCGCAAGTCTTTAGAAATGCAGTATTTAACTAGAGAAGCAGAATTTACTGCACCCAGTAAATTCAAGTCTGTGTGAAAAGGCTTAAAGTATCAGGAATGAACTATAAAGAAAGAGAATTTATGGAGGCTTATTTTCCGGAGTAAAATATTTTTAAACAAATCAGAAATGGATTTTCGTTAATAGTATTTACAGATATCCATCCTGGAATCAGAACAAGTTTTTGTAAGAAACCAGAAAAGGCATATATGTGACCAGCATTCAAAGGGTTCGATACACGAATCAGAAATGGACATGTTTGAATCTGCCCACTAATTTGAGTGATAAAATACGTTCATAAACTTTAGAAATGCATTAAGGTGTAATAAAATGAATTTCCCAGTCTTTCTGAATAATATGCACTTGATGACTTTCGTGACCTCTTTCTAGGTTACCTCCGTGACCTTGACCCATATTTTGAATCTCCATCAAGTGTCGACTCATTTGGTGTTAGTCCCAGGTCCATTCATCATACCATGATTAAGATATGAGCGTGACCCGCTTTCAAAATTTTTGGCCACGCCCACTTTTTTAAACTAAAAATGCATGTATGGACCTCAGGAATGCTTTGGGGGCTCAAAAAATATGATTTCCAGCAATTATGAAAAATGCACTCAATGACCCTTAGGTAACCTCCGTGACCTTGACCCATATTTTGAATCTCCATTGAGTGTCGACTCATTTGGTGTTGGTCCCAGATCCATATGTCATACCACGCCTGAGATATGGTCGTGACCCACTTAAAAAAAAAAACATTGGCCACTCCCACTTTTGCAACGTAAAAATGTATGTATGAACCTCTGAAATGCTCTGGGGGCTCAAAAAATGTAATTTCCAGCAATTATAAAAAATGCACACAATGACCCCTAGGTGACCTCCATGACCTTGACCCATATTTTGAATTTCCATCAAGTGTCGACTCATTTGGTGTTACTCCCAGGTCCTTTCATCATACCGCGCCCTAGATATGGGCGTGACCCACTTTCAAAAATTTTGGCCACGCCCACTTTTTTAACGTGAAAATGCATGTGTTTTGTCAGGAATGCTTTGGGGGTGTGAAAAATGTGATTTTCAGCAATTATGAAAAATGAACTCAATGACCCCTAAGTGACCTCCGTGACCTTGACCCATATTTTGAATCTCCATCAAGTGTCGACTCATTTGGTGTTGGTCCCAGGTCCATACGTCATACCACGCCTGAGATATGGGCGTGACCCACTTTCAAAAATGTTGGCCACGCCCACTTTTTTACGTCAAAATGCATGTGTGTACGTCAGGAATACTTTAGAGGGTTAAAACATGTGATTTCCAGCAATTATGAAAAATGCACTCAATGACCCCTAAGTGACCTCCGTGACCTTGACCGATATCTTGAATCTCCATCAAGTGTCGACTCATTTGGTATTGGTCCCAGGTCCATACATCATACACCTGAGATATGGGCGTGACCCACTTTCAAAACTTTTGGCCACGCCCACTTTTTTAATGTAAAGAATGCATGTGCGTACTTCAGGAATGCTTTAGGGGTCAAAAATGTGATTTCCAGCAATTATGAAAACTGCTCTCAATGAAACCTAAGTGACCTCCGTGACCATGACCCATATTTTGAATCTCCATCGGGTGTCGACTCATTTGGGGTTGCTGCCAGATCCATACGGCATACCATGCATGAGGTATGGGCGTGACCCACTTTCAAAAATGTTGGCCACGCCCACTTTTGTAATGTAAAAATGCAAGTGTTTTTGTGAGGAATGCTTTGGGGTGTAAAAAAATGTGATTTTCAGCAATTATGAAAAATGCACTCAATGACCCTTAGGTGACCTCCATGACCTTGACCCATATTTTGAATCTTCCTCAACTGTCGACTCATTTGGTGTTGGTCCCAGGTCCATACGTTTTACCACACCTGAGATATGGCCATGACCCACTTTCAAAAATGTTGGCCAAGCCCACTTTTTTACGTCAAAATGCATGTGTGTACGTCAGGAATACTTTAGGGGGTTCAAACATGTGATTTCCAGCAATTATGAAAAATGCGCTTAATGACCCCTAGGTGACCTCCATGACCTTGACCCATATTTTGAATCTCTATCGAGTATCGACTCATTTGGGGTTGATCCCAGGTCCATTCTTCATGAGATATGAACGTGACCCACTTTTAAAACTTCTGGCCACACCGACTTTTTTAATGTTAAAAATGCATGTGTCTACGTCATGAATGCTTTAGGGGTTAAAAAATGTAATTTCCAGCAATTATAAAAAATGCACTCAATGACCCCCAGGTTACCTCCGTGACCTTGACCCTTATTTTGAATCTCCACTGAGTGTCGACTCATTTGGTGTTGATCCCAAGTTCATATGACATACCACGCCTGAGATATGGGCATGACCCACTTTCAAAAATTGTTGCCACGCCCACTTTTTTAATGTAAAAAATGCATGTGTGTATGTCAGAAATGCTCTAGGGTGTTAAAAATTGTGATTTCCAGCAATTATGAAAAAAGCACTCAATGACCCCTAAGTGACCTCCGTGACTTTGACCCATATTTTGAATCTCCGTCGAGTGTCGACTCATTTGGAGTTGGTCCCAGATCCATACGTCATACCACACATGAGATATTTGCGTGACCCACTTTCAAAGATTTTGGCCACGCCCACTTTTTTAACGTAAAAATGCATGTGTGTACGTCAGGAATGCTTTAGGGTGTCAAAAAATGTGATTTCCAACAATTATGAAAAATGCACTCAATGACCCCTGGGTGATCCCCGTGACCTTGACCCATATTTTGAATCTCTATCGAGTGTCGACTCATTTGTAGTTGGTCCCAGGTCCATATGTCATACCACACCTGAGATATGGGCGTGACCCACATTCAAAACACCCCTACAGACACCCCTGATACCTAGGAATCTGAGAAACATAGGTTACCGAGAACTTATGGCTGTCTATCAGCATGTCAAAAATCAACGAGATAGGGCAATTCGTTTTCGAGTTATCTTGCGAACAAAAAAGTGATGAGAAGACAGAAGACAGGAGAAGAAGAAGAAGAAGAAGAAGAAAAAGAAGAAGAAGAAGAAGGAGAAGAAGAAGAAGAAGAAGAAGAAGAAAGAAAAAGAAACCGTGCAAAAGCAATAGTCTGTGTGTTTCACACAGACTAATTAAATAAATACGTCATACCGTCGCGAGTGATTCGCGACAGTATGAAGTATTTATCGAATTAAATGCTGCAGCCTTTTGTAAAGTTGATACCTACAATGTTTTAGCGAAGAACAAAATGTTTCATTACCACTCACTGACAATTAACGTTGAAAGTTTGTCCAAACATAATTTTCAACACCTTATAGACAAAATAATAACATTTTGTGATTGTTTCGTCCTCGATCATGCTTCCCACTGATACAATATCTTTCCGTCACAAGTGAAAAAAATTTTTAGTGGAAAAATTGTAGGCAACAGAGATGTTTTTTGTGCCAAATCAAAACTTTTAGTGCAATTGGCTAAATTGGCACTCTATGGTGTGAACACTGCTGACAGGTACAACTATTAACAGAACACCAATATAAAGTTTAAATGAATGACATTGATGTGTATAGCATAGTTCCACCAATAGATTCAATCTGTTGTCTTTAAGGTTACTGAATGGAAACAATAATTGATATGCGTCTTCGACCATTTAGTACACGCCCGTTCTATGTTTCTATGTAATCCCCATCTACAGCAACACTAAACCGTGCGGATAATGAAAATTTGTTCCGCACATATGTGCGGAACGGAAATCGTTGACTGACTACTTTTAAATAGAAGCGAAATTTCACTGCAATTTTCTACAAATCATGCAACGTGATTACAATTTGAATCGCTAGTGATAGCTGAAAATCGCCCCCACCCCGATTCCAATGTGTTCTATATATCAGTAGGCACATAGAACATATTGGAACTCAGGAGACGAAATAGTAACACGGTTGTCCCCTCGCAAATTTGGTTGGCGATAAAATGTGTTCTTTTTGTTGATAGTTATCAAATGAATTGCTGAGTATCGTTCTAATAATTTTTTTATAAACGTGAAGGCGTGTAATAAACACAGAACGACACGCGTGTGTGAATGGGTTAATCGATATGGCACTTGTGCCCTCTCGGAAGGGTAAAACTCGAGGTTTGTGGCCTCTCGTTTTATCCTTCTGCGCTGGAACTCGTGCCATATCGATTAACCCATTCACACGCGTGTGTCGTTGTGTGTATTTCCTGGAAAGCTTTGTGCCCGTTGTTATTCTATAGAAAAGTGTATACAAAGCTGAAACTGAATAACATTATGAGAGTCCAAACATCGATCAATATTTTCAGTTTACATCCACGGGGTTTCCGATTGAAAATAATGATTGATCTATGTCTACTAACATTTCAAATTTAAAAGACACAAAATAATTATAGAGTGAAAAATTGAAAATATATTACATATGGTTTAGAAAGAGAAATTCAAGTATGGACATGAAGTTAATTTTTAAAATATTTGAGACACTTTGTCCATCTGTGCCATTTATCTGTGGGCTTGTGTCTTAATGTCTCTGTTTGACCTGGTGGCTAAAATTGGCTTTTGTCTTGAAGGCTTTTGTTCTTCAATTCGATGGTCATTTACGATTTCCGAGAAAATACATGAGTTTGGTTTGAATTTTAATAAATCAATCACCAGGTTATTGATAGATAATTAATAGATAATTTATTTGACGGTATAAATATACAGATACATCTGGTGTGTTGTAAACAATAATTAGAAACTGAGTGAATTTTGTACAGAAGAAGACAACTGATGTCATAGACAGATTGGCTGTCTACCTGACATCCCCCAGGTATCAACATCGTTTCAGACTGCTTCTTGTGATTGCTGAAAATTGACGTGCGGATAAGAGATCAGTAATTGGTCATAGAATGTTTAAAAAATAGGCCGATGAAATCGTCAGATGTGTACCCATTCGCGCAACTAGTAGAAAGCTGTATGACGGAGGGCCACCCCGGATGCCGACATTATGCACAACATACATGATATGGGTACATATAGAAATGGATTGAAGGAGTGCCTAATTTGATGGATAAAGGGTTAATATCTCCGGATCAAAATGTTAGATTTACATAAAAAACTATACAGCACATCAGTAACGTGAATACATATATAAAGTAACCTGATAATCGGATTAATATTTTTTGAGTTATCGCATGCCGAAGAAATGGACTGGAGGAGTTCTCAATTTGAAGGGAAAGGGTTAATATCACAGAAAAAATTATCAGATTTTCACCAAAACCTATTCAGCTCGGCACATCAGTAACCTGAACACATAAATGAAGTAACATGACAATCGGATTGATATTTTTCGAGTTATCTCATGCCAAAGGGACTGGAGGAATTTTCAATTTGAAGGATAAAGGGTTAATATCTCAGGATCAAATTATCAGATTTACACCAAAACCTATACAGCACAGCACATCAGTAACCTGAACACATATATAAAGTAACCTGGTAATCGGATTAATATTTTTTGAGTTATCGCATGCCGAAGAAATGGATTGGAGGAGTTCTAAATTTGAAGGATAAAGGGTTAATATCATAGGATCAAATTATCAGATTTACATCAAAAACTATACAGCTCGGCACATCAGTAGCCTGAACACATATATGAAGTAACATGACAATCGGATTGATATTTTTTGAGTTATCTCATGCCCAAGGGATTGGAGGAATTTTCAATTTGAAGGATAAAGGGTTAATATCTCAGGATTAAATTATCAGATTTACACCAAAAACCATACAGCTCGGAACATCAGTAACCTGAACACAAATATAAAGTAACTTGACAATCCAAGCAATATTTTTCAAGTTATCGAATGCCAAAGGGAGTGGAGGAATTTTCAATTTGAAGGATAAAGGGTTAATATCTCAGGATCAAAATAACAGATTTACACCGAAAACTATACAGCTCGGCACATCAGTAACCTAAATACAAATATAAAGTGACATGACAATCCAAGTAATGTTTTTCAAGTTATCGAATGCCAAAGAGATTGGAGGAATTTTCAATTTGAAGGATAAAGGGTTAATATCTCAGGATCAAATTATCAGATTTACACCAAAAACTATACAGCGCGGCACAGCAGTAACCTGACCACGAACATAAAGTTACTTGACAATCCAACCAATATTTTTTAAGTTATCGAATGCCAAAGGGATTGGATGGATTTTCAATTTGAAGGATAAAGGGTTAATATCTCAGGTTCAAAATAACAGATTTACACCAAAAAACTATACAGCTCGGGACATCAGTAACCTGAAGATATATGTTAAGTAAGATAACAACTGGATTGATATTTTTTGAGTTATCTCATGCCAAAGGGATTGGAAGAATTCTCAATTTGCAGGATAAAGAGTTAATATCTCGGGATCAAATTATCAGATTTACACCAAAAACAACACAGCTCGGCACATCAGTAACCTGAACACAAATATAAAGTAACTTGACAATCCAAGCAATATTTTTCAAGTTATCGAATTCCAAAGAAATGGATACGGACGTCGGACGGACGGACGGACGGAGAAAGGATGGACGAACAACGGATGGCCACCTCGGATGCCGGCATTATGTGTACCATACATAGTATGGGTACACATAAAAAGCAATTGCAAAATTATTTTTCATTTTACATTGCGGGAATCGGAGGTTGATCAGGAGTAGTTGATATGTGAGTGTTCTGGCTCACTTCAATCGTGTTGCGCCAGAAACCTGGGTGCGCCAGAAAAGTTGAGTTATTTTTGGAAAAACCCAAATTTTTTTGGAAAAACCTAAATTTTTCTGGTAAAAAAGTTGATTTTTTCCCAAAATAACTCAATTTGTCCCCAAAAACCCTGGGTTTTTCCCGGAAAATGTTTAAATTCGAGCATTTCTGGCGCACTTTCGACGGAATGTGTCGAAAATGTCTAAAAAATTCCCGGTTTGACAAGCCCACTTTTTTGATAAATTTAACACTGATTTTCCCATTGGGTGAATTTTTTTCAAATTTTCTTATGAATAGAGTTGCACGATTGTGACCGGTGACAGATTAGCACTGAGATTTCCACTGGGAAAAATTCCGAAAAACATAATTTTTTTCGGTTTTTGAGTTAAAAAAAATACGCGATCGAACGTCGATTCCCACAGTAAAGGACAACGGTTCGATCGAGGTGAATGCGAAAATTGCGCCAGTAAAACTCGATCCGGGACTCGGATTTCCCACGATAAAAGACGACAGTTCGATCGAGATGAATTCGTAGATTGAGCCGGTAAACTCGACCGTTTGAGATCGAGCGCGCGTGTCCGAGAATCGTTAGATTAGCTGGACGACGATCTGGGGGGTTGGGGAGGAGGATCGCAATTGAAAAAAACACAATGTATATAATATATTATTATTATTATGAGTTAAAAGATGAATAATGATCGGTCGAAGGCAAAATTATTTCCGCATATTTTTTTTGTAAAATTTAAAAAATCAAAATCGACTTAGCATTTACAGGTTTTTACATGTTCCTCGACAGGCACAGTTTAGAGGTATGCAAATCTGATACGTATCGAGAACATTTCATTTGTAAAAAGTTTATGTGGTTTTTGTAAAAAAAAAATGATTTTTTGGTTTTTGTGAATTCACGCGTCCTCGAGATGTAACGGGGAAAAAGGTTAGGGAATCGATGGGAGGGATCGCAAAACAATTAAAATATTTGTTAAGTTGTTCAGAAAGACACTCTCGGGTGAATCAGAAAAATTGAATGAACATGTCAATTTTCTGTGGGGTGGGGTCACGACTAGAACCGAAAAACATTATATTTTTATGAAGGGTGGGCATGTGACCTATCAAATTAAAGGTATCGAAGAGTAGATTACGAAAATAATATTTTCAGTCCTCGCCGTGGGGGTGGGGTTACGACTAGAACCGAAAAACATCAAAAGTTTCAAGAAGATAGTCATGCGACCTATCAAATTAAAGGTATCGACGAGTAGATTACGAAAATTATACTTTCAATCCTCGCTGTGGGGGGGGGGGGGGTGGGGTCACCACCAGAGCCGAAAAACGTCTTCCTCTTTATAAAGCCAGGCATGTGATGTATCATTTTGAAGGATTATTCAAGAAGATTACGAAAATTCTATTTTTTTCCGTTTACTTGGGGGTGTGGGTATGACCATCAGAAAATCATAAATTTCAAGAAAGTAGTCACGTGACCTAACAAATTAAAAGTATCGACGAGTAGATTACGAAAATTATATTTTCAATCCTCGCCGTGGGGTGGGGTCACGACCAGAGCTCAAAAACGTCTTCCTTTTTATAAAGCCAGGCATGTGATGTATCATTTTGAAGGATTATTTAAAGAGATTACGAAAATTAATTTTTTTCCATTTTACTTGGGGGGTGGGGGAATGACCATTAGAAAATCAAAAGTTTCAAGAAGGTAGTCATGTGACCTATCAAATTAAAGGTATCGACAAGTAGATTAGGAAAATTATATTTGCAGTCCGCATCACATGATGCTGAAGTTGCAGAATTGTAAATTCTACCAAACACAATTCTCCCGGTTAACAGAACCCCAGCAGAATGTGTTTGTGGCACAACCACTCCATAGATTGCATGCAGACTGCCGACAGTCTGCATGGCAGTACAAGTGTCTAACAATGGCGACTGCCACGTCACGGAGGCTTTCCCTAACTCTTCCGCTGACTGGTAATCACGTAATCAGGTTTGGCATCGAAAATCTGGTGGATATAAGCACCGATTAATAGGTGTTTAGACAAGTTGACTCTGTGCTCCTGACGAGTACGAACCCACCTGGTAGTAGAAAGACGGATGCCGCCACTGGTCTTGAATGAACGTTGTTGTATTTTTCATGTCAGAGACATCAGTAGTCGCGGTGAGAATGTACATTTTGTTTAATTAAAATCGTAGATAACTGGTAAACTGGTCTTCGTTGTGCTGAACACAAGTTCGTGAGGTAACCAACCTGAACCCAGAAGAATTTGGAGCCTGTGTCTGATATCGTCTGGTAAGGAATCACAAAACGCCACGTGCTGATGGGACTTTGCGGTTGATGGGGCTTCGCGGTTGATGGGGCTTCGTAGTTCTCTCAGTAATCACAACAATCCGAGTCCGAACTTACGATCGTAGATCGATAGACTTTCACTTAATTCCGGAACATATTTTGTAACGTTGAATACACACAGAAATCATGTGAAAAACTGTAAAATTGAAGCTTTTGCAGTTATCCTTCTTTGAGTAAAAACATATCACACTGCACATAGCTTTAAAATCGTTTCTTTTGGAAAATTATCAAGGGTTTGTTTGCATACACAACATGATGTGTGGTGGGGTTTAGTGCCAAAAAGGAAAAAGTGTTCTGTGCAGCCTGAGTCAAATAAAAATTCGATGTGAGGGGTGTGGGGTCTATTTTCGCGTGATTGCAGGAGAACATAATCAGTTCCAGTTATTATTATAATTGTCTGATTAAACACGCGCTACCAGAACTTTATTTATTTAAAAGTACCAGCCCATTGACAAATCTAGTACTCCATTCTTATCTTTTTTCGTACGGAATACAGATGTACCATGGCTCTGGTGTACTCACAATAAACCTCTACCTAACCTATCAGTCATAACAACACTATTATCAGTAAAACTAGTCCTCAATTTTTTCTCGTAAAAAAGACTTTTTGAATTTGAATCGCTTTAGATATTGGAGTACACTGTTCTCATATGAGGAAAAAAAACTAATTTTTTTTTAAATTTGTTTTAGAATAAGCTTGCTGTGTTATCAATTATATTTCAATCTCTTTTCTTTTAACCCTTTACCTAACATGAAAAGCAGACGACACTTGCAAAAAAAATTCTTGAATAACCAATTTTTTTCATTTTTTGTCTCAAAAACATAGGTTATGACCCCTCGTTGGAACGAGCTCGACGAGCTCGTTCCAACGAGGGGTCATAACCTATGTTTTTGAGACAAAAAATGAAAATATTTTGAAAATAAATTGGCGATTTTTGAGAATAGCGCTGGCCGGTTTTGGCCGTCACGTTGGGTAAAGGGTTAATATTTTAAAAAAAGAAGAAACAAAAATACAACAAAATTATACTGAATCGTTCATACAATTATCTTTTGCCTTAATATCAATAACAAAACTCAACAAGTTAGTAAGAAAATGGGTTTTTTTGTGAGAATAATACCGTGATAATGAACTTCTTCAAAAAAGGCACTCTATTTCAAAGATATGTCTCTGCATGATTCGAGTGAAAATTTAAATCTTTATTATAATTCAAGTGGAAATATGCTCGATAAGACTCGTGAATACAGACAACACAGATGTGTCATAATGGATAAAAAAACAATCAGAAAGTGGTTTTCCAAAGTCTTCCTCATCCCGTAGAGATCTCAGAAAAATAGAGCAGTCAGACATTACAGAACCGCATAATAATCACCTCGTCTTTGACTCGTTGGAAGGATGTTAGGTGTATGTGTTCAAAATACGACGAGTTGTCTCTGGGGAATGGTTCATGACCACGAATAGAACTTTAAATGCACTGAATACGTTCTGGGTCGACCCACAGTGTTTATTTGGAACGCGATTTGTGAATATAATCAGACAGAAACGGGAAACGTTGGTACAATTTGATTACGGAACAGCCTCTCCTCAAACCAGTCATCTAAAATAGCCAGATTATCGCAAAAATAAGCTCAAAGAGAACAAAAGACGGTGGAAGGTTTGAATTATTTTCAAGAGTTCTGCGAAGACCACTTAAATTCCAGCTTGCAGTATATCTTTTTAATGAGACATTCCCAACGTGAAAGGGGTAGTCAATATATCAGATTTTTCCATATATATCATGGCTACCATCAGTGATGTAGAAAGCGACAGCTGTTGTGCAGGGAACAACTTCGTAAAGTCGAGTTCATTCCGTCCATCGAAAGCAATTCCAAGATGAATCCTTATTTTCTAACCCCCAAAATTCACGTGTTCGAGAGATAGGACGAATTATTGGCACACGTCAAGACATGCAACATTCATGATGTTCAAGGCTTGATGTGTCTCAATAACAATGGCAAAATTTACAAGATTTTAAATTCTCATTATCACGAAACGTTCACGAAAAATATACCCCAGTGAAATCTCGAGTAAGAAGCTAAGAAGATAAAAAACTGTTTTTTTTAAGCACTTCTTAGTATTGCGAATCGAATTTTAATTTGTTTGGGCGGATGAGTTGTTACAGAGTTACTTCCCTTGAACATGACCATTTGACAAGGTTTTGTTTTTTGAACTGAACCGTGAACGCAATCATGTAAAAGTCAGAAAACACCGTGCAAGCGAATGCAATTTTCAGAGACAAATTTTCGCGATTTTCTATACTAATTTCTGACACAGTTTTCTGAGTGCAAAAATAGTTTGCAAATTTTGTTGTGTGTGAAAAACCATTGCGATACAACGTGCTACATATGTGAATTATGAACACGTAGAGTATAGCGTTATTATCGGGAAAGGCTTCCTTGGGTGAGGCGTTATTGAGATTTAACGGCACTTCATGCCATGCGAGACTCAAAGTTTTTTTTTATATGAATGATCTCTTGTGTTGTAGTCACGATTAGGCATTGTGAAAAATATTTGACCTTAAACACCAATAAATAGCATATTTTTTGACACAACCTCTGTACATATCTGCCATAGAAAAAATTGTAAAAACATTTCATTTCAAGACCCCTTTTTCTGCTATCGATGGATGATGGAACAAAATCAGTTGAGATTCGCGTTTTGTGATTAGAAAATACAAAAATATTTTCAAATTTTAGCATATTTCTTTTTTTACACATCTTCTACAATCGGCAGAAAGTAATAATACTTGTACACAACTGCAAACATGAATAAGGTCCTTGATTACCCCACCGAGCTAACAGACACCCTTGATGTCACATAGATATCACAGGTGTTCGACATGTGCAAAGATCATGAAAATAGTGTATTAGACGTTTTTTTTCAGAACTTATGTATTTTCCCATGATAAAAGAGAGAAAAGGTACACAACTCGCTGGCTTGGAAGATTTTGATCTGCCCTCTTCAAACTCACAGAAAAAACAAATACGTGAATTTGTGGTCAAGATATTTATGTCATCCGACAACTAAGACGCTAAGCGTTACATTGGTATACCACTTCCCCAATAAAGTTCTCTTTTAATGCTAAAACGGGTGAAATATATCTCTCTGAGATGACTCCCTTTTTTGTCGGACACGGCAGTTGACAGTGAGTAGACTTCCCATTGGTTGCTATATTTGTGACAGAAAAATACGGGGAATCCTTCATTTTATTTTTAATTATCGACCATTCGGATGACGAGTTCAAGTTTATCTACCAATGGGATGGCGAGGTCAAATTCGATGCGGTATAGTACAAGTATGGCGACGGGAGGAATTTACGATTTGTGTTGAAGGCAATTTGCAATACAAATTTTCAATTTTATAATATTCAAGAGGTCCTGAAGCCCCAATACCGTATATATTGTATGATTAGTGTGGTGAAGTGTAGATAGAGTGACAATCGTAGTTAGAAAATGTATCGTTTCGTTCGATATATTTGATCAATTGTTTTGATCGGCCCCAGTCAACTTTCTGTCAACAACCGTGTCCGACCTAGAAAAAAGTGACTCGTTCTCGAGATATATTAGACCCGTTTGAGCGTTAAAAACTATTTTATTGGGCAAGTGGTATATCGATGTAAAGCTTAATGTCTTAGCTGTCGGATGACTTCAATATCTCGACTACAAATTCACGAGTTTGGTTAAGTGAGTTTGAATAAGACAGGTCAAAATCTCCCAAGCTATGGAGTTGTGTACCTTTTCTCTCTAATATACATAATCATGGGAAAATACATAATGTCTAAAAAAATGTCTAATGCACTATTTTTCATGATCTTTGCACATGTTGGACACACGTGATAAATATCGCAGTAAATGGTGTAATGCTTCACTACCGGGTGGATAAAAAAGAGCTTTTCGTTTGATGTCCCATTGTATTACTCCAGTGCACAAAAGCAGAAAGTGCATGCTTTTTTCAACTTCATTCAGTCATACGCCGAAACACGACAAGCACACTGTAAAAAGAGAGGAGAATCATTCAGTATTTTTGTTTTTGGTTGTTTATATATGCCACATATCTTAAAATATTTCAACTCACGTTGTAAAAAAAAACAACTTCCACAAACGTTTAGAATGTAGAAACGTGCAGGGTCAGAAGATCACCTTATAATTTTATTGACAAATCTATGCTAGAGTACACATGTACATTTGAGTTATTGAATGAAAAGGCATTCTATTCACAGAGGGAGTTGTTAAAGGTAAGTGTATCTCTAATTAACATAAAAACCATATATTAATAATGTTGAAACATACTTCCGTGTTGAACAGAGACATCAAAATGAATGATGCATCAGATTCAAGTTGTTTTTTTCAATTTAATATGTCACATAACTACCTTTCTTGATACTTTCGATTTTAAGATAGCCTCAACCCCACCACTAGAGGAAGGAAAAAAAATATGATTTTCGTAATCTCCTCGACGAGTCCTTCAAAAGGATACTTCACATGCCTAGCTTGATAAAAAGGAAGATGTTTTCAGCTCTAGTCGTGACCCTACCCCACGGCGAGGATTGAAAATATAATTTTCGTAATCTACTCGTCGATACATTTAACTTGATAGGTCACATGACTACCTTCTTGAAACTTTTGATTTTCTGATGGTCATACCCCCACCCCCACGTAAAATGGAAAAAATATAATTTTCGTAATCTCCTTGAATAATCCTTCAAAATGGCACAACACATGCCTGACTTTATAAAAAGGAAGAAGTTTTTCAGCTCTGGTCGTGACCCCACCCCACGGCGAGAATTGAAAATATAATTTTCGTAATCTACTCGTCGATACCTTTAATTTGATAGTCACATGGCTACCTTCTTGAAATGTTTGATTTTCTGATGTTCATACCCCCACCCCCAAGTAAAACAGAAAAAAATATAATTTTCGTAATCTCCTTGAATAATCCTTCAGAATGATACATCACATGCCTGGCTTTATAAAAAGGAAGACGTTTTTCGGCTCTTGTCGTGACCCCACCCCCACGGCGAGGATTGAAAATATAATTTTCGTAACCTACTCGTCGATACCTTTAATTTGGTAGGTCACATGCCTAAGCTTCATAAAAATATAATGCTTTTCGGTGCTAGTCGTGACCTCACCCCACAGAAAATTGACATGTTGCATTCAATTTTTTTCTGATTCACACCGAAAGTGTCTTTCTGAACAACTTACCAAATCTTTTAAATGTTTTGCGATCCCTCCCTTCGATTCCCAAACCTTTTTCCCCGTTACATCTCGAGGATGTGTAAATTCACAAAAAAACAAAAAATCATTTTTTTTAACAAAAGCACGTAAATTTTTTACAAATGAAATTTTCTCGATACGTATCAGATTCGCATACCTTTTAAACTATGTCTGTCGAGGAACATGTAAAAACCTGTAAATGCTAAGTCGATTTTGATTTTTTAAAATTTTACAAAAAAAATATGCGGAAATAATTTTGCTTCGATCGATCATTATTCTTCTTTTAACTCATAATAATAATAATATATTACATACATAGTGTTTTTTACAATCGCGATCCTCCTCCCCCAGTCCCCCAGATCGTCATCCAGCTAATCTAACGATTCTCGGACTCGGGCGCTCGATCTCAAACGGTCGAGTTTACCGGCTCAATCTACGAATTCACCTCGATCGAGCCGTCGTCTTTTACCGTAGGAAATCTGCGTCCCGGATCGAGTTTTACTGGCGCAATTTTCGCATTCACCTCGATCGAACCGTTGTCCTTTACTGTGGGAATCGACGTTCGATCGCGTATTTTTTTTCAACTCAAAAACCGAAAAAAACCACTGTTTTTCGGAATTTTTCCCAATGGAAATCTCAGTGCTAATCTGTCACCGGTCACAATCGTGCAACTCTACTATTCATAAGAAAATTTGAAAAAAAATCACCCAATGGGAAAATCAGTGTTAAATTTATCCAAAAAGTGGGTTTCTCAAACCGGGAATTTTTTAGACATTTTCGACAAATTCCGTCGAAAGTGCGCCAGAAATGCTCGAATTTAAACATTTTCCGGGAAAACCCCAGGGTTTTCGGGGATAAATTGAGCTATTTTGGGAAAAAATCAACTTTCTTACCAGAAAAATATGGGTTTTTCCCAAAATATTTGTTTTTTTTTCAAAAAAAAATTTAGGTTTTTCCAAAAATAACTCAACTTTTCTGGCGCACCTAAGTTTCTGGCGCTACACGATTGAAGTGCGCCAGAACGCTCACATATCAACTACTATCAGGTAGAAAAGAAAAGATCTCCACTCTCCAATTGTTTGTTCTCCAATGAGGCCATGTGAGCAAAAGGAGTACAGTAACGTGTGGTCTATGAGCTGAACATTTGTTAGTGCTTTGTTACAACCTGAAATGCAATACGACACAAAATGCAATAAACTTATTGCAAAGTCGGTTGTGTTCGCCGATCTACAAATTTTGCAACCTGAAGTGAAATACGACGCTAAAAGTTATAAACTTATTACAAAGTCGGTTGTGTTCGCCGATCAACAGATTTTTCACCTTAAAATGAAACACGACGCAAATGTAATAAACTTGTTGCAAAGACGGTTTTGTTCGCCAGTCATTGTAACCTGAAGTCTAATAAAGTAATTGCAAAATCGGTTATGTCCGCCAGTCATTGCAACCTGAAATTCAATAAATGTATTGCAAATTCGTTTGTGTTGGCTAGTCACTGCAACCTGAAATGTTATAAACTTATTGCACAGTCGGTTGTCAGTTGTGTTCGCTAGACAATGCAACCTAAAATGTAATAAACTAATTACCAAGTAGGTTAAGTTAGTCAATGTTGACCAGACATTTCAGCGTGAATTATTATGTTTCTTTGTGTGGGTGACGACCTAAAATGTAATAAACGTATTGCAAATCGGTTGTGTCCGCCGGTCATTGCAACCTGAAATGGAATAAATTTATTGCATTAGCAGTTAGGTTTGCCATCCAACGCAACCACTTATGCAATAAAATTATTGCATTAGTGGTTAGGTTTGCCATCCAACGCAACCACTTATGTAATAAATTTATTGCATTTGCAATTTATTACATAAGTGGTTGCTTTGGATGGCAAACCTAACCACTAATGTAATAAATTTATTGCATAAGTGGTTGCATTGGATGGCATACCTAACCGCTAATGCAATAAATTTATTACATGAGTGGTTGCGTTGGATGGCAAACCTAACCACTAATGCAATAAATTGTTTGCATAAGTGGTTGCGTTGGATGGCATACCTAACCGCTAATGCAGTAAATTTATTGCATAAGTGGTTGCGTTGGATGGCAAACCCACACAAAGAAACATAATAATTCACGTTGAAATGTCTGGTCACCATTGACTAACTTTACCTACTTGGTAATAAGTTTATTACATTTTACATTTCCTAAAAGCCTTGCCTTTTCTCACTAAAATCCAAACTGACTAATATTCCAACTACATCATCATGGCACGCCTTCGTGAAAGGCATGCCTTGATGACGAAGATAGAATTTTTTTTACCAGACGGGCATCCCCTGCCTCCTCCTTCTTGTCCGCCGCCACTACCATGTCGTTCCTGTTTTTTCTTCATCCGTGTGTTGTGATCTTACTCCGAGTCTTCTCCAATAGTGCAGTACATAATATTCCCTCCGCACCAAGACCAATATATTTATCTATTTATTACACAGAATTTTCTTCCTCAGAATTGACCATTATCAGGTTCGGCTGATATGAGTTTTAACTCGGCTGAACGTCAATCTCGGCCGATATGGACCAAGCTAGAGTTGCCGCCTTGATGTATTACTAGGCGCATCCAATTTGTTAACATTCAGATGTTCACAGTTATTCGTCGAACGCAATCAAGAAAATTGGCGTTACCAGGTGTGACGGAATGGCTTGTACCCGAGTTTTTTATGATGGGGAATTAATAATAGCAATAAACAAAGATTGGGTTATGAAGAAATTGAAGAAGAGAGTGGTACAGAAAATTGATCGCAAACTAAAATTTAGAGTCGAAAGCTGAGATTGGTTGAAGTGGGAGAAGAGGAAGTTCGGCTATCGGAAAGTCGCGGCTTTCCCGCTGGAGAAGCCGTGAAATTCGGATAGCTGAACTAAGATTTGGAGAAGAGGACTTTGCGAAAATAATGAGAAAACTAGAGAAACAAAATTTACTGCAACCAGTAAGTTCAAGTCTGTGTGAAAAGGGTTAACGTATCAGGAATAAACTATACAGAAAGAGAATTGATGGAGGTTTAATTTCTGGAGTAAATTATTTTTAAACGAATCAGAAATGGGTTTTCGTTACAGCATTTACAGATATTAATACAGGAATCGGAACAATTGTTTATAAGAAACCAGAAAAGGCATATATGTGACCAGCATTCAAAGGGTTCGATACACGAATCAGAAATGGACATTTTCGGCTCTGCCCACTAATTTGAGTGATGAAATACATTCATAAACTTTAGAAATGCATTAAGGTGTAATAAAATGCATTTCCCAGTCTTTCTGAATAATATGTACTTGATGACCTTGGTGACCTCTTTCGGGTGGACCATATATTGAACCTCCAGCAACTTTTAACTCAGTCGGTATAGTCCCATGTATACATCCATTTTAAAGTAATGGCTCCACCAGCTACATATCTGTCATTATTGGGTGATGATAGCAAACATTTTTTATGATTTAGAAGCCTCTAAGGCAATCAGCCTACTGTATCACACACAAGGCCTCAAACGAGCTGAAAATATAGATGAGTGCAAACTGGTTGTTGGTAACCAGCATGCCAAAACGAATAGAGATAGGACGATTTGTATTTGAGTTATCGAGCAGACAAAGGGTGTATAGACTCTATATTGGGGATAGTGTCATAAAAACCTTAAACACCCAAAGAGCTCGTTTAAAGGCCTACTCTTTAGAGCATCTAGTGCCCTAAACAAGGCATACATAAAATAAGATGATGGAATCTTGAAGCATGGCGTTTGTGTAAAGACCGGCAATATGACTGGAAGCGTGCAAAAGGTTCTGCAGTCATAAGTTAAGTGATGTTGTTTGTTCTTCGCGGTGAAGTATGAAGAGGGCGGTGAAGTATGAAGAGGGTTAAATACATAGCATTTAAATATTCCATTCCATTAATTCATAGTTGTGATAAGTGTTTCGAGAAAGCCACAAACCACTCAGCCCGAACCCTGTTGATATTGAGTTATGATTGAGAATGGAAAAAAAAATTAAAAAATGCAATGAAATGTGAAGGGTTATTTATTCAACTACAATTAATGAAGTGTTGTAAGATAGAGCTGTGTAATAAACAAATTTTCTTGCCACTCAAAGGGTTTCTTTTAACTTGGTTTGGGGATGGAATTTAATTCTGATCGCAACAGCTGATATGAGTCGATGTGTGTCAGCTATAGCAACTTCTCTCTAATTTGATTGTTTACATTATTCTCTTGTGTTATATAAATATAAAACAGCTATTCCTTTATGATGCTTTTCTGTTACAAAAAATATTTGGGGGTGTAACAAACTCTGTGACCCAATAGGCCACACCCAAAGGTTCCCTAAAACAAAGCTGGGCCAGTAATAGTGACAGGCTACCAGTATGCCAAAACAGCTGAGGACAGATGATTTGTTTTGGAGTTATCGTCAAGACAAAATGAAGGGGATAGAAAGTATGTATATGTGACATTATCACATACTGTGCTTGAGATATTTGCCTGACCATTTTTATTGGAGTTTAACAGCACTTTCAACAGAAAGGTTGAAGTTCATCTCATATTGGACAGTTTTACGGGCAATGTCAGCCAGAGTACCTGAATCGATATGCCGAGCGCCGATCAGCAACTATCGAAATTCACAACATACTAACTACACACAAGCAGAGTGAGCATTGGTCGATCTAAGTGCAGTACGCCCTAGCACACAATGTCTCTGTGCCCCAATGGGGGTACTCAGGACTGAGTGCCTTACCTGAGACAAATCGCAGTTGCATTTGGTGGGGCACGTACCCTGGACCTTTCGATTTTAAAGTCCAGTGCCGTAACCAGCGAGTCACTACTCTCCTGAATGAGCCATTGAACGGCGTCTAGAGTCTTAAACGAGGCATACTGGAAATAAGAAGTTGGTTGAATCTCAAGACTGGCTTTTTTGTACAATGTGGCAATGTGACAGAAGCGTACAAAACGTTTTACAGCTATGAGTTACATTAAATGAAAGCTTTCGGGCACACACTGAAGTATTAAAGGAGTTAAAATCACACCACTTGAATATTCCATTTCCTTCAATCATAATTGTGATAGGTACTTCAAGGAAGACACTCGCCATTCCACACAGGCACGTATCTATGGGGGTGGGGGTGGTGGCAGAGGTGTAGGAGCGGTGTCTCACCTCCCCAATATTTGACCAAAAATCAAGATAACTGGAAATTTTTTCAGGCAAAAATTCCAACAGTTGCAAATTGGAAGCATTGTTGTAACGGATTTTCTTTTTTGACTGTGGTTTTGCATTCGTTAATATTCCAACCGACAACTCACACAGACAGAATTCTGATTGAACAACGCAAAATGTCTTCACTACCCAGTGGACTCTAGGTTAATTCCACAACCGTGGTCATGCTACTCATTTTGTTCTCTGCAATGTCTAACTTTACTCATATTTGTGAACGCAGTTAAAATATTGTAATAATAAAAAAGGTCCTAGCTTCAAAACTGGGGAGAAGTTAGCCGAAGAAATCACGTATCATACAGGTGAAATTCTACAAAAATGGACTAAGTTTAACCCTTTACCTAACGTAACGGCAAAACCGGCCAGCGCTATTCTCAGAAATCGCTAATTAATTTTCATTATTTTTTTCATTTTTTGTCTCAAAAACATAGGTTATGACCCCTCGTTAGAACGAGCTCGTCGAGCTCGTTCCAGCGAGGGGTCATAACCTATGTTTTTGAGACAAAAAATGAAAGAAATTAGTTATTCAAGAATTATTTTTGCAAGTGTCGTCTGCTTTTCAGGTTAGGTAAAGGGTTAACAACTAGTAGTTTTTGTGAAATATTGAGGCAAGTTAAAATCCTGACAATATGCACACATCTGGAAAGTGTAGAAACATCCTGTAAAATAAAAAAGTAATAGCTTGAAAATTATAAGAGGGGTTAGACGGACAAACAATGTACCCTATATGCAGACAGATAGAGGGACAGATAGGGGTAAAACAATATGCCCCCCCCCCACCCCCTGACTATTCGTTGTGGGCATAACAAGGACATACGCCAGTTGTAACCAGACCATCCAAGGCAGCCACTTGAAATTCTCAGAATGTGTTCTACTATCCCCGCTCGACAATTTAGTATTTTTCTTGGGTCCTGCGACCGGGTCAAAACACCGTGGATGTACCCATAAGGAAAGTCTCAAATCTGTCAAGGGTTGAACGTTTATTAATAACATATAAAATTAGAAGGGTGGTTATGACTGCCGGCAGGCCATAAAAAAGTATACATTCCGTTCCATGTACAGTAGATTGTGGAGAGAGTTTTAGGAGTAGCGACTCAAAATTGTCAACGTTTGTTCTAGAAGCTCAGCCAAACTCGACCTGTCCCCGAAAAATAAAAAAAACCGAGCGCGTAGCCCATAGGAGACTCACGCGCATACGCTCTTTTCGAATTGGACATGGCGAAATGTCCAAAAGATTAATGAAAATCTGCATATTAAACAATAAAATAGTACTTCAGACATACACGAAGTGTGTCCAGACGCTGAAGGCAGCGACTTGCAATTTTCAGAACTTGTTCTACGAAGTCTGGCCGATATTTTGGCATGGAATCGAGTGTTCTGACCGCGTGGAAAATACCACGCCTCGCGTGGAAACCGTGTGAACGATTCGTTCCCACTTTATTTTCAATGCAATGGAATTTCCATTCATTATTTACCTGTCAAGGGCCGAGTTTGGCATTATTTCTGTCTGATTAACTGTTCAACTTTAACTATTTGCACCTTTATATAGGACCGAAAGATCACTGCATGCTTACCAATATTCAGGGACTGATTTTACGAAAATAACAATTATTCCAACTTACCCACTTGGGAACTCTCAAATCTGCCAAGGATTAAACTTTTAATAATAACATGTAAAATAAAAGTTGTCATACTTTGCTAGCCGCATGCACCCATAGACAACATTCAGCACTCGCGCAGTTAGGAATGGAGTAAATTGCGACTTAAACCTACGACATTCTAACAAAATGAAAGTTTTTCTTTTGGCGGCACCTATCTGTATGCAACCGAAACAGGGATTGTGTTAATCTTTACAACAACCTTATAACAGAAAATATTATTGGAATTGAACTGTGATTCTGAATATCGAAACGCTTTTTCAGATATTCTATTCCAAACTACCACTGAACGCTTACCAATATTCAGAGATTTTACGAAAATAGCAATTATTTCGACAGCACCCATAAGGGATCTCTCAAATCTACCAAGGGTTAAACTTTTAATAATAACATATAAAACAAGAGATGTCACACTTTGCTTGCTGCATTTAGCCCTAGAAAACATTCAGCGCTCAATCAATTAGAAATGGAGTAAATTGTCACTTAAACTTACCAAATTCTGCAAAATGGAGTTATCTTTATGCGACCGAAACAAGGATTGGGTTAAACTTTACAGCTACCTTATAACAGAAAATCTTCTTGGACCTGAACTGTGAATCTGAATGTCAACAGAACCTTCAGATATTCTTTTTCAAACTACCACTGCACGTTTACCAATATTCGGTGATTTTACGAAAATCACAATTATTCAGACAGTACCCATATGAGAGTCTCAAATCTGCCAAGGGTTAAACTTTTAATACTCACATATAAAACAAAAATTTTCATACTATGACTGCTGTGTGCAGCCATTGAAAACATTCAGCACTCAATCAATTAGGAAAGGAGTAAATTGTCACTTAATCGTACCAAATTCTGAAAAAGCGAGAGTTTTTTGGACAGCATCTATTTTTATGCAAACAGAATAGGTATATGGTTAAACTTTACAACCAAACGCACAACAGAAAATATATTCGATAGGTAATCGTGAATACGAACCTGTAAATCATTTTTCGATATACCAATCGTAAATGGAAGAAAAATGAACTCAAAATGAGCCAATTTTATGAAGAAGTTAAGGGTACTCGAATTCAAGGCCCGAAAACGGGTGAAGGTTAAAACTTTGAATAAAATATATAACAGCCAAATTATTCTAGGATGAATGCCCAAACTTCTCATGGGAAACGTTTTTAAAAATGTGGCCGCAGTGCTGAGAAAGCGCATGTGAAAATTGGCCAGTTTTGACAAAATTGCACTTTGCTCGGAATTTTTAGGTCCAAAGGGAGCAACGTGGGTAATACAGCTTATGTAGTCAGATGTAGTAAGTCATGCTACAAATATTACGAAAGCTCCAGGCAAATCGTCCAGGGTCTTGTTTGAGAATTGTGGCAAAATGTAACATTGTGACAACAGTTTGCACGGTTTTGGCAGAAAACGAAAAACTTCAGAAATGCCATGATCCAGGTGAGAAACTCCCAATGAAGCTCCTCTACATATGTGCCAAATTTCAGTAGAATAGTAAAGAATCCATCAGACAAAAATCATTGAAATAGAAAATAATGTTAATACTAGAGAAAAAGAATTTACTGCATCCAGTAAATTCACACTTGTAAGAAAAGGGTTAAAATATCTATCAGGAAAAAACTATATAGAAAGAGAATTTATGGAGGGTTATTTTCGGGAGTAACATATTTTTAAACAAATCAGGAAGGAATTTTCGTAAACAGTATTTACAGATATTCATAAAGGAATTAGAACAATTTTTCTAAGAAACCAGAAAAGGCATATATGTGCACAGCATTCAGAAGGTTTGGTCAAGAGAATGCATTAGGGGTCCAAAAATGTGATTTCCAGCAATACTAAAAATGTACTCAGTTATCCCTGGGCGACCTCATTGACCTTGTCCATATTGTGAACCTCTATGTAGTGCTGACTCATCTGGTGTTAGTCCCATGTCTATGTGTCATACCATGCTTGAGATATGAGTGTGACCCACTCTCAGGAATTTTGCCCACACCCCACTTTTTTCATGTAAAAATGCATGTATGAACTTCTGGAATGCATTAGGAAGGTCAGAAAATGTGATTTCCATTAATTCTGAAAAATGCACTCAATGACCCCCAGGTGACCTCCATGACTGTGACCCATATTTTGAACCTCTATCGAGTTTCGACTCATTTGGTGTTAGTTCCAGGTCCATTTGTCATACTATGCTTGAGATATGAGCATGACCCACTTTCGAACATTTTGGCATGCCCACTCTTTTACGTGAAAATTCATGTATGGACTTCGGGAATGCTTTAGAGGGTCAAAAAATGTGATTTCCAGCAATTCCGAAAAAATGCACTCAATGACCCCTAGGTGACTTCCATGACTTTGACCCATATTTTGAACATCTATCGAGTTTCGACTCATTTGATGTTAGTTCCAGGTCCCTTCATCACACCATGCATGAGATATGACCGTGACCCACTTTAAAAAATTTTGGCCATGCCCACTTTTTTACATAAAAAACTCATGTGTGGACTTTGGGAATGCTTTAGGAGGTTAAAAATGTGATTTCCAGCGATACAGAAACATTCACTCACTGACCTCTAGGTGACCTCTGTAACCTTGACCCATATTTTGAATCTCCACCAAGTGTCGACTCATTTGGTGTTAGTCCCAGGTCCATTCATCATACCATTCTTGAGATATGAGCGTGACCCACTTTCGAATATTTTGGCCACGCCCACTTTTTTACGTCAAAATGCAAGTGTGTACATCAGGAATGCTTTAGGGGATCAAAAATGTGATTTCCAGCAATTATGAAAAATGCACTCAATGACCTCTAGGTGACTTCCATGACTTTGACCCATATTTTGAACATCTATCGAGTTTCGACTCATTTGGTGTTAGTTCCAGGTCCATTCATCACACCATGCATGAGATATGACCGTGACCCACTTTTAAAAATTTTGGCCATGCCCACTTTTTTACATAAAAAAATCATGTATGGACTTTGGGAATGCTTTAGGAGGTTAAAAAATAATGTGATTCCCGGCGATTCAGAAACATGCACTCAATGACCCCTAGCTGACCTCTGTGACCTTGACCAATATTTTGAATCTCCATCAAGTGTCAACTCCTTTGGTGTTAGTCCCAGGTCCATTCATCATACCATGCTTGAGATATGAGCGTGACCAACTTTCAAAAATTTGGTCACACCCACTTTTTGTACGTCAAAATGCAAGTGTGTACATCAGGAATGCTTTAGGGGGTAAAAATATGTGATTTCCAGTAAATTATGAAAAATGCACTCAATGACCCCTAGTTGACATCCGTGACCTTGACCCATATTTTGCATCTCCATCAGTTGTCGACTCATTTGGTTTTAGTCCAAGGTCCATTCATCATACCATGCTTGAGATATGAGCGTGACCCACTTTCAAATATTTTGGCCACGCCCACTTTTTTACGTCAAAATGCAAGTGTGTACATCAGCAATGCTTTAGGGGATCAAAAAAAGTGATTTCCAGCAATTATGAAAAATGCACTCAATGACCCCTAGGTGACCTCCGTGACCTTGACACATATTTTGAATCCCCATCAAGTGTCGACTCATTTGGTGCTAGTCCCAGGTCCATTCATCATACCATGCTTGAGATATGAGCGTGACCCACTTTCAGAAATTTTGGCCACGCCCACTTTTTTACGTCAAACTGCAAGTGTGTACGTCAGGAATGCTTTAAGTGGTCAAAAAATGTGATTTCCAGCAATTATGAAAAATGCACTCAATGACCCCTAGGTGACCTCCATGACCCACTTTCAAAACACCCCTACAGACACCACTAATACCCCAGGAATCTGAAAAACATAGGTGCCCGAGAACTTGTGACTGTCTATCAGCATGCCAAAAATCAACGAGATAGGGCAATTCGTTTTCGAGTTATCTTACGGATAAAAAACTGATGAGAAGAAGAAGAAGAAGAAGAAGAAGAAGAAGAAGAAGAAGAAGAAGAAGAAGAAAAAAAAAGAAAAAAAGAAAGAGAAACCGTGCAAAAACAATAGTCTGTGTGTTTCACACAGACTAACAATGACACTGTGAAAAAACTGTAACAGATTTGAGAATTTTTATAATTATTTTTTGATTCAATAAATAAAGAGGTTATTACTTGGTTAGTTTCATATCGGCGAGAGATCAGCCCCCGGTTGCTTCACATCAGCCTTGACCCGCGGTCTCAAGCTGATATGAAGTTATGAAAAAACGTAACCCAAATCAACTGGGTTGAGTGAATATGAAACCAAATTGGGTTCATGTTCACTCACCCCGATTGCTCTTTTTGGGTTGATTTTCAATCCAACTGATTTTAGAGTGTATGACACTAACGAAGTAATAATTACATCTAATGTCTTCCTTTTTTTGGTGTGTTGGGTTACAGACTGTTTTACAGACACTTTCAACAGCGAGGGTCAAATCGTCATATCATGTCCGACAGTTCCTTGGGGAGAGGAATGGGTGTACCCGGTGTGAAACATCAATCAACGGCAAGTAGCAGTCGGGTTTTTCATCACTGAACAAAAACGAAATGTTCAAATCATTTTTATTTAATAAATGTGATGTGTTTTTGGAGCAGGACACTGCCCCCTCCCCCACACAGCCCAGGGGTCTATCGGAATTTTAGAGTCCTAGTGGTTGCTTGTACTGTTTTGTACTATATTGTTTACGCGTTCATCCAATAATAAGTGAGTGTTCGCTGATAATTGCCCATATTCAATAAGAGACGAGAAAAATATGCCATTAAGACCTGTTAAGACAGTGAATTTTCAGAATTTGTACATGTTAATTGAAGAATCACGAGACTGATACGGCGTTTTCTGCGTTGTGTCCTTGGGCAAGACACTTCACCGTATTGCCGAAGTAGAAGTATTGTGGCACTGTGTGTAAAGGCGGAGGGTACGACGAAAAAGACTTAAATTCAGCCGATGATAACCTTACCTGTGATCTGTTGGAGGTTAGAGCACCCTCGGATACTCGCCGTTAATCGGCGGTTCCCGACGGGTACTTCGGCTTTTTCCACCATTAAAACACTCCGACATGGAGCGACCATGTTGTTGAAAGTGCCATTGAACCCCCAAAGCCCAGAGACAAACGAGATAAATACAAATTGATGGGAAGAGGAAGGTAAGGGTTCGCTACAAAATTAGTAATGGTTGCAATTGACGCGCTGAGATGTTCTCAAGAACAGGTATACAGGGTCTCGGTTCGATAAGTGCCCCTTTTTCAGTAACCCATCTGCCGGACATCAAACTTTGGATAAAACATTTGCATCCCCCCACCACGTGTAAGACTTTGTTTTAACTGCTTCCTGTGATTTTCCAACTACTGAAGAAATCCGAATGCACCCTTCCGCTGTGTTCGAAATATATGACCTTAGCATCCTTTAACCCTTTAACCAACGCAGACGATATCAAAATTTATTATTTTAAATATCAATTTTTCAAACAAATTCAACAAAACCATATCATGTGACCCCTCGTTGGAACGAGCTCGACGAGCTCGTTCCAACGAGGGGTCACATGATATGGTTTTGTTGACATTTTTTGAAAACAATAATATTTTTTCAACTACTGAATTTGCATATTACGCTGCCGGATGCGGCCGATTCATTGGGTAAAGGGCTAAATGCAACAAGTTGTCATCTCTGTAATGCCTCAGTATAGGCAGACTGGCCGTATGGTCCACCCCGAAAATTCCCGGTGGCCCCACTATTGGCTCCAAATTGATACAGGCATCACCTGTTGTTGCGTGAAAATGATTAGAAGACGAAATGGATCTAATTGCGTAGACTGCAGGTATATCGAAATGTTCTCCAATGACAGTCCACATGGAGTATATTTCGATATACCAGCAGTCTAGTCTACCATTGATCGCCCAGATGAAACGTTCCTTCAGTTTCAAAAATCAACATTTTCTCCGATTGGGCCGAACTATGGTCTTCTCGACGGGGCCTCCCACCCCACCCCCGGTAGAACCTTTCTGTTTGCCGAATGATTGATGAAGATGATATAAAAATACCATCGGAATGGCCTCTATGTGAACTGCAGTTGATCGCTCAGATGCAAGGAAGCCGCATTCGTTCAGTTCGAAAAATCAAAATTTTCTCCGGGTCTGGGGCCCACTTGGTGCATTTCACGGTAACTTTTCTTGGCCCAGTTCGCCCGTGTGCCTCGGCATTGCGGATGGAGCATCACTGCACTCAAGGGACGAAATGTTGACTCCAATTAAAAAATCCCATGGGGTGTGGTTATAAAATCACTGAACGTTTGATAGAAATAGTCACAAGTACAGATAAAATGCCACGAAATCCATTCTTGTTGGGCATCAAATTTCAAACTGTTGGTGATTTGAGACTTAAAATTTCTGATTATTTTAAGTCCTCACCGTCCCCACCGGCCTCACGCACCCCACACACACTCGCCAAGTCTCTAGACACATTTTCCTGCAGCCCAGAGTGGATTACAACGATCGATGCACTATACAACGTATCATTTCTTCTCGTTACCCTCGACCATCGATACTCACGATTTATTACAGGCCTGTTCTATGATATCCCCACCTACAGCCACACTAAATCATACGGAAAATGAAAAAAATCTGTTCCGCACATATATGAGCGAATATCGTTGAGGAACTATTTTTAAATAGAAGCGAAATTTCGCTGGAATTTTCTACAAATCGTGCAACACAATTACAATTTGAATCGCTAGCGATAGCTGAAATCGTCCCCTGGGTTCCGATGTGTTCTATGTGCCAGTGGCACATAGAACACATTGGAACTCAGGAGACGAACTAGTAACACGGGTTCCCCTTACAAATTTGGTTGAGGATAAAATGTGTTGTTTTTGTTAATAGTTGCCAAATTAATTGCCGAGTGTCTTTCTAATCATTGTTTTTGTAGACGCGAAGGCGTGTAATACACTTAGAACGACACGTGTGTGAATGGGTTAATCGATATGTCACTTGTGCCATCGCGGATGAATAAACCTCGAGGCTGCAGCGGCCTCTCGTTTTATCCTTCTGCGCTGGCACTCGTGCCATATCGATTAACCCATTCAACCGCGTGTGTCGTTCTGTGTATTTGTTGACGAAGTGCTGAGAAAATGTAACGAATGCGTACTTTTTGCTAGATGAATGATTCCTAGACTGGATACGCTGCCACCAATCAACGTTTCACATTTCCGTGAATGTTTTCCATTACCCACTACGTGAAACTCTCAGCGGGATAAGAGGATGAGAAACCAAATCGATCCAATCGAAACGAATTTGACATCCCATTTGTTTTCGAAGTAATGGTGTCGCCACAGAATTTGCCACGGTGTACCTAAACGGGAGTAAGTCATGATAGAAATCGGACGATCGAAACTCCACTACTAATACAATTTAACCAAAATTAGTTGAAGCACATGTGCGAAATTGTACGTCATTCCGTGAGTTCCGGAGTGGAACTTCTGGAAACACTGGTTATAACAGATGCTGTGTCGATTATCGGTTTGATCTCCCACGATATGGTTATTACAGTTGCAAAGAAAATTCTTGAATAGCTATAAATTTTCGTTTTCTCCCCTAAAAAATATACTTTATGACTTTTCATTGGAACAAGCTCAGGGAGCTTGTTCCCATGAGAGGTAATAAGCTGTGTTTTGTTTCTGGATAAAATTGAAAGGCGATTTTTTTTGAAAAGCGCTGTAGCTGATGGCCGTTTTTTTTAAAAGGTCACTTTAACCCAAATTGATATAGAAGTTTTCCACGAAGTGATATTACAAATGAAATCTCTGTAGTTATATGAACTTCTTGTCCTTTCTTTTATCTGTATGCATCAAACATATACATATGTAGGGAAGCCATGCCTGTATTATACGTGTCTATAAATATGATAATTATGACATTTTCCTTGGCTACGCATGTATTGCCTTATTTTTGGGCGGGGGTGGGGGGGGGGGGGGTACTTTTTCTTTATACGTTATCGTCTCAGGACATTACCTCGAGAGCCGGTAGCGAACTTCCGTCACACAGAGACTACCTTTCAACAGTTTGGTAAGAACTCCAAAAGTGTAGTGGCAGTGGGTGGTGTTGTGTAAAAATGGGAAGCTATCCACTCTGCGAGTTGGTCAAGCCCGAAAGATTGAATTTTTACATGTCGCGACGACCCCATTTACTGCGTCAAGAGAGGCTTTCTCTTGAGTTCTCATTTGTGCGACAACGGTGAGATAATCTTTTGCCAACAGTATTAAAAATATTTGAAAATAGTACAGCAATAAGACTAGACAAGGCTCATATTATTATTGTGGATGATGTGTTTTTCACCTACGTGCTAGATAGTTCAAATGTCACCCTTAATACTAAAGAACTTACTTTTCCAGTCGGTGACGTAAGTAGTGGTGATTGTCACTATTGGCCAAAGGATTTAACAGAGGATTCCCCATCCCGAAAAATGTCACTATAGACCAAAAAAGAGATTACTCTAGGAATTCAAATAGACATCTTTGGTCTGTAGTGGTATACCCGAGTAACTTATAGACAGCCCAGCAACCGTGAGCGTATCGTCGATATTGCTTGGGAACTTTAACCCTTTACCCAACGCAGACGATATCAAAATTTATTATTTTAAATATCATTTTTTAATTTTTTCAAAAAATTTCAACAAAACCGTATCATGTGACCCCTCGTTGGAACGAGCTCAACGAGCTCGTTCCAACAAGGGGTCACATGATATGGTTTTGTTGAAATTTTTTGAAAAATAATATTTTTTCAACTGCTGAATTTGCATATTACGCGGGCGGATGCGGGCGATTCGTTTGGGTAAAGGGTTAAATTTGCTTTCATCAATGGTAGTAACAGGTGAAACTGGAATTAGCATGGATGGTGGCATGGGTACAGATGTTTTTTATGTTAATACCAGGGACGTGGCTAGAGGTTCCCGATTGGGGGAGTGTAGGGTTGTGAATTTCGTACTGGGAGGGGGGGACCCCCCCCCCCCCCCTTAGTTGGAAATTCACTACCGAGAAAGAGTTTGAAAATGAAGCCATGAAAGGGGCATAAAATTGATTCTAGTAACTGAAATGCCAACACATTCATGATAGAATTATCAGGTTGTTATTATTATTTGGTATTATTCTGGGAATTCCATATATGTGCTAAACAATTGCCCAAGCTGAGAACTTTGAGCAATTCACATTCTCTTAACATTAAATCAAATCTTATGCAGGAATGACCAATGTCCGATATTTCATCATTTTGTAACTGTGAATGATGGAATTAACTCAGGATAACGATTTTACATGATGAGACTTTCTTGAAGTGCATTTCGAGGATTTTTTTATTACGATAAGTAAACGTACTATAGAAATCTCGTACTGATTGACATCATGCATACTTATGAAGCTCGATATTGCGTACACTGTAGTTGTAAATAGTAACAGTTGGAATTTTTGCCGATTTGAAACCGAGTTGGGATTTTGGGAAGTAAAGGAGACATCAGCATCACCAAAGAAGCTCTAAAGTCCAGATAGATGGAATTTTCAACTAGTCATGACTTGCCCTCCGAATTTCCAACTATAGGAAATTTTGACCAGGATTTGGGGGGGGGGGGGGCGGAGGGTGACACACACCCCACCCCTTGTCGTTACGTCCCTGGTTAATACAGCGGGAATTAGGCTCAGTCTTTACTTCCAACAAGATTTATGTACAATTTCTTTCTCAGATATACGTTTTGTGAGACTACTGATATGACTGATACCAAGCAAAATTCCAATGAAAAGATTCGAAGGAAAACGAATCTGGCAGCCGATTTTGAACCGAATACCAACTAAGGTTCGAAATCTAATCTAAACTCGAAGAGGAAGACGGAGTACCCGGAAAGAACCAGTCAGAACTGTCAGATGCTCCAACTTACTAACCCGGTCCAGCAAGGTTAGCAACGCTTGAAAGCAAGTGTACCCTCGTCCTGACCTACACCTTAGTACACAGTGTCACCGTACTTCAACTTGGGCAATGGGAAGGAATGAAGCGTCTTACCCTGAGACACAATGCTGATGTTGTGGGTCAAGATGGAACCGTTGACATTTCGATCTCAAGTGCAATGCGCTAACCAATGAGCCACTGTGCTCCCAAAAAGCCATAGGGTTAGCCGTCACAGAATGTGGGAGTGTTTTATCTCTAATATTTAATTGGCGCTCTTTTACTTTTTTCTGCACCACAGCTAGATGATGTACTCACAACGCAGATTAGTCTAAATCATAGTATCAATTGACGTATCCTGTTTTATTCATTTCTTGTAAACCGACATGAAATATACCTGTGCCAAGGAAACTAGCTGTGGTGTCCTGCACTGTTCATTGTCAGCCCTGATACTAAAGCGGAAGGGTGTTTAGAACTATTAAGTTAATCCAACTGGCCATTCCATTTCAAATGAATGGTTTCATTGAAATAAATCCTATCATATGGGATGATCCAACTGAGGCTTTTGCACAGAATGGAATAATATTTTATTACATCAGGTTCTTGCGGTATTCAACATTATACGATTATGGACTTTTGTGGTGGTAAATGTGATGTGATATGAACCTAAAAGAGTTATATTGACCTCGGCTTGCCGAGGCTTGTCGTGGTCAATATAACTTTTTTAGGTTCATGTCACATCATATTTACCACAATATAACTTTTTTAGGTTCGTATCACATCATATTTACCACCACAAAAGTCCATAACTGTTTTATTATATACACCATCCTAAAAAACAATCTCCTATTTGTAAATTAAAAGTTCAATTATATCAGCCAGAAATACTTTTATTTAACAATAAAATAGTTATCATCTGCACAACATAAAATAAACAATGTTATAGAGATTACGTCGATTGAAATAGAACGAGAGAGGGGATTTCCAAAAGCTATATTTAGAAAGTTGATATTCACTGGAAAACCGGAGTACATGGATTTTTGAGTATCAGTCAATTGTATACGATCCAACCAATAGAAATGTGGTTATTTATAAAGTATATATTAATATCCGATATAATACAGGTATTGAGAAATGTGTTCGCAAATGTAAGCGTGGAGTCCGGTGTATAGGATGAAAGAACGCATCTGATTGGCCGTTGCGCATCAGTGGGTGTTCCCCTTGATGCCACATGGATTCGCACGATCCAATGACATGCTACTTTGAGTCAATGAAATGATTTGACACAAAACAACAATGTCACGTCAGATTATAAACATACCGTCTCAGCTGGTATTTATTCTTTCAAAATCTAAGTTTCGTTCGCTTAATTCAAGTTTACTCATGGTATAAATATTGAACACACTGCAGTGTGAGAGCGAGGCTTGAGAACGCGTTGGCCGTGTACGAACTATTTATATGGTGTGTTCAGTTATCAATTCGGAAGTAAAAGGAGCGTTCGGGTGTAATTTCGCGCATGCACTGGTCAACAATAAATATTACTCAAATATCCGATTCAATAAAAAAAAGTGGGCGCACTAGGCTCTATTTCGTCACCCGAGTTCCAATGTGTTCTATGTGCCAGTAGGCACATAGAACACATTGGAACTCAGGGGACGATTTGACAAACGCCAATTCGAGACAAGCCTCTCGTTTGATCCAGCTACCTCACCTCGTCAACTCGACTTGCTACTACGAGCCGAGGTGGCCAGTACTATAAAACGTTTACAATTGTCTTTTCTAGAATTGCATATTGTAGTTATGACTTTAAATAAGTTGAAATGAACCATTAGTATTTTCAAAAATGTTGCAATTTGCCAGTTGACAAATTGCCATATCTTTAAAAATGCTAATGATTCCTTGTAGTCAGTTGTATTAATAGGTAGAAAATTCAGATCAATCCACTGTGGCGATAATACGTATATAGAGATCGGTGGTACAAATGCGTTTGTTTGAAAAACGTGACCCATACAGGATCCTAACAGTTTGACAGATTATAGCTTTTGTGGGTTAAGTGATAAAGTCGCTCATTTGACAATATCTTCGACCGCCCAGCACTCTAGTGGCTGCTATAATAGATGCGCGGCATGTATTGACGAAGGCGAGTGGTGATTATGATGCACAATTTCATTTCTTGTCAATAGAATGGAAGAATAACCTCACGCCGGTCTATAGAATTCAAATCATATAGCTGGTGAATGACACTTCATTATATTTTCTATATATGTTGCAGTTGTGAACAAAATGAGATACAGGTACCTTCAATCAGTGACGGGAGAAACTGGGTGAGGGAGGGGGTTATAGTTGGGAAAAATAATCCTAAATGGGCGGATATGCTCCCTTACTATTTCAGATTGTATATCTAACAAAGAAATTAATTTGCACCCAAAAACTCGGAAAAAAATCTTGTATCAGCCTCCCTGCTCCGATTCCTTATCTGACAGATTCAATTTCCGGTAAACACCACACTATCACATACATGCATTGTTATTACGCATTAAAATATGAAATTCAAAATTTTGACCAATTCGAACCCATTTTTAACTGAAAAATGGGGGAACGAGTTTTATGTAACGGGATTGTCAGATAAATGTATTAGCATGTCCAAATGCATGTCCTGCAGTTTATGTCAGATTCTCCGTCTGTTTACAATCGGATCACAACTCTCCCTAACGGGCTCGATGCGATATGATTGTAAACACGACCTCGAATCTGATACAAATTCCAGGACATGCACATGGTCATGATAATGTATATATATTTTGTACTCCACTGCTTTTCATGAATAAGAGAATTACCAATGAACTTTTTATTAATCAGCATTAAATTATTATTATGAAACTCAAAAATCAGTTGTGTTAAAAATCAACCCAGATCAACTTGGTCGAATGAGTATGAATCCAATTGGATTCATATTCACTCAACCTAGTTTATTTGGGTTGATTTTAAACCCAACTGATTTAGAGTGTTTTTATCCATTTACCTAGCACAAACTGAAGACAACAATAAAATTGTCAAAACATTTTTTGGAATAACTACAAATGTTGATCTTTGAATCGAAACACGTCGCTTGTGTCCCTGGTTGGAAAAGGGTCCATTTTAGTTCCACCGCCATTGCCTCCAGTTAGGTTCTGTCTAAATGCAACTTATCTTCTGCTGACACCAGCCTCCTTTCTGCGTGTGTTTCGGGGTAATGAAATGTATACAGCACCACCTCATTTGCGAACAACTGACGACATAATGACGTAATACACAAGAAAATTGACCGTTTCTTACCTTACCAACCAGGCAGGTAATCCTATCACGTCGATAAACGGATTCCACAAGCATTTCCTGGCTGGGGACCCAACATTTGACACCTCTATCTTACAAACATTGAATATTACCGTCGTCTGTACCGCTTTATCGTCGTATCAGCCTCTGTGGCATTGGGATCCGAAGCAATGAACTCATAGGTGTTCCTTTAAGCTTATACGTTGAAAAAGGGATTCTGCAAGCATTCAGTGATTGGGCCTCCCACTTTTGGTACCTCAATCTTACAAATGACGATCGCCGGCACAACCGTTTCATTGTAAAAACCTATAACCCCTTAGGACTCAATGGACCTATAAAGGAACAACTGAGCTCGTCGGTGGTGATATCTCTCTGGCATATGGATGGACTACTGTGAAGATAACATTGTTCGTGAGTCCCATAATCCAACATTTTGGACTACTGTTCCGAAATACTAATTGGACCAAAGGCCTGTCTGGTCACTGGTGTCACAATATTTAGCAATTCTGGATATTTTGGTGCCGAGCAAAGTGTTGTTGCGCCAAAGGAGGGTTTTTTCGCTGTCTAATCCAAATAAATCGATCGAATTTTGAAAAATGAACTAGAAATTATTTCAAGAGTGAAACAAATCGACAGAACAGAAATTCTGATATTCTGACGAAATCCTCGGCTGACAAAAAGGGCAGTCACCAAAGTTATTTATAAACCACTGATTCAATTAATGGTCTGGCTGAAGGATGTAAATACGTAACCTGTTGTTGCTCTTAGATAATAGCAGATTAATCGACTAATAATTTGTTATTCCACTGGACTTAGCGGGTGGCGGGTCTTCACAAAAGGTAACATTTTTAGATATTTATTTATTTATTTATTGGTGTTTTAAGGTCACATACTTATGCACAATGGCTAACCATGACCGTGACAGTTTTACGGGTGGAGGAAGCCGGAGTACCCGGAGAGAACAACAGAGCATCGACGAGCAACTGTCAGCTTCTCAACATTCTAACTCTGTTCAAGCTCCGCTCAAGCAGGGTTACAGCAGTTGAAAACATGTGCAAGATCGACGTGCAGTACGTCTTAGTGCACGGCGTCATCGAGCCCCCATGTAGGCAACCGGATTAAAGAGCCTGGCCCAAGGACACAACGCGGGTCGTCCCGGACGGGGGATCGAACTCGGGACCTCTAGCATAGAAGTTCAACAGTCTACCACTGAGCCACCGCGCTCCCAACATTTTTTGATAAATATTTCATACCATTGCGAGTCCATCGCGGCAGTATGAAGTATTTACTAATTAAATTCTGCATTTTGTAAAGTTGATAACTATATTTCTTTATTTATTTATTTATTCATTTATTTTTTTTTCTTGAGATTTTTGGTGCCAAATAAAAATATTTAATGCAATTGGCAAAATTGGCTCTCGGCAGTATGAACACTGAGGGCAACACAAATAAAGCAGACTTTTGCAGTACAGATACAGAATACTCGGAAAATGAAGATGATGACAACAACTTTACTGATGATTTAATTCTACAGGCGTACGGGGACAACGACTACGTTTTTGGAAATTCTGTTGCTCCTTATGTAACAACTTTGCAGCAACGAGGGTTACGGGATGGAAGAAACGAAAAAAATCGCAATTTACAACATGAAGTACCTTTTTTGCCCCTTTATTTTAGACTCTACACGTTTTGTGATGAAGCAATAGAGACCGATGAAAAAAGTGACGTCACGCACTGATAACATCAGCATGGCCACAGAACAAAATGGCCGCTCCACATACATGCTCACAGCATCCAACATGGCATTGATCATTTGCACAATACTCCAAATGACATCACGTGTTGTTTACAAAACCATCGTATGTGGTCGTCGAAAACAAAGGAAGCCATGTCCTTACCCTGGCATTCCCACACCCACGAATATAACACTTACATCGAAGGCGTCTGCCCTTCATTTCGTTCACGTACCTTGGCGCTCCTGTCTTATACGCCTATCACAAACTGTAAAGAATCCTCCTCACATAGGCTTATGGTGGTAACTTTACGCGTTTGCTTTTACAATGTTGGGTCGTAATTTGTTCCTACACTTTGTTTTATTACAGGTCATCGGAGAATGCCTGTTGGTACTCTCTACTAAAATTACAGATAAAAACGAAACAAAAGCCAAACACTTAAATACGCCTAAGATGTAATTTGCTTTAATCTACTGCATGATCCTTGGAAGCTTTGCTTGGAGAAATTAGCCCCTAAGCAAATTAGTGCATCCTATCCGAGACTGTAAAAAGTATCTTTAGAAATACAGTACAAGTGCCGACAACCAGCTACGGGTACTTCTGTGGTAAAATTTTACAGCGAAAGTACCGTTTTAAACTACCATTGGCATTGCGGACCTATTTTGTGTTCGATCGTGGACCCAAACCGAAAAACTGATATTTGTTTTTCCTCCATCACTCAAGAAGACTATTGATTTGTCATACAGTGTAGATCGATTAATACCTTTAACCTGCAGCCATATGACTGCAGGTTAGACCCCACAAAGTAGATCTTCTGGTCCTTAACCCATATTTTTGTAAAATTGCATTTGAGCGGGCGGTTTTTAATTTTATTTTTTATTTTTGTAATTATTTCATGTTCTTGGTTTGTTTTATTGTTTAGGCTTCATGATCTACAGAATAGCATGGGTGATTGTGTATTTCGTTCCTTAAGTGTAAGAAGGCTTTGCAGTGCTAAAGCATTGCGAAGCCTTCTTGTACTCAAGGGACAAATTTATCAATTTTATTAACTTGGGTAAAATATCAGACATAAACCATTTAACTTTTATTTGTTTAAGTTTGCATTGGCTATAAAGGAGAGCAATCGGCAGCCAAAAGGACCATGCGGGAGGGCTTGAGAAACAGATTTTTAACTTTTGTAGGCCTTACAGATATTAATTTTTCTCACCAAAACTCGTCTCCTTTGAAGCAAGGTAACCTTCGACATGGGCGATGCCATTTTAGACCTGAATGAACTGAAGATGTTAATGAATTCGTTCTGAAAGAAACTTGGCTCTTCTGTATATGAAACTTCTTAAGTTTTCAACTGATCGATCTTTAAACAGTGTCATTGGTTACTGTAAAATATACGCAAAAATTTACAGAAACTTTCACTTAATTTAAAAGGTAATTTTTAACAGTGTACTTGTCTGTTTCCCAAAAGAACTTCCAATAATATGAAGCTTCTGACATCATCTTGTTCCTCCGATGGGTATTAGTGCAGAGTGGTAGTCGAAAAGAACGTGTCCGTCTCGTGAATGCTGGAACGTTCTATCACCATACAGGTCATTTGTGAAAAACAGGAGCTTGAAAGTTTAAAAGCTTCACGCTAAAAACTAAAGTGTTAAAAACTACACATGAAGTGCTGTATATAACACTTACTAAGTGCTGAACTAGAACTTCGTTCAAGTGTAGATATCCCAGAACTTGACAGGTGTTACAATAATACCACTTGACAAGTCTAATGTCGCGACACTTAAAAGGAAACAACGCAGATGACGCGGATCAGGCTTGAACTCTCGAGCCTGATCCGCGTCATCTGCGTTGTGTCCTTTTAATTATGTACCTACCAAACGCAAATCAAATTATGGACGATTCTGGAAGAGCCACCAATGCTAGACACATGGGAAGTGCCATCCATTCAAGTTTCAGATGTCTGACGATTGTAATGTCTAAGTGCTTAAAGCATTGCACTTTGAGTGTTAAAATCATACCCTAAGAGTTAGAATGGGTTTAACACCTTGAAAGTGTCAGTTTTAACACTTTAGTTTTTAGTGTGTTTGATTCTGAAACTTTTGCAATCCCGACAAGGTTTTTCACTTTGGAGATAGAAAGATTTCGTTGTGATTTCTGCAGTTTTGTTCGGGATTATAATGGATCGGGGGATTTATTTATGAATTTATAGGGGTTTAATGGCACTTTCGACATCCAGGGTCATATCGTGTTGGACAATTTACGGTGGAGGAAGCCGGAGTTCCTGGAGAAAACCATCGAGCAACGGAGAGCAACTGTCAGACTCCCCAACGTACTAACTCCACACAAGCAGGGCTGGCATAGGTTGAAGACGAGCATCATCGACTTACAGTACACCTTAGTACACAACGCCAACACGCCCCCCCCCCCCACTCCGCGACCCCAGCGGGCAATCGCAATTAAGTGCCTTGCCCAAGAACACAATGCAGTTACCCCTGTCGGGGATCGAACCGTGGACCTTTCGGTTTGAAGTCCAATGTCGTAAACACTACGCCAACGTGCTCCAAGGATCTGGGTGTGTGATTGCAGAAAGTCAATGCGATGTTAATGCCTGATTGGACTATACGCGTTGACTTCATCATTGACTCCAAGACCGACTGGACAAAAGCAAAGCGCGTCTCTTGGGAAACATCTGGATCGAACAGCGATGCATTAACAGACTACTCGGCCTAAACAGATCATCAAGCAATTCTTAATTCTTTTAAAGTTTTTTGAAGGATACGTTACCAACAGGTAACGCAATTCTAGGAGTTGGGGGTCATACTAATCTTTTTCAAAGTTTGTCCAACAGTATTTTTTACCTTTTGCGTTCAATTTTTGCAACGTTTCTTTTACCACACAGATAAGTCAGAACGTTGTTTACGAGAGTTTTTTGTCACTGCATTCCGTTTCTTTCATCGTCTGTGTGTTTTTTTTTCTTGTTGTGTCAGTACTCTGAAGAAGGTCTTGGGCAGACAGAAAGCCTGGTCAAATTTTCTTTTTCTTCCTGTGCTGTTTGAACTTAATATACGAATATCTTTCGCTTCAGGCCATTGCTTCTCACAGATCCCGCAAACTTGAAACATATTTGTTTTATCCGAATATGGACCTTTATCTATTGACTAAAGTGAATTTTTTGATTTGATTGGGTGATAGATACGTGGTATGAGACCATATTCATTGAAACCCACGATACGTCCGCCCAGCCACTGACAAATTTCCCATACCCAGTGGAAGCCTCGTTCCGAAATCTACAAATTGTCCTTACCCCGTAGAAGACGCGTCATTCCAGTTTTACAGTGTCCATGTATTATATTTTAATTTTTTTCTCCAAAATATAGCTCATGACCCCTTATTGGAATGAGCTTGTCGAGTACCCTCCAATGTGGGGTTCATAAGCTATGTTTTTGAGACAAAAAAGAAAAAAAGAAATTCAATAATTTTTTTATACTAATCATATCGGCATATTTTCACAAAAACTCTTTTGCACAAAAATTCCACAGAAACCTGTATGGCTCAACAATGGAAGATAAAAGATCTCATGCTGTGTGTGTTCACACATGAAATAGATTGTACTTCTAAAACTGAAAGTCAATAGATAAATTCGTTACCCCGTGTCTGATCACGTGGTACGGGTTTTTACCTACCCGAAGCCAGCCGTATCCCATTCGGCCTTCGGCCTCATGGGATACGGCTGGCTTCGGGTGGCTTCGGGTAGGTAAAAACCCGTACCACGTGATCAGACATAAATAATAATAAAATAATCATTCAGTTTTTCAAGATAAAGACATTTGTGTTTGAAGATAGGATTCTCCCTGGAACTTTGGAATGAAAACTGCAATTTAGTAGTTTGTCACGATATACTGTGTTGGGCATTTATTGCACTTTCTGGTCTGTGTATAGTTTTGCCGGACATGCAAGAGATTTTGCCCAACTGAGCACTCCAAAGTGTGTGTATATTTTCGTCGGGCAAGCAAGGACGTCTGCTCAACTTGATATTTCATAATGCCCGTCGAAACCCATGATAGAGATATTTTTTTTATTGGAGGGAGGGGGTTGTCACACCCCCTCCCCACCCCACTCCAGAATAGACGCCCCTGACTGTGTGCGATTCGGTTTAGCAGACCCACTCGGTGCCTGTTAACAAAAAATATTTATAACTGATATTGTTTTTAAGCTCTATTCTGGAGGAAAGATAAGGGAATAGTAAAATTTGTGTGACAAACCTTGTCACGTTGAGGAATTAACTGGAGGAGCAACGACTGTCACACAATTTGAGAGAAAGTAATCAGTTATCGTTCAGTTGATTTCTTACCACCTTACTCTATCGTCAATAGTGTTGACCAGATATGACCGTTATGCATTGTTGTAACGGGTCATCAGCTTCTGTGCATAGACAAAAATAGAGGATCTCTAATAAGTCTGTACCAAGCTCTCTAAAATCGATCTGGGCAGAGGTTTACCGAGGCACAGTTGCATCTTAGTGAACGAGGTTCAGAAATTTCATGTCAAATCGTGACAAATCGCCCCCTGTGTTCCAATGTGTTCTATGTGCCAGTATGCACATAGAACACATTGGAACTCAGAAGACGAAATGTGATATTTTTTTCATTGCATGTGTAGCTTAACCTTTAACTGAACGTAACAGCTAAAGCTAGCTAGCGCTGTTCACAAAAAAAAAAAATCGCCATCCAAATTTAACATTTTTTTCAATTTTTGCCTCAAAAACATAGCTAATGACCCCTCATTGGGGTGAGCCAGTAGAATCTGTGTGTAGAAAATAGTGGTAGGAAGATATATACACAGTTTGTTTGTGTCGTATTATCACATCTTTGCGATTTTTGTACGAATGTATAAGAATAGCCACGAATTCAAATTGCCTTGATTGACCGCGATGTTTTGAAAAACTAGCTCTGATTCGGCTTTTCTCACGACCTTCAGACGTCCTACATACGACCTTGTACGGCTTATCACGACTGCGATAAGAATCTACTAAGATCGTCCAAGTCGATTCAATACGAATCGATACGACCTTGCACGGTTCTCGCAAGACACCGACACGAACTACTACGAAATAGTACGATGATGCAAGACAAAGCAAGAATCCGCGACAGTCAGAACAGAATGATTTCAGAGCCGCTGATTGCCGGGGTTTATATCCTTTTTGTTGGGAATCGTGATAAAAACGTGTGAGTTATTGGAACTTCCTACTGTATCTCACTGGATCTTACTGGAATCGTATCAAAATCGTCCAGAATCTTGGAAACCTCGTAAAGATTCATAGTGTGTCCGTACTAGTTCTTACTGGTATTGTGACAAATCTTGGTACGTCGTACTATAATCTTGAGAAAGTCGTGCGGAGTCTTGGCGGAGTCGTACGAATCTCGTAGTGCCGTCGAAGTAGATCTTAATAGATCTTACTAATTCTTAGTGAATCTTGCCGCAACCGTACTGGCCAAGTGCGCACGAACACGAACCAACACTGAAGAATACCCAAGAACACCCGTACGGTTTAGTACGGTCCAGTTCGACTTCGGTTCGACACAGTACGGAATTGAAAAATCGCACGATGAAGTACCAAAGTTTTAAACAGTTTAAACTTTTCCTATACCGATCAACCAAGAATACTGAAGAAAGATTACGAAGCAGTACGCGTGTCAGTACGGATATCCACGATTGCCCAAGATTTTTATGTCGTAAGAGAGCGTGTGAAAAATCGCAAAGATGTGACAGGGGCTTAACCTGGTGTATACTGTGTCCATGAGTTCCACAATAATAATAATAATAATAATAATAATAATAATAATAATAATAATAATAATAATAATAATAATAATAATAATAATTCTCTCGCCTTACACTGATTTTTCGCAGTACTCTGATGGGAATGACATAACGGAAAAAGTCAACATTATAATCGGGAGAGGTCTATGGTCTTCGTCAACCCCGTGTTATTCCTCCCCAACTCTCCCTCCTGACCTCCCAGCATCCAGTCCAAAACTGTTTGCTAATCCCCCCTTCGTGCTTCCTCGATCTCCCCGACTATAATGTTGACCTTTCCGTTATGTCATTCCTCATTTCCTTATCCCCGTGTTTTCGTCTCATTCTTATATTAATTTCCTCAAGAAGTCTTGTTCTACTTGGCAAATATTTAGATTGAAATGTTCCAAGTCTCCGCTACTCCTAAGTTGCACACTTGGCTTTTCTTTCTTCGCCTTTCACGATTCTCCTCTCACTTTGAACAACAATGCCCCCACCCCCACCCCGCAACGAGCCATCTAGGCACTCCTCAAAAGCGAACACATCGTTTTTAGCTCACCTGGCCAAAAAGGTCACGTGAGCTTTTGCTATCACTTGGCGTCCGTCGTCGTCCGTCGTCCGTAAACTTTTCACATTTTCATCTTCTTCTCTGGAACCGCTGAGCCGTCAGATGAAAAACATGGCCGCCAGAGGCATTCTTTGATTCTGGTTGGCGGATTTTCAAAAATATTCTCCTCTGAAACAGCAAGGCCAAATATTTTGATACTTCACACAAATGATGACTGGGACCCCCGCTAGCAACGATCCTCATTTAATGTTGATCGGGTTGCAAACATGGCCGCAATTGCGGCTTATATTTACTATAGAAACCATATGGGAAATCACATTTTCAACTTCTTCTCTGGAACAACTGAGCCAACATGAACCAAACCTGACAGGGATAGTCTATGGGAGGCTCTCTACTAACACTCCTCATTTTGCTACCGTGCATCGAAAAACATGGCTGCCAGAAGCATTTGATTATGATTTGCGTGTTTTGAAAAATCTTCTTCTCTGAAACCACTGGGCCAAATGTTTTGAAACTTTTCATGGTTGATGACTGAGACACCCTCTACCAACGATCCTCATTTAATGTTTGATCAGGTTGCAAACATGGCCGCAATTGGTGCTTACAGTTACTATAGAAACACTATGGGGAATCACATTTTCATCTTCTTCTCAGGAACTACTAGGCCGACGTGAACCAAACCTGGAAGGAATAGTCTTTGGGAGGTCTTCTACAAACACACCTCATTTTGTTACCGTGCATCGAAAAGCATGGCTGCCAGATGCATTCTTTGATTCTGATTGGTGGATTTTGAAAAATATTCTCCTCTGAAACCACACGGCCAAATGTTTTGAAACTTTGCATGGTTGATGACTGGGACACCGTCTACCAACGATCCCCATTTAATGTTGATCAGATTCCAAACATGGCCGCTATTGCGGCTTACAGTTACTATAGAAACCCTATGAGAAATCACATTTTCATCTTCTTGTTCTGGAACTACTGAGCCAACGTGAACCAAACTTCGCAGGAATGGCCTATGGGAGGTTCTCTACAAACGACCCTCCTTTTGTTCCGGTTGATTGGAAAACATGGCCACCAGAGGTATTCTCTTATTCTCTTATTCTGAATGGTGGATTTTGAAAAAAATCTTCCCCTCTGAAACCACAAGGCCAACTTCACATGGCCGATCACTGGGACCCCCTCTTCAAACGATCCTCGTTTGATGTTGATTGAGTTGCAAACATGGACGCCGGTTGCGGCTTATAGTTACCACAGAAACCCTATGGGAAATCACATTTTCCTCTTCTTCTCTGAGCTGATGTGAACCAAAACTTGAAAGGAATGGTCTATGCGAGGATGGAAATACGTGGTCTCCAATGCTTAACCCAATGGCTATCCTGTTTGCATGAAGATCGATACTGTCAGCAAAATACTTGTTTTTTGAGAATGTGGTAAGGGTTGGTTCCAGTCTTTTCCACTGAGAACTGGGAAAAACCACAAAAATATTGTGTACACAGTACAAGTCAAAATATGTTGTAGCATAACTACAATAAACTAGGTATACTGCTGCTCCTGCACTGATAAGATCAGAATCTGACATCATTTTCTGGAAAGCTCTCAGTAAGAACTTTCCAGAAAATGATGTCAGCTTCTGATCGTATCAGTGTAGGAAGAGAAAGATACATAGATTATAGTGGTTATCCTACAACTTATTTTGACTTGTACTGTAAACATGTTTGCAGCTATAATTAAGTTAATATTACTCTCAAGATTCTTATCAGAAATGCTGATTGATGACAGGTGTTTGGAAAGCATGGAGATTTTTGTTTATTTTGTATAGAGCTGACCAGTCAATTATGATATCATTTAAGATATGACAAATTATTTGAATAAAATGTTGTGTTTCCTGTAACCCTTTAATTAGCAAAGCTTTTTAAAAGAGAGTGCTGTCTGAAAAGATTGTAATTTTCAAAATATTCTTTAACCTTCGTTTTAAACAGAACTCATAAATCTGTGGATTTTCAAGAAATCTTCTTTGAAACTACAAGGCTAAATTTTTTGAAACTTCAAGTAACTGTTGACAGGAACACCCTCTACCAACGATCCTCATTTAATGCTGATGGAGTTGTAAACATGGCTGCAATTGTGGCTTATAGTTACTATAGAAACCCTATGGGAAATAACATTTTCATCTGCTTCTCTGGAACTACTGAGCCGATGTGAACCAAATGTGACAAGAATAGTCTATGGTAGGTACTCTACCAACAATCCTCATTTTGTTCCCGTGGGATGGAAAACATGGCCGCCAGAGGCATTCTTTGATTCTGATTGGTGGAGTTTCAAAAATCTTCTCCTCTGAAAACCACAAAGCCAAATGTTTTGAAACTTCACATGCTTGATGACGGGGATACCCTCTACCAATGAGTCTCATTTAATCTTGACCGGGTTGCAAATATGGCTGAAGTTATGGCTTATAATTTCTATTGAAACCCTATGGGAAATCACATTTTCATCTTCTTCTCTGGAACGACTGAGCCAATGTGAACCAAACCTGGCCGGCGTAGTCTGTGAGAGGTCAATGGGAGGTTCTCCACAACTGTTACTCATTTTTTTCCTCTTGGATGAAAAACATGGCCGCCAGAGGCATTCTTTGATTCTGATTAGTCGATTTTGAAAACTCTTCTCCTCTGAAACTACAAGGTCAATGTTTTGAAATTTCACATGATTGATGACTGCAACACCTTCTACCAATGATCCTCGTGTAATGTTGATGTTATGTTGCAAACATGGCCACAATTGTGGCTCATAGTTACCATGGGAATCCTATGGGAAATCACATTTTTGTATGTAGTTCTGCCAGGTGAGCGATTACAGGCTCTTCAGAGCCGCTAGTTTAGATACCCCGTCTAAAAAGCTCCCCTCCAGGTCTCCATTTTCTAATACCATATTTGAGGGCCCTTCACCTGATAAAACTGCTCCCCTCCTTCTGTCCCCTTCTAATTCTTCAATCTCAATAGAGTAATTCTCTATTAGCACCAGAGCCAGTCATCTCCATCCTGTCTGATGGTTAGAGTCCCATACTTAGTTAAACGTAGGTTTACATCATCTGCTGTTTGGAAGGTTTACCGGGTAATTCAGGTATAATACTTTCCCCATATCTATTCTGTCTTTAACTGGCAACATCAGCCCGAGTTCTCCCCGGCCGCTTCCAATGCGGCACCGTTAGTTGAGTTAGTTATCCACCGACATGCTAGTTCCTCATCCCCGTTTGATTCAAAGAGATCACATCCGTTCAATGCGTTATTCTTGATAATTCCACCCACTCCCAAATTGATTTTTTCCAACAAGTACCTTGTTAAGGGTATTCCCTTGTGTGACAGCTATTCCAAATGCAAAACAAAGAACTTTACTCTCTACGGATATGCAGTTTACTCAATCCGTATATATCATATTAGGTCAATACCAATCTTTGGCTGATAATGCAATGGTACAGTAAGGCTGCCGTGCACTGGTTACTTTCAGTGGGCTGTATTTTCACGGACGCTATAATATTAGATTGCAAACACTAAGTATAGGAATAATCATCAAAAATGTAATTAATGAAGCATCAGGTTACAACCCGGTGCATCATTAATTAAACTTTTGATGGTATACGCTTGCGTGGACATCACTTCCCACGAGTGGATTACGACCAGTCCACGGCGTCTGTACTGTATTTGCATTAAGGAAGCGACTATTTCAAGAAAGCTTCACAATTTATTCGCGTTGTTGTAAATGCTTATCTTGATGTTTCCTTATTTACGCTGATTGTGCATTCAGTATCAATCAATTACCGAATGTCAAGTATCTTTTTGTTTGGAGCACTAAGTGAATTGGTAAAGAAAATTACGTTATACCGAGGATAGCATTACCCAAGGGGGAAAACTTTTAAACAAAATGATAATTGCAGAAAAAAATGACAACGAAGGTCAATGTGTCAACAAAAAGCAACGTTTATCGTCTTGGCGTGAGCAGGTTCAGAAGATTTAGATTCTACGCAGAAAACAGGCACCATCGAAGAGTAGTTGTCAATTGTTAACCCTTTAAACCATCGTTTCCTGGAATAGTATCGCCTTTGTGTGCACTTACAGTGAGATGCGTTAGTCCAATATCAGTATACAGGGAGGGTAAAATAATAACTGCCGTCTGCAGCCGTCTAGTTGCTGACTGCAGTTATTATTTTATCATCAATGCCCCGTGTATAGACCTCTTATAATAAGACAAAAATGGGACGAAATTATGCCTTGGACTGAAAAATCGGTCTTACGAGTTCAAAGGGTTAAGATTTGCTATACCCGACGACTATCTTCATTAACGTAATTACTCATACTTTCTATCTACAAAGGGAAAGTACAATTGAGAAACGAACCAGCAACTGAAAGGCTACAGTCTATTTTAATAAAGCTATAGAAGTAATCCAATTTTTATGTACCAGTGATTATGGCTGATGGGTCGCGGCTTGTTAGGTTCTGAGATTCAGTTTGTACATGCCGATAAAGGAATGCAATGAGAATATAATGCTTGCATAACATGCGAACATACATATAGAATAAAATACAGAAAGGGTGGATTTAGACAGAAGCACCCATAGAGTAGAGTTTCAACCCAGAGAAGCCTACTTTCAGCGAATGCATTTTCACGTTGAATCAGGTGTGTCTGTGGGGGTTGGGGTTAGGGGAGTCTGGGGAAGTATTTGCTGAAAACGGACTTTTACTTCCTAGAACTATCTCGGGTAAACCTCAGTCCACGTATGGCTTAACAATATACCATTCTCAGTTATTCAAGATACGTTAAAAGTCAGCCCACATCAAATAGGTTTAGTGAATATGAACCCAGTTGGGTTTTCTCAGTATGTGTAATCATGCATATTTCTGACATTTTAAATCAACTAGGGTCTGTCCACGAAGTAAACGAATATCGAGGAACTTGTGGTATGTTGCTGAGGACTGTACTCGATACCGAAAAAGTTAAGTGTGAGTTATGAGATGCGACCATCAATTATTGGATCTTTATTACTTTCCAAAGTGTTTACTCGTATTTCCGGGTTTGATTATAAACGATAACTTCACAAGTGAATTATGCAATCAACAATTTCAACGATTGTGTCATGTATCCGTGCGCGCAAACGAAGACGCTTTGCTGTGGGTGTAATGGTCTCAAAAACAAAGGTTTTGACCCCTCATTGGAACGAGCTCGACGAGCTCGTTCCAATGAGGGGTCATAACCTATGTTTTAGAGACAAAAAAAGAAACAATAATGAAAATTAATTTGCGAGTTTTGAGAATAGCGCTGGCCGTTGTTTGCCGTTACGTTAGGTAAAGGGTTAAATAATATTATTATCGTTAATAATGAAAAGTAATAAACAGAGTAATCGAAAAGTAATAAACAGAGGGAGGCAGTTAGGAGTTCAGGGGTAACCATGGCCTTCTCGTCCGTGAACCGCGACAAATCAGCGGCTGGCCATAGTGTTATTATAGAGTAATCGCGTGACTGGACTGGTTACGTGAAATAATTCATTCGAGGCGAAGGACTATATTGTAAAACACTCGTGCGCATTCGCGCACTCGTGTTTGTACAACGTCCCTCACCTCTCATGAATTATTTCACGTAACCAGTCCAGTCAAGCGATTACTCTCTATCTCTCATAAAATAAATCCGTACATACGCTGTTATTTACTGCGAGACAATAAACCAGTCAATACATGAAGTGGAAACTTACATTTTGTACACATTATAGCCGAGAGTGTATAAATATCAATATTCTGTTATGGTTGTCATTATATTTCTGATATATATCATTACTCAAGAGCACTTTGAGTCAATAATACTTAATAATACATTCATACTCTAACATACCTACTCTATCAAGATTGATAATCAATATAGATGTTTCACTTCCGGTTCGACGTAAGTGACCTATCAAAAGCTTTGTGCTGGCTGATTGTTGTCAAATGTAATGTAAAACTTAAATGAAGCATGTTGCCGAAATAAACACTACAAGCAACAGGGTGTCGCCATCCACAATACAGTAAAGTCACCCCTGATATTCCGGGAGGTCTATGGGACGCTGCTTGGCGTACACGCCGAAACACTTGGAAAGAGGAAAGACATGTTATCTTGACCACTTTCGGTGGTCCGAAAATGTTGAATCTTAATGGTATCTTAGTAGGGCCGGCGATGGAAATGTCGGGTCCTGGATCAATTATATTACGTGTCCCGGATTCTTTAATAATCTCTAGCACATGTTGTCGAACATGGTGTCAAATCTCGTAGCTGTGAGAGGGATAGTATAAGAGCAGACAATCGGGGACATGACGGTCATCTGCTACTACTACAATTCAAATTCGGAGAATTTTCAGGGGTTTCAGACACTGGTAACTTTTTCGATTGTGAATAGCAAAACTGCAAAGCTGCGAAGCAGATTCAGTGTCCCCATGGTGACCTTAAATGATTGTCTGTAGATGGCAGATGGGTTGTATTTCAATCCGAAGGGTGATTTATGTTGCTAGATCTGGGTCAGGCGGGGCGCACGAATCCAATGGACTACTTACTACCCAGCGACCACCCACTAAACTATTCTACTCTGACGGCTGTCAAATACTGCTTGTACACCTTCGAAATTAACTTTCTGTCCAGATATTACTAGCCGTTCTATGAGAAAATAAGGAGCGCAAGAAAATCTTTAGTCACTGGACCCTCAACACGGAGATCCATTGGCTAGAACTTTACTTGATTTTCATGCTTTTTTCCACAGAATCCCAGACCGATTGTCTGATCAGAACCCTCTACTAATTTTATTGTAGGAATCCAGCCACTAGGATCTCCACGCTGATTCCAGCAAAGTGTTGTAAGGTACGGATGTAACAACAAAAAATCGGAATGGCGATTTCAGAGTACTATCACCAGTAAACAAATAGATGAATTAACACATTAAGATGTTTTCACTCATACAATCCATTACAATGCCCACTTGATTAATACAAGAGTCTACGATTCTACATGTTATATTCACATCTACCAATGTTGATTTTAATATTGTTACTTGGAAATTGTGCATATAAAAGCATGTTAACAACTGTAAATTCGGTAATTCGGATAACCGATTTCAAGAACGTTGGGCGGAGAATTTGGTAACCGCTCCTGTCAACACTTTGTATTAATACATTTGTTACATGGTGTAAAGACTTCTCGGCTCAGTAGTTTGTGAAGTGGGATCCCCGGTACGAAATATCTTCGCGACCAGTTCCACTGGTCATAGTACATTGCTGGTGAGGCATTATTTGGCCGATTTGTTTTATGAAAGACGAGTAGAAATATCCGGCATTCACGATAAGTCGGATGTGAGTCCACAGATCGAGTGAACAAACAAAAATTCGTTTGCAAATATCCGGACCCCAAACAAGGCTCTAAACGTTACTATGTTTCTGGGTCTATGTCCTTCGTCGTGCAAATATGGAAAGACATCCAACGTATGTTATTCATTAGAGTGACACATTTCTCTTTTTCTGCTGTCATGTAGCTGATAGTAATGGTATTCCTGTCAGAAATTCACTATCTAAATCATAAGCCTTACATACCGCCACATTGTTTAAACGAAATGAGAAAAAAAAAAAAAACGAGTGCAACGAAATTTGCATTCAAAGTATTATTCTCTGCGAATCATTGAGATAACCTGTCGGAGTTTAAAACATAGTAGGCGTACCTTTCCCTGAATTCTTTTTTTTTTAGTTTTTTATTGACACATACTCAGATTTTGCAACAGTATACGTTGTGGAATGGACTTCCGTATTTGATAATGGCATTAAAATGATAGATTCTCTACTACAGCAGTAGCCAGCATGCTAACGTGTAAACTATCGAGGCAGTGCTGCCTTAACCCTTCACCCAACGAATCGCCCGCATCCGCCAGCGTAATATGCAAATTGAGCAGCTGAAAAAATATTAGTTTTCGAAATATTTCAACAAAACCATATCATGTGACCCCTCTTTGGAACGAGCTCGTTCCAAAGAGGGGTCACATGATATGGTTTTGTTGAAATTTTTTGAAAAAAAAATGATATTTAAAATAATAAATTTTGATATCATCTGCGTAGGGTAAAGGGTTAATGGATGCACTTTACATTACGGTCGACGTGGACTAGTCCCCTTCTACGGATGGGAATGTTTCCATGGGCCCAATAATATTAGATTCCTACCACAAATTATCCGAATAATCATCAACAATTTAATTAATGAAGCACCGGGTACTACCCGGTGATTCATTAATTAAAATTAAAATTTTGGTCATAATGATTTTTATTACCTGGTAAACGCATGCGTGGACACCACTGCCCACACGTGGATCAAGACCACTCCACGGCGGCTGTGTGTGCAAGGTCGGAAATATGTTTGATGCAGAGGTTATGTTGTCATATTTACATGCAGTTTACTTGTATAAAAATTATTCTGACGCGTATGTTCTCTATGTCTAGATGCGTTTCCTTTTTCTTTTGAAATGACATTTTGCTCTTTTTCTGCCACTTAATTTATATCTCTGTGCCATTGAGCCTTTACCGTCCAGAATATTATTTCGTTCGTTAAGTGACATGTTATTGAAGTTCCCGATAGTAGTTTAACGTCTGTTGTGTCTTGCTTGTCTTTCCTTTCGTGACCATAACGTAAAACTCCCATACGCATTTTTTGTCTAACAATAAGTATGTATTTGTGCTCGGTCCGTAATTACTCGAATCTAGGGTGTATCAGCGGTCACCGATACAAACACTGTATCTTGCAAATCATTATTCAACCGCGTGCTTGGTTACGATTTGTTTACGTTACTATTTATAGAACATTTCAATCTTTCGAACCCCGTTTTTTTTTTTGTCAGGGCCCGTGTACGTGTCTATATACATAGAAAGAGAGATAGAGAGAGAGGGGTGGGGGTGGGGGGTGGGGGTGGGAGAGAGAACACTTCTCAAAAGTATCAATATTATGGAACCACGTTGCTTTTATTCTTTTGTATTTGAAGAACTAGAAATATTCAAGCTGGAACAACACTCTGTTATACGAAAGTTTATCCGAGGATCACAGCAGTTCAAGGCAGCCGCATACAGTTTTAACCGAAACGGCAAACATTTTGATGAGTCTGAAAATGAAATCTCAAATTAAAATGCTAGTTAACCATTTACGCAAGGCACGCGATATCACAGTTTAGTATTTTAATTATGTTTTGCAATTTTCCAAAAATTTCAACAATACCATATCATGTGACCCCTCGTTAGAAGGAGCTCGTCGAGCTCGTTCCAATGAGCGGTCACATGATAAGGTTTTGTTGAAGTTTTTGAAACAATATGCGTTTTCACCTCTCAGATTGTAAATTACGTGGGAAGATGTGACCGATTCGTTAGGCAAAATCGTTAACCTTTTACCCAACGCAGACGATTTCAAAATTTATTATTTTAAAAATCATTTTTAAAAATTTTTCAAAAAATTTCAACAAAACCATATCTTATGCCCCCTCTTTGGAACGAGCTTGACGAGCTCGTTCCAAAGAGGGGTCACATGATAAGGTTTTGTTGAGATTTTTCGAAATATAATATTTTTTCAGCTGCTGAATTTGCATATTACATATTATGCGGGCGGATGCGGGCGATTTGTTAGGTAAAATCGTTAATCAATCTTTTTACAACTGTGAATTTTTAGATGAATCTCATCAAATTGTAAGACATCTGTCATCACCGCTGGGAGCGCGGTGGCTCAGTCGGTAGAGGTGCAGGCTGCAAACCGAGAGGCCCTTGGTTCGAATCCCATCTGCGGCAACCGCGTTGTGTCCTTGGGCAAGACACTTCATCTCCATTGCCCGTGTGGGGGCACGGTGGAGTTGTGTACTAAGGTGCACTGCACGTCGATGGTGCACTTGTCTTCAGCCAATGCTAACCCTGCTTGTGTGGAGTTAGTACGTTGGGGAGCTGACAGTTGCTCGCCGTTGCTCGGTGGTTCTCTCCGGGTACTCCGGCTTCCTCCACCCGTAAAACTGTCACGGTCATGATTAGCCATTGTGTATAAATATGTGACCTTAAACACCAATAAATAAATAAATAAATAAATAAATAAATATATCATCACCGCTGTATCAGCGCCCCGCTCTTGTTTCTGAAGCTATATTTCGACTCGACGAGATATGGCCTTAAAAACAAGATCTCGACTCTGACAACATTTTGTACACAAACATTATGATGATAATATATATCAACAAAGACGAACAATTTAGCAGCAAACAATAACAGACTCGTTTGTGAATTATTTTCAAGAACAAGGAGCACATTGATCGTTAAATATTTCGATCATTTAATTTCCAAATTGCACTTTGGAATTATCATGATGGATATATTTGGACAATGCAGTTTCCAGTTTGTTATTTATGGTAAACGAAATGGTTCAGTCGATCTTAATACAATATGAGTTGGCGTTGCGTGCAGTGTGCTAACTGGTTAGTTGATCATGCAGTTTGTCTCTACTCTCCGAGATCTTTACTGAATGATCACCTCCAATGACACAATTTACAGTGGTCTGGGCCCACTACTATAAAACTTTTATAATTGTATTTTCTAGAATTGTATTTTCTAGTTATGAATTTAAATGGGTTGAAATGAACCAATAGCATTTTCAAAGATATGGCAATTTGCCAGTTGGCAAATTGCCGTATCTTTTAAAGTGCTAGTGATTCATTTTGGTCAGTTATATTAATAGATTGAAAATACAATTCTAGAAAATACAATTGTAAAAGTTTATAGTATTGACTCCTGGTCAGACGGTCAGCCAAGACACCTTATAGTACTTCATGATAACGGTAGACCGTCACGAAAACAATTATTACCTGGCGCTATTAACTTTGCGTCATGCAGGAGACGGTAATTGTTTTTCGTGTTTCTCTTTGTTTTTTTTTTTATTCTTATTTTAAAAAACAAATTCTGGAAGGAATGATCAGATCCGTTGCAATCCTGTTTGTGGAAGTGGTCCAACAAGCTAGGCAATGGCTGCCTCAATGATTGTGAAATTGCATTTATCTAGCTAACTCTTATTTTTTAAATCTGCGTAACTCAGAGGCTCATTGATTAGAGAATTGCACTTTAAACCGATAGACAGACCATTTCATCCTGATCCGCGTCATCGGCGCTGTGTCCCTGGGCGATACACTTAATCCCAACTACCCGTGTGAACGTACGGTTGCCCTTGTACGGACGGAATCGTACTACACATCGATAGCGCACCTGCCTTCAACCGTAAGCTAGAAAATCTGACAAATGCTGGTCGATGATTTTCTCTGGGTTTTCCGGCGTCCTCCACCTGTAAAGTTGTGCCCGTCGCCGTTGAATGTGTCGTTATCCCCAATAAACAAACAAACTAGTCAACTCTTAAGATTCTGGGCAATTTTACGGTCTTTCAGTCTCGCTATTTAATTATTGGTGTTTTAAGGTCACATATTTCTGCATAATGGCTAATCATGACCATGACAGTTTTACGGGTGGAGGAAGCCGGAGTACCCGGAGAGAACCACCGAGCAACGGCGAGCAACTGTCAGCCCCCCAACATACTAACTCCACACAAGCAGGGTTAGCATTGGTTGAAGACAGGTGCACCATCGACGTGCAGTACACCTTAGAGCACAGCGTCACCGTGCCCCCACATGGGCAATGGGGGTGAAGTGTCTTGCCCAAGGACACAACGCGGTTGCCGCAGGTGGGATTCGAATCGAGGACCTCTCGGCTAGCAGCCTGCACCTGTACCTACTGAGCCACCGCCCCCCCCCCCTTCAGTCTCGTTAACTCCAATAAACAAACAAACTAGTTAACACTTAAGATTCTGGGCCATTTTCACGGACTTTCAGTCTGCTGGCTTAGTGATTTCTTGTCAAGTCTTGGTTGCCTCTGGTTGCGGCCAAGACTTCAGTAGAAAACATAACCAAGGTAATTTGATGAGTGTCAGTGGGACATATTTTATTGATTGTATGTTTAAGTACTCACCCTGAGGCGAATATCTGCTTGTTTGTTTATTTGAGTTTAACAACAACTTCAACACCATGAATCACACTGTGTCGGACAGTTTTAAGGGTTGAAGCCGGAGAAACCCGACAAGAACCACAAAAGCAGCGGCGAGCAACTGCGTGCAACTCCGAGACTCTCTAACTTACCAAATTTGTACGAGCAGAGGCAGCAGCGGTTGAAAGGCAAGTACACCATCGAAGGGCAGTACACTTTAGTACACAGAGTCTCCGAGCTCTCACATGGGCTGTCGTGATTAAATGTCATGCCTAAGGACACAACACATTTTCCGCTGGTTAGGATCAAACCATCGAGATTTTGATTCCTTTCGATTTAATGTCCAGCGCTCTAACCACTGAGCCAACGCGCTCCACCTGAGGCCACATAGTTTGTTGACGTCTGGTGCATGCAATTTATTCCGTGGATAGTCCACTGGAGTTGCCAGCAGTCAATGGGTTTGGGGCACATTTCAATCATTTATTCCTATCATCGGATAGTTTGGGTAGAATGCATTATAGATTAGATTTCGTTTTCGTGAGAAACGTGCACAAATAAATAAGTTGTCAATTGAATGCAATTTGTTATTCCGCTACAGTCAATTTCATTTCCTCCCAGATAGAGTTATAATTTGCTTTCTTTATTTGGAAACATTTCCCTGTTGCGTCTCGATAGAAGCTTTATTTCAAAACAGAATCTTTACCAACGATGCCATCAAGTACATACAAACCATCAAGAGGGACAAACATGTTCTTTCTCTACGAAAATATTGTTACACAACAAGAGAGATAGCGCACACAGAAACAAACAGAGAAGCGGAAATGGCATTATTTGTGATTGAACAAAATAAACGTTTGGAGCTTAGTCAGCATAATAAGGACCTTCGCTCTTCCGATCTCATTTATATTGCTTCGTAGAAATCGAATGCTTCAAGCGCTATGCATATAATAGGATCCTGCGAAGTTTCGGAATTCGATTCGATTCGATTCGAAAAATGCCTCGATGATCCAATTCGATTCGAGTAGAGCTGACTCGGGAAATTCGAATCGTGGAGAAGTTCTCAAATTCATACCAAGTGTCTCCTCTTGAACTCTTCTTCTATCTGCGGCACCAGACGCCTAGCGAAACTGGACCAGCGCCATAGACCACTCGACTACCGACAAGCCCCAAATAAAGGCATGCTAGCAGGTCGAGCGTCCATGGAACTGGCACAGTCCACACGAAATTACTCGGTATCCCCCAGAATTAGTTGTTTACAATGAATTATACCATGTAATGCATATGAAATCAGTAAGAATCAATCTCCTTTTCAAATTTCCTGCTTAAGGTACAGAATACAGAATTCGGCACTTCTGTTATGCATTTTTAGGATGAAGTGTACTCTCATCAAGGCAGTGCCTTTTTGGGCTTGTCGGTAGTCGAGTGGTCTATGGCGCTGGTCCAGTTTCGCTAGGCGATTGGTGCCGGAGAAGTGTACTCTCATCAAGGCAGTGGTTCGATCCCCATCGGCGTCAGAGTCTTTCATCCTAAAAAATGCATAACAGAAGTGCCGAATTCTGTATTCTGTACCTTAAGCAGGACATTTGAAAAAGAGATTGATTCTCACTGATTTCATATGCATTGTAAACAACTAATTCTGGGGGATACCGAGTAATTTCGTGTGGACTGTGCCAGTTCCATGGACGCTCGATCTGCTAGCATGCCTTTTTGGGGGCTTGTCGGTAGTCGAGTGGTCAATGAATTATACCATGTAATGCAGATGAAATCAGTGAGAATCAATCTCCTTTTCAAATTTCCTGCTTAAGGTACAGAATACAGAATTCGGCACTTCTGTTATGCATTTTTAGGATGAAGTGTACTCTCATCAAGGCAGTGGTTCGATCCCCATCGGCGTCAGAGTCTTTCATCCTAAACAATGCATAACAGAAGTGCCGAATTCTGTATTCTGTACCTTAAGCAGGACATTTGAAAAAGAGATTGATTCTCACTGATTTCATCTGCATTACATGGTATAATTCATTGTAAACAACTGATTCTGGGGGATACCGAGTAATTTCGTGTGGACTGTGCCAGTTCCATGGACGCTCGATCTGCTAGCAAGCCTCTTTTGGGCTTGTCGGTAGTCGAGTGGTCTATGTCGCTGGTCCAGTTTCGCTAGGCGATTGGTGCCGCAGAAGTGTACTCTCATCAAGGCAGTGGTTCGATCCCCATCTGCGTCAGAGTCTTTCATCCTAAAAAATGCATAACAGAAGTGCCGACTTCTGTATTCTGTACCTTAAGCAGGAAATTTGAAAAAGAGATTGATTCTCACTGATTTCATCTGCTTTACATGGTATAATTCATTATATATATGTATATATCATTTCGTGCTCCAATTATGGATATTCCAATCAATCAACATTTATTTCGTCTTGGAAGCATCAAGATTTTAACATAATTGGAGGAACTACGCGGATTACTCATAAAACTACAGCAGCGAGGAGTTTTCGTTCATAATTATTTAGTTTACAAACATGTCTAACAATATTGTAATGTCATTAAACATTCGATCAAATCAATCCTCGATTGAGAAACATTTCTTACGTTGATTCGAAGAAAATTAATGTTGATGAAATTTTTATATTCAATCTTCTGGAATATTTCATACAATTCAATCTACAACACATGCGATGTACTAGTTAAGGGCTATTATTGTTCCAGACCATGGCGTAGAATTCCTTACATAATTTGATTGGTAGTTTGGGAGCTTGCCCTCTCGCCGGTATATATGTGTGATGAGCAGTAATGGTGCCCGGATTTCTTATTAATGTGGGTGGTAGCGGCCATCACATGTACAACTCGTCTTCTAAAGTCCATAGTTGGCGAAATCTGCTCGAAAAACATTCTACCCGTACTAGCAGTGATACTTTACTGGGGGAAAATGGGGAACGCCGCTCCACTACCTTTCTGTGTGGGAGAGCCTACAATTCCAATACTCGAGATGGCTTGATCTTCACTAATATTTAACACATCAAGAACTCAACCACCGCGCTAGCCGTATTTAACTCATTTTAGCCGTGCACAGCTCACAGCTCCGCACAGATAACAACGGCCACTTCTTTAAAAGATTTGTGAGTACTAAATATTCCAAATTTTCCCAGAGGTGGACCCACAGACCCCACCCCCTTTACTACTAAGACAGTGGAAACCCTCTTCCAATGACGCCTCCCGCGTTGCCCATCGAATACGCGTCGAGCGCCCGTTCTGAACGGGCGTTCGACGTGTCGAGATGGCCAACTCATGCCGTCCCCTACGTCCTAATTCCAGAAAGCATCACTGCCTGCTAATATCACTATTACTTGGTATGTGGTGGATCACTGGCTAGTGTGTCGAACTTCAAATCAAGTGCACTGAGTTCCAGTTTATCACATGCTACGGATCTATTGACAAGATAGTGAACCATTCCTGCCCGATTGGGGGTACAGTAGTTGTGTACTCTGTTGAAGCGGAAAACACTCTGCTGTAACAGTGCTTTCAACCACTGATCGACCATAAAATTCACTTCTCATAAATTAGTAAGTTGAAAAGCCTGACGTTTATTTGTAGCTTTTCGCTAATAATCTGGACACTCCTACTTCCGCTACCATTGAAACCGTCCAACACAATATGAACCTGACTACATAAAAAGTCCCAACTACCCAACAACAACAAATATTAAAAATTCACGAACAACCATCGTGCCATAGCATACACACGCTGGTAGACACATTCACTCTACAAGTAGTCTTTGTCAAAATATAGTGAGTGCTCGTGCAGAAAAGCCTTCATATTACGACGTTCTTTCAAATACAGTTACTCAACAAAAAAAACGTTCATGAAGGCAAGCTAACCAAAAAATAAATAACACTCGTACCGATGAATAGCAAGGGCTACGATCGTCCTTTTTTCCATTACTTCCGAAATGTTTCACGTGTAAGTTTTTATGCTACGCGAACGGCTTAAAGTGTGTTAATAGTATCAGAACAAGGTTGAAACTATATAAATGTACTAAAGGTGTTTGAATCGACACCGACTCTTCAAAATTGTTTCAACTCGGTAACAAATGTATTTAAACCTAGTGTAATATTTTTCTTTAATCTGACTAAAGTTTTGAAACGCGAATGAAACGACTTAACTGAGAAGTAAACCGATTTACATAGTTAATACTGGTTACACCACAGTCGTACCCAGTGCGAAACTTGTACAGCGTCACCCATCCACCAGCGCAGCCAAATTTTATGAGTACCGTTGTAGCAATGTAACTTGCGATTTCTGCACCGGAATAGTCATGCTACATGCGGCACACACGCCATAATGATACGCATGATATGATAATTGGGTAATTTGGTCAGATAAGAAGTGATTTCACGTAATTTGTTTCGCGTTGTTTCCGATTCCGTTCGAGGTTCGATTCGAGATTCGATCCGGCTCGTACGGCACTATTCTAGACCTACGTGGATCAATATGGAACAATAAAAACATTAAATAACACTGCGCAACATGTTGTACGCTCAATATGTAGAAAACAATGATTGCCAAATGAATGGTGGCTGCTTCTTTGTGTCTTTCGAATATCTTTTGTGTAATCAAGATTTGGCCAAAATGTTTTTTTCATTCCACATTTCAAGCCTGAAAAGTTCTCCGGTCCCTCTCATTTCCCATTTCCAATAGTCTGTGCTTGCTCGTTTAAACCGGTTCAAGAAATTAAAACCCATTAGGAAGGGAGACAACTTGTTTCCAGAAGTGTTTGGCGTTGCTGTTGACCTTGTAGATGTTCCTAAAATTGGAAACGTTTTGTGCCAGTTTACAAACTTAGGTAGAGTTGACCTACATTTTAGGCTCGGCTGCATACATGAACAGTAGTATTCCACTGTTGGCTGTCCTACTAAGACAAGTTACTGATCATTTCCGCTTCAATAATTTTCTGACATGTGGCGAGCAACCCAATTTACTAATTTGTGAAACTAATAATATATCCTTACGTCCACAAAATTGCGTAGTCTTGGCCCAACAAGACAAAGGAATACCGAGCAAGACCTTAGAGAGCGTTAGGCTTTGTTAGTAGTACTCCACTTCGTCATTTTTATGAGAGTACTGCTGCTGTTAGTGTGGTGATGGCGGGAAATAATTTACTTTTCAAGTTTTGCATAGCAAATTGCCTTACGGTAAATAGAAATGCATCTCCTTTTCTAAAGATTGTATTGCAATTTTTTCAATCCTCAGAAATTAGCCAAAGAAATTCTTCGGTTAGATAGATGTACTGGCCTTCTAAGAAATATGGCATAGCGACGCATATTTTTTTTTAATAGTTTCAACCTGTATGAACGCGTATGAAACGTTCTCCACTTTGCGCAACAGCTTCGTTTCGCTAACGTATCTGACATGACATTGTCTTGAGGTTTGGACCATTGGTGGTATATCGTCCCTTGAGTGCAACAAGGTGCAATCTGCAATTCTGCTGCAATACATATGGAGCGCTGTTGCACCTAACGGACGATATATTATCCATGGAATTTGAGATTTCAGTCAAAATTGTTTTCACAGTGTTACTACCAAGAGTAGATATTGTTAACATCCGTAACTGACCCCAATATGTAAGTGGAAAGTGACTCAGCCAGGCTCACGTTTCTCACATCCACTGAAAGATCAATGACAGGTTACTGGTCAATTGTCCAATCAAAATCGGTTTAATAACGCGATCTTGACTCGAGCCTCAAATACAACTAAACAGTTTGGCCCATTTGGGGGAGGGGGGATTTTTGTTTAAATTCCTCCATCATCATGCGACCGGGGAAACTGAATGACGAACGACTGATTGATTGATTGATTTATTTATTTATTTTGCAGCATAAGAATATACAAGATAACAATAAAACAGGTTATAGTTGAACGCGCTGCAAGGAAATGGCATAGCCTGAGAGGCTGTCTTCCTGCCATTCCCTTTTGACGAAAAGTATATTCTTGACAGCAAGATTTGTGTTGATGGCTCATTAGGTTTAGTGATGGAACCGCTTCTTGGAAAGATACTATGGGGTATAGTAAACAGTTTGTGAGAGAAACGCTACCAACGTACGTGTGGGCAGATCAACCCCTCGAACATAGAATACAAAAAGCGCCGATGAGCCGTCGGTCCGCGAACCGTTGGATATGACCAACCCCCACGACCGAAAACCCATCGCCAGTTCCCGTGGCCTATATTCGCCAGTTATTAGAAACTTGTCGGGTGGAGAATTCACCACTGATACCTCTGTAGCGTCCTCCCTCACCACTCTACAAGGATGTAGACAAAGGATTCGACTTTTTTGTTTAGTACGATAATTAATACAATAAGTAATACACTAAGCAACAATTCGGTAAGGGCTATACGGTAAGGGCTATACGGTAAGGGCTATAGTTTCTATCATTGGCACATTAGGTTTAGTGATAGAACCTCTTTTGGAATTGACAGTAGAGTATAACTATACTTGGGTTGAAATACTGGTTTCGCTTTTTGCTAGTATCCTAGTGTATGGCATCGCTAAACATAAAAAATGCACCGCATAATGCAATGCGAACTGTTTAATTACCCCTTGCGTGATGGTGACCACCCTTTGGATAGGTAATAACTTCGACCGTTTATACGAGAATCGATCAATTCAAAAAGGTGCTTATGATAGCCAGTTGTACCCTGTGCTTCATTAATTCAATTATTGATGATTATGCCTATAATTAGCATTTGGAATCTAATATTATTGTGTCCGTGGAAATATTACTCACCTGCGGAAGGTGAGCAGTCCCCGGTAGCTGTACTGTATCCGTGTTTGGTAAAATGTTAAACAGTAAAGAATTTGAACCATGTTTAAAGACTTCACACCGTGCTGTACTATGTCGTACGTGTTTCCCAGTGTGTTTAGAGGTTTTGCAGCTGGTTTTAATATTTCCAACTGCGATAAGTAGATTTAAGCAGATTTTAATATTCCATACTAATTTTACGAACCTTGTTACATGTAGATACTTTTTATCTTCTTTTAAAATACTTTCAACAGGATTTGCTAGGTTTAGTTAGTTTCCGTGCACTGGATATATTAAGTAAAAACTCAACTTCGGAACAGATATACTTTTTAAATCAAGGATGCAGCCCGAAGATCTGCGATCGTTTATTAATTTTTGAACGTATAATCCTGAGATTTGTCCCTTACAAACGAATAGACCGACCAACCAGTTAACAATCACCGGTTCTTTTTAAACTACCGACCATTCGGTTGCAACTAGGCATCGGGTATATATAGGTAATGAAAGCTTAAAAATCTCATTAACTGCATCATGCGGGGGGGGGGGGGGGGGGGGGGGGGATCTCCAGGGACATATGATGATTTTTAACTTTCGACATTTTAGAAGAACCACCCACCCACCTACCCACCCCTTCCCCATTTTTTTCCATTTTGCCAATTTTTTGCCAACCAATTTCTGACAACCACCCCTTTTAATGGATATTCACAGTCCCACTCTGTATTCGCCGCAGTTTAAAAATGTTGACACGTGTGGTCTCCATATCTATATCATATTCTCAAGAATTATTTGTCCACAGTCTTCACAGGAAGTTGATGACCATGTTGTATGTTTTTTTTTAAACATAATTTTATTGCTCAAAATAGAAATAGGGTTTGACGAACATGCATAGCCTATATCGACGTCTCTCCCAATACATTTCACAAATTACAAAAGATAATAAATGGGTGCAAGTGCGTGTATAATGGAGGGCAACACATAATTATGATTTCATTAATCACATTTTATCAAACACTTAATTACATTCTATGCGTGTTGCCTCCAAAAAGATGGAAATCCTTTCTTCAGAAAATCTTGGATGATTTTTGCATGACAAATAGACATTTTCGAACATTGAAATACGTACTGGTCTATTAAATTTATGACAGCTACAGTGCAGTTGTTGCCACTGAAATAGGCTGATATTGATTGATTGATTGACTTATTGATTGGTCTCTCTCCCTCTCCGCAGTCACCTTCCTTCTCTCTCTCTCTCCCTCTCTCTCTCTCTTCTCTCTCTATCTCTCCCTCGAGAGAGAGAGAGAGAGAGAGAGAGAGAGAGAGAGAGAGAGAGAGAGAGAGAGAGAGTTTGGAGTTTATCATAGTTTACCCATTCCGTAGGAAACTTCCCGTATCTAAAATATAGTCTTGGAAAGCTTGACAAATCTGAAGATTATCCCAATTAAACAAAGATAAGTCACCGAAAAGAATGCTATCTAAAGTGTGCAATGGTGTCCATTTTGTTTTGAAACACGTCTGAAAAATATGGCGAGTTTTCAGCAAGTTTGTGGTCTGTATACTCATATCCTCACAGTATTGAGGATTTACAGATTGGATCGTGGGGCATGGGCAATCAAATGATGACAGTTGATCAGATGTTGAAAAATGATTTTATTTTCACAACTCCCAACTTTTAGAATTGAACCCGTAGTTGTCTGCTTGTATCCATGTTAAACCAACATGGACTATGAGATACCAAAATAGATCAATGTATTGATCAGGTTACCCCGGTGTTGTGTACCACTAAATGGGGTGTTCCCACTTTGCCAGCAGGTATTGCTCTCATAAAAGGGTGTTAATAACTTAGAAAATAGAGATTTGAAGAATAGTCTGTTCTATATTTCTAGGTTCTTAGGTTGATCTATTAAAAAAACGTATCAACTAACACAGCTTTGGAAATTTGTTTAATTGATTATTATTGCCTATGACAATTTCAAGTTAAATAAAGTAAAATAAGTTCAGTTATATACATTTTAGACATTAATAAAATATTATGGAAGCAAACAACGTTTGTGCGGGGGTGCGACGGCCTGACTTGGTCTGTGGGAGGGGGGGGGGGGGGGCTGGACGATGACTTACCTCAAAACCAAATTAACATGGTGATTGACCACTGGCTCTGGCCTCCAGAGGGCGATGTGTGAGTCCATTTGTGAATCCATATGGTCTATTCCACGTTTTTGAGTAATTGTATGTATGACTCAGGGAGATGACATAAACTACAAACTTCCTGCCAAATTCCTCCATCATTCGGCAATCTGATTACTGTTAATACATGTTATATTTTGAGCTATTGCTCTAGCACTGTCACTCTTCTGGTATTCAATTCTGTAACATATAGCATATTCCTTCAACAAATATTGTTTAAACTAAACAACGTAAGTACTAAATGGGGTATTTAGTTTAAACAATATTTATTTCCAATTATCAGAGAAAAAGACATTCAACAATGAAATGTGTGAGGATTCGACTGTAAGCTGGAAGCTTATAAAGGTCGTTTCCTCTAAAGGCACATTTACAAATGTGATGGCACGAAATGTTAATTAAAATGACTTCAATAACCCAAACATTTACCATACATAGCTTCTGCTATGTCAAGTGTGTTCTATTCAATATGATATCAGAATACAGTCATGTTGGAAACATATATTACTACCTTGGTTTTCAAGTTGAACAGTGTGTAGAAGTTAGAACAGGTGAAAGAGATAGTACTGATGGGCTAGAATTTAAGAAGCCTCAACAACTCACCGAGCAGAAGGCGAGCAAAGAGAGACCTATGACAGAATACATGGGTGCACATGGCCAGCGGGATGAGTAGCGCCGGGACAATCGTCAGTACTTGTTTATCGGCATCGGTCGAATACTTGTATACATTTATAAAGGCATTAGTGGTGGCTATCAATCAAGGACCCCATTTTAAGTTCCAGAACCGTCGTGGTATGAAATTTATCATGCATTTGAATTCTATAGTCGACGGAAATCTTGGTAGCATGACGGTGTCAACTGCAATATTAGGGTATTGCAGCTGGGATCGACATGTCCCCAAGGGTCATGGTAGTGCTATTCCTTGGAGGTTCCATAAGGAGAAGAACTTATACCATAAGGACAAGAACTTATGTATGGGGTTTTTGTGTAGGTAGGTATTTGTCTTTGATTGGGAATTACTTTTTTACATACACTTTTTACGCTTATATTCATGAAATACTAATTAGTATATATAATTATTTATAAATATCGTCCCTTCACTGCAATAACGTACCATCTGCAATGCTAAGGCATTGCAGATTGCGCCCTGTTGTACTCAAGGAGCGATATATTGTTGAATTATTAAAAATAAAAAAATGAACTTCTTTCCATAACGAAAATGTAAATTTAACCAATGCATTCCATTTTTGACCGACGGAGCAAGAGTTTACACTGCTGAAATTGACATTTTAAACCCTCATCATCTTTGTAATACCTGTTCTGATTTGTGCATGGAATTTGATAACCTCTAAGTTAGTTATCACATTTGTGATTGTCCACTCATTACCAGTTATCGCCTGGTCGTTGTAAACACTGCTAACAAGCAGAGGACCAACGACTGTGAATATCTTTCACTAATACTAATACAGACGAAAGCAGAGGTGTAAACATTTCATACTCCAGCCTGCTGGCAAAGTGAGTATACACCCACTATTTTTTTTTTTTTTGCCAGAATGCTACTATTTGAGTAATTAGAGTATCTGATTATAAATTGCATTAATACTTCTATTTTCTCAGGTATTCTGTGGTTAACCCTTTCAACACTGGTTGTATCTTCCATGTCAATACTGTAGCAGCAATTGGAAGAGTCCATATTTATTGTACGGGGTAGACCATTTAATATTTTCAACGTGCAGCCTTGGGGCTGCACATTGAAAATATTGATTGGGCTCTCCACAGATTCACTTAGCAGCCATCCCACTTTATCAAATTATGACGTATCATGTTCCTGGGCCGGAAAAGCGGCCTCTCGTGTTCAAAGGTTTAAATGACTTCTATTTTATTTAGGGTATTCGATTGAGTATACCTGTTCATTCTTTAAAGTTTTCTTTAGCTCGCGACTGCAATTTATTTAGTGATTTTTCTTACAATTTTATTATTTTATTTCAAACATTGATGGTAAAAACGAGTGGTGTGACAGGATTCAGTTTGAAGAACAAATTTATTATAAGTTTACTACCAATGACTTTCAAGACTTTTGAGTGCATATCCAAGAACCCACCCTTAGTTCATGTCAGTGCATGACCATGCCTCAAGTCAGGAGTGTCAGTTGAGAATAATCAGTCTGAAAGTACTCTGATATATATATATATATATATATATATATATATATATATATATATATATATATATATATATATATATATATAACTTCGTCAAATTGCCGTCATGCTCGGAAGTTTACTTCCTTCTAAGCGGCTTTCATTTTTGACTAATACTTATTCCGTTACGGTAAGTGCCGTACCAATGTGTATCGCGTCATGGGAACGTAAAATTTAGCGTCACGCTGATCCTAATTGTTGAATGGGAATTATAAAATTGATCGTGATACGCGTACGTCTTACAGATCGATTTATTATTTGGCAAGTGGCTGCCTAGCTCCTAATCACGAACCCGTCTATAAAATCGCCGATGCATGTCTTCCTTGGGTGGCAACAAGTAAAGATATGTTCCGCATTACACGTTGTTCACCTTCTTTAATTGTAAATTATGGACAAACAAGACCGTATCATATCTTCCTAAGGTGGTAACGAGTGGAGATATATTCCGCGTTATCTCGCGCATTTTTTTGTTCTCAGCCTTAGAATTAGAAACATTCAATCATTTATCTCAACCTCGCCCTGGTAACAGAGGCAGAAGCGAGTTCGCATGCAGTATTCACACATTTAGCCATTCCTTGACCCGAATTGTTTACACACGCGTTGTTCTCCATATTCAAGTGTATTGCTTATAAAACCACTGTATCATATCTCCGTTGGGTGGTAAAGATATGTTCCCCGTTTCATGTTGTTCCCCGTATCCGAGTCTATTACGCGCAAAATAACCGTATCATATCTTCCTTGGGTGGCAACAAGTAAAGATATGTTCCGCGTTATTACGTAAAAAGCAAATATGAATTAGACACTATTTCTAAAACCTCGCCCTGGTAACAGAGGCAGAGGCAAGTAACTTCGTATACCGTATTCACACATCCAACCACTCCGCGCGCCTCCATATCTCCGCCCCAGTACCCAAACCGCGTCAATCAGACATCAATACCGCTGATGGAAAATATAATTTTTTATACCCTCCTTGCGTAGTAATACCCCCCCCCACCCCGCCCGATCCTTCCAGGGTGTGTAAATGTCTTGTCCCAACCCACTATTGCAGCATATATATGCCCTCCACCACTGATCTAAGTGCAGTCCCTCCTATAATGTCTACACTGACAATCGTAGGCTAGGGTTCCATACCCCCCCCCCCCCACACACACACACACACACACCACATACACATGATGTACGCACTTACATGTACCAAATGATCATAATCTCGCAACATATACACGCTATGTCCAACACCAATGCGTGCGTGTTTAGGTGTAATTGCTCTGTACACTAATTTTTGTCCCCCCCCCCCCTCCCCCCCCCCCCCCCCCCCCCCCCCGTTCAGCAAGTTTATAAATGAGAATATTTGGAATTATTCTTGTCTATTGAGCCCATTGGGTTCTAGTGTTTGAAGTTTGTTAATCCAAAATGCTTCACGACCCCTCCTGTAAGCTGTATTTTGTTTATTAATTTGTTCAATCCCAATAATCTTAAAATCGTTTATACTATGGTTTTTGGTCAGAAAATGATGTGGTATCGGTTCATCCATAACCTCAAGTTTTATTCTACTCAGGTGGTTTTGCATTCTCTCATACAATTTTGTCCCCGTCTCTCCCACGTACACGACTTCATTGCACTTGTCGCAGAAAATCCCATATATCACATTCCTGGACATGCAGTTGATTTTTTTGCCTATGTGGTAGGCCGTCCCGTTCTTGTCTGCGAATTGTTTTGTTTGGAGCATAAACCCACAGATTGCACATTTTCTCTCGCATCTATCAGATCCCGTCCCTTGATTGTTGAACATTTTATTATGCTTGCTGTGGACTATGATATCTCCCAAATTTTTCAGTCTTTTGTACGAAATCAGGGGAGGTTTTTCGAATGCCAACTTCATGCGTTTTGAGCGGTGTAAAATGGGCATCCGTTCCCGCGTTATTTTCCCGATGTCGGGGAGGCGCCGCGAGTATGTGACCACAAACGGGACTCTTTCGCCGGTTGAATTGTTGGATCGTTTTTCAAGTAACTGTTTGCGCTCGATTTGATCGACCTTCTCTAGTTGTTCGCTTACAAACTTTTCGTCGTAACCTCTGGCATGCAGGTGCTGTTTTATATTATTTTTGTGGCATTCATATTCAGCATTATCGGAACATATTCTTTTTACTCTTGAAGCTATTCCATATGGTATCGCTCTTTTAGTGTTGATTGGGTGATCTGACTTTGCGTGTAGGTATTGATGCGTGTCCGTGGGTTTTGTATATAAACCGGTTTTAAGAAATCCGTCTTCAATTTTGACTACCGTGTCTAAGAATTCTATCTCATTTTCAGACCACCTTAAATCGACCTGTATTCTTGGGTGTATCGTATTTGCCAAAGAATGATATTGTTTCAGAGACTCCAACCCATGCGTCCATACTCCCCAGATGTCATCAACGTACCGTACCTGTTCAAGGGGGTGTAACTTCGATGCTTTTGACAGTTTCTCTTCCCATTCACCCATATATGTGCACGCATAATTCATCCCTAATCGCGAACCTATTGCAACGCCGTCGGTTTGTAGATAATGTCTTCCTTTAAATGAAAAATTGTTGTTGTCCAAAACAGTTTCTATTAGTTTAAGACCTATCTCTGTTGGGAATAATTTTCTTTTAGAGTTTTCTAGTGCTTTTTTACATGCTAATATACCTTCATTACGTGGGACGCTTGGATATAGTTTCTTGACGTCCATACAGTACACTATGCTGTTTTCAGGGAGTGGTTGGGGTATACTGTCCAGTCTGTTCAAGAAATGTGTGGTGTCGCGTATGTAGGATGGTAATGACTCAGCGTGTTGTTTTAATTCAGACTCCACCACTTCTGCTATTTTCTCTGTTGGGTGGTTTATTCCCGAAATTATTGTTCTTAAAGGGGCTTCATTTTTATGCATTTTGGGGTTACCTTTTACTCTTCCAGCCTGTGGCTGCTTAGGTATCATGTGAGACAGTTATATATATATATATATATATATATATATATATATATTCCAAGCATCAACCTATTTGCCATACCATCAATACCATAAAATTTGAACTGCAAATTACATATAAATTACAGAGCAAACTTCTGTTAACTGAATAAAAGATGTTGTGATCTGACGAATAATATCTATAGAACCACTGAATTCTCCACATGTATTGATATACTGGCTAAATGAGAAGGAATATATATATATTTCCGTGTGTTTTCTGTATTCAAATTTTGGGAGTGTTTTATATTATCGTCCAGTTTCGAACTCAGTTAAAATGACATGATTTTACTTGCCCCCTCCCTACCGCCCCCCCTCCCTCCCATTATTGATAGTGGTCTCAACTCGCAATTTGGAAACAGCCAGTGCAAATATCTGAGGTCTTGTCCAAAACAGACACTTTAGTGTTTTTATCGTGAATTCCAAAAACGACACTTTAATCTCTAACGTTTTATGCTTAATTAAATGTTGAGGTGAAAACGCTTAGGGGGACCGACCATTTGTCAGCATATAGACTATTGTAACCAAGACTTCGATGGTACATATAGTACAGAAGGTCGACGGACTGGCTCTAAAATTTCACGTCTAACTGCTCAATGACTGATCCCTAACGTGTCTATGACCCATTTTCTTGTTGGGGGTCAGTTATCAGCAATCAAACCTCATCCTGTTGTGTACTTAACAGTAATAGTATTTATTGCAATTAACATCTCCCGGGAGGCAGATCGAAAAATAAAATAAGACACATGGCAAACAAAATAATAATGGCATACAATAATATGACGAATACAAATTTTCTAACACATTACATTGTTTACTTATGTACGTTTAACCCTTAGCTCACACGAAAGGCAGACGACAATTGCAAACAAAATTCTTGAATAACTCATTTTTCACTTGTTGTGTAAAAAACATAGCTTATGACCCCTCATTGGAACGAGCTCAACGAGCTCTTTCCAATGAGGGGTCATAAGCTATGTTTTTTAGACAAAAAATAAAAAAATAAGGAAAATTGAATGGCGCTTCTTTGCGAATAGCGCTGGCAGGCTTTGATCGTTACTTTGGGTAAAGGGTTAACCAGCGTGGGTGCCTGTTTTTCCACACTCTCCCTGACTTAATTGTTTTGCCATTTTCACCAACTTTAGCCAGCCCACATCCTCCCACTGATATCACCATTGAATTGACCATGTTTAACAGACGTGAGCTTGACTAGTTTAAGTATTGTATTTCTCTTCTACTGTGGCAGCGCCACAATAGGGGTGGGGCATAGGAAGCATTTGCCTACCCAACGTAGACTTTGACTCCCCATTTTCCTCCCCGCCCATCACTCAGATACACCCAGTCTCCCTCACATACACAGAGTCTTGTTTAACCGACGTTGTGGGGACTTTTTTTTTTTTTTTGTTCTCGGTGACAAACAATGACAAATAAGTCCGGAAGACAAACCCCAATCCATTGTCTTCTTTATGAGGACATGGAGGAAAAAAAGAGGAAAAACCTTGTGGAGACGCAGACACTGTTGTCCAGGTTCTCACAAAGTCTGGAAGACAGACCCTCTCTGCGCCACACTCACCAACCCGTCCTACCTACACGCCCCCACGCTTTCGCTCTCTCTCTCTCTCTCTCTCTCTCTCTCTTCTCTTTATTCCCATACACACCCAGCAGATCAACATATCCAGTAATGACTTGCAACCACGGAAGCAGATAATCTGATAGCTGTCTCCAAAAGATGGGTCATGATTTTGGTGGCATTATGGAAGACTGATATTAACCACCTTCAATTTAAATTGTGCTTTCGAATGAAGCATTCTGGTGTCCCTTTGGCCAAAAGACATTAGAAGGCTTCATCTGAAAGCACTATTCATTTTTTTCAGGGAGAACATACCCCACCCTGATGGAAAATCCTTAAACAAACCTTTTTTGATCGTTTGTGTCTTAGGAACTCGCGCAGATGTGTTCGGTATCTGAATGCAATGCTTTGATCGTCAATCTTTTAAACCCTCGTTTCCTGGAATGGTATCGCCTTTGTGTACACTTACTGTGAGATGGGTCAGACAAATATCAATATACAGGGAGGACAAAATAATAACTGCAGTCTGCTGCCGTCTGGCTGCGGAAATGCAGTTATTATTTTATCACCAGTGCCCCGTGTATAGACCTCTTATAATAAGACAAAAATGGGACGAAATTATGCCTTGGACCGCAAAATCGGTCTTACGTGTTTAAAGGGTTAAGAATCCCCCTACGGGCTCCACCCCCTTTCATGGGGAACCTTCCGCCTATTACCCACCCGGGTAGAATATTTACAGGCGCTGTCACTACTCTCTTGTTTGATCCACAGTAAGGCCAATATTAATCATCTGTCTACAAAGCATTACTTGGAAATATTTATGCCGTTTAAGTGAATGTGTGGGTGGGATCTCATTAGGCGGGGATAATCAAGGTGTACGTTTGGGTAGCCAGCGAAGTAGCCACCATACCAGTGGTTTTAAAATAGGCTATATGTTCGACGGGCAGCAGGGTAGGAGAGCCTGCAGAGTTATGCGGATGAGAGCTGGTTCAGGCCGAATAACTCCCCCAGCCCATTTTCCAAGAGCAAAGGCCAGTCAGACCAGCCCAGCCCACGGCACCCCACACCGTTCTCTAGCACCCCCTATAACGCCTGCCAGTTCAGCATATGGCCTCCCCCATACCCACTCAGCCCTTATAACGCCTCCCACCCACATCATTTAGCCTAGAGCCCACCGGAGCCGCCCCAACCTCTACGAGCCTCGCTGCGCTGTTCATCCACCCAACTATATATACCTCTCCCATTCCCCCTGGGCAGCCTAGGGCCCGCCAGAATCGACGTTCGGGAGTACGGTCAGCGGTCAGCTCGCCCGAACGAGCAGAATGGGGGGGGGGGGGGGGGTGCTCTTCAAGCATATTCTGTGCCGGCAGGAGGTCTGGTTCTTGAAGATAAAAACGCAAAATGCGAAGATACTGGGCATAATGGAGTAGCTGGTGGTGGTCGTGGCCATCTATCAAGCCATTTCAGAAAGATTGGAGGGTTAGATCACGCCGAGCCAGGCCCATCGTCTGGTGAGAGCTGAGGAGGACCTCAGGTCAGACGCTCACGTTTTTGCCCGTTGTCGTCGTCCCGTCTAATGTGCAGAAAAGAGGGCAAGAGAGGTGATCAGGTCAGATCCACCCCTTGGCCACACCAGCCCGTCGACTCGACCATCTCTCACTCGTCGACGTCTCTAGCCAGATTGAGCAGAAGTAGGAGAAGAGTGTCAAAATGTACCACAACAGGCGCTCCTAAACACGTCAAAACGCCCGATACAGATTGTGTCTGACTATTATCTCGGATGATGCTTCGTTTGGAACACTTCGAAAAACCCATCACCCACCGGCGAGAAGGGACAGAGCGTATTAGCCCGCCAGTGAGGAGGGACAGATACCACCATCCACTGGTAAGGAGTGTCCGACTACACCACGCAATCTGCCAACACAATACCTGCCAGAGACAAAATTACATCGTACCACTCACGGCTCATTGCTGGAGGGTCAGAACGCACCCACCAACCGCCCCCTTGCGGAGGGTCAGGTCGCAACTCACCCCACCTGTCGTCCGCTGGAGAGGAGGCTCATGCCTCTCCCTCCCGTGGTAGACCACGCCTCGCGTAGCAGTCGCTGAAAGGGGAGCCTCTCACCGCCCCTCATCGCCGATGAAGAGAATGGGTAAATGTGCTCCTCGTCCCACCCATCGGTTCCCGTTGGATATAAACCCAGACACGCCATCACCACGCCCGTTGTCGCCCGCCAGCGAGAAGGGAAAAACATGCTCCTCACCCGTTCATCACTGATAGAGGAAATGAGGGCGCTATTTCCGCCCGCCCGTGTGTCGCCCTCCAGTTGTCCGTCAGAGGGGAGAGGGATGGGAGAGGGAGGTTCGATCATACGATCGCACATCACTCAATCGTCTTTGTTTGCCCTCCTATCAGTAAACCGAGAGTGACAATGCACTGATCGCACATCACGTGATCTCTCCTGCCCGATGCCCATCAGAGAAGAGGGTCGCCTCGCTCATCACCTTCGCCTCCTTCTGCCGTCACGCCACGTCCCACTCACCTACCCCTCCCGACGCATACTCCCGCATATCGCACAGAAAAGAAGATCACGCCACGCCCCACAAGCTGAAGAGGGAGGGTAAAATGTATTGCACTCTACGAGATCCACCCTCTCGTTGAAGTGAAGGGTTAGATCACACCAGGCCCACCCATTGCCCACTGGGAGGGGGGGGGGTACATCTTGCCCCAACCGCTGCTGATAGAGGAGAGAAGAGAAAAGATCACAGCCCGACCCACCCGTCACAGAAAGAGGAGGTCCACCGGACGATCACAAAATCATGCAATTTCTTACGAGACCAGGCCTGGCATTCCTAAAAGTGCAGGAGGGAGCTCACAAAACCTAAAAGTGGCAAAATGAAGTTTTACTATTAATGAGTTCTGACTAGTGGACTGTGTACATTTTATTTGGTGCTGCTAACAAGGTAGACTCTGCGAAGAGGCTACACTGCCCCCCTCCCCCCCCCCCACACACACACACCTCTGGACCTCGGCAAGGCCCGGAGGTGTCGGAAGGGCAATTTGGCCGTCTTACAGAGATCACTGTGTTCTGAAAAGGCCAGGTGGGCTAGTTTTCGCCCTCCTTAATTTTTTTTGAGGCGAGCAGTAGGCGAGCCAATAAATCGCTCTCTTGGAAATGCCAGGCCTGCGAGACAATATTTGGCACTTTGAATTTTGTCATACACACATTCGGTGATAGAAATGTATGCCCGTGGTACACGATTCGGGCAGTTGGTTGCCCAACATGACCAGTTTAGACTACCGGTACATCTCAATTAAATAAGATCTGGAGTCACTACTACTACATGTTTATCTTATGTATACAAAATAAATTTCAAAGTCTAGCGATTTTAACTAATTATTTATTTATTTATTGGGGTTTTAACGACACTGTTGACAGCCAGGGTCACCTTGTGTCGGACAGCTTTACGGGTGGAGGAAGCCGAAGTACCCGGAGAGAACCACCGAGTAACGGCGAGCAACTGTCAGGCACCCCAGCATACTAACTGCACACACGCAGGATTAGCATTGGTTGAAGACAAGTGCACCATGGAAGTCCAGTACGCTTTAGTACACAACGCCACCGTGCCCCCACGTGTGCAATGGGGTGAAGTGTCTTGCCCAAGGACACAGGTGGGATTTGAACCGAGGAACTCTCGGCTTGCAGTCTGCACCTCTACCTACTGAGCAACCGCGTCCCCTTGAATTTTGAACTATAACCCCGACTGGCTAATATTCCAACTACATCATCAAAGCATTCCTTCTACGAAAACATGCCTTGATGATATAGTTGGACAGTTTGATCAGTGGGGACCTGAACCATGACAATCAGAACAAATTTGGTTTACACCTCACAATGGGCCATATCCTCGGAGCCTTTGTACCTACAGTACAGTTGTCGTGGACTGGTGGTAATCCATGAGTGTCAGTGATGTCCACGCATGCGTATACCAGGTAATTACAAATCATCATCAGCAAAATTTTAATTAATGAACCACCGGGTTGTACCCTCTTCTTATCAAAAGATTTTTTTTTTCGGATCGGCAGTCTAAAACATTTAGCACAAATTTACACAATGAATTATTAACAACGGGGAGGTGCCCATACATGTTCTCTCTTCAGAGCAAAAATACAAAGGGAATATCTCAGAACGTGACCTCGTAATGTTTCATGATGATCCACCTAACAGATTACATGACTCCATTATACGCGTATAGCGCCATCTGAGCAGCAGCTGTTGCAGCACGTGTTGCTATCAGGCGTTATGGTGTACGGGGCCACCGTCTTGCATTTATCAGATAACATGCATTTTTTGGGTCTAGTCGAATGCTATGAAGACACATTGCATTGTCATTGTAGCATGGACAACCTACAGCAATTTTATTTATTCTAGAAACAGGACCCTTGTTTCCTTTCTGACGATCCAAACTTGTCTTCCCTCTTCTGTGATGTTATATACTTTTTAGTTTTCATCTAGAGTGCCCGAGTAGGCGTCGATGAAGAGGTGGGGTGCAATCAACGTGGATCAGACTCTGAAATTTTGAACTATTTCAGACTTTTGCGACAAATGTGCCTATGTTTTTTCCTATTTTCATTACCTGCTTCCTTCAACCCGGTCCTTTCTGATCTATGGTTGTCAACACTTTGATAACACGGAAGAAAATTTAACGTCTGGTCTAAACTGGCAATTAAAAGATGTTTAGTTTTTGCAGCTCTCAACATCTGTTGACAACGGGTTTAACTACAAATGACGTCACGCCACCTTCGTTCGTTGGTTGTTATGGGGAGTCCAAGGTCTCTTCCAGTTAGTGCCCTGGGAAGCTTCGAGTTTCGATTCGATTTCGAATCTCAAGTCGGTTCGATTCAAAATCGGCAACCCGAATCATTTCCTCGCGAATCTTTTTCATAGGAATATAGCCTGGTATCATCCATCTTCACGTCTCACAAAACGTATAATTCAAGTGGAAATCGTACATAAATAATGTTGAAATAAAATACTGCGTGTCACCTCAGCTACATCAACATAATATTTTCACTCATGCCACCAGCCATACTAATTCCAATATCACTAGTCCCTACCACTGTTAAATGCAAATTTAAGGTTTCCAATCCATGTGGATGATGAACTATAATCCTTTAAGGGTAATATTCCAACTACATCATCAAGGCATGCCTTCTACGAAGGCATGCCTTGATGATGTAGTTGGATTATTTTATCAGTCAGAACTCGAGACATCACAGATGGAACAAATCAGGTTTATAGCACCCCAGCCCCCATCGGTCATCGTCAGGACGCTGCTGATTAGATTCGAGGTTCGATTCGATTTCGAAAAAAGGCGTAATTCGCTTCGAGATTCGATTCGAATCGAAAATGTTTGATTCGCAGGGCCCTATTTTCAGTATGCTGTATTCTGATTATACAACTCGTAACATAATTAACTGGGTCGTCGTGGTCTCATCAAAATTATCAGTCTGAGTTTTTCGTCCTAACACTGTAGAAACTACTCCAATCGAAATGGAGTATCGAGAACATTGCAGCCCAGATGCTGTTTCCGTATGTTTTTCTTGATTTGTTCATATTTTCGAAATCTAGGCCTCTGGTGTGAGTGTGTCGTGGCCAGTTCGCGATTATCAGTGGCCAATACTATAAAACTTATACAGTTGAATTTTTCAGAATGTGTATATTCTATTTATGGAAATATCTAATTGAAATAAACCATTTGCATTTTCAAAGATGTGGCAATTTGCCAGTTGGCAAATAGCCATATCTTCTGAAATGCTGATGATTCATTTCCCTCATTTATATTCGCTTGTGGAAAATACAACCAACAAAATACAATTGTAAAAGTTTTATAGTATTGGTCCCAGTTCGTGATCTGATTGTGTAAGAGAACGCTTTTGAGTCACGGTACTATATCACCCTTCAAGCTGGCCGTGGAATTGTATTTCTTTGACTGCCGTTGAAGTGTTCTTACCCGAAAAGTGAACCCTTGCAAACTATTCATATTTATCAACTGTGATATCATTTGTTGAATTTAGCACAAATTCGTGAGAAATTGTATAGAAAAGGGATGCAATTAGTAATATGCCGGTGGCTAAATCAATGACTCTAATTACGAACCAAGTGCAAAGTCAACGTCCTCTCTTCATTGTGGTATGTTGGTGTTATGTAAAAGAGACAAATTATGTCGGGGTGTTACACGAAATGCTGCTTTTGTGGTTTGAAAAAATGAGGAAAACACATCGGATGAAAACTGGCTCACTCGGACCCAAGATTGACAAATGTGATTGCGGTTTGTGAAAGAAATAAAAAAACAACGTGTTTCATGTCAAATTAACTTTGATAAATTAGATAAATGCTTGCTGGAGGCGGCCTATCGCTCTGCTTTTAGCTATCGATTCATCACAGTCCGTCAATGGAATATTTTTTCGGGAAATTGTAAAAGTGATTTATCGATTTACTCCAAGGTATTTCTTTTTATTTTCTCAATCTGGGAATTATTTTTAGAAACACTTCTTGTCGATGATTCCAGTGAGTGGCGAAAAGGTCGATAAGAGGACGACCCCACCGATCGCAAATCGTCTGAAACACCGAAGGAAGCAACGTCCATTCGGTGGGAATGACACTGTCTCGTCGGGACAGGGAGTCGTTAGGACGTTGAGACGCCCGGGGATGTGCCGAATGGCCAGCCGAGCGTGTATATCCCGCGCTAACAGCAGAAGATCCCGAGATAGCCGATACATGGGAATCGAATGAGTGCCACATTGATTCCGGATGTAGGCCACCAAGGTCGAATTGTCCGAAAGAAGCAGGACTGTGTGATTCGACAGGTGAGAGACCCATTGCTGAAAACTCAACAGAAGAGCAAGGAGCTCATTCTGGTTGATACGAAGGGTCACCTGCTCTCGATTCCACTCACCGTGGGTAGAGAGACCGGGAGGATCTAACTTCGCACCCCAGCCCCGATCGCTGGAATGTTAGGATGCGATCGGCCGGAGGAAGATCCAACCAGGGAACATCGGCCCAAGGGCGGAGGTGACAATGCAAGGGCCGAGAAACAGGAAGTTCCAGGTCCAGAGGATCCACATTCGGACGCCAGTGATCCAACAGGAAGTGATGGGGAGGTCGGACAAACAAACGACCCAGCGGAATGAGATCCGTCACCGAACCGCAAAGGCCCAGCAGCTGAAGGAAATGCCTGGCCGAGACCGAGGAGGATCGGAGCAGGTCCCGAGTCATGACGGAAAGGATCAACGCCCGAGCCTGGGGAACAGACACCACATTGTGAAAAGTGTCGAAGTCCATTCCCAAATGACGAAATTGCTGAGAAGGAATTAGATCTGACTTCTCGCAATTGACTCTGAAACCCAGTGACGCTAGCAGGCCAAGCAACCGTCAGACATCGGACTCCAGAACTGCAGCATTGTGGTGCCGTTGGAGGATGTCGTCCAGGTAAGCTGACGAAGTCACAGCCAACTGAGTACGGTGAAAAGAGAGCACACGTGACATCAGTCGGGTGAAGGCCCAAGGAGCCAGGATCAAACCGAACGGGAGAGCATTGAATTAAAAGACACGATCCCGAAACGAGAATCGAAGTTATTTCCGTGACGCCAGGTGAATGGGCACATGGAAATAGGCATCCTTCAGGTCGATACTGGCTGCACAATCGCCCTGATGAATCGACCGTCGAACCGACCTGAAAGTCTCCATGCTGAAACGAGGTGCTATGATGGACTCGTTCAGGATACTCAGATCGATGACAAGACCAAACTGGCCATTTTTCTTTGGCACTAAGAAAAGTCTCGAGTAGAACCCCGGAGTAAGGGTGCTCCTGACCACCTCGATCGCCCCTTTGGAGAGGAGATTGTCGATCTCCTGCACCAGAAGGTCCCGACGCTGAAGATCGGAAGGGACCGAGTCGGGAGGGGCACCCGAGATAAACAGGGGTGCCGACGGAAGACAGTCGCAGACCTGATTGGATGACGTCGAGGACCCAAGGGTCCGACGTTATCTCTGTCCAATGGTCGAAAAACAGCGACAGCCTTCCCCCGACTGGAGGCGAATCGAGGTGAGGATCTTCATTTGCGGTCTCGACGAGGCCTCCGAGAGGAGAAACCACTCCCTCGGGAAGCAATAGACTCATGAGACTTTCCTCCTTGAAGCTGCCAGCGAGCCTGGTCGCGTCGATGCTCCTTCTCAGCAGAAGGAACGGACGTAGCCGAAGGCGCAGTCTGCGTGGCCGACGCAGCTGGGCGCTCGGCGGGCCTGGAACGACCACCACCCGCATCAGCAGGTTGGTCCAGTTGCCGTAACAAAAGCTGGTCCTTCGAATGACGAAGAACCTCGTCACAGACACCGCCGACGGAACCATGGAACAGCTGAGGCCCAACTAAAGACACAGACCTCAGAACAGCACTCTGCTCAGAAGGAAGGGATGGAGAAGTGTCCAACACTGCATCCCGGCGTGTAAGCTCCAAATTAGCCGTGTTGCAGGCGTGAGCGTGTGTCAGGTCCATAAGAGCCTGAGACAAAACACGCAAAGGCGCCTGAGCATCATCAAACTCCCCTAGCGGGAGATAGGAAGCCAGGGCAGCTACGACGTGGTTCGCGTGAGACAACATGCCCAGCATGTCTCGGGACAGTCCCACCATAGATTCAACTACCGACATCTGTAGAACTGCCGACTTAGGCTTAGCTAACCCGAGGGAAGAAGAATCCTCGTCCACATTAGTCAACCCTTGGAAGACTGGTGGACAGGCGGATTCGTATACACGAAACCGCGATGGAGGCAGAAATGCATCAGATCGTGAAAAGAAGGACCCCTTTAGGGCCTTGGAACGCATTTTGGCATCTAGGCGTTTGAAGGACTCAACAACTGAGCAGATTGCAGAGGGCTTAAAACCCCAGAGCTAGAAGGCTCTACAGAGTTGCGGCGCTCCACAGAGGACCGCGGCCGGGCGGTCACTGAGCGCTGGTCTGAAGGCTGAACGTCTGGCAAGAAGCCAAAAATAAAATCTAAAGCCTGTCCCAAGACTGACGAAGGGGCCCATCGCCTTCAAATCGTCATCCCCTGTGGCAGGAGAGACGTAGCCTAACTCGGACTGACCAGCAGAAACCACCTGTGAATGCTGTACAGCATCCAAAGGGCCAGGCGAAGAATCTCTGCGACTTACCAACGGAGGTTGCGCCTCAGTAGGCACAGGGAAGCCAACTTGAGGGTTGCTAGAAAGCCACCGGGTGAGTGCCAGAATGACCTGCCTCAGCTCACCCTGAGAATCCGTCAGAGTAGGGAGACGGCGAGAAGACACCGGAGGACAGTCGCAAGAATTACGCCCAGGGGCATTCACTGACCTCTGCAAAACAGAAGGCCCTGCCTGCAAATCCTCTAGAGAGACCGACGGCGTACGTCGATCGGCAGGAATGACAGGAACCCGCCATTGGCCTGCGAGAAACAGAAACCCCCAACTGCCTATCCTCTGAGACCGACGACAAGCATCGATCGACAGCCAGACCTGGGACACGGTGCGAAATCACCGGAGGAAGGTCCCAAGAGTGACAGCTAACAGGAGCTGTCACTGGCCTCTGCCGAACAGAAGGCACTGGTTGCCAATGTCCCAGCCCCGTCCTGCTAGTCGGCTCACCAGCAGGGGAAGGCGGAACAACAAACGATTCGCCCGAGGAACGATCAATCGCTGCCGAAGCGACCGAGCGCCTCAACCAGCCAAGAGTAAACCTAGCCAGATGAGACGGGGCAGGCAGCAAACCCGTACAGCCTCGCTGCGAATCCGGGGAAGACTGGGGGCCCTGTGACACATCACCAGATACAGGCTCGGGCCCCAAAGACTGTATACCATCTCCAGAAGAGATGGGAAGAGCACTATCATGCAAGATAGGAGCAGCATGAACAAATTCCTCAGCAGCTGCAGATGATGCAGGTGGTAAATCGGAGAGATCGACCGAGTTGACCTCGGAAGAATTCTTCTCAACGAAAACAGTCGCCTCAAGGCGTCCCATCACCAGCACCACCAACAGCTGCGGAGGAATCCGCTATTGAAAAAGGCTGCCCAACATCCGGGGTGACGAATATCCGACGAGGCACGGCTATCTTTGTCCCGAGAACGAGGGGTTCTAGCTCTGGTTAGAACCACCTTGTTTGCGGAAGCCCAGAACTTGGAAGACCAAACCCCACAAACACCACAGGGATGGGCCTGAGGACAATTGTTGCAGGTCACACAAGTACTGTGAACATCATCGACATGTTTCACCTGCATACAAGAAGGAGAAGGAAGTGTTTTCGGTATTGTCCAAAAAGGTGTGAGAATAATTTTTTGAGGGAAAGATCCCCATAAATAAGCCAAAGAACCAAGCTTCTCACCGGCGGAAAACCGATCAACGCGGGTCGCGTTTTCGCGCGCGGAAAAAGCAAGACACACAGAGATAATAGAAGCTAAAATTAGCATAAATATAAATAAAACAGAATAATATTGAGCTTGAGAAAAGGATACAATCCTAGAATGCACATGTATCAATAATTGTAGTGAGTTAATCAAGTTGTTCACGAAGAAACGAGATCAGCAGCACGAGTCACAAAAAATCCGACCATGCAATATGGCGGAAAAAGAGGAATTGACTTCACGGTTGTTGCGCATGCGCTCGGTAAATGCAAAAGATGTGCAGAGAGAGTACCTGTAATGTCGAGCTCCAGCCTCGCTCGACCCTTTTTCGATCTCTTTATAGTGTTTTTGCACTCTTCCACTTTTCCAAACTTGTTTGGAAAAGTTATTAGCTTGAGTTATGTTCCGAAGTAGGGCTTGCACTTACATTACAGCCAGTTGTAAACAATTGTGAGTAGGTTGAAAAGAAATAAACATCCCCATCTCTCTCATCGTGGACATAATTTTGTAAAACAAGTGGTTATCTGGGGAGATTTTCATATTTCTGAATAGTGTGCCACATTTCATGAGTGTGGGTTGAGGGGAAGTACCCGAAATTTTGGTCTAACGAAAAAGAAAGAAAGATAGAAAAACGAAAGAAAGAAAAAGGATAGACAGAAAGAAAAGAAAGAAAAATAAAATAGATGTTTTCGATCACTATAAGTCATTTTAACTTCGTTGAATGACTTAATTGATCTCTTTATTGTGAAGTGTTTGTGTCTGCAGAATAATCGGACAATCTGCTTATTATCATGTGTAACATGTTTCTGAATAAACTCCGGTGATTATACATGAACATGTAATGTCATTATCCCATTAAACGGCTTCGTTTTTTTTTTGCTCGTTCCACGGGTGGTAAGTGTGTCTGCCAGACGTTTTTATTTACACGTTATAAAGGTATATTTTTTACAGTGTACAGTGATTAACTTTTACACTCAAATGTGAACCCAAGGCTATTTCAACGACCTTCGCTCGAATTTCTAAGGATAATTTGTCGCTGACTTTATACCAACCCATTCTCGTCTGACGCTGTCTGTCAAATCGCCAGCGCAAGATAGTTTATTCACATTGTTGAAAAATTATAATTTTGACGTTTATACCACAGTTTCCAAATACCTGCCCTGGTGAACGGATGTCTTGTCCTAACGATAAATGTTGTGTATCGTTAATTTCTGTTCAAAGTTTAATGTCTCGACCACTCGTCGACCCCCCCCCCCCCCCCCCGCCCTTACTACCAGCACAACAGACAATTAGCAGGTGTGCTGCTTTTATATTTTGATTCGGTCTCGATCAGGAGCGACGGAAACAGATCTAAGCGGACTGGGCAAGAAATATAAAAGGGTAATGAGTTGAACCTGCGGGCGGGGACATGCCCCCACCCCAATTTAACACGGATTTTTGAAATGAAGGGGTACCTAGTTACTCATCTCATATTTATTTTCGGCTACTTTCCTCTGCAAAAAGTTGAAGAGGGTCAGTCATTATTTAATCATGCTACCCTATTGGTAGGGCCACAGCTCGCATATTTTTGAATCTCGTGTTTTTCATGAAGGAACGAAGGCAAATAAATGTCTTCTATCAGAGAAATGATATCATGGAAATGAAAGAATAGGCATCCGCGTCCCGCTTTAACCCTGTCAACACTAGTAGTAGGAGATGAGGTAACCGACCCCCATTGGCAGGACCCCGGAAGTGACGTCATAGTCACGTGACCTGGTGGCGCCATGTTTAGTTGTCATGGTAGCCCGCGTGAGCGGCCATCTTGTGATGTCATCCCAATAGTGATACGTGGTCCTAGTGCGCATGCGCAGCTCGTGTTGTTAGGGTGATACGTGTTTCCGGCGGCTATTTTGTATACTGGAGGCCGCCGTCATGGTTTCTATGGTAGCACGTGGTTGCTATGTTACCCAAAGGCTTACAACAGGACAGGGGCATGTTCGGAGGGTGTGTTCCTTTGTACAAGAGTAATTTCCCGATTAGCAGAATTACCCAAATAGACCCGACACTCTCTCCAAATCACCAAAAGCGACTTTATTTGATACGGATTCCCCATTTTATCGGCTTAACACATAGTGCTATAGTACCGAAGGGCCCGGGTTGAGTTCGATTGAACTAGAGTAATTGTCTGGCTTGGATACTTCGTAGAATTACCTAACTAGACCTGACAACCCCTACAAACTACCAAAATCTATCACAAACCACCAAAACGGACTGCCGAACCTCTATTTTTGGGCATATAAAATAACACGTAATGCTATAGGACCGAGATGTCTCCTGGGGGTATGTTCTATTTAATAGGGCTACTGGACCTGATTTTACCAGAACCCCATTTTTTATTCCTATTGCAGATGCTACTCTAACACTAATAATCTATCCAGTCCAAACTATCTCTGATTCTCTCGTCCAAGTCTTTTTATCACCAGTGCTTCATTTTCCGTAACCTATATGCATTGTTATCTCCCTTGTGTACAACAAAGTAACCTGTATGCGGAGTTATCTCCCTTGTGTACAACAAAGGCCTATACAATTCCTAAAGCCAAGAATCTATAGAGTAGTTACTGTTAAGTCATTTCTCAAACGACTCGAATCCCATCGAGCAAATGAGCTTTAGAGCAATTGCTCGATCGAGTGACTCGCACATACTGATCAAACGACTCGAAGTCCATCAGGCAAATGTGCTATAGAGCAATTGCTCGTCCGAGTGACTCGCTCATCCTTCTCTTCGTCTCATTTCGATATTTGAGGATACCTATGGCCTGGTATTGTATTATTCGAGGATACTTTTTATAGGATACTTATCTGAGGATATTATTACCCGTTTGGCCCAGCATTCTAGGCCACCCCAAGAAATACCTATTCCAAATTCCTCTAATAAGTCATCGAACAAGTACTGAAAAGTCATTGCTCGAACGACTCGAATCCCATCGAGTAAATGAGCTTTAGAGCAATTGCTCGATGGAGTGACTCACACATACTGCTCGAACGACTCGAAGTCATCGAGCAAATGAGCTATAGAGCAATTGTTCGTTTGAGTGACTCGCACATACTGCTCTTCGACTCATTTCGGTATTTGAGGATACCTATTGCCTGGTATTGTATTATTCGAGGTTACCTGTTATAGGATACTTATCTGAGGATATTATTACTCGTTTGGCCCAGCCTTTTAGGCCACCAGGACATACCTATCCCAAATTCCCTTTACAAGCTATCGAGCAGTTACTGAAAAGTCATTGCTCGAACGACTCGAAGCCCATCGAGCAAATGAGCTTTAGAGCAATTGCTCGATCGAGTGACTCGCACATACTGCTCGAACGACTCGAAGCCCATCGAGCAAACGAGCTTTAGAGCAATTGCTCGATCGAGTGACTTGCACATGCTGCTCGAACGACTCGAAGCCCATCGAGCAAATGAGCTTTAGAGCAATTGCTCGATCAAGGGACTCCACGTACGACTCTTCGACTCATTTCAGAAAAAAAGGATTCAATAGCCACACACGTTTTCCAAAAAGGGATTCTGTAAATGGGATTCCTATCTGACCCCGTAAAATAGGATTCCGTGATTTAACATCAATACTCGAGGGTATTCTCTTTCCCTATTGAACAAATTTAGTTCAAAGGGTTGTAGTTCTAAACTTCATTAAGCTTATAGTTCAAAAATAAAGTTCAAAAGTTTGTTATGGAACCCAGTCTTTGTTCAGTCATTGTTTTGTTCTGTTCACTTCGATCTTGGTTATGTTGGATCTTCGTTTTGTTCAGTTCAAAAGGGTTAATACTATTTATATATATTATATAAAGTTCATGGCCCAGTCCGCCCCTGGTTGTGGTAGAATGATACCACAACAACTTATTCTGTTTTTCCTGATGTGAATTTCCTTTGGTACTATCAGCAAATCTCAGTCAAGTCAGATACCGAATACCGAACTAATACCGAGGTATACTCCCCACTCCTAAAATTACCGAAACCTATACCGAACTAAACAATTCCATTACTGCCCTTCTCTAATGCTAACCCTGCTACTGTGTAGTTAGTACGATGGGGAGTCTGACAGTTGCTCGCCGCTTCTCGGTGGTTTTCTCCCGGTACTTCAGCTTTCTCCACCAGTAAAACTGTCTGACGCGAAATGACCCTGGCCGTCAATAGTGTCGTTAAGCCCCAATAAAAAGTATGAAAGTAGTCGTTATATTATATGACAATGCAGAACAAAATATCGAGTACTATTATTTTTTTAAAGAACTACTTTCGTTTGGTGAAGAGGACTGTGTGATGAAAAGAGAAACCCCGTGTATTTAATACTGATTTTATTACAACAGAATGACAAAATTAACAAATTTATCAGCATGCTATTTCAATTTGAGTAACGCGGTCAGCTAAATATAATCGCATGAACAATGAAGAGAGGAAACATCGCTATCATTCAGTGAAGGTGCTGATCTTCGTTTGCGCACTACCTGGTGTTTTATTATCTTATAACCATGAGTGGCGATGGATCTATTTTCGATCAATAACACAATTTATATTTCACCAATATGTGCAATATTATTAGAGTGCCTCTGGCTGAGAGTAATTTACTCGTTGTTCTTACTCTTTTGTATGACGAGACGTGATTGATAATAACCCTTCATCTATCGACTAATAAATTTACGAATCAACTCTTACATAATATAGCCGGGACGTTTTCTGTAGATACACCTAATGTGGCCACTGTCCATGCAATTAGGATAATACTCACACAGGGGCGTAAATCCGGGGCGTGTGAGTGGGTCCCCCCCCCCCCCCAATATTCAGATCTTCTGTTCGCAGGGCGGAAAGTACGGCAGGTTACCCGATTACCACGGTTCGCAGCCCACACGACTACTGCCCGGTCAAGGAATTATTTGCCAGAATGTTGCCCTGCCTAACAGAATAGAGCTGAACAGCTAGGGCACGCTAAGCACCTGATATATCATGGTCTTGTACAACTTCCATATCCGTTCATATGCCCTGCTGCCCATTCAAAAGGAGGCCAGGGTGTCCTTGTAAATTCAACAATTCTATTTAGAATGTATTCATTTATCTTCCCGTGTGGGGTGCCCTGCCCTACAGGGCACCTGATATTATATAATACGTACTGTTGAAAGCACTTCAAATGGTGATATATATGGAGGGCAATATGCGTTGACAGTAGGGCAGAATGATGATACACCCAGCCACCCCCACCCCCACCCCAATATTTTTCAGTAATTCAGGGTCTGTACCCACCCTGCAAGACTAAATGGGAACCCTATTGGTTTTCGGTAGTTGTGGAAAGGGTACATTTCATTCATACAGTCGCATTCTGCACGAAGAACTTGGTTTTACCAATTCAAATCATGGTTTGAATACTCCATATTTCATGGTACATTTTTATCAATTTAGTCGCGAAAGGTACAATTCCAACTTTGCAGGGTTTAATGTCTCATAAGAAATGCCCCATTCTGAAGACATTTATCACTTTTAAACCTACAGGTCGCAATACGACAGCAGTGATTTTAGCCAAGTCTTGGCTGCCTCTCTAGGCAGCCAAGACTTGACTAGAAACAACTGCTAAATCACAAAACATCCTTGTGATTCTACAGTGATAAATTTTTAAAATCTTCGTGAAAACCACCTACTTGATATTGAAAAACAACCTGGACTTTTATTTTCATAAATGGAAAATGCATGCCAATACCTTACTGGGAATGGAGGCTATATGTCGACTTACAGACAAAATCAATAATAGCTCAACTCCTTTATAATGGTGTTTGGAATGATACCCACAAATTTAGTCTTTTTAATCATTGGGGTGCCGTAAGGGCTAGGTTCAGCAGATTTATTAACAGAAATTGGCATTCAAATTTTATTTTATTTTTATTTTATTTTCTCAATATTTGTCCACCACCCCGAAAAAAGCGCGTGCCGTAAGGTCGTTGCAATGAGAGCTTATAAAGCTATGGTTGTTCGGAAAGGCATGCCATGATGATGTAGTTGGAATATTTGTCACTGGATATTATACTTATGTAACTCATGAAATTTATTTGTGTTTAATACATGTTGTAGTGGAGATACATGGGCTTCCCATCTTATTTAATTTGCACTTAGAGTACTCAGATTTGCCCATGCTGGGGTCCCAACATCCTCAATCAGACACGCGGTTTCCATGACGTCGACTGTATATGTGAGATAAGGGCATGAAGTAAATCTAGACTTTTTTAGAAAAAGTGAATCGATTTCTAAGGTTCCAGTCGAGATGAAAATGTCCAGACTGGAAAATTATTGACGAGAAGGGGTCACCCCCCCCCCTTCCTACAGCTACGCCCTTGAGCCCAGGATCACGGTCTGGTCGAAGTAATGTACCCATCTTACTGTCTACAACATCGTCGAATCTTCCCCGTCGGAAACCATATACGAGATAATTGTATCCTAATGGAGTTTTCGGGTTTTTTCACATTCAGTCTATATTTTGAAATATATTACTTAAATCCAAACCTTCCGGTGTAAATCTGTTGCGATTAGATGGTAAGGTGATCACGATCCAATTCAGGAAGAGACTATTGTTGCGATCACGGTAGAATTATTATCATATATTTAGTGGGGTTTAATGAAACCTTCATCAACCATGTAGAGATGGGTGGGATTAGAATTTTGATTTCAGTATCGGTTTGGGTAATTTTAGGGTTGGGGTTACTCTTTTACGCCAACAAATCATATCTACAGAAATTTTGTGACTTGTTGTTCTAAACGCACCTTAATGTTTCAGTTGTTATGATCTCCGAGCATGTGCCCTGACCATGTTATCTTTAGGAGGTTCTGCTGAAAACAGACAAAACACGTGGACAGTGATTTCTAGTCAGGTGTTGGCAGCCTTAACAGGCAGCCAAGACTTGACTAGAAATAACTGCTAAGCAATTGGACATGTACAGAGCAAGTGGACATGTACAGGTTGTAGTCTAGTGGGAATTCAGGACAGTTGCCTAGTCCATTGAGGGTTAAGAAACTGAAAGAAAATCAGTCACTTCTTTCATGAAAATGAACCTTCAATCGTTATCAAGCCTCCACACGGACTTATAAATATCAAAAGTGGGAAAATTAAAAAAAATAGGCGGTTTAGGTATTCAACGACTGGCTCGGTTTGATTTTTCGGTATCCCCATTATATCAGTTCGGTTTTTCGGTGTATTGCCCATCTCTAGCTAGCATTAGTTAAAGAAAAGTGCAGCACCGACATGCAGTACGCCTTAATACAGACTGTCCATGCGGGGACACGGTGGTGTTGTGTACAAAGTCGCGTGTTATATGTACGTCGATGGTGCACTTGCCTTTAATTTCTACAAAATCAGCTTTTATCACACACCTATTAATGTAAAATACGAGATTTGCACTGTTGTGCTGTACGATAAAAGGTGAAGTTGTATCGCACATGTAGTGATACAAAACACACTCGATTTCGTTTCCAACGTAAGCAGAGAAGGAACTCGTCTAAATACACCACGTCATCATTGGTCGACTGCACCGGAGTCGAGATCGCTTGGAAATCCAAGTTCCTCACTTAGATTTGTTTACACGGGATATTTGAACAATCAGATTCGAGTCAGAAATGTATAAACTAAAAATAACATGCTGACTGCTTGCTCCTTGACAAATGCTTTCCACAACTGGTCATACAAAGACGAAGTGTGCTAAATTTGATAGCTATTTAACAAGTTTTTGTTGTGTTATTCCCTGCAGTTTAGTCAATATTTGAAGTTCGATCATCGTGATCGTGACACTGGTCGGTATCTGTTGGTTTCGACCAAAGAAATGAAAGCCGTAAAAGTTGAAAAGCAAATTAGGGTTGGTACCCCGCCAACTAACAGTGATGTCTCGTTGACAACGAAGAAAACGCAGCAATTATCCATTTGAAGAGTGCTTTTAGTTCAATTTTCGTGTTGTTACATGGGAGGTGTGTGATAAATACAGAACCGCACATACGTTTGAAAGGGTTAAGTATTATTACACTCGATTGCTTTGACTCAGGATATCAGGAGAGCCGAAGGCTCTCGTGATATCCTGGGCCAAAGCAATTTTGTGCGATAATTTGTTCAAACGTATGTGAGTTTCTGTATTTGTACCGTGTTTGTGAGCTGGAATACTGACAGCTTCTGGAATAAACTATCCGTCCTGATATCACCATAGCTATTAACACATGGCTGTCAATTTTGGTCATTGGAAAAGATTTACAGGAAAATTAACCACTCATAAATGCCTAAAGCTGTTAGTGAATTTAAGACTAAAAGTATGGGCATTTCAGATAAAATTGAAATTTCGAAATGTTTGCGAATCTGCATCATCGATGTGCGCATCTTTTCACAAAGTTCATGCATTTCCTGTAGTGAAGTATAAAAATACAGAAGCTGGCTTTTTACAATTTTTCCTCAATCAGTTTGCACGTTTGACTATTACTCTCTGTTGAAACCTGTTTAACCCTTTACCCAAACGTAAAGGCCAAAATCGGCCAACGCTATTCTCAAAAATCGCCAATTAATTTTCATTATTTTCATTTTTTGCCTCAAAAACATAGGCTATGACCCCTCGTTAGAACGAGCTCGTAAAAATATAAATTTTGATATTCTGTTCGTCGGATAAAGGATTAATGAAGCACCGAGTTGGTATTAACCCTTTACCCAACGCAGACGATATCAAAATTTATTATTTTAAATATCATTTTTTTTAATTTTTCAAAAAATTTCAACAAAACCATATCATGTGACCCCCTCGTTGGAACGAGCTCGCCGAGCTCGTTCCAACGAGGGGTCACATGATGTGGTTTTGTTGAAATTTCTTGAAAAATAATATTTTTTCAATTGCTAAATTTGCATATTACGCGGGCGGATACGGCCGATTCGTTGGGTACAAGGTTTAATATACTCAACGGCGTCCGTAGTGTACTTTATTTTCCGGCCTTTCTGTCAAAAAATTAGAGAAAGGGTTGCATGAAAAAACTAATATGTCACATCTTTCAGGCCGCTTTAATTTCTGATTTTCAAAGTGCTGAATATCTATTATATAAATGGGAAGTCTGTCATTCCGTCATTCAGGTCAGCTAGAAATTATCGTCGCGCCCGCGGGGTTTTCTGGGGACAGGTAGGCCCGCTAGTTACATTATCATGATATGTATCGTATCACATGTTATAGTGGCAATCGTTTCAAGGCGTAAGCAACACGCCAATGTGACATTTTATAATTAGGTATTGAGAATCTACCCTTATTTATTCATTTTAGGGGTTTAACGACACTTTCTACAAGAATCTACCGTTTTAGGTGAGACTACAAGAATATACCGTTTTAAGGTGAGAGTGCGTCGTTACACTCCCACGAAATGTTAATGCCCTCATGGTTGCATACGTCAATTGTTTCACATATGAGGACGAATTTATATCAATTTTGCTTTCAAAGTTTGACTCTTGCTAAAAACTTATTTTTCTGCCTTACAAATGAAAAAAAATGGCATCCATTCAAGAATTGTATATGCCTCTATATTGTCTTCCCATTTGCATCAAGGCGTTATCGGAAATATGTTTTCATTGTTATGGTGTCTTGATGCATTCAAGAGACGATAGAATAATGTCATGCATTTGAATCGTTTTTTCATGCTTGGTCGATGCACCAAAAGTGCATCCTCATGCCAATCGTGGTAATGGTTGGCATGTGGGTGCACTGTCGGTGCATCGTTCAAACAAGACGAAGAGGAAGAGAGCAAATCAGTTTCACATTACAATCAGTTATGGGAACACAGACGTAATGGGTGCCTCCTTATTAAAGAATCGCGATCAAGCATCGAGGGGAGCAAGTGTTATTATTATAACAGCATGTATCTTCATCCTAGAACATTCGATTCTACTCGTGTTGGACTGAGGCAAATGTGTTACTTAGATTCTGAGCGGTAAGGATGATGTGATAGGTTTGCCCCTAGTTTCATAAGGGGGAAATGTCGCCTCAAAACCAAACGTCTAACGTTTCTCGGTCGGCCTTCTTCTTGTTTCTTACCAAACTAAAACAGTATAAGATATTGTGATGATTTTACGGTAACATGGTCTGAGGTTTAGGGCTCGGAGTTTTATGTTCGTCTCGGTTGAATATAAAAACACGATCCGTAAACCCCAGACCAAGTTACCGTCAGTTCATTACAATAAGACCTCACACATGGCTCAACGCACAGATCTGAAACGAACGAGGTAACTTTTAACGTTAGTTCAAAGTACAATGTCAGTAAATAAACCCACCGTGTATCCCACGACGTCATGGACTAATAATCAATAAATCATAGAAAGGCCTAGATCACTCCATCTTAGTGCAAATCGTAAACTGATTTGTAATTTAAACAATACTCCATTCGGTACATCGTCAACTGCACGTGTAAACAATTTACAACAATGAAGCGGTTTGCAGATCACAATGTTGATTATCGCAAACGGACAACCCTTTTTCAAGTATTCCGCGTGGTGACGTCAAACGGGTAACATATGCTACTAGAGTTCTCGTCCAATCAGAGGAGGAGGATTTTAGTCTTATTGGAACATAGAATTTTAAATTTAGAAATTTCGCTGTTCTGATTGTTACAGTTAAAACTGGAAGTCCTGTCCTGAAATGCGCACAAATAGCACGTCGATCTGCGCGTTAATCTACGCGTTATGACCATAGTGAGGCTATAAAATTCTGTACATATAGACTGTGCACAAGCATTGTTTCAGCCAATGGACCTCCGGGTAACCCGGAGGTCCATTGGCAGAAACATTGCCTGTGTTTGCTATGAATAAGCAGGAGAACTTGCCGTGCTTCGGATGCCATTCGATATGGCAATTGCGCGCAATTCCTACACGCAATTAAGCCTAGATAAGCGCACAGTTCGTGACACGACTTCTAGTTTTAACTGATAACAGAATAGGAAGTATCGTTGTACATTTATGAGCTTTATGGTCTTCGCACTGAGAAGCAAACATGGTGTGTATTCACACTCATCTCTGATTATAATTTCGTGTTGCACAAACCTTTCAGCGCGTTTAGTCCAATATTTACCCTCCTGGGGAATGGGTATTTTCAGGAATGTACAAAGCAGAAGTTAACAGATATGATTGAGGTACCCGTGTTAATCTTTCACAGGAATGTGATGTGTTTTTCACTCTTTGTAATCGTGAAATAATTCTTCCGCCGCCCACTCGAGACAAAATATCGTATATTTTTTTGCTAATGCAGATAAAATATATACTTGACGCTTAGACTAGTTAATAAATGCCTCGATCTGAACATGGGGCGTGGACTGAAATACAGTCCCTGTGAGGAAAAGATACTGGTGACCTTTGGCAAAATGTTCACCGATTTCCCCAGATTCACAAAAGAGGTCTACTATTCACCAAAACTGTGCGTCAAAGTGGTTTATCATGGAGCGAAAGTGTCATTGGCTTTATGTATTTTGGAAAAAAGGAGCAAAGGTTGTGTCATGTGAGAAGGTCTGCCTGCTGAATGGTATTAATGTGTTCTTATTTATAGGAAATGGAGAACAGCCTCAGTGAGCACTCTCTTTTCAATGTAGCACCATCCAGATGAGGCCCTTCGAATCGAATCTCGGATAGAATCGGAAGTCTGATGTCAACATCGACATGAAATATCGAATCGAAAACAGCGTGAAACATTGTTTTGTGAAATCACGTGTTATTTTACCAAATTACATGTACTTAACCCTTTACCCAACACGAAAAGCAGACGACACTTGCAAAAACTGAATTATTTTTTGTTTCGAAAACATAGGTTATGACCCCTCATTGGAACGAGCGCGACGAGCTCGTTCCATCGAGGGATCATAACCTATGTTTTTGAGAGAAAAAATGAAAAAATAATGACAATTAATTGGCGATTTTTGAGAATAGCGCTGGCTGCTTTTTAGCGTTACGTTGGGTAAAGGGTTAATTACCGTGCATATCATTTCGGCTTACGCGTGTTGTGGGTAGCAGGAGTACCCGAGTGCAGAGGCCACAGGCTCCATTTCTACAACAGTACATTTAAAGTTGAGCTCGGGATTCCCGTGCACCACTTTATCAGTACCGTTGTAGCAGTGAAACTTCTAATTCAGACAAGCATGCCGATAAGCCAATTGAACCGAAAATACGCGAGTTACCCGATTCGAAAATATACGAAATATGATTCGATGTTGATATCGAATCGATCTATCGATGTTGACATGGAATCGAATCTTCGAAGCTTTACGGAGACGAACATGTAGTTTCCAAGAGGGTTCGCCGACTGCAGTCTTTGCTGTTGACGTCAAAGTATTTCCACAGACGGGTGTGAGTGACACGCAAAACATGGCCAGTGGTCCTGTGATTTTGAATGCTATTGTGTCCCTTTGTATGGACCCTTTTAGGTCCAGTGTGGCCACATATACTCAATTACCGCCTCATTATCTTCCATGTAGGTTATATAATTTATCATGCGGACGCTGGATTGGTTTCTAGTCATACGCCTCAAACCTTCTTGCTCCATTGCGAACTCGCACCGCTTGATGAGGCTACTACTCCCATTGGATTGGGCAACTCGTCCCATTCCATTAATTGGCTTGCCTCCTGCTGAGTGATCAACTCACCCAATTCGATTGATCGACTCGCCCCATTGTCTTCGTCAATTCTCCCCCACCCACCCAACTGGAAAACTAGCCACATTGAGTTGGTCGACCCGCTTCGGTCGGTTGGTCAACTCGTCCCATGATACGATTTATCTCTTCCGTTTGATTCGACAACTCGCTCTGCAAGTTTCGTCAATTTGTCCTATTCTTTTCGTTAACTGTACGAAAATCGTAGGGTGGCGATGTAATGGCGATAGATCGAGTATGGGCATTGCCTTGTCTGAAAGTTTTTTTCTGAAATATGAAATAACTGAAATTATATAACCTTTGGTTTGAACACGACGAGCTAGTTCAGTAAGAGATGATAAGCTATTTTTTGGAGCCGCAAACTGAAAAAAACAAAATGTGCATGACGATTTTTGTGAATAGCACTGGCAGTCAGATAAAGGGCTCAAAATATTCTCTGTAATACGATGAATTGAGTAACATTAGGTCAGACTTGAAATCTGTTCACTCGCTTTTCTCAGAAAAAAACTACTCCCACAACCGTCATATGTTAAAGTTTGAGGAGTGATGCTCGGGGGGGGGGGGGGGTAAGATTTGGTGCTCTGGAGGTAAGAGTTGGTGCTCTGAGGGAGTAAAGGTTGGTAAGGGTTGTTTCTCTGTACAATAGAACGGAAGATGAATAATAGTTTCTGAGCAAATTCAACTAACTTTTTATCACCAAAAAGGAAGAATAATTTGGAAATCACCATAACTTAGTATTATCCTGAATGCCACAGGGTAAGAACACAGAATGTAGGGCTGGATTCGAGACATGGTTTAAGGGCGGGTTGCTGTACCTGGAAAGTCAACATACATTTTAATAAACTATCTTAACCGTCAGACATATATGTGTGCAAAAATAGGATTTGGTAGTCGACAGGCAGAGTACATTATCAACATTAGATCGATGAGGAGGTTCAGGTATAATTTGATCCCTCACCAATTTTTTGCTGATCCTCTCTTCACATTCAAGCAAAATGTATTTCCTCATTTCATGTAGACATTATATAGACGTTATTACCATTCAAAATACAACATTTGGGGGCGCGGTAGCTCAGTGGTAAGAGCGTTATATTTTAAACCGAAAGGTCGACTGTTCGATCCTGACCAACAGTAACTGCGTTTTGTCCTTGGGCGAGATATTTGATTTGGGGCACAATGGGGCTGTCTACTAGAGCGTACTGCACGCCAATGTAAACTTGCCTAACAGCCGCTTGTTTTTGCAGAGTTAATAAGTTGGAGAGTCTGACACTTGCTTGCAGCTGCTTGGTGGTTCTCTCCGGGTACTCCGGCTTCCTTCCCGGTAAAACTGTATGGCGATATGACCCTAGCTGTTGAATGTGTCGTTAAACACAATAAAAACAAAACGAACGCTGCAAATAAGGGTTAAATATTTCATTATATCCGAATTAATGACCTATGAAATGCCCCATCTATTCTGTCTCCTTTGACCTCCTGCCTCCGTCTCTCCCCTTCCTACTGATTTATTTTTGAGAGTTGGTGGTGAACTGACTCTCTTTTTCGCAAGAATAACAACAGATTTAACAGCCTTCTACTTTCAATTTCAATTATATAGGGTAGTTTTCTTGTTCATGCTGGTAGATATATAGTGGCGCAATTTGCCATCACACGCATACAGCACTTCTATCATAATCTGATGTTCGAAATAAAAGTAAAATCGATTTTCCGTCGCTTTCAGAAAGCCATTATGGACTTCCATTTATAAATGTTTGCTCGTTTATATGGTGAACAGTGCATTATACCTTTAATCTAGTCGGCACGGGAAGGGGTTTCATTGTCATGTCGATTTTATAGTGTACAGATCGACGGCTGCTTCCTTTTAGCGCCACCGTAAACAGGCAATTATCTGAAAATACCCATAACTTCCTGGTTTTGTTGAAAAATGTCTTATTACAGTGAATAATGCTAATCCGTTTTCGTAAAAATATTTGTCACGAACATCTCCGTGGTCAAACTAAAGTAGGTTCGCGGTGCGTGTTTAGCTCATTGTTTTGGTATCTCTGCTAACACTCTACAAATTCGCACTTAACCGGTGGAGTGCCAAATCATTTCTGTCTTCAAAAATCACGTGTCTAAGACCCCGTTTATATGATAAGAAATACCAACGTGGGCAAATTTACCAAAATCCGGTGGCAAATCTTGTCATATAAACGCAAATACCAACTGGGCAAAAAATTACCAACGTGGGTAAATGGCTCACCTCAAGACCAGTGGCAAATTTATTTACCAACGTGGGCAAATCGGTTGCGGTGGTATTTTTCTCCATGTAAACACAATTCTTAATTTGCCCACGTGGGTATATTTCGTTGAAGCGTGATTTGCGAGTGATATTGTACGTCAGATGCTGCACCGGAAGAATATTTCAAGATAATATGAGTTATTTATTTATTTATTTATTAAGGTTTAACGACACTTTAACAGCCGAGGTCAAATCGTCTCGTTGACAGTTTTACCGGAAGAGGAAGCCGGAGTACCGGGAGAGAACCACTGAGCAACGAGGAGCAGCTGCCAGCTCCCCAACATCGTAACTCCGCACTGGAGCACATGCAGGGTTAGATTAGTTGAAGACAGGCGCACCATCGACGTGCGGTACGCATTAGTAGTCAGCGACATCGTGCCCCCATGTGGACAATCGGGGTTAAGTGAATTATTCAAGAACACAACGCGGGAGTCCGAATCGATCGCTCAGACGGTCACCCATCCAAGGACTAACCGGGCTCGATGTTGCTTAACTTCGGTGATCTGACGAGAACCGGTTACCGCACCGCCACCGCGAACCCGGTCATATGAGTTACACGTTGTTGATGTTGATGTTGTTGATGTTGCACGTTGTTGAGAAATAATTTTGTTTTTTCTGTCGAAAAATGGGTCCAAAATCTAACCCAAAAAGTAAAAAAAAAAGAAAAAAAAGTCGCGCAAGAAACTAAGAGAGATGCAGAATGGTAAGATCCAGAGACAGCAACTTTACTGGACGTTTGGAACGAACACCAGATACAACTTAATATAGAGGACCCAACGGTTAAAGACAAGAACTTATATGACAAAATTCCTACACATCTCTATATTCCTATATACGCAATGATATACCCACGTTGGTATATGAGTAGAGGGGGCAAAAACTACTCACGTTTGCAAATTGTGTCATATAAACGGGTTTGCTAAGTTGCAATTTACCTTGTTAACATTTATGGGAGAGTGCCTACAGGCACTCTCCCAGAAATTTTAACAAGGCAAATCCTTACAGGCAAAATAAATTCGCCTGAAAGATAATAAGACGCACACCTACAGAATATGAAGCTTTTAAATTAAGGCGCCTGCCCTTCAGAACAAAGTTTAGATGTGAATTATATGGACTCCGGCACTTCGCCAGTTGAGGACTATTTTTTAGCTCAAGCTGAGCTATTGCCATCACTTCCCGTCCGTCGGCGTGCGTACGAACGTACGCCCGAGCGTACATGCGTTCGCACGTCCAGAATTTCCTTTGGCACACCTCGCAGGTCGCATTTATCATCAGATCGCTTTGAAACTTGGTATGCTTGTTTTGGGTGAACTCTAGATGGAAGCTGTCCATTTTCTTCAATTTCCGTCGAAAAATGTTGCCGCTGGCAACGTTCTTAGAACTTAGTTTAGTCAGACCTCAATATTTCCCTTTGGCACACCCTACTGGGCACATTTATGATCGGATTGCTTTGAAACCTGGAATGCTTCTTTGGGATGATCTCTAGATGGGAGCTATCGATTTTCTTCCATTTCCGTCAAAAAATGTTGCCGCTGGCAACGACCTTTGGACTTAGTTTAGTCAGGCATCAATACATTCCTTTGGCACACCGTACAGGGCACCTTTTTTATCAGGTCAGTTTGAAACGTGGTATGCTTGTTTGGGGTGACTTCTAGATAGGGGCTATAGATTTTCTTCGATTTCCGCCAAGAAATGTTGCCGCCGGCAACGACCATTGATGAACTTAGTGCAGTTATGCATCAAAATTTCCCTTTCGCACACTCTGCAGGGCACATTTATTATAGGATCGCTGGCAACGTTCTTAGAAGTTAGTTTAGTCAGACCTCAATATTTCCCTTTGATACACCCTACAGGGCACATTTATGATCGGATTGCTTTGAAACCTGGAATGCTTCTTTGGGATGATCTCTAGATGGGAGCTATCGATTTTCTTCCATTTCCGTAAAAAAATGTTGCCGCTGGCAACGACCTTTGGACTTAGTTTAGTCAGGCATCAATACATTCCTTTGGCACACCGTACAGGGCACATTTTTGATCAGGTCGGTTTGAAACGTGGTATGCTTGTTTGGGGTGACTTCTAGATAGGGACTATAGTTTTTCTTCCATTTCCGTCAAAAAATGTTGCCACTGGCTACGTTCTTAGAACTTCGTTTAGTCAGACCTCAATATTTCCCTTTGGCACACCCTACAGGGCACATTTATGATCGGATTGCTTTGAAATCTGGCATGCGTATTTAGAGTGACCTCTAGGTGGCAGGTGTCGATCTTCTTCCATTTTCGTCAAACAATGTTGCCGCTGACAACAACCTTTGAACTTAGTTTAGTCAGGCATCAATATATTCCTTTGGCATGCCCTACAGGGCACTTTCATGACCAGATTGGTTTGAAACTTTGTATACTTATTTGGGGTGACCTCTAGATGGGAGCTATTGATGTTTTTCGATTTCCGTCAAAAAATGTTGCCTCAGGCAGCGACCATCGATGAACTTAATACAATTATGCATCAATATTTCCCACTTTGGCACTCCTTGCAGTGCACATTTTGACCAGATCACTTTGAAACTTGGTATGCATGTTTGGGATGAGCTCTGGATGGGAACTATCGATTTTCGTCCATTTCCGTCAAAAAATGGTGCCGCTGGCAACGACCTTTGGACTTAGTTTAGTGAGGCATCAATACATCCCTTTGGCACACCGTACAGGGCACATTTTTATTCAGATCGGTTTGAAACTTAGTATGCTTGTTTGGGGTGACCTCTAGATAGGGAGCTATAGATTTTCTTCCATTTCCGTCAAAAAATGTTGCCACTGGCTACGTTCTTAGAACTTCGTTTAGTCAGACCTCAATATGTCCCTTTGGCACACCCTACAGGGCACATTTATGATCGGATTGCTTTGAAATCTGGCATGCGTATTTGGAGTGACCACTAGGTGGAAGCTGTCGATCTTCTTCCATTTTCGTCAAAACATGTTGCCGCTGACAACAACCTTTGAACTTAGTTTAGCCAGGCATCAATATATTCCTTTGGCATGCCCTACAGGGCACATTTATGACCAGATCGGTTTGAAACTTTGTATACTTATTTGGGGTGACCTCTAGATGGGTGCTATTGATGTTTTTCGATTTCCGTAAAAAAATGTTGCCTCAGGCAGCGACCATCGATGAACTTAGTGCAGTTATGCATCAATATTTCCCACTTTGGCACTCCCTGCAGTGCACATTTTGACCAGATCACTTTGAAACTTGGTATGCTTGTTTGGGATGCGCTCTGGATTGGAACTATCAATTTTCTTCCATTTCCGTCTAAAATGTTGCCACTGGCTACGTTCTTAGAACTTCGTTTAGTCAGATCTCAATATTTCCCTTTGGCACACCCTACAGGGCACATTTATGATCGGATTGCTTTGAAATCTTGCATGCTTATTTGGAGTGACCTCTAGATGGAAGCTATCCATTTTCTTCCATTCCCTCAAAAAATGTTGCCGCTGACAACAACCTTTGAACTTAGTTTAGTCAGGCATCAATATTTTCCTTTGGCACACCCTACAGGGCACATTTATGATCGGATTGATTTGAAATCTTGCATGCTTATTTGGAGTGACCTCTAGATGGAAGCATCCATTTTCTTCCATTCCGTCAAAAAATGTTGCCGCTGACAACAACCTTTGAACTTAGTTTAGTCAGGCATCAATATATTCCTCTGGCATGCCCGACAGGGCACATTTATGATCGGATTGTTTTGAAATCTTGCATGCTTATTTGGAGTGACCTCTAGATGGGAGCTATCGATTTTCTTCCATTTCCGCCAAAAATAGTTGCCATTGGCAATGACCTCTGATGAACTTAGTAAAAACTTAGTGCAGTTATACATCAATATTTCCATTTTACACACCCTGCAGGGCACATTTATGATTGGATCACTTGGAAACTTGGTGTGCTTGTGTGGGTTGATCTCTCTATGGTTGTTATCGATTTTCTTCCATTTCTGTCAAAAAATGTTGCCGCTGGCAACAACCTTTGAACTTAGTTCCCTTTGGCACACCCTTCAGAGCACATTTGTGATCGGATCACTTTGAAACTTTGTATGTGTGTTCGTGGTGACCTCTAGATGTGAGGAATTGATTTTTATTCTTTCCCTTTGAAAAATTATTGTCGTTATCACCAGCCTTTGAACTTCCTGCATTTGTGCATTTGTGCAGTAACTTATCCCTTTTGCACTCTGTGCAGGGTATATTTATGAGTTTCCATAAAAAAGGGAGAAAATAACATTGCCACAAGCAATGACCTTCAAACTTAGTGCATTTGTGCATTAACATCTTCCTTTGGCATGCCTCAGGGGGTGCATTCTTTATCAGGTTGTTTTGAAACTTTGTATGCTTATGTAGGGTGACAAAGATAGGAGCTATCGATTTTCTTTTCATTTCCATCAAAAACTGTTGCTGTTAGCAACAATCTTTGACTTTATTGCATTTGTGCATCAGCATTCTTCTTTAACATGGCCCACTGGCCACATTTATTATAGGATTGTTTTTGAACTTGGTGTGCTCATTAGGCAAGACCTTTAGATAAGAGCTATTGATTAGTATTCATTTCTGTGAAAAAGTTGCCATTTACAATAACCTCTGAACTTACTGCATTTGTGTATCAATATTCTTCCTTTAGCCAGTCTTGCAGTTTACATTTAAAAATGCATGGATTACTATGACGTTGTGCACACACGATTCTGTTATGTTGAAATTTCACCAAATAACATTGGTACCAAGGATCTTCAATTTTGCCATTTCACTTATAACTTACCAAGTTCAATTTTGTCAAGTTGGGCTACAGTGTCATTGACACTTTCATTTCGAGATTCCTCTCAAATAAATTATTATTGCAAAGAAAAATAATTTATTTTCTTACCAAACATGGTTGGAGAGCGACACCGACAAACAAAAAACTCGAATTATTAAAATATTAATTTTACAGTAAAACCTCCACTGCAACAACTGAAACTACAGTAAAATTTTAACGGTGGCTTTTGTACGAGTCACAGGTCGAGATTTTATAAATAGAATATTGCGCAATTCAGAATGGAAAATGAAAATGGTACCCCAGATTCAATGTTCTCGCATATCACGTTTTTTTCAAGCAAGACGTGTAGGAACGTTATTTGGAAAGAGTGGTATCTCCACTTAGTACATACGTGTATAACATTCACACAGGGGGAGGGGGACACACACACACACACACACACACAGAGAGAGAGAGAGAGAGAGAGAGGGGGGGAACATTGTTACGTGGGTGTGTGAGAGTCGGGTACGCTCAGATGTTACCTCTGCGATTTGGGGAGAAATTAAGTCTATTTGTGCACAATATTGGGTGCTATGAACGTAATGTGCTAAATGAAATGGTTATGCGACGAAAACGACATTCCGAATACCGAGAGAGAGAGAGAGAGAGAGAGAGAGAGAGAGAGAGAGAGAGAGAGAGAAAAGAGAGAGAGAGAGATGAGGTGGGTGTGCGTAACTATTGTATGTTAGGTTAATAGTGCCTCGTAAGCCTTTAGAGCCTTTCTTAATCACATTGCTTTTGTGCAGACATTTGAGTTATTTTTCGTGTAATGAAATGCGACACTTAAATACAATATTTACTTCTACTACTTCTACAGATCTTTTCAGACGATAGAGGTTTTGTAGTGTTGTGGGGAGAAAAGCGGAAATATAGATTCGACCGGAAATTCCGTGTCCGCTTTTTATTACAGTACGAAATCTTTCATCTCTTGGTGGTGTTGACCCTTTCAACATGAGCGTTTGAATGGCATAGCCCTATAATTTACAGCAAAGTGGGGGAATCGATTATGTAATCATATGGTTGTCCAATGATAATTTGTTGATTTTAACCTCTTTAACCCATTACCCAACGAATCGGCCGCATCCGCCCGCGTAATATGCAAATTCAGCAGTTGAAAAAATATTATTTTTCAAAACATTTCAACACAACCATATCATTTGATCCCTCGTTGGAACGAGCTCGTCGAGCTCGTTCCAACGAGTGGTCACATGATATGGTTTTGTTGAATTCTTTTTGAAAAATTAAAAAAAAATGATATTTAAAATAATAAATTTTGATATCGTCTGCGTTGGGTATAGGGTTAACCCGCAAGGCCGTTTTTCTATTTTAGGATCGCAATACGACATTGATTTATAAAGTAGATAGTTTCTCCGCGAATTTGGGTGACAGACCAATTAGTATTTTCAACATGCAGACTTAGGGCTGCACGTTGAAAATATTAAATTGTCTACCCCCAAATAACGAATATGGACTTTTCCAACTGATGACAATGAACTAGGATGGAAGATACCATCAAGGTTCCAGTGTTCAAATGGTTAATCACACATCCATATAGGGGCTGTGGGTAGAAAATCCGAAGATAATTTCGAACGGATTGCGACTGGGTTTCTCAAAACTCTCTGTCCGCTGTCGTGATCACAGTAATGTAATTTCTCTATTTTTTGACGTTTATTTTATTATCTGCAATCTTTTTGTCAATGAATTTTACCTTAATGTTTCTATTTAGCAACAGCAACCCGTTTGAGTGTATAACTAAATGACTAAGTTTTTATGATACCATCAGAGTTTCAAAATTCAGTTACTTATTTATGCAGCGTCGTTTATTTAGCTGCTATGTTATAATTTGGCACAATATTGGAAAGGGATATTTAGCCCTTTCATGCTGTGTACGATATTATAGCATTGAAATGACGGGGATTAGGAAAGTTATCGACATTTATAAAAAAGTTGATAATATACTATTAAAAAAAGTAAGGGATATTTGACAAAAATGAGATATATTAAGAAATATATTTATATTTTCATTAAAAAGACAGTTGATGCATTGCACTGTGACATCTGGTGAGTGATTTCAGCGATAGTTGGGCGTCTGGCAAGCACGCATACCACGGACTGAGCTGTAGAAGACATGGACCGCCAGTCAGAGAATTTGCCACATTCAGTCTAAGACCTCAATATCTTGTAAATACTCCTCGGTTCGCGAGACAAGTGCGGATCCGACGTGGCATACTCCTCACCAAGCGTCCAATATCAGATTGACTGATGTTATTCCATTCTTCCTGCAGTGCAGCGGCGTGTTCCTGGACATTGGTAGGGGGCGGTTGGCGTTGTCGTAGGCGTCTGCCAAGCATATCCCAGACATGCTCGATTGGTGAAAGGTCTGGACGTAGTGCTGGCCAAGGTAGTGTAGAGATGTTCTGCTCCTTGGGGAACTCTGTAACGAAGCGGGCCCTATGTGCTCTTGCATTGGCATCTTGGAAAATGCATCGACGGCCGTGACGTCGCGCAAATGGCACCACATGAGCTGCTAACATGTTGTACGGTAGTACTGCCCTGTGCTATGCCCTTGTATGACATGTAATGCTGTTCTGCTTGTCATGGTTATGCCCCCCCCCCCCCCCCCCCACACACACACCATAACCGACCCACCACCAAAACGATCGTACTGCCTAACGGTTACGTCATGGTATCGTTCGTTCCGCCGCCGCTACACTCTGCTTCACCTATCGTGGAAGTCGAGAGTGAATCTCGATTCATCGGAAAACATAACATTGTTCCACCGATTGCCCCAGCGCTGTCGTGCTCCACACCAATTACGACTTGCTGGTATGTGACGTTCAATCAAACGTGGAATTATTCGAGGTCATCGAGCGTACAAATTCCAGCTGTGTATGCGTTTTCGGATAGCCTTACCACTGACTCGCACATCTGTTGCTTGGTGCACCTCCTGTCCAATTTCTGAGGCACTTTGTTGGCGGTTACGTAATGCAATAGTTCGGATGAAACGATCCTGGTTAGCAGTTGTCGCCCTTGGACGACCTGACCGATGTGTCTGTCATCAACATTGCCTGTCTGACGGTAGCGTGACCACAACCTGCTAATCACCGATTGAGTAACGTTGAGAATTTGAGCCACTGCAGTCTGTCTGTTGCCAGCTTCCACCATGCCAACGGCACGTAAAGGTTCGTCACGTGTCAGTCTTCGCATACCTCAAAAGGTACATTTCCACCAGAAACTATTGATAAACGAGTTTATACCAAGAAAAGAACGATGAAACCTCCGAAAAAGCCCTCCAATACAAATGAAAATTTCCAAACGTACCCCGCAGACCTTAACGTGACGCTTGTTCGAAAAACCTGCACGAAGTTTTCGTGGGCCTTAGACATTCAGGATCCACACTAAACTTGGTAACATATTGATGTGTCCAATTACGCGCATCCAATACCATTTCCGAAAATAACATCAGTTTGGATATCCCCTACTTTTTTTTAATAATATATATTGATCAAGCAAATGCGTCAGCCACATGGAGACACATATTTCGTTGGGGTGTCGAATTTAGAATCTGACCCCAGCGGCTCACTCCAGCGGATCCTTGCTAAAGCTTCTGGCGCGCCCATCACTTGGTTTGTTTTTCAATGCGACTCGGCTTCGAGGTGTCCCGTTGCGCTGTTCAAATTCACTCCCATCACCCGTTTGCATCAGTGGAAACACGGTGACATACCACTCTAAATCACATGGCCCATCCATGGCTCCTTTGGATTGATTCGACGACGATTCGTTGTTTGCTGGCAAGAAAGGTTTGCAGGTATCTGCCGCTTATCTGTGATTAGCGTTGTATTCTCCACCTTATTCTACTCGTGCAGTGTACAGTACGGCCACCGTGGACTGGTCACTTTCTTCCGGTGAGCAATATTTCCACGGACGCAATAATATTAGATTCCAAACACTAATTTTAGGAATAATCGTCGAAAATTTAATTAATGAAGTGCCGGGTATAACCCGGTGCTTCATTAATTAAAATTTTGCCCATGTTGATTTTTATTTCCTGGCAAACGCATGCGTGGACATCACTGCCCACGCATGGATTACGATCAGTCCACGGCTGCTGTACTATAAATGTGCCCACACTATATGACGCTGGTCATTGAAAGGTTTGAAACAAATAATTCAACAAATTTTAATTACGCACGGTTCTTTTATTACGAAAACGCACATAGAATTTTAGACGGATCGAGACTGAATCGCGACCTGTTCATAGTTCGCTCTCCTACACAAAACACTGTGTCATCTCAGTTGTCGAACAAAATGAAAACAATTCATCTCAGATGCTATTTTCGTTTGATTTTTATTGGTTCAGTCTTGAGTTAGCAATAATTTATCTTACAACTATAACGTATTTCCTCAATACAAATGGAAACGTCTAGACAACAAACAAATATGTATTAAGGGTAGCAACCGTACTTGCGATCATTCGATTCAGAAAGTGAAAGTTTTTATTTAACCTGCACTCATCGGAAACTGATTACACACGTCGAGACCACTGTTTTTGATAACAGTAATTAAATGATAAATAAATCTTCAACTCAACGAAATAAATTAGACTAAATCATAATTTGCCATAATGATATTTTTTTAAATGCCTACCATGTGTTAGGTCTGAAAAATAACACAAAGAAACAGACAATTGAAACATTACTATAAGCTTCAACGGCTATAGTAGAACAATGGATGGGGATTACGTCATGCCTAGCGCAAGAACGCAATACCATAAGGTAGTGAACTTCAAGTCAAGAAAGTAAGGAATATTGAAAAAAATGGTTATTACCACCAAGTGGGTTTCCGAGTCGGTGTATTGAAGTCTCGACCTCGCCTCTGCGTCATATAATGGACTCGCCGATACATGCCCAGAGACGAAACTCGGGATCAATACATCATCTCAGAAACCCGCATGGTGGAATTAGCCTATATGTATTCATTCAATCTCTATCTACTCGTGTAAATATGTCGAGACCAGAGCTTGATCTGATCGAGAAACTGACCGATTTTGCGACCGTATACTCCATCGGACTAAGTGAAAAGGAGATTTTATATGCTATGCTTGTTTCAATAACCTGAACCGCCCGGGGAAAGACATGTAGGGAGTAGGTGAGGCCTACCTTTCAGACCAACTTGGGGGTTTTCTCCATTATTTACCCGGGGTTACGGTGACGCTCTTGTTGACATGGTTGTTTCTACGGTAAACGTTGTGTTGTGTTGATGTTAGCTATTGCGCTTGTTGTTATTTCTTGTGGAGAATATGTTGTTGGAGAATGTCGAGAGAGCTTAGAACCCGCATTGCAAACGCTTTCAAAACAACGTTGCTCATTGGGGACAGTCCTGGTTTATTGGGACGAAATATAAACAAATAAACAATGAGAAGAAGAGGTTTGAGTTGGATGAAACAGGCCCATCTGTCGGAAATCGGGCTTTGTCACTGCTGGAAGAAATAGATTCACGCCGCGTATTCAGCCAAAATTCAAGGAGTTTCGCCTGAATCCGTGCGTGAACGTATGTCTCACCGTGACGAACTCGCCCGTTTCACTTTTGTTGGGGTGGTTCTTATCCTGAAGGGGTTAATATCTTTTCCTCGAAAAGCATAAATCAACAGAGGTTCAATGAAAACAACTTTAATACATTTTCATATAAATAAATATGGTAATTTGTGACTTACATGGAATCCAATGAATATGATAAACAAAACGTCAATCGCCTCCTACCCACACAGTTTTTGAGTCACTTGCGGGCCCGCATTCTCTGTTGTCGCTGGTTTTTCATCCTTTTCGCTGGTATTTGTTCCTTGGTCGTCTCTTCACCTCACCCTATCACTGCCGTCGCACGGTCACTAACGTATTGTCACTTTATCGGGACGCCTTTCCTCCAACAAGTGAAGGGATGTCACTCTACCACTGCAATCGCACGGCCACTAGCTTATTGTCACCTTACTTGACGCTTTTCACTCAAGCAGTCGCCACCTAATGGGGTTAAACTCTCCCCTACGTCTATGTCAGAATAATGTTATACAGGCAAAGCCTACTCTGCCAATGCATGGCTTGCCTTGTAAAACAGGTAATGCCGTTTACCTAAATGCAAATGAGCTTGTACTTCGCGTTTCTGATCCTATTTTCATATATGGCCACCGACATGGCCCGCGACTGCTCCTATTCTAAATATGAGCTCTGTGGCTCCCCTACATTACAACGTGTCTATATTTTCACACCGATGCGTCGCGCCCTCAAACCTATAGCATGGGACATCCCCATCTACTCGCAGCGACCCACAGCCTCACCCACTTTCAGGCTGGAATGAAATTTCGAGAAATCCCCCAATTTTTATTTCGATAGCCAGAACATTAATTTTCAGTTTAATCGCTTCTCTTGAACTTGGCCGCTCGGATCTATCTTAATTTAATACTCGCTTTAATGTTCCTTTGACAGACTGGAATTTCGATATTTCCTGACATTCGTGACAGGCTAGACATGTAATATGGGTGTGTGTCCAGAACGTGCGCGATGTCCTGGTTTCACCACAATTATCTATTAACTGGCCATAATTACAAGATAATGACTGCAGGAGGAAACTCCTTTAATCAGTTATCAGATAGCCCATGTGACGTTCAACAAATGCGCCACAATGGACATTAAACTTCATACTTAATTACCAGCGCTTGAATTATTGCTGGTCTGTTTAAGTGACAAATCGATTTTCGGGGTCCGTCAAAAAACACACATTCTTATATCTTGGCCCGAACAAGAAAAATTATCGAAGATATATACACTTTTATACAACAAAATAAAAAATTCAAGCGAATACCTTGACAACCCCCTTCCAAAGAACATACTCTCAGTTGTTCCTAACAAACCATGGTGATAGCATTCACGTGCATCCACCCTCACACTTCTATCTTAGAGCTATCTCGCTCTACTATTACACCGATATACTCATAATTTACGCTGACGCGCATTACAAATGAGTCCCAGTACGTTGATTCGGTTTCGCATTGGAGCACATGAGCCTGTTCACATCTCATTAACTCGCGCGCTCACTTCCACTGGCGCACAATAGGAGGTGGTCCGTTGGTACACATGCAGCCAACAGGTCCTCCTATACACACACACTCTCTCCATTGTAAAATATAACACTACTCTATAATTCACATCCTGACCAAGCCAGCCGATGGTATCCATCCTGACCAAGCCAGCCGATGGGTCCCTTGCCCCAATTCCTGTCATCTCATTACCTTGTTCCATCCTTGGATAAAGTTCATGCCCGTCAGCGGGTTACCTACCCTGATAGGTACAAACTATAAATACTTCCATGTGTGGTGGGACCCTTGCTATTCCCTAGAGAGCCCCTCTTACTGGCGACTCAGGTAATCAGCAACCACGTTTTCAAAGCCTTTGATTGCCTCTATCCTGAAGCGATAATTCTGCAGCAGGAGGGACCACCTCATAATCCTACTCCTTTCTACTTTACACTTCTGTATGTATGAAAGCGGCCTATGGTCCGTGTGTAAAATAAATTCCCGCCCTTACAAGAAGTTCTGGAACTTTTTGACGACGAAAACGATAGCTAGGCGCTCCCTCTCTATTACTGAGTAGTTAATCTCCCTGGGGAGGAGCTTCCTACTGTCATATGCCACAGAGAAACGTCCGTCATCGTATTCCTGCAGCAATACTGCACCTACGCCCGTGTCGGATGCGTCAGTTTTCATCAGGAATCTTTAGAAAAATCGGGCAGGCGGAGGATGGGTGCCCTACCCAACAGGTCCTTCAAAACCTTGAATGCCCTGTCCTGGTGCGGTCCCCATGTCACTTTGTTGGGCTGTCCGTTCTTCGTGAGGTCCGTCAGTGGTGTCGCTATTTGGGGAAAATAGGGGACAAAGTTCCGGTAGTACCCGGCCAGCCCCAAGAAGGACCTAACTTGCCGCTTTGTCTGAGGGGGTTCGCGTTTCGGATCCTCCTGAGTTTCTCGTCGTCCATCTAAACCTTTCCTTCGCCAACCTTGTGACCGAGAAACTCGATAGTTCTAAACCCTATCTGGCACTTTGAGGGTTTCACTATGAGTCCCGCCTCCCTGAGCCTTCGAAATAGCTCCCTGAGAGCTGTCAGGTGCCCCGTCCATGTCATTGTCTTGCAGAGGATATCGTCCACGAAGTGGGCGATATCCCGGAAGTTGACCAACAGCTTCCGCATCATCCTATTGAAGGTGGCACCCGCGTTTACCATCCCAAATGGGAGCTTACGAAACTGGTAACAGCCGTCCGGTGTCGTAAATGCCGTCATATGTCTGTCTTCTGCCCTGACGGGGATCTGTCAGTAGCCTTTACTCAAATCAATCTTACTGAAAAATTCGGCCCCTTGTAGTCCTGTCAGTAGGTCATCCATATTTCCCATGGGCTCATTGTCAAATTTCGTTTTGCTGTTAAGTCGCCTGTAGTCGATACAATATCGTATCCCATTGTCCTTCTTCATGACTAAAACAACGGGAGAATTGTAAGGGGAATTCGAATGTTCGATGACCCCCGCGTCCAACATCTTCTCCACTTCCTCCCTCATTTCCACTCTCTTAGCATTAGGGATGAGGTAAACCCTTCCTCGGTGAGCTGGTACCTCTTGAGAATAGCCGTTTTCAGCTCACCGTAGTCATTAGCTTTGTCAGGGAGCATGCTCACATACACTTGTAGCGATTTGCCCGCCAGCAACGGTCTAAGACTGACCCCCCCCCCCCACCCCCCTGGCGTCATCGAGCCAACCCCGACTCGAAGCAAACCTTTCAAACCTCTGTAAGTAAGCGTCATTGTCATCAGTCTGTTCATTGAACTTTGGTAACTGGGGATAAGGAGCCCTCACGTTTCTCACGGGTCTTTCCACCTACCATTAGCGCCGGGTAACTGTGGCCTAGCCCTTAAAATTCCATTCCCCTCTCTTATTCTGTTTCAGCCTCCTCGCGTACCAGTTCAGCTTCCTCACGCGCGCTCTCCCCCCTTTCAGGCTCTAACGCAGCTTTTCTCTCGGCTCTTTCCCGCTCTAACACAACCTCCCTGTCAGCTCTTTCTCGCTGTACTGCTGCTTCTCTTTCCGCTCTTTCACGCTCAACCTGTATTTCTTCCTCTCGCTCTGCAGGTCTTAGTGCTGCCGCTCTCTCTCCTTTCACGCTCTCTTCCAGCTCTTTCGCTCTCTTACGCAACCTGACGCTCTGACTCGGCGGCCATTTCTTTCGCCATACGCTTTTGCTCATCTTTCACAAACCTTTGCAGCTCATTACCGGCAAAGTCCAATCGCCCACCCATACTAATTAACGGTTCCATGCTTGGGGTATCCATTAATGAAATTTATCACTACAAATTTTGACACACACAAAAAAAATTCCGAGTTAAAGGGTTAATTATTGTCTATCCCACACTGCGTCCTATTATTACGCGAGAATTTTCACCACGGTTATTTTAAATTTACCGATCGAATTTAAAAGCTAAGTTAACCAATGGTTAACCCCTCACAACTTATGGAAACTATTAAAATTGCAATGAGGCAACCTGCATGAACATTATAACTGAAGCATGTATTAAAATTGTCATTGAGTGAGCCTGTTGATTTTGAACCTTTGTAGAAACCAGTTTTGAAAAAAAAACAGCTTTTGAAAAAATAAAAAAAATCACCAGTTTTGAAAAAAAATCACCGTTTTTGAAAAAAAACAGCTTTTGAAAATAAATTTACCACTTTTGAAAAACAAATTCTAACCACATTTGAAAAAAAAAAATTACCACTTTTGAAATAAATTGTCGTTTTTTCAAAACTGGTTATCTTTTTCAAAAATGGTTATTTTTTTCAAAGCTGGTTATTTTTTCAAAACTGGAATTTTTTTTTATCAAAAGTGGGTATTTTTTTCAAAACAGGAGAAAATTAATGGAAAATAGTTCTTTTTTAGTTTCAAACTTTTTACCAATCTTCAGCCTTCAAAACCGGATGTCTCCTAGTGCCGACTTGAATCTGTATGACCTGTGCAGGATGCTGGGTGTCGACTATACAGTTGACAGAAGATATCTGCATTGTTTTGTACGACATCGAAGAATCGCCACCTCTTCTAATACTAACTCGTTAAAACAAGAGCAACACTAAGCGTGGCATATGCCCCCTCCCAAAATGCCAAGTGTATCAAACGCCAAATTTATAGAAGTAGCTGTAACATAAAAAGAACTAGAGGGGGCTGCCAAGGGTGGCTAATTCTCCCGAATTAATTCCTTGATACTGTAATGCCTCGATACTGTAATGCTGTGATACTATAACTAATAATACCGTCTAGCAGAATTTTAAACCACTTACTTGGCAAAAAATCAGTAATTTGACCTTGAGGTCAAAGGTCAGTGTTATATGTGGGTCATGATGATATACGACACATAATCTCATAGTGATACACCCACATGCCAAATACCATAAGCCTAAGTAAAAAGATAAAACAGTTCTGAGCCGGACATGAATTCCGTCTACAGACGGACGGACAGACGGAATTGGGTTTATGTGTTTAAATTTATGTGTTTATTCTAAAAAAACATTTGGAAATTTTTTGGGTGGTAGCTAACCATAACCCTACCCTACTACTGACTAACCCTAACCCCTACCCCTACCCCCTACCCCCCCCCCCCCCCGGGTCATAAATTTGCACTATGTGACCAAAGGTGAAAAAAGACTCGTAACCCCCACCTGTACTTGAAAATAAGTCACATAAGCCAAAAATAGCCACATAAACCGAAAAACAGCCGGGGCAGACATAAACCCCTTCCGTACTTACGACTAAACACTTAAACCCATTTCGTTAGCTCGGACGTACTGACTGACAGATAGACGACGCCACGACTACATTCTCCCGAAATTAGTTTTCGGGGAAATAATTATTTACATCCAACATTGATGACAGCAAATATGTTGGACGGACACATTTTGCAATCATCTCCTAAGTTAAACAAGGGCAAATAACTATGTAAATTTTTATGCGAAGATGTTAATTCTGTTTCAGGATCCGTTCCCCCATATTGAGGTATAAGCATGGGAAACATTATTTGAATTCAACAAATAATGACAGTGCCACAGCAGCAAATATGTTGGACGGACACATTTTTCAATAATAATCCCCTAAGTTAAACAAGGGCAAATTACTCAGTAAATCCTTCGGCAAAATTATTAATTCTGCTGTAGGGTCCGTTCCCCCATGTTGAGGTACAAGCATAGCAAAATTTATTTGAATCTGACAAATAATGACAGTGCTGGAGCGGCACATATGTTGGACACGTACTGACTGACAGATAGACGACGCCACGAAAATAAGTCACATAAGCCAAAAATAGCCACATAAACTGAAAAACAACCGGGGCAGACATAAACCCCTTCCATACGTACGACTAAACACTTAAACCCATTTCGTTAGCTCGGACATACTGACTGACACATAGATGACGCCACGACTACATTCCCCCGAAATTATTTTTCGGGGAAATAATTATTTAAATCCAACATATGATGACAGCAAATATGTTGGACGGACACATTTTGCAATCATCTCCTAAGTTAAACAAGGGCAAATAACTATGTAAATGTTTATGCGAAGATGTTAATTCTGTTTCACTATCCGTTCCCCCATATTGAGGTATAAGCATGGCAAACATTATTTGATTTCAACAAATAATGACAGTGCCACAGCAGCAAATATGTTGGACGGACACATTTTTCAATAATAATCCCCTAAGTTAGACAAGGGCAAATAATTCAGTAAATCCTTCGGCAAAATTATTAATTCTGCTGTAGGATCCGTCCCCCCATGTTGAGGTACAAGCATAGCAAAATTTATTTGAATCCGACAAATAATGTCAGTGCTGGAGCGGCATATACGTTGGACAGACACATTTGTGTAACGAATATACGTAACGTAAACAACGTAGCTAACTTGTTTGAACAAGTTACTTATGTAGTTTAAACAAGGTAGCAACTTGTTTATTCAAATTAGCTGACTTGTTCAATAAAGTTACTAACTTGTTCAAAGAAGTTAGCTAACTGACCAATCACAGATACCAGTTTATTATTTTAGCTTTCCCATTCGTTATTATTCTATTCACAATTGATAGAGCAAAGATGGAAGTGTTTGGGCATCGTGTCCACGTATTGCTAGCCCGTGATAACAGCAGGCTTCCATGGAAAACACAAACTAAGTATAATAGGTGCCTGGGCTATCATTAGCGTGGGTTTCGTTTGGAGGAATTATGTGCCTGTACGACAAAGATTATGTGACACTGTTACACTAATCGCGAATATCCAGTGCATGTCCGAAAACCGACTTGACACCCAACTGTACACATGAGCTCCAAAACGTCCACATTCCAGACTTTTCCTTGAGAAGTACAGAGGCTATAATTTGGGCGCCTGGTGCACTCCAAAGCAATTGAAAATACTTTTCTACAAACCTGACTAACTGATATGTTGCTCCTTTATCAACGAGAAAAGTCACTAGCCGTCCATCTGTTCCTTGGTTCACTGCTGATATAAAACAGGCTAAAACTGAACGCCGGAAAGCAGAACGACAGTGGAGACACACTGGCTTGACAGTTCACCGTCAAATATTTCATGACAAGAACAATAAAGTGAACTTCATGACAAAACTTGCTCGCCAACATCATTATAGCGAGAGAATATCTAACACCAAATCATCCAAAGTGTTATATTCGCTAGTGAGTGAACTCTACGGGAAAACGAAATCATCCACTCTTCCCACCAACATAGAAATGGACGACCTCCCAAATGCCTTCGCTGATTATTTCCATAACAAGATTCCTACTATTCGGTCACAATTTGACACTTATGAGGGGCAAGCCGAATTTCAAGCATTCATTGGCTCGCCGCTTCAGTCATTCCGTCCTGTTTCTAGTGAAGAGGTTAGAAAAGTTATCACTTCAGCTCCTCCTAAATCGTGTAAACTGGACCCGATTCCCACAGAACTTTTTCTGAAGCATATTGATGCTATCATCGACCAAATCACTGCTTTGATGAATTTTTCGCTGTCTTCTGGCATTGTCCCGACATGCTTTAAAAGGGCTGTTGTTGTGCCTCTTTTAAAAAAGCCTTCGTTGGACCTTGAAACTCGAACGAACTACAGGCCAGTGTCCAATCTCCCTTTCCTTTCCAAAATCATTGAAAAGCTCGTTCTTGCCCAACTAAAAGAACACCTGGAATATCCTCCGTTAATGGAAAAGTGCCAGTCTGCTTACCGCAGAGGGCACAGTACTGAAACTGCACTGATCCGAATAACGTCTGACCTTCTGACCGCGTCTGATGAAGGAAAAGTGTCCCTGCTAACGCTCCTCGATTTATCGGCGGCGTTTGATACATTGGACCATACAATTTTAATTCGTAGACACGAAACTACTTTTGGCATCCGTGGATCCGCTCTTAAATGGTTTGCCTCATATCTATCCGATCGGTTCCAACGAATTCAAGTTGGAAACTCGCTTTCAGATGAACGTGCGCTGAAATTTGGAGTCCCACAAGGTTCAGTACTCGGCCCTATGCTATATCTCCTGTCTTCACAACCACTTGGTGACATTATCAGGAGCCACAGAGTTGGGTGCCACATGTACGCAGACGACACACAGTTATATGACCATGATAACCGATCCACCCAGCTTGTTTCAAACGTCGAGGAATGTTTGTCATCGGTGAAGTCTTGGATGTTGGCAAACAAACTCAAACTCAACGATGACAAAACCGAAGCGATGTGGTGCGCAAAACAATCCGTCGCAAATTCCATCACAATTCAGCACATTTCCGTAGGCGAGAACTTGATCCATTTCATCGATAGTCCGAAAAATCTCGGAGTTCATTTGGACACCACTCTTTCAATGTCCTATCAAATATCAAACATATGTAAGTCAGTATATTTTGAAATTAGAAGGCTAGGTCATATCCGAAAATATTTAAGTTAGACGCCACAAAAAAGCTGATTTCATCATTCATCTTGAGTCGTATAGATTACTGCAATGCGCTGCTTTTCGACGTCCCGGACAACCAGCTCCAACGTTTACAGAGGCTGATCAACGTTGCTGCTAGGATTGCTCTACGGACGAAGAAAAGGGAACACATCTCACCCGCCCTTGCCAAGCTGCACTACATCCCAGTTAAAGACCGCATAACATATAAACTAGCAATACTCACTTACCAGAGGAATTCGGCTGACTTCCCAGGCTATCTTAGCGAACTCCTCATACCATTCAAGCCGTAGCGATCATTGCGATCCTGCGACGAAGGGCTTTTAACTCAATTCGCGGGGAATTTGAAGACTGTATGTGACAGGGCTTTCAGGATCAGCGCGCCCCGTGTGTGGAACTCGTTACCCAAAACCTTACGAAATGCACCATCTCTTGAAAGTTTTAAAAAGGGACTAAAAACCTACTTATACCAGAGGAACTTCCCAGGCTATCCCTTCGCGGACACACAAACCGGGTGACTTATTGATTTTTATCTATCTTATTCGTGATTTCTTTTGTAAAGCGCTTAGGGCTTTTATTAGGATAGGCGCTATATAAGTGATATATATTATTATTATATGTAGAGCTACGCGCTATCCAACCCCAATGAGTACTATTAACGATAAGGGTCTGTGAAAGGTTAGGATTATTTTGGTGTCATCGTTGGGTCGTAGTTTGATATTTTTAATTGAGCCTCAACAACAGTTTCAACAAAATGAGTCATATCGTGTCGGGCAATTTTGCGGAGGTAGGATGAGCCGAACAAACAGGAAAGATCAGCCCAGTGGCAGCAATCTATCGTGAAGCTTTACTAGCCCGACAAAAGCATGCCGCTTATCGGTGGTTGAAGACGAGTACGCGATCTACGTGTTGTACCACTCATTACCCAACGTCACTGTAACCCAGCCTGGGCAGTTGAGTATCTCACCGAAGGACACAATGCAGATGACGAATCGCAGGATCAAACCGTTTCTTAATGGTATTTATTTTGTTAGTGGTGTTCAAGGTCACATTTCTGCATACTGACTGATCGTGACCACCACGTGAAGATAACGTCAAGGTTAGTCAACCGATTATACTCAGGTTGTTCATTTTAGAGGACTTCCACCCCAAGTAACCTTGTTTTAAAATGCTAGCAACTTTTTATGCCCCCGACTGATCTAGTCGGAGAGGGGGGGGGGGGCATCTAGTGGAGATCTTCGTCCGTTCGTTCGTACGTTACGTATGTTCGTTACACAAATGTGTCTGTCCAACATATATGCCGCTCCAGCACTGTCATTATTTGTCGGATTCAAATAAATTTTGCTGTGCTTGTACCTCAACATGGGGGAACAGATCCTACAGCAGAATTAATAATTTTGCCGAAGGATTTACTGAGTTATTTGCCTTTGTTTAACTTAGGGGATTATTATTGAAAAATGTGTCCGTCCAACATATTTGCTGCTGTGGCACTGTCATTATTTGTTGAATTCAAATAATGTTTGCCACGCTTATACCTAAATATGGGGGGACGGATCCTGTAATAGAATTAACATCTTCGCATAAACATTTACATAGTTAGTTGCCCTTGTTTAACTTAGGAGATGATTGCAAAATGTGTCCGTCCAACATATTTGCTGTCATCATATGTTGGATTTAAATAATTATTTCCACGAAAAATAATTTTGGGGGAATGTAGTCGTGACGTCATATATCAGTCAGTCAGTATGTCCGAGCTAACAAAATGGGTTTAAGTGTTTAGTCGTACGTATGGAAGGGGTTTATGTCTGCTCCGGCTGTTTTTCAGTTTATGTGGCTATTTTTGGCTTATGTGACTTATTTTGAAGTACAGGTGGGGGTTATGTGTCTTTTTTTACCTTTAGTCACATAGTGCAAATTTATGATCCGGGGGGGGGGGGGGGTAGGGATTAGGGTCAGTAGTAGGGTAGTAGGGTAGGAATTCATGTCCGGCTCAGAACTGTTTTATCTTTTGACCTAGGCTTATGGTATTTGGCATGTGGGTGTATCACCATGAGATTATGTGTCGCGTATCATCATGACCCACATATAACACTGACCTTTGACCACAAGGTCAAATTACTGATTTTTTGCCAAGAAAGAGGTTTAAAATTCTGCTAGACCGTATTATTAGTTATAGTATCACAGCATTACAGTATCGAGGCATTACAGTATCAAGGAATTAATTCGGGAGAATTAGCCACCCTTAGCGGCCCCCTCTAGTTCTTTTTAGGTTACAGCTACTTCAATAAATTTGGCGTTTGATACACTTGGCATTTGGGGAGGGGGCGTATGCCACGCTTCGCGTTGCTCTTGTTTTAACGAGTTAGTATTAGAAGGGGTGGCGATTCTTCGATGTCGTACAAAACAATGCAGATATCTTCTGTCAACTGTATAGTCGACACCCAGCATCCTGCACAGGTCAGACAGATTCAAGTCGGTACCAGGCGACATCCGGTTTTGAAGGCTGAAGATTGGTAAAAAGTTTGAAACTAAAAAAGAACTATTTTCCATTAATTTTCTCCAGTTTTGAAAAAAAAATAACCACATTTGATAAAAAAAAATTTCCAGTTTTGAAAAAACAACCAGTTTTGAAAAAAAAATAACCAGTTTTGAAAAAAAATAACCACTTTTGATAAAAAAAAATTCCAGTTTTGTAAAAATAACCAGTTTTGAAAAAAAATAACCAGTTTTGAAAAAAAAATAACAAGTTTTGAAAAAAATAACTAGTTAAAACGACAATTTATTTCAAAAGTGGTAATTTGTTTTTTCAAATGTGGTTAGAATTTGTTTTTCAAAAGTGTTAAATTTATTTTCAAAAGCTGTGTTTTTTTTCAAAAACGGTGATTTTTTTTTCAAAACTGGTGATTTTTAAAAAAAATTTTTTATTTTTTCAAAAGCTTTTTTTTCAAAACTGGTTTCTACAACCTTTCAATTGTTACCTTTTAGGAAGATCCTGGTGTCAAACTCGCCAAATGTCGGAATCCGGGCTTTGTCGCTGCTGGAAGGAATAGATACACGCCGCATGTTCAGCCAAAATTCAAGGAGTGTCGCCTGAATCCGTGCGTGAACGTATGTGTCACCGTGACGAACCTGCCCGTTTCACCTTTGTTGGGGTGGTTCTTACCCTGAAGGGATTAATAACTTTTCCTCGAAAAGCATAAATCAACAGGGGTTCACTGAAAACAACAATTTTAATACATATACATATAAATAAATATGGTAATTTGTGACTTACATGGAATCCAGTAAATATGATAAACAAAACGCCAATCACCCCCTACCCACACAGTCTTTGAGTCACTTGCGGGCCCGCATTCACTGTTGTCGCTGTTTTTTCCTCCTTTTCGCTGGTATTTGTTCCTTGGACGCCTCTTCACTTTACCCTTTCTCTTTCGTCGCACGGCCACTAATGTCACTTTATCGGGACGCCTTTCCTCCAACAAGTGACGGGGTGTCATTCTACCACTGCCGTCGCAAGGCCACTAGCTTATTGTCACTTTACTTGACGCTTTTCACTCGAGCATCGCCAACGATGGGTTTAAGCTCTCCCCTACGTCTATCTCAGAATAATATTCATACAGGCAAAGCCTGCTCTGCAAATGTATGGCTTACCTTCTAAAACAGGTAATGCCGTTTACCTAAATGCAAATTAGCTCCCTGAGCTCGGACTTCGTGTTTCTGATCCTATTCTTATATATGGCCACCGACTTGGCTCGCGACTCCTCCTATTCTAAATATGAGCTCTGTGGCTCCCCTGCATTATAACGTGTCTATACTTTTGCACCGATGCGGCGCCTCCTCTAACCTATAGCATGGGGCATCCCCATCTACTCGCAACGACCCACAACCTTACACATCTCAGACTGGAATGAAATTTTTGAGAAATCCCCCCATTTTTATTTCGATAGCCAGAACATTAATTCTCAGTTTAATCGCTTCTCTTGAATTGGCCGCTCAGATCTATCTTAATTTAAAACTCGCTTTAATGTTCCTTTGAAAGACTCGAATTTCGATATTTCCTGACATTCGCGACAGACGAGATGCGTAATATGGGTGTGATTCCAGAACATGCGCGATGTACTAGTTTCACCACAATTATCTATTAAGTGGCCATGATTACAAGATAATGACTGCAGGAGGAAACTCCTTTAATCGGGTATCAGATAGCCCATGTGGCGTCCAACAAATGTGCCATAATGGACATTAAACTTCATACTTAATTACCAGCGCTTTACTTATTGCTGGTCTGTTTAAGTGACAAATCGGTTTTCGGGGTCCGTCATATTAACGCACATTCTTATACCTTGGCGCGAATGAGAAAAATTATCGAACATACATACATTTTTATACAACAAAATAGAAAATCCAAGTTATTACCTTGACACCATCTCCCCAACCTCCAACATTTGTTTATCAGAGTTATTTTGAACTAATTGTTCCATACACGGTTCGGTTGACCTTTATTCGTATTCCGTTAAGACAGCTAAACCGATAAATTGCGTCGGCCCGGCTCTTAAAATCTCTCCGTGTCAAAGGATAACAAAAGTACACTGCAACCACTCATCTGGTTTTCTCTCAAACAAGACATAGACTACTTGCAAAGCCCCCTGAGTATTCACAATTTGAGGTCTGATAATAGAGATCAATTGTATGGTACCTCTGTCAGTTTTGTTTGGCCGATGCTCAAATCTCAAATGATATCCAGAGAAAATTCAATTATGATCTTTTATATAAATCTACTGAAACAATTTTCTTGCGCGATCGTCTGTAGTTGGGGTAATTCTCAAGTCAATTAGACGATCTTCTGTTTAGGGAGATCGTCCACGAATTTAATTATAGGTCAGAAACTCTTCACATTAATGGTAAAGTTATAGGTCAAGAAAACAATATCCTCGCTTAATGCTGCCTTCGGGGGTGCGGTGGCGTTGCGTTAACCGATTCTCGTCAGATCACCGAAGTTAAGCAACGTCGAGCCCGGAGAGAACCACCGCGCAACGACGAGAACTGCCAGCTCCCCAACATCGTAACTCCGCACTGCAGCACAGGTAGGGTTAGATTGGTTGAAGACATGAGCACCATCGACGTGCAGTACGCCTTAGTACACGGCGTCGTCGTGCCCCCATGCGAACAATCGGGGTTATGTTCCTTGCCCAATGACACAACGCGGGAGTCTGAATCGATCGCTCAGACGGTCACCCATCCAAAGACTAACCGGGCTCGACGTTGCTTAACTTCGGTTATCTGACTAGAACCGGTTACCGCAACGCCACCGCGCCACCACAGGAACGACATTACAAACCGAACAAAGAATTTCGACTTTGTCGCGATCCCGTCGAAATTGTCAACCCGTTCTTCTGGTCACGACTCTTGTGTAATCTCACCTACTGAAAACGAAAGAACGTGAAATCATTGCATCTTGGGTGAAGTTCTCATTTGTTGTTCTTGTTTCAGTCTTGTTTGCTTAATATTTTCATAACGAAATCTCGGTTGGTAGGTGTAAATTTATCGACCCTCCACCTCCCCGTCGCAATTCTTTCGCGATCTGATCGGTACATGACGGGGGGGGGGGGGGGGTGCAATCACTCTATCGTATAGGTACTCATGTTTATGTTGGTTTAGGGAAATGCTAGCGGCGAAGGATGTAGCAAGAGAAACGTGGTTCACTGTTTTACTACGATAACACCAAAAGCGTGGAGTTTACACCTGGAAAACACATCTTAAATTTTACAAAAGGACGGAAGTAAGTAATACGAGAAAAAGTTTAGCTTGTGGAATATCAGCCAACACGTTTCCTGCGCATGAGGTGTTTCACAAAATTATAATTCGAGATATATTTGTTGGAGCTCTATCTACTGCGCGGGTGTTCCGTTGTGGTAAATCACTCTCCCTTTTTTGGGAACATACCGAGATGCTCAGTATGGGAAATTTATCGGTTATTAAACTGACGAGGTCACCAATATTTCCCAGTGTGCTATACGTGAAGTCTTCCAGACTGTAAACATAATATAAACTACATCTCACGCAGATTATCATCGACCACATTTCACACATCGGAGGCCTAAGCAAATCAAGTTCACCACGGTAGAATTATTTCAGATCAATAAAAGTTAAAAGATTTTACAGGCTGAACAATTGGGGCAAAACCCCAGACAGCTCACATTATTTTTGTTTTGGTGGACATCTAGATGGATGGGAAAAGGTGGAGTACCCAGAGAGTACCACAGCGCGACGGTTTGCGAAATTCTTAGTTATCCCATATTGCTGATATTTTAGGAGCGCGAAAACAGGTAGAATTGAGACGAGACGAATTTTACAGGCAGTACATGTAAAATAGACAAAAGGATGTTGCAGACTTGAACCGGATATAACATTTCGGTCCCATTCATTAATTTTAATTTCTTGGCTATGTCTAACGGATCTCAGAATGCACATACACCTGGGATTCTGCTGTTTGAGGTGACAACTGTGGCTCCCCTTAATTTATAAAATCTAATAAATTTGGGTGAACTATTTTTACTCGCCTCGTTTTGACGAAAGAATTTCTTTCGTCAAAACGAGGCGAGTAAAAATAAGAATGAAACGCCGCACAAACCTTTCAATTACAAGTCGAATAGTCTAACTGATGAGACACTTCGTCAAGGCAACTCCTTCGACAGATGTATTTCTAGCGAGATAACATTGGAATTTGTCGCAGAAAGTATGGATCACTTCGATTAATATAGGCTATTACCACAAAGTGGGTATCCATGAAGGTGTATTGAAATGGAGACCTCGTCTACATGCATGTATCGACGAGTCCGTTAAGACGAGTCGATATATGACCCAGAGGGGAGGTCTCGACCTCAATACACAATCTCAGAAACTGACTTGGTGGTAATAACCGATTTATCTTACAATATTCCTCCTTTCCTTGACTTGGTCGCATATAGTTTGACAATCATTCAGCGTCTATGAATTGATTTTTTTTTTAATGAAAATCATGACATCATAGTATTACGTTCTTGTGATGTTATGACGTAATTTCCATTCATTGTTCTTCTTGTATTGTAACCACTGATGTTTATAGCAGTGTTTAATCGGTGTGTTTCTTTGTTTTATTTTTCATTTTTAATGCATTGTAAGCCTATAAAACTATATCACTATGGCAACAATGACCTAGTCTAAATTATTTCGATGAGCTGGTGATTTATTAATCATTTAATTACTGTTATCACGAACGGTGGCATCGACATGTGTAATAACCCGATACCAATTGAGTGTACGTAAACATCGTTCTCTTTCTGAATAAAATGATCACATGTTCGGTGGTTGCTACACTCTGTACAGATTTGTATTTTCTCTAGACGTTTTTCCTCGTGTTGGAGGAAATACGTTCTTGTAAGATAAATGCAAATATTTGATCAAATGGCGTAACTGTTCGCGGAAAAAATGAATGAAATCATAATAAAAAATACGTTTGTCGACAAAAGAAAAATCCCAAAAGATTAACACCGATAGTGTCCTATTTGTGCACATTGAGATGTGAAGTTAGGCATTACTGGTTGACTCCATCCCAGCTGAAGTGAATCCCAAGAAAAGGGCGTCACAATATCACTAAGTGGTTAGAATTGTGGATGTATACCGCACTCTAAATTCAGTTGGGTTTAAAAGTAACACAAATCAACTGTGTTGAGTGAATATGAACCCAATTGGGTTCATATTCACTCAACCCTGTTGACTTGGATAAAAAGTAACACAAATCAACTGGATTGAGTGAATATGAACCCAATTAGGTTCATATTCACTCAACACAATTGACTTGGATAATTTTAACCCAGCTGATATTGGAATGTATAGGATTCAAAGAAAAGGCAACACTGTCATGGATGTTTTCATTTCTGTCCCACTGGGCCAAACTCACAGGTGTTTTGGATATCTCTGTATTTATTCAATTCAGCTCCCGTCACCTCCGTTCTTTCTTTCATTGTAGATTCAAGTATTCGGAATTGTGAAGGTTATCTCATCCGCAACCAGCAGGATAAAAATCTCATCATCCGCATGTCCTCCCCGAGGCTGAAGTAATCGACATCCCACTCGTGCGTTAGATAATTTCCAAGTGGATAAGTCCATTTACAATAATGACAATTCCCGCTTAATGACGAGTTGCAGCTCGTTTGCCCGGAGCAACACTAGACGATATTTATCTTATTATTAATAACTTCTAGTCGAGACGAAAATGTTTGTGACGACAGCTTCCAACATTCGCCTCGCTTAATGACCAGAGTAGGCGGGCTGACTTATGAGATAATTACAGTTTTAATGGCACCGTAATCTTTTTCATGATTCTAAGACCAATAAACAAGCCGAACATTTACGAGGTGTCGTAAGTATTGTTCACATCTCTTTGTGTGATATTACATTCTCCACGAGGCTGCGTTATCAATTTATGTTGCTGTGTTGTCTATGAAGATTTCAAATCTCATCCTGCTTATTTGCGAATATCTAATCTTTTGATGTTCGCAATTTAATCAAGAGAGGTGCTTTGTCTCCGCGGCAAATACTTATATATCTCTGAACGGCTTTGGATGTTTAAAAATTATCTTATAGTCTTATCTTATAAGCCAGGTGAGAAGTCGGTACCATCGGAGGGCACCAAACATAAGCTATTTCATTTTGATTGTCCACCCACAGACATGACAAAATTGCATGATGGACTTTTCAAACTCACCGCTCAAGTTTTCTACAACAGTTATACAATTTTGATAACAAAACCCCAAAACGACATTTCTTCAATGTATGGATCCTCATATTACTTATTGTTAAGTTTAGTTTCAAATAACCTGAAATTTATTATTTGTACCATTTTTACATTTTTGTTTCTTTTTTGTTTCTTTTGGATGAAAATTAATTTGGTGATTTCAGGTGTGATTTAACGGTGATGAATTAAAACTATAATATCCTTCCAGGTGATGGCATAATGTTCGGAATTCTAGTGTAGAGTGATGGAATCGTCGAAGAAAAAACAAAAAAGGAAATCTTCAAAAGAAAAGACTTGTATTATCTGTTCTAACCAGTCACTAGGAGCAGGCCTGACAAAGCCTGGAGATGAAGAATCTGTTAAAGTACTACTGAATGCATAAGAATTCAAAATTTTGAGGACATAACAAATCTGGAAGAACATGAATAAGATGAACAGTTATATAACCACAGAGAATGTAGGTCTTCTTTCACTCACAAAAACACACTTGAGAAATTCTCTAAAGAACTGCAAACTGAGCAGCCAGGGCATTCGGGTGAACGGAGGAGATCCACCCGTGCTCCACCGATAACGTCTTCTCGTGTGCTGGATCCTGTATGCATATTTTGTGAGAAAAAAAAGTAAATATGTATCTCATTCGAATACCAGAGAAACCCTCTTTCAATCGAATTGCGGTCTGATGACAAAGTGTGAAATGCTGCCCAAGCCAAATTAGATTAACACATCCTTGCCCACACTTCTATAGAGTTGGTCGATACTGAAGAGCATTACAACAAACCTGTTACCGCAACTACACCAGAGGGCAGAAGACGAAGCGCCCACAGCCTATTGATCAAGATGAACCCTATCAAACTGCAGAGCAGGTGTCCTACTTACTTCTGTTCAAGTATATACGCGATGTCCTCTTCACTACACCAGTTGTGCTGAAAATGACCGAATTGACTGATAGGTTTGTATAATTCATGCATACGTTTGGCTATGATGACGTGAAACTTCATACAAAGAAGTCATTTGGAGGAAACTCGAGACTGAATTCAAGGAATCGCTTCATATTGTTCCCGACAACAGTGAAAAGCTCCTAGTATATCCAGACAGCCTTTCTTTAGAAAAAGCGGTTATCTGGATGATGAACCTTCAAGAAGAACTGCAGAGTGTACAATACTCTGCAGCCACAGAAAATGCTATCAAATTTTCTGCTAACCATTTTCGATGGCACATCAAAAGGATGGAACCAAATCCCTGGCCACCACATCCCGAAGCTGATTTCTGAGTACGCCAACCTACCAGAATCTTCCAAGACATTCCTCAATCTGCTGGTCCTTGGAAATATACAAGATTGGACCCAGAAGCAAACGCTCGCTGTCCAATCAGTTGGCCAAGACTAGCTCAATGCTGTAAGTGGAGGGACAGTTATTCCTGCCAAGAACATATTGCTGCCGTGGGGTGTCTAAACACTTACAGGTAATATGGAGCTTATAAAAAGTTCCCAATCGACTTGGACACGGCATCTCTTACTCCAAACTTGTGGAGGCGGATACTGCGCTGTGTCTACAAAAACACAAGGAGTAGTTAGAGTGAGGTGTTGTTTTGCCATCCTTGTACCCCTACCTCACTTGCATTCGTAAATATAGATAGGCTGAAGGAAACATTGATTGGAGGAGGCACATCACATAGAGTTAATTGGATCATTGTGCATCCACCAGGCCACAAGGCCAAACTTCCACATAATAAGGTCGAGCCATCATCCAAAAAGAAACGCAGCATTACCCCTGTTTCTCCAGACATACCTGAATATAATGAAGGGAAAAGACAGTGCCCACCGGTCATGACTCCACTGACTTTGGACATACACAATGCAAACTACACTGCACAAGGGAAAAACCTTGTATGGTTATGCGCACGCCTCGCTGATACCAGTGACCGGTCAGTGAGTACTTGGACTGGATTCAATTTGAAGACGTGATAATGTAATAGTTCAAAGAGTCACCGTTAGGTACCTTCCGACAATCAATGCTCCAGCTGCACAGATGTCAATACTTCATCACATTCTGATCCAGGTGGTGAAAATAATGGATGAACTCAACTTGGAAGAGAGAGTTAGCGTCATTGACCAAGCTCTGCATGCAAAAGCTATCGAAATAAAGTGGAAGCATGATGAGTTCAACAGAATTGTGATGCGCATGGGCACATTCCACACTCGGTGTAAATTGCTGTCAATTATTGGCAAGAGATTCTGCTCTGCTGGATTGGGAGATCTTGCTGTGGAATCTGGCTTAATTGCAGAAGGTTCAATCACTTCCGTACTTGAGGGACGACAGCACAACCGTGGTATGCTGCTTTGCAAACTGACGTATAAAATGCTTCTCAGACTGGCGTGGCAAGAATTCCGTTCTTGGATAGAAGAACATCACGTTGCCGATGAAGAACACTTGTTCGAGACCATCACAACTATCAATTCCCTACAAGCTGATGTTAGTCATGACAATCTAGATTCAGTACTGGAGAATCTATCCGTGTCTATCATTCTGGACCGTTTCAAGCAATATCTTGATCATCTACATAACAAGCAAGGCCAACAAGGCATCCTTCTGGGCATCATTTATCGACCTGGTAGATATACTGCTGGATCTGATCAGAGCATCACGTGAAGGCAACTGGCTTCTCCGTCGCTCTGCAATAAACAGAATGATCACTTGACTTGGTGTTTCGCTTACGACAAGGAGAACTATGCCAGGTACCTGCCTGTGTACTACCGCGAGATGACCCACCTGTCGGAGACTCATCCACCAGTCCACCAGCATATACTACAAGGAGGTTTCTCGGTACAACTCATTGATTGCAACCATTTCGGTCTCACACAGACAGACCAGACTATAGAAGAAATTGTCAACAAAGACACACAAACTGTAGGTGGAACTAAATGATTCTCTCTCAGACCTGGTGCAGTCTGTCGGTACTACCTCACTGCAGAGTATCGTAGCTGCTGTTTACACCAACTCAGAAGGATAACCGATGTTACTGACGGGGCAACAATTCATTCTGACTTGGTAACTTCACGCATAAAGAAAGATGAGGTAGTTGTCCAATCTCTGCAGAATTTTCTAAATTCACACTGGACTAATCCATTTAAAGCAGGAGAAATTGAGCTCATACATATCTCGACTGTTGCAGCTGCACTTCCGGAAATAGCAGTTGATCTTCTTTCACCACACAAGAAAGGTGAAAAGAAGCTCGGCAACGCAATTCTATGAAAGAATTCCTAGGCAGAATCTTAAGACATTTGACAATGTAAAGCAGAGGAAGGCAAAGTCGTTCTGAAGAGTGACAACAAATTCTTTAGTCACATGGTACTTGTTGCCTCTTCAAGGAAACTCAGCATGAAGGAAGTTCTGAAACATCCTCTTGGTCCCATCCCTTGGTCATTGGCGAATATTGAAGGGACTCCCAAGAATACAAACAAGGCATCATTGGCGAGAAAATTAGAACCTAAGGCAACACCTGCTGATGACATGGAAAGACCATCAACATGCAACATCGATGGAATGGGTGTCATCCATAAGATGAAGGATGATAATTTCACCTTTGAAGAACGTTCAGATCAGGTGCTGATGTCTGTATTCAGAACAGGTCGTGGGGGTGAACGTATTGGTGTTGTGTTCGATGTGTACCAACAGATGCCCATCAAATGAGCTGAGAGGAGCATGAGAGGTGCAGAAACAGAAATTCGTTTCACCAACATAATACCATGCCACAAAATACAACAATGGCGACGCTACTGTCTTGTGTAGAAAGTAAGATGAAACTGCTCAACTTCCTCGTCAGCCAGTGGAAAAAATCAAACATGAGAAACCCTGTGTGTCACATTGCGTAACCAGTGCTTCAAAGTTACTGAAGATGCTGTAGCTGAAGTGAAGGAGCTGACCAGTTCTTAGTAGGAAGCAGACACCAGAGTAATCCTGCATTCCAAACATGCAGCTTCACATATGTATTCCATCATCAGAGTATCCGATGATACAGATATCATTCTCCTGTTCTCAGCCTTCCAACAAGACATAGACTGTAGCATGTATGTAAATTGTGACACTGCTAACCACACCAGATATATCAGCGTCACCATAGTGTCAGCTGCAATTGGTCATCATGTGTGTGATTCCTTGCTTGGACTCCATTCCTTCACTGGGTGCGACACAGTAAGTACCTTCAGTGGTCGTGGGAAGCTTGCTGCGGTGATGGCTGATGATCCCTTCCAGGATGACTTCACAAAGCTTGGAAAAGAATGGTGGCTCACTGATGATATCTTCAAGGTCTTGGAAGAATTTGCATGTCGACTTTATGTTGCCTAGTCTGATGTCTGTGATGTTAACGACATGCGTTATGAGCTATTCAGAGTGAAAAATAGCAATGTGGAATCTGGGCAACTGCCACCCTGTATAGACTGTTTGTACCTACATGCAGTTAGCGTTAACTATCAGACTGCCATTTGGCAACGTGCATTGCAGACGGATCCACATGTACCCAGCCCATTAGACAGTAAAGTTGGGCTCAAAATGACAATGGGGAGCTTGCTTGTCATAAACTGGATGACAGGAGCACCAGCACCAGATGCGGTGTTAGAATTTACCTCATGCAAAAGCAAGAAGGCATGCAAACGTCCCTCGCATCGGTGTTTGGTAAATGGACTGATCTGTACCCCGGCATGTGTCTTACAGAAGTGTGAGAATCTGAAGAATGAGGAAGAAATTGATGATGTGCAGGGCGAATCTGATGGCTCAGACAGTGACAAGGACACTTACTGAATTTTTGTGAAATATAATTACGTATCTACATCTAGCTGGCTAACATTTTAAATACAGTGTGAAGATTATAAAATGATGGTTTCTAACACATGCTGGAATGCAGAATATAATGTTTGTCTGTATACACATAGCCTGCATATGTGTGTGTGTCATAATTCAGAAACAAAACGTTTTTTGTTTTGTCGTTGTAAAGTGTGATCATTCCATAAATGATGTCTTTGTTTTTGGTAATTCGGAAATAATTGTGCGGTATTCCTGTATAATTAATAATTAGAATGTATGAATCACATTATCAAAATATTATTGCATTGTCATAGAGTTTGGAGTAACTTTCGTACTTGCATATCTTCAGGTGAGTGCAACAAGGTGACATCTGCAATGCTAAAAGCATTGCAGATGGCACATTGTTGCACTCAACTGGCGATATGTAAACGACTACAGTTAATTATGCACATATTTAATGTGCCCGTTGATCAATGTAATTCTGCTCTAAAAATCCATTGTAAATCACCAAAAAAACATGTAAAATAGTTATGGTTTAAGAGATGTTATCTTTCTATGATATTCCAATTTATCTGAAGTGAGACAAAACTATTTTTGTGAGTACAAGTCTACATATGAAATAAATCCTGTTTTCTGCATTGAACAATGCAGCGTTTTTCCTATCATACCCCACCTGTATGTTGAGAGCTCCACTAAGTTTCAGCTGTAAGTACCAGATGTCCATCATGCAGTTTTGAGTTACAGGTAATATAGCTATAAAAAATGACAATAGAGTTTGGTGCCCTCAGATGGTACCGATCAACCCAAATTAGCTGACTGACTCACGGACTATTAGAAGTGAGAGAAGTCTGGTGTTTCTTTACCCTTTGTGGTGAAATAATAAAAAATAGAATGTGTCCACGTACCGCCATTCAGCGATAGAACGTGGCAAGATCTGAGCGTTATTTTTGCGCACAGGAGGCATAAATCAACTCCGTACGAATATCGTCTTTCTTTTATAACATGGGGGCAACCATTTTAAAATGGCGGAAGCTGATAGCAGACCTCCAGGTAAGTTCCAAATGGGATACGCGGGAGACTAGTCTCCAATGAGCGTTCTAACAATCCAGCTGTATAGAGAGAAGTGTTCGGGGCTACATTATATGCACATCAGTAAATACCTACCCAACACCCATGAGGTGGACGTCTTCACCCAGATAATTGTTGTACTTAAACTCGTGTAAGAAGCTTGCAAGTTTTCAGAATTCAGTCTCGACCAGTGGCGTAGTCAGCCCGAAGCAAATGGGGGGGGGGGGGGGGGGGGGGAGGGGGGAGGGGGGGGGGGACAAACTCACACCGCCTGGCTTAGAGCCGTTTCAATAGGGGGTGAGACCCCCTTGAATTTGTAACTAGCGTTGTGGTTGGGGTTTGGGGTGGAAAAGTTTTCCAGCCCTTCACAGTTCAGAATTTTGCGTCACTAAAATTGAGCTAGGTAACCAAGGTAACAATAATCAGGATTTCCATCAGAGGGAAATAAATGTGTCCGATATGGGGTGGCCAAGGGTCGTCGGTACCACGGGCCGACAATTGTCCGGCCCATGGTTGAATAATTTTGAATTCCCGGGTTCAAGAACCCCCATCTCCTTGCATCTGAGCGGATATTTTGTGTAATGATGACTGTGTACATTTTCACCGACACAGATATTAGGACAAGCAATCTACAAATCTACAACCTAACCCCCATGGAGGTTCTCGTCAGATCACCGAAGTTAAGCAACGTCGAGCCCGGTTAATCATTGGATGGGTGACCGTCTGAGCGATCAATTCGGACTCCCGCGTTGTGTCCTTGGGCAAGGTACTTAACCCCGATTGTCCACATGGGGACACGATGACGCCGTGTACTAAGGCGTACTACACGTCGATGGTACGCATGTCGTCAACCAATCTAACCCTGCCTGTGCTGCAGTGTGGGGTTACGATGTTGGGGAGCTGGCAGCTGCTCGTCGTTGCTGGGCGGTACCCCGGCTTCCTCCACCCGTAAAACTGTCACGGTCATGATTAGCCATTGTGCATAAATATATGACCTTAAACACCAATGAATAAATAAATAAATATAACTCCCATGTACCTAACCCCCTGCGATTTTTATGCCATTTTTGGACATATTTCGAAGACCAACTTTGAGGGAAAGTGTGGTGGGGGGACACGTCAACCCCCCCCCCCCCCGGGGGCCACGCCACTGGTCTCGGTGTTGAATTCGGTGATCCATGGGTTGAACGTTTCACTGTGCATATCTTTACAATAGTTTTCAAGCAACATAGGTTGTAGATTGGGTGAACATTCCGCTATGTGCGTGTTTTTGTGGTATTGCATTTTCCACGTACCACTTGACTGGAAACAACTGCTTATATCATGCATTTTTTTCTTCTCACTCATCATTAAAGCCACCAGTGCAAGAAGGCATGTAGAAGCGACTTCAGGTTTCTATGCATTACGAATGTCAACGAAAAACTTTTTCTTTACTCACTATCTACTCAGTTAAATACCTGATGATGCAAGCTCAGTGCGCTTGAAATGACATATAATCGTACTCGGAAATCATTAGTCTGTCTGTCTGTCTGTCTGTCTGTCTGTCTGTCTGTCTGTCTGTCTCTCTCTCTCTCTCTCTCTCTCTCTCTCTCTCTCTCTCTCTATTTCTTTCAGCGATCTGGAAAATGTTAGGGGCCCGTACCTCCCTGTATCCCCTCCCCCAACACACACACACTGTTTAATGCATCCCTGGCCACAGGTGGTCTTCTTGGTGTCAAACAATTTCGATATAAGTTAAAGCGGATTTGTAAAGAGCTGTTGACCCCTTTCAACACTGGCGGCCTGGAAGGTATCATTTCAGTCAATACTGTCGACAGCGAAATGGGCGAGGCCATCCTGGGTTGCTGGGAGGTTCATAATATAATCTGTCGAACAGTTGGATTAAATTATTACCGAGCCTCGCTACAAATGTTTGCTCTTTTTTCGGCTGCTTGTCCACTACCAAGGTTTTCTTCACACAAAAATTTATGAACACTGCATTGAAAGGGTTACTGCCTAAAGTAACCCATATTCAGCAGCCAATGCTAGAGCATTGAATTGCATTATAAGTAAATTTTGTTATAGATACTCAATGAAATTTTCCATGAAAAGAGGGATGGGTAGCTTTGCATCAGAACAAATTAAAAATGTAGTGAATATTACTCACAATCTGAAGATTTAATTACTTGACGGTGGAAGTAATCGCGTTTGAAAAATTGTAAAATTGGAATAATTACGTATTGTTATGTCGATATAATTTCGCATGTCTGTGTAATACTGCAATTACTCCCACGATTCTACCAGAAGAATAATAAAATAAAAACAATGAGGAATTTCTGTCCTCCGATGAACGCTATCAGTAAACAACTCTAGCCACTCAGTATGATCCCTGTAATCCGGTTATAACAGCTAAAACAATAGATGCCGTGCATGATCGATATACCGATACGCCACTCCTAACGAAAAATTGATTTTTGTTATTGATACAAACGCAAGTGAACGTTGAATATAAGCCACTGAACTGTATGACTGCACCGACCGATCCGCGTCAGTTATAATATCTGGCTAACTGCCAAAAAGTTCTTAGAGACCAGGGGCGCCGGAAGCACTTCGGGGCAGGGGGGGGGGGGGGGCAGACCCGGGGGAATGGCATTTACTCGCACTAGCAGCCCCGCCATTACATGCCGGAGCATGCATGTCTCGAAGGCCGAAGGCCCGAAATGGGGAAGTTTGAGAGGAGGTGTCCCCATCCATCGGGAGGGGGCACATCCGCCCCAACTCCCCCGCTGAATTTTTTAAAGCTCCCAGGACGGATTTGGTGTGTATTTTAGCTTTACTTCGAGAATAAATCATTGAAAAAAATCGAGTGACGAACCTGGGAAGGGCATTGTCTGCCCCCGTGGTCCAATGGGACGCCCCCGCGTCCCCGTTAGAGACCCCCTTTTCCATGTGAGGACCATTGCACATTTCTACTAAAACGGAGAGAGGACACAAACCATCTGCTAGGGTTTTTTATGCATAATCGTGGACCTATAGGAAAACGGTTAAATCTGAATAGTGTGTGTAGAGTGCGGACTCTAGAGGGATTTAATGTGCGATCTATCGACCGATGACGTCTTCGATTAACCGAGGATGTTCTCGTTCCGCGCACTGTCCCCTTTTTGAAGGTCTAGATCCATGCGCGTGTCCCACATTTACACAAATTATACGAGTTCACTATCACCCCCTCCCCGTCACCCCTCACCAACATCCTAACAAAGTTCTCCATTCGCTTCGGATACACGAGGTTCCAATCATTATTTCAAAATAGAGAAACACCGAAGGCTACGACTAACTGAAGGTCGAACTTTCTTATCAACAACTCTTGGACGCTGAATAATAGTTTTCTTTTCCCATCTGAAAAATGTGTTGCAGTCTTTAAATAAACGAAGTTGATGGACTCTGAAAAAAAATGTCATTTCGGACTCGACTTCACACGTTTTGGATGTCAAACAATGCTGTCATTACAGAAACGTACAGAGCATGTCGACTGGGTCGCGATAAGTTGAAATTCTTTTCCAGCATCCCTTCCTGTAGGATCGTTGAATCTCACCTGTCGAAAAAAGACATTCTATGTATATTGTGGTGGCTTTCTTGGCTGCCAATTTTCTTCACTCGAAGAGATTTGTTGGAAATTTTACTCCCCTTAATATTCGAAAGCTATCAATAAATTTAACACCAAGAGTATGGGATTTCATTTAAAAATTGAAATTTCACGTCGATGGCGAATTTGTATCATCGATGTGCTCATCGTTTCACACACTTAGCCCTTTACCTAACATGACAAGCAGACGACACTTGCAAATAGAATTCTAGAATAACTATTTTTTTTTCATTTTTTTGTCTCAAAAACATAGGTTATGACCCCTCTTTGGAACGAGCTCGAGGATTACGTCATTATAGATAGTTGGCGGTCACGTGCTGACATGCCCAATTTATCAAATCGTAGTCCTTTCGAAAAACGAACAATTTCATCGGAAAGATCGAACAAAAGTTAGGTATATACCGTAACCGTAGGTATATACTAAAAATTGATTTGTAACACAGTCCATTAAGGGGTTAGTGAATTTGCGCGTTTCAGACTCTAATGTAAAGGGCATTGTGAGATTATTGATCGATCGATAAATTCGCACAGTGATATTATTAAATCTGCAGTGAAACATGGGGTTGAAACAAATCAAGTTCAATATTTGAATAATAATTAAATATTGAGTCTATGTCAACAAGGAACAGATAAATAGATAATAAACGAACACAATTTAAGAAGCGTTTGAAAATTTTGTTTATTTTCAATTGTGCAGACGATGATGAAATAGTTCCGACGACCTAATAAAATATGCAAATGAGTATGTCACGTGGGGTGGGTGGGATAGAAATATCCCACCCTGCTGTCTCACCCGCGGTACACGCGTATGTTTCACGTATAGTGTGGGGGGGGGGGGGGGGGAGGGGAGGAGAAAATAATAATCTCAGATGATAGTTTCCTTTTGTTTTTGTTTTTTCGTGAATCGACCTTCATTTTTTTAATATTTTCTCAAAAGATATATAAGTCGACGACTATATATAAGTGCGTCGCGACAACATAGGGAACCAGCCAATCCTCATGTGAGCTGATCGAAAAATTGTCAAACCAGTTCCCACCTAAAATATGGTACCCACTGATTTCACATCAACTTGTACATACTCTGTGGGATGTGTAATGTATTGACCGAGATCTTACTTTTCGGGTAATAATTTTTATAACACATCTATTAATGTAAAACACGGGATTTCCACTGTTCTGCTTGTACGATAAAAATAAAGTTGTGTCGGACATGTGGTAATACAAAACACGTTCGAGTTCGTTTCCAAAATAAACAGAGATATTTGAAGTTCGATCATCGTGACCGTGACGATTGTGACGGTCGTGTGTACCTTAATGAATAATGTATGTCTGTCTTCCGATCTGCACATCTGCCTCTTTCATATCATCATCACTAGCGCAGTTTTTTCCTCTTTTTTATTGGGGTTTAACGACGCTTTAGACAGCGAGGTTCCTATCGTGTCGGATAGTATTACGGGTGGAGTACAGGAACGTGGCGACAGGGGTGTGTGGGGGTGTATCCCCCTCCCCCAATCCTGGCCAAAATGTTCTATAGTTGGAAATCCGGAGGGAAAGTCATGAGTAGTTGGAAATTCCATCTATCTGGGTTTTACCACCGAGCAACTACGAGCTGCTGCCAGCTCCCCAACATCGTAACTCCGCACTACATCACAGGCAGGGTTAGATTGGTTGAAGACATGCGCACCATCTACGTGCAGTACGCCTTAGTACACGGCGTCATCGTGCTCCCATGTGGACAATCGGGTTGAAGTGCCTTGCCCAAGGACACAACGCGGGAGTCCGAATCGATCGCTCAGACGGTCACCCATCCAAGGACTAACCGGGCTCGACGTTTCTTATACTTATCGTCATAAAAAGATTCTCGAAATGCACTTCAAGAAAATCACATCATGTAGAATCGTTATCCTGAGTTAATTCCATCATTCACAGTTACAAAATGATGAAACATCGAAAATTGATCATTCCTGCATAAGATCTGATATAATGGTAGGACAGTGTGAATTGTTCAGAGTTCTAAGCCTGAGCATTTGTTTAGCACATATTCAATTTCCAGAAGAATACCAAATAATAGAAACCCAATAATTCTATCATAAATGTGTTGGCATTTTAGTTACTAAAATCAATTTCAACATAAAATAAAATGCATACATGCCTAAAGCATTGGATATTAAACCGAAAGGTCTACGGTTCGATCCTGACCCACGCCATCTGCGCTGTGTCCTTGGGAAAGACATGTAATACCGACGGCTCCCACGAGAGCACGGTAGCGCTATGTACTATAAGTTACAGGACGTTTACTTGCCAGGTATGGCGTGATGTGAGGCGAAGTGAGATTAATATTGATCGCGCTGAGCCTCACATGACGCCATACCTGGCAAGTAAACGTCATGTAACGTATTTATCATGCCATCAAGCGAATGAAATAATAAATTAAATGACGACGAATCGCTTCATTTTTAATATTTACCAGGAAACTGTATTTTATTTGCATGAACATAGGTGAAAACTTGAGGTGGGAAAATTAATGCGGAAACAAAATGACATCCAGCAGATGGGGTGTATAGGTTCATGCACGGTTACTGGCAGTGCATGGACTCAGTCCGATAGCCGGTTCCCCATTGAATAATCTAATAACGCATAGTCCACCAATGACACCAGAGCACGCTGATTAGTCAAATTAAACAGTGGCATGATAATAAAGGCGTACGGTACATCAATGTTGCACTTGTCATCAACCGCTGCTAGCTCTGCTTGTGCCGGGTTAGCAAGTTGGAGTTTCTGGCATTTGCTCGCCTCTGCTCATTGGTTCTCTCCGGGTACCCTGGATTCCACTCGTAAAAATAAATAAATAAATAAATAAATAAATAAATAAATAAATAAATAAATAAATAAATAAAATGAATTACATGAACGTGTGTCGGCGCTGAAAATGATACTAATATGGGATGTCGCGAAAATATACTAACCTCACACTAATGCACTTGCAACTGAGCATTTTTAATGTCCCAAACTGAGAGCATGCACTATATACATATTGTAACTACAGTGAATTGATTTAGTCGTCGTCGTATCGCATCGAGTTGACGAGGTGAGATACCGCAAGCTTGGTCCAGCTATCTCACCTTGTCGACGAGACGTGTTGCGGCGACCAAATCAATCCACTGTAGCGATAAATGGTTTATTATATGTCACGTAATTAATTAAATTATTTAAAAAAAATCCCATTCTAAATTAAATACCAAACCCAGCCCCATGCAACACACCGTATAGATAGTACGTATTCGAACAACACGCTCGGAAGCCTCGGTCCCATACTTTAGTGGTATGACGTAGGTTTGTATGCTGTGCTTTCCAACGGCGGAGAAATGATCGCGATTCAATGATGGTATTTGGACGAGAAAAGTTATAGTCATGTAATAAATAGGGGTACCATAAATATCAACGCAGGATTACAGTCTCTTTGGCAGATTTATAGATTGTCACCATTTCACTTAGGATTTACTGAAGGTTTCAATCAGCAATATATAAAGACAGTCGTTAATTTTTTGGGGGGCCCTCGAAAGCGTCACAAAATCAAACTATTCGAGATTAACGTTTTTCTCCCACCTCCAACAGTACAGTCGCAATGAACTGGTCGAATTTCACACGTGAGCAGTGGTGTCCATGCATACGTTTACCGGGTAATAAAAATCACCATCAGCAAAATTTTAATTAATAAAGAACCGAGTTTTACCAGGTGCTTCGTTGATTAAATTTTAGCTGATTATTGCTATAATTAGTGTTCGGAATCTAAGAATGGAAATATTGCCGACACGTGGAAAGTGACCAGTCCACGGCGGTCGTACTCTCCTGTGGTAGATCAGCCCTTAAAAGATACCGTAGGACATGCGTAACTCACTCACCCTTGTTACACAGTGGCACATCGTGTAAACATCGACGTTGCAAGCTGCGTAATTGCATCGGGCGCGTAACCAAGTATCTACATTGTTAGTGGTTGGGGGTTCACGGGGATCATTTGGGGTTGGGCGTAGATAGACAGATAGATGCTTTATTCAGCAGCATCCATGTTTTTAGAAAGTAACAAAATTCAAATAAACAACATATAAACAACAACATATAACATATACTGCTGGAAGATGGCATAGCCAGATTGGCTGCCTACCTGCCATCTTCCTCAGATTGCAAGAATGTTTCATTGAATTCAGACCAGTGTATACCAAGTAAGATACATTATCAGTGACATATCTGTAATGCTGCGGATTTAATGCAGTATGCGACTGAATGTGCGATTGTGGACCAGGCAGTAAAATGTATTCTAATAAACTTGGGTTTCCCTTTCTTCCAAACCGATGAAGACCAGCTACAAGTTTCTCAAGAGAAGTCGATATATATCCGTGACTTTGAGCTCGGTGACAATAGAATGTTCATCTTCAGAGGCCCAACCCTGACCAGAGCAAACAACTATTCAATGCGTTGCGAACACCCCCAGTAAGCATATTTATGGCATTTTCATATTACGTAAGGTTGAAGTCTTGAATGCATGAAAGGTATGGAGGTGGTGCCCCCCTCGCTACTATGGCTGGGGTATATATTTGAAAGAAAAATTATTCCCACCCAGGAACATGAAACGCCATAATTTCATTCAGTGGGAGGGCTGCTAAGTGAATGTGTATGGAAGACCAAGCAATATTAATTGGTCTACCCCAGATAATGAATATGGACTCTTCCAACTGATGCCAATGAACTGACAATGAAGATACCTCCAGGGGTCAAAGGGTTAAATAATGTTAGACCGCCTCGAAATTAGTTAAAATACCAGGGCATGGCTTTTGTGACTGTTTGTGAAACTTCACGTATATTGTAGCTGGTTCGTTACCCAGCTACTGCATGTTAGGCGTAATTGTGAGATACATTTTATTTTGGGTCCAAGTTGACCCCAGCTGGGAGAGTGAGTTTAGTATTATCTGTGTTAATAGTTTTTATTTGTTTTTCGGTAAATGATGGCTGCGAATGGTAGAAACGCGAAATACACCACTATTAAGGTTCTAAATGCCATACCGTCGCCTGAGTGCTGGAATGTTCTATGTCCCTATGGGACATAGAACATTCTAGCACTCAGGTGACGATATTTGATGACCAAGAATAATCAGAAGTGGAAGATTCTGATATTTCGGACACAGACTCTGACCACATTTCCAGCACATCCAACCACAGTGACATAGAAACAATTGACACAACCAAACTGATGGAAACCAGCTCTCCGATCAACCCTCAAATCAGAATATTGTAAATCCGGATCCTCAGATAAATAATTAGCAAGAAAAGGGAAGAACTAGAGCAAGAGGTAGAGGTAGAGGGCGTGGCTGTAGTTGCGGGTGGCGTCGCACCCATTTGAATCAACACCAACATGATGTACAGGTCCTTGACAATTCCTTTGTAGGGAGAAATAGAACAGTTTGGGGTAGAAATCCACCGAATGTTGGAAGACCACAGCTTCAGGATATCACAAGACAACATCTTACTAACATTGCAGACTGTAGTACACTTGCAGACGTTTTCAATCTCTTCATCACTCTGTCATGGTGGATTGTGTAGTTGAAGGTTAATCAATAAGAATTACAATAACGTTTTCAAATAATGTACAATGGGGATCACAAAATACAAATTTGAAAGTTTTGACGCCTTTTGTGCTGATTTTTAAAACATTTGTATTGGGGTCTAAATGGACCCGAGTTAGTAGGAGTTGTAGGTAAAATATGTTGGTAGGACGAAGGTTAATTTATACTACACGTCCGTACAGGTGTCCTCACTTGTTTTGCAGCGACACCAAACGTGGTACTCTAATAAATGAGACAATAGCTCATTGTGTCACCATAAAATTTGCAGATTAGAACCAAACACAAGGAAAAAGAAGTAAGCAAAAAATGAACGTACAATACTCGCATCTGCGGCAAATTTATTCCAATTTTAATAACTTGTCTAATTTGGTAACACGTGGTGAATTACTTTGGCGGAAATGCATATTAGGAATTTGAGTTTTAAAATGGCCCAATTTATCTTGCACCTGTCATCAATTAATGCGGGCAGTCAAAATCGTTGAACAACAAAGCACAGTCCACTTCAACCATTGCATTAATTCAAAATGGAAAATATATAGTATTTATGGAAACATGCCAGCCAAACCAAGTGAGTACCCTATGTTATGTCAAAAAGGTGTCAGATCTGAATTGAAACCTCAAAATGCTGCAATACTGTGCTTACAAATGTGATCTGTTTGTTGATTGGATTGTGATCCGGTTGGGAAACGCATTCATCAGAGGATGGTCTCTAAATATTGAATATTCAAGACAAAAGGAAGGAAAGCTAACATAAATACATAGAAGACGTCTAGTGTTTTTGAGTAGACACTGAACATTATCTCATAAATCACCGTGACAAATGCATATTTTTCGATCGTGGCTTGCCACGAGCGAAACATTCACATTTGTCGCGGTCACTCATTCGACAATGTTCGGTGTTCAATCAAAAACACTAGAGTTCCTTTTCTAAGAATTTGGCAGTTTTAAGCGATATATCGGCGGTATTCATCTTGATTAAAATCAAATAAAATCGAAGCACAAAACCCACAGCCGATTGTTACCCTTTTCCACATTAATAGTCCGCTGATAAAATATAGTCCCCTTTTGCCTTGAAAGAAGGAAAACAACGTGAGTTAATTGCTAATTCAAATTGTTATTAATTTGTATTTCACCAGACCTTTTTCACCATTTTTTTCCCACATAATGTTATATTACGATATAATATTATGGAAGAACAAAATAGAGAAAAACATCTAATATGAAGATAAAAAGGGGAACTATTGTAGGGGGCGGTTTGAGGCACTGACTCTGCGGGAACAATATATGTCAAATGTGATCGCGTGTGCTTTGATGAGTGAAAAAGCACAGGTGACAACTCCAAATGCTGTCTATTACTACAGGAGTACATATACCTTCGTTGGTATACCTCTTAAATGTATACATTTTTAACATAGTATATTTAAGATAACAACAATATAATAACAGTTATACATATTTCATCATTTATAAACTACAGTAGCATTGATACACGGATGTGATTTCGTAACATTCTCGATGCAGCGAAAGTGAACATTTCAATATCTTCACTGCAGAGGGATACGCTTATTATTTTCCAGCGATGTTTTCTCAGATCTTTTATTGAGCGTATAATACCACTTGATATTTAATGTTCTGGTATTCTCGTCTTCGTTGGGGAAGATTCTGCTTTGTTATAGGGAGGAGGGTGGTCAGAGGATCCGGTCGAAATTCTGTACCTACTTTTGTGATCACAGTATTGTGTCACGGATGGTTTATTTATTTATTTATTTATTTATTTATTTATTTATTTATTTATTTATTTATTTATTTATTGGGGTTTAACGGAACTTTCGGCACCCAGGGTCACATTTCTACGGGTAGAGGAAGCCGGAGTACCTGACGAGAACCACCTGCCAACGGCCAGCATCTGTCACACTCCCCAACATACTAACTCCACTCAAGCAGGGTTAGCATTGGTTGAAGACAAGAGCACAATCGACGTGTAGTACGCCTTGGTACACAGCGTCACAGCACCCCCACGTGAGCGCGGATGGTTTGGTGGGCTAGTTGGCGTTGGGAATCCCATGTAGCATAGTATGCATTTGAGTCGATGGGCAGTCAGGGAAAAGTACCGAAAAGATAGACGGCATAATGGAGGATCAGCATTTAAGTTGGTCAATAATAATTTAATCCTAACAAGACAATTCGTACGTTTGCAGGATCCAGCATTATGTAGTACGATGCGTATTAGGAACACAAAGGTGATTTATGTAGCGCATTAACTGTTTGAGTGCTAAAAGCCACTATCATGGTTTTCAGAAAACTGAGGGTACCAGAGCAAAAGCAAATATTCGTGTTTCATATTCAGTTAAACGCAAATAATAATTTGGTCATATAAATGTGTTTTATTACAACGTATTGGAAGGTACATGTGGGCACTCTCCAATAAGTTGTAATAAAACAAATTTTGAACAATTTCAGACCACAAAAGTAAAAATCTAGCCCTCAACCAGTTAAGATATCTCGGACCCAAGGCTAATTTTCCCCTTTTATAAAGAACAACCATGCCCGACCAAACCTTGTAGCCCCTTTAAGCTATGGGGGTGGGAGGGGGCATGGCTTCGCATAGCTGACCAATTACATAACCCGCTTGATGAGGTTATTCAGCCCGGTAACATCGGCAGTGATAGTAGAGATTATTGTTTTTAGTTTTAAAAAGAAGGTAATGCGATAATGTCTGACTAAACTGTTTTGGGTGTTTTTAGATGAAAAGTAATAGTTTAACTTCCGGGCTGGCTGTTTCCCCAATCTGCCCTTCAAAGCTGTGCATATGCATGGGAGAAAACTGCATTATTTGTTCGACTTGTTCTTAACCCTTTACCCAACGTAACGGCCAAAACCGGCCAGCGCTATTCTCAAAAATCGCCAATTAATTTTCAAAATATTTTCATTTTTTGTCTCAAAAACATAGGTTATGACCCCTCGTTGGAACGAGCTCGTCGAGCTCGTTCCAACGAGGGGTCATAACCTATGTTTTTGAGACAAAAAATGAAAAAAAATAATTATTCAAGAATTTTTTTTGCAAGTGTCGTCTGCTTCTCATGTTAGGTAAAGGATTAAATGTCACCCGCTTCAGACAATCATCTATGAATCTCCGCCAATTAATTCCCTTTCTTCTATGCATTGCATTGAGAGGAGATTATTTATTTATTTATTTATTAGGGTTTAACGACACTTTAACAGCCAAGGTTATATCGTGTCGGTGACGGCTTTAAGGGTGGAGGAAGCTGGAGTACCCTGAGGGAACCACCGAGCAACGAGGAGCAGCTGCCAGCTCATCAAAATAGTAACTCCGCACTGCACCACAGACAGGGTTAGATTGGTTGAAGACATGCGCATCATCGACGTGCAGTACGCCTTAGTACACGGCGTCATCGTGCCCCATGTGGACAATCGGGGTTAAGTGCCTTGCCCAGGGACACAACATTGAGAGGAGATTCGGATGAGACACTTTCAAAGTAGAATTTGATCCCTAGTCTGACTAGAAAAATGTTGTGACGTGGTGTTCTAGAAAATGGATTTCCGAGTCCTGCCGAGAGGTCTATTAGAGTATTTGTTTGAGGTTTCGGTGTTTTTTTTAGTTTTTAGCTCACCTTGACACCTGAGCTAATCCCATCGCTCTTCGTCCGCCGTCCGTCCGTCCGTCCATCGTCCGTCAACACCATGTTTTGGTCTTCTCCTCCAAAACTACTGAACCAATTCAAGTGAAAGTTTGTGTGAGTGATGGTCCCGAAGGGGCATTGCATTTTTGTTCAACTCAACATTCCCAGCCCCATAGTGAGGTGGTGGGGGAAAATGCTCCAAAAATCTTCCCATGAAGCAGTGGGTACAATGAATCGATATTTGTTATGGAGCTTCCTTTTGAGGTGTAGATTCAAGTTTGTTCAAACGAAGTTCGTGAAGAAATATTTTGCTTTGTAATGGCAGGGGAAAGATTTTTGGCCCCGCCCAAGATTTCTATTTTCTGAAACGATGGTCTGGTTTGAACCAAATTCGGTATATGGCATTATTGGGTCATAAACACTTGACTCATGCAAAAAACACTCCCGCATCCCCATGGGAACCCTAGGAGCTAAAAATAAAAATATTTTCAAACGCCCATGTTTCCCACACCACACAGAACAGAGAACTGTTAATTGGTATGAAGCATCCTTAAGACCAATAGAATTGATTGGTAAAAAACATTGCCATCGATTATGTTAGGGTGTTCTGTAGATTGCATCGAAAAAATGCTGAGTCGGCATATTTGCAAACATTAAAAAAAATATTTTCTCCAGAACCAATGGTCGGAATATTTTGATATTCGGTACACAGCAACCGGGGGAGGGGAGGTGGGGGGGCAGATACAAGTTTGTTAAAATGAAGCCCATTGCTTCATATTTGGGTTCAATACAGGAGCCCGAATTTTTAACTTAGGGCAATTTGCGAATATTCTTTAAAACCTTCTTCTTGGGAACCACCAGTCAGAATCTTTTAATGTTTGGTATTCATCATTGTTATGAGCGTCAGGTTCAAGATTGTCCAAACAAAGTCCCTAGATTAATATTTGGGCTTCCTATGGAAGCCCAAATTTTAACTTAGTTCAATATGGGAGATAATTTTAAAAATCTTCTTCTTCAGATCCACCAGTCAGAATGCTTTCATATTTAGTATACAACATATCTAGGGGGTCAGATTCAAGTTTGTTCAAATCGGGTCCCTAGGTATATATTTCGGCTCGCTATGGAAGCCCAAATTTTAACATAGTGGAATATGAGGAAATTTCTTAAAAAAATCTTCTTCAGATCCACCAGTCGGAATGCTTTCGTATTTGGTACACAACATCTCTAGGGAGGTTAGATCCAAGTTTGTTCAATTCGAGTGCCTGGGTTAATACTGGGTTCCATATAGGAACCTGACATTTAACTTAGAACAATAAAAGGGAATTTTTTCAAAAATCTTCTTCAGATTCACTTGTCAGAATCCTTTCATATTTGGTTTGCAGCATCTCTAGGTGAGTCAGATTCAAGTTTGTACAAATTGGTCCCTGTGTTAATATTTGGGATCCCCATGGGAGCCTGAATTTTAACTTAGTGCAGTTTGAGGAAATTTCTTTAAAAATCTTCTTCAGATCCACTAGTCAGAATGCTTTCGTATTTGGTATATCACACCTCTAGGAGATCAGATTCAAGTTTGTTCAAATCGGATCCGTAGGTTAATATTTGGGCTCGCTATGGTAGCCCAAATTTTAACTTAATGCAATATGAAGAAATTTCTTTAAATTTTTTTTCTTCAGATCCAACAGTCAGAATGCTTTCATATTTGGTATACAACATCTCTCAGGAGGTCAGATTCATTTTTGTTCAAATCGAGTGCCTGGGTTAATATTTGGGCTCCCTATGGGATCCAGAATTGGCCATGTTGCTGAGGAAGTAGGACTTTTGTATTCAGTACCCTCTAGAGGTGTGTAAGTAAGATTAATCCACATAGATTGTATCAAGGGGCTTCATAGGGGAGCTCCACATTTTACATTATGATCAACTGAAGAAAACGCATGATGCTCGGACTATTTTTGTCACTCCTGAGGGGCTCAAGGATTAACAATGTATCCTATGAAGATGGATTGCTTAATGTAGACTCATTCTTGGACTCTGTTTATATCGTGTTCTGATCAATGTGGACGCTTCATGCCCCGTGGGGGCCTCTTGTTTATTTTGTTGTCTGTTTTTGCCACAGAACAAGCGTTACTGACAATGTGAAAACACAGTTCGAGGATTGGTTAACATTGATCCTTTGAATACTAAAGGCCGATTTTCAGATCCAGGACAATGACAGGTCTAAATTGCCCCAAGTAGGGTGATTGCTCAGTGTGTAGTGTGGTGTACCTAATCAATAATTCAACGAAGGCTGCACGTTGAAAATATTGAATAGTCAACCCCCAGGAAATGAATTTGGACTCTTCCATTTGCTGTCATTGAACTGACTTGGAAGATACCATTTGAGATCGAAGAATTAATGCACTCTACGCGTGATGCATATGAGGAACGAACGTTTGTCATTTCATTAAAATATTATATTACCGTTCTGGTCCGCGAATATTACAGCCTCGTTTGTGGAGTAACAAGAGCAACAAAACCGATATGCAGTGGAGCCAACTTAATTGAATGTTAACTGAATACAACTTTCAAACATATAACCATTTATCATACCTTGAGTAAACATTTTACTTGTTAATTGTTATAAGTTATAGATTAAACACCTTCAAGTGAATAAAAAGTCCTATAAAATGTCGAGACATTACCCTGACAATCACCAATTCCCCCATGTTTTGCGATCTATTTATCCTCTGTATATGTAATGCATATATTTAATCTATTATATCTTGCTTGATTGGGGTATGTGAGCTCTGACAAAGAGGTTATACAAGAATAAATGTCCTGTTTATAACTAAAATACAGACAGGTGGCCTAATCGAAGTTAATTGAATGCAACTGTTCATTGAATAATTCTCACTGGCAAATTGCCTATTCAATTGACAGGTTCCATCGTATAGTATTACAGTCTGCAGTTCTTATTCTTGCTTGGCCCCAGTGACCAGTGTAGTAGCAACCATTTAGTGTCGTCCCCACAGGCGTATCTTTTCTCTTGCAACAGTTTCAGAAAACACAGTTAGAACATGCATGTGACATCACAATAAAACGAGTCGTTATGAACCATTTTCGTAACACCAGTTGTGGACGATTGTTAGAAAAGAACTCATAACTGAAACAAAGGCAATGTGAACAATCCACAGGGCTGGACATTAGTTTGGTTTGCAAAACTTCGACCTTTGGACACTTTACTGGGCAAGAGTATATACATAAAAGAAGAATTTTGACTTTTCGAACTGTTCTATCAATGCGGATCTACAAAACAAACGAGAATCTGCACCCGAATCATCGTCCCCAAAGTTAGACATATCTTGGAACAGGTGAAGCTTAGAGTAGGTTAATTGATATTTTTAACCTGCAGCTGTACGGCTTTTGTTTTACAAAAGCCTTCTACAGTAGAAGTATCGACAGCAGCTTGCCACTCCTTTAATACAGTTTCAACAGTAATTTCATACCTTATGGTGGCGAAATTCGAGAGTGAATTTCAGAAATGAGATACTTAAAATCATACCATTGGTGACATTTTTAGTGACTCTTCATTGTTTCATTGTAATGGTGTTTCAAAATAACAAAAACTATTCTGCGTCCCATAACCTTTGCCGACGAAATAACGTCATTTGATACGCAGGCCGAATGGGATATACTAGTCTTTTCCTGCTATGCTGCAACATAGTATTTTATCAACTGCTGGTCATGAGCCTTCCGACATGAACTGCAGTATTTTGAGCTTTTCATATGGGTGTTGCCTCCAAAATAGTTACAGACATAGCAAATTGGCGGATAAATGTTTTTCAGTTATCATAGATTACGTATTTTGTTGGAAGGGTTATATTTGTTTAGCAGGTTCTACTCGCACATACATTTGGCGATTGATTAACAATTAATGATCTGTCGTCTTTTGACTGGAACAATGCGCCGTCTGGAATGCTAAAGCATTGCAGAAGGCGCATCAAGGCACCCAAGGGACGATGTGTTCGAATGCTTTAACAGAACGAGAAAACGTTATTAATCGATCTGGATCTTACAAAGTAAACCCAATGCACTTCTTCAAACGCGACCCCTCAGTCAGTATACAGCATTGGCAGTTTTGTTGTGAAGAGCAATTTTACTGGGAACTTCCAATGTTATTAATTGCGCTTCATATTGAAGACTCTCAAGACAGAGTTATATTGTTCAAATCTCAGACGCTCGCAAAACTATACTTGGTCTCACGTCGTAGACGCTCTCCACACGTTTCAATGATGCAATAAATAGTTCTACAGTCTTGATGAAAATTATTATTGCTTGCGGTAGTCTGGTGTCGCATAAAATTGACATTAGCACGGGGATCACCGCCGCGGAACAAGTTCTACATTTTGTAATGTCCTGTGCGATTTTTGGTTTTGAATTAAGAAAAAAAAACTTTTCAACGGTGAAATGAGACCAAACACCAACGTGATGTACACCAGTAATAATTATCTCACAACCTTAAAGGGCTGTTGTTCGAAGTTAAACATCCTATTAAAATACACAACACGTGATAAATGGAACATTAATAATTTAGTCCTATTGTCATACATATACATGTATAGTTTAGGTCTAAGTATTCACTGCATATTCCACAAAATCATCACTGGGCCGGAGAATCAAATTATTACTGGACATTCCCACAAATAAAAAAAATGTATTTTACAATTTCACTGTATTAATTGCTACAAAAGAAAAATCTATTTTGGTACCTTGTTTTAAGAGGGTTAAGGTAGATAATGATGAGGTGAATAAAACTATTGCAATATTGGGAAATGTATTTTCACAGAAACACGGTGTAGTGTAGTGGATTTCCACTTAGTGAATGCTAACAAAATTCAGCAAAAAAAAAAATCGCCAGCATGTTACATCTGATTGATCATCGCGTCGGCCGCGACGGCGCATATATTTGATACGTTATTGATGTTTCATGTGCGTTGTTTCAGATGTTGTAAATACTGTGTGCATGACATTTCACTTAGTTTGTTTTCATTCTTATTGTTTCCTTTCTTTTTTGATTTGACTTTTCTTTTGCTTAACTGATAGAGTGCTAAATTATTCTTTGTCAACAAAATTTGTTCTCACATCCATTAAACTTTAACCCCTTGTATTTAACGGAATCGCCGCTAAGACATAAATGTTCTGTATTCAACTGGTGGTGTACAGGCAGGAACTTTTTTCCCAGCACTGTTTATACTAGTTCTTTTCCCGTCGAGTCATCAATTACGCTTCGAAAAGTTTTCAAATTTCGTTATACAGTTATCAATCGTCTGTCGCGTAGTGTGAAAATGAAAACGCCCAAAGCAAAATAAAGTCAGTACACAAAAAATTAGTTAACCAAAAATGAGATAATATTTAAAAAAAACAATCATCTCCAACCACAACATTAAACCGGTCCCGTGGCCGTCTCGTCTGCGGATCCCGTTATATCGAAATTGGTCAACTTTATTTCGGTAAATCTTTGGACATCTTGACATGTTTCGAACTTCTTTTAAAACAGTTTCTCCAAACTGTTCTGCAAATCTGCCCAAATTTGTACTTTTAATTTTACTAACAGTAATAGCCACTAAATGGTTAGGCATGAATGGACACCAGCCGGAGAGAAACAACGATACGAATTTCAACAAATACGCCCAATAGAAACGATGACGAATCTAATTGAGACTGGTTCCCAAAAGGCTGTTTGGATTTTTTATCGATCAATTTAATCAGATCAGCTTCAATCAAAACAAACGGACTCTTCACCTTTGGGTTTAAACATCGGAATTAAAATTTGTTTATTTAAATGAATTTTAATGCGAGGGATGTGTAATGAACACAGAACGCGACGTATGTTTGAATCGGTGGGTGTTTTACCACCGATTCAATATGACTACGCCATTCCAACTCGTTGTGTAAAACACCCACCGATTCAGACACACGTCGCGTTCTGTCTATTTATCTCAGTTTATTGTTAGTGGGATATTTCATTCGGGGGAATTTCCCGGAAATATGTATCACAAACTTATTGAAGAATCTCATATTTGAAATTATTACACACCCGTAACTGTATTTCTCACGACCACGTAGATTTTAGGGGCAATTGGTAATTTTAACAAGAAAGCTCCAGTGCGATCCGATAAAGAGTGCCCTTCGCGTTCTCAAGTTCTCTCGTTAGACTGGTTCTTAGAGTTTAGAGCGTTTAGTGGAAAGTAACCAATGAGAGCCATCAGCTATATTTATCTATCGGAATAACCGATTCTCGTTACAAAATGTTTGATGCACAGCTTTCTAAAAACTACCGATAATCATCATTAATATACATGATCTCTGCCAGGAAAATGAACAGTCAAACTCCAACTTTGCCTTCATTATTGAAAACCGAGGATAACTTAATTTTGAGCGAAAATGTTCAAATGGGTCCGATACTGACACCTAGTACTGGAACAGTTCCGTACTATAGAATCCTGTAACATTGTTACCATCAGCGCTGAGTGCTGCCGACGATTGATACGAATCATACAGTGTTATCCTATTCGATCCACACGTCGGCAATGAAGCAGCCAATTTGAAAAGCATGTTTAGGTGAAGTAGTTCTCTCGGTGACACGCCGACGGTGCCTGCAGATGGCTAACAGCGAATAGGCCTACACGCAGTTAGAGAGCTGGGGCAACTTTTTTTCTTTGGGAGGGGGGGGGGGCGCAATGTAGTAATCCTGAAATATCACTTTCAGTAGTTTGCACCTGGGAAAATAAAACATGTTACCAATACCACCTACCAACTACTGAAAATCTTGAGGTGGGTGGCAGTGAGACCACGAAGAGGAGGGGGTGGTAAATGCATGTGGTCAGATGCAACATATTGTAAATTTTATGAGACAACTTCCATGAAAAATAATTATTAGGATATTTAAAACATATACAGTAGTCAGTGTGACAACATTTTCCAAACATAGATTGATGTGTATTTTTAAATGACTAATTAAGAATTTTTGCTAGTATTTCTGTTTTGTACGATAATATTATTTTGCATTAACTCAAATCGAATGCCACCTACATGAATCTGCTGCATGTGTGAATGAGGTGGGGGCGGGTGCTACACTCTCACCCCCCCCCCCCCCCTCCACCAACAGCCAGCTTACTTTGCAGTTTTCTATTTCATGGCAAGAGTTTGGTATTTTCAAAACAAATTGTTCCGAGGGAGTGGGGTGCTATTTTTTTACTTTCGGCACATATCATGACAGTGGGCAGAGCATTTTCATGGACTACAATGGCAAATTCGAGGTAAGAACCTGCAAAATGAACTAAAACAAAAATTCAGGGCAGTTTCATTGGTCAGCTCCCACCCCCCCCCCCCCCCCCCCCACCATCACCCATAAAAGTACACCAGAAGCCTATCATTGGCCATATTCTATCAGTCCTCTTTAAAACTATCTACTAAATGCAAATTCAAAATAATTCCAATTTTAAGATTGACTTGAAAGCGATAGGACCAGACATACAGTACGTTGAGAGTGTATTATCACTAAATCACCTGCAGAGTGGAGAATCCACCCAAGCAATAATTGCAAATTGGTTGCAAAGCATAACCAGTACAAGCAAAGTTTCAGCCAATGGACCTCCGGGTTAAACCCGGAGGTCCATTGGCTGAAACATTGCTTGTGTTTTTTGTCGATATGTACAAAATTTAAAAGTTAGAGTTTGGGTGATAACTCCACTCAGCGGGTGATTTAGTTACGATCCACTCTCCACGTACTGTATAATGAATTATTTTTGTTTTGAACCAGCTATAATGACAAAAATATTGATAAAGATTAGAACAGTTAAGATAAAAACTTGGTTAAGTATATCTGTTCAAACTAATGAAAATTCCAATCAATCTTTAAAAATATTATCAACAAAAATAAGTTGGAGCTTACTTGTGAGAAAAACCCCACGGTCCCCACCCCCTTTATTTCTCTTCTAGCCTCTAACATACTTTGGATGCTCATTTCGAGAGGTTATGGGAAAATTACTGTTTGTTAATTACTAGTATGGATGGGGTAGGGAGGTTGTAAGGGTGTATAATTATGGAGACAACAAAAGACTGTTAGAGGGATGGGGCTGGAAAAAAATTGCAGAAAAGGGTTAAAAATAATGTCCGTCCCTCAGACACCCACCACTCCCAGGCATGCAATTTAATTATTTTTCCGGGACATTTTTGGAAACCCCAAAAATCTGTGAAAACATACAAAATGCAGACCAAGCCCTGACTAACCGAGAAGTGTTCCATTTCTTAATATTTAAGAAGACTATTCCACTGACTATTCCAGCATTTTAATAAACAGATGATGCTGCAAGGGAGATAGTTCTAATGAGTTTCAATGGAGAATTGAAAATAAAATATAATCAAATAAGTCAGAATAAGTCCCGAGTCAGTTTTGGGCAGTACATTCCCTGAGACCCCAGTTTGTACCAAGATTATTTAGCAATTCTACTAAATAGAAAACACTTTTTATTCCTCATTTTGGAGCTCCTAGAGTTAGCAGAAATCCACCTTCCCCACATGAGGGTCACACTCACACTCTGAATGTCTGCATATCTTGCTGGGGTGATGAAGGTTATCTATTGATAGTGCATAGTTGGCATATGTGTTCAGTAATCACTTGGTCTCTTCAATTAAGAAAGAATGTTCATTTTATGTCAGCTAAGCCTGTGGGGGGGGGGGGGGGGGGGGGAGGTAGTTGTTTTTGTTCTGTTGTTTTATACCAATGGCATCAGGTAGTGTTATGATTTTTGTTTATATAAACTTTCTGAAATTATTTCGGACAATTTTCTCCTTCAATTAACATGCAACAGTAGCCCATGCCTGCATATCCAAAAAAGCATTAATTCACACTAAATCAGACTGACTGATTAAATTACAGTTTCACGTAGTTTCAAATTGATATATAAAAATACTTTCCATGTATTTCAATTTGGTTGATGCGAATTTGCAAACGACTTCTCGAAAACCATGTGGACAGCATTAGTAGCGGTACCAGCATGGAATTTTTTTTTATACGGATTTGGACTTACCTACACCCTGATATGATAGTTTATGCGTATTAAATGGCCTGGGTTGCCATATAATGGATAATAAATGGCTAAATAAACAAAGCACTTCGTGATTTTTGGTCATTTACGCATTTTTTTTCCGGAGCTTGAACCACCCACCCACACACCCACCCTCTCCCTGTGCCAGGGAATTTTCGGGTGCCACTTGTTTCTCGCTTCGTATGTAGTAAATGCGGACAACATAAAGCCGGCTTCATTGTAAGTGCAGTCCATTTCAAACAAAGGTTGTAATCAAGACTTGAGGTAAAATGAAAAGGCTAAATTTCAAGTCAGAAACTTTGTTATGAAAAATAAAGTGCTAACTAACTAACTTACCAAGTCAACAGACAATACTGCAGAGTTCATCCAGTGAGTGCAATTGTTGAATGGAATTACAGACTTTCCCAGTTACTCTAAACAGTCGAATGCCCCGTTAACTATTGTACAAAAAGGCATTTCCTTGTCCAGTGTGAAATACAGTGCAAAAGAGAAATGGCCGATGTCCACAAGCGATAGCCAAACGCACAGTCAACCCGAGTTGCATATGAGTTTCAGCTTAAAAAGCACGAAATTTGAACAGACTGACCAGTTCGCACCGTATAAATTAAAGTTGGTGTACATTCTCCATCCTCCAGATATAATGATGCCTGCACACAGACTTTTCAAAACACATTTCAGGGCTCATAATTACTGATATCTGTAGGTGAACGCAATCATTTGTGTTTTGAGTGTTCGAACCGACATTTGTGGTGAACAAAAAATGAATCAACGGCGATTCTATGGGTGCAAGGTCAAAGACTGAAGACTGGTTCTCTGACAAAATTGTCAATTTCCCAGCAAAATCCTTTCAACCATTCAAATTGTCGACTATTTAATTCAGTTAGCGATTAATTACAGTGAATTCTTTTTCAGGGTTGGGTGTGTAATAAATACAGAACCACACTTTTGTTTGAATGGGTTAACGATTACTGGACGAGAGCGAGTGGCGCAAGGATACCACGAGAGCCGTTAGGCTCGAGTGGTAAGCCCGGGCGCCACTCGCTCGAGACCAGTAATCATTAACCCATTCAAACATAAGTGTGGTTCTTTATATTTATTACACACCTATTACTGTTCCCCACTTCCATTTTCAATATACATAAGGAACACGTAATGCATGCGGAATTCCACTGACGGACTGTTCCCCATTACGTCATGGGTCCATCAAAAGAACTAAACTCCGCCCATTTTCGTAATCGGCCAGTCGAAATGTTACATTCTGACCTAGATGAATTCTGAAGCGGATTTCAAGCCATTAAATCGAATGTCAGTTGGAAAATGTTTTTTGTCCAAATCCGCAAATAAAAAAGAGTTTTAAAGTTTGAAATTTTCTCTGTGTGATGTTTGCATTTTTAAATTAATAGATTCTATGTCATTGAGACGTGGAATAAATACAGAACCACACGATGTGTGAATATGTACGTCAATACGGCACTCATGCCATCACGTAGTAACAGAACTCGAGGCTGCTCTTCTCGGTGTATCCTTCCGCGCTGGCATTCGCTCCGTCTTGGCGAACACATTCGCACGTGGTGTCGTTCTCTGTACACACACAGTGACAGTATCCTATTTATCTCTTCGACTGACGTACGTAAACGGAAGAAAAAGACAGGCGCATAACTATAGAATAATTCATTGTCTTGGCTATCAACAATGGGCACTATGGCGCAAACAATTTTAATCCTCACCAAACTTAACAGTTTTAACTCTCTAGCATGGCGCATGACCACTCATTGGAACGATCTCGTTGAGCTCGTTCTGGTGAGTGATTCATAAGATATTTTTTTGACCAAATTATGAGGCCTTTTAGTTATTCAAGACATGTGTCGTCCACTGTTCTTGTTAGTTAAAGGGTCAAACTGCATCATGAACCATCCTGGATTCCTCTCTGCCCAGCACCCCTCATTTTCAACTCTACACTGTTAATTTGGCGCTGTTGAAAAAAGCACGCTCGTAGCACTGGTAAAATTCAGTGAAATGCCGACCTCCTATGAAATCCATCAGTAGAACGAGCAGTGCTAAATTATTTGTGTACGTCTGAAAATGGTCATTATGTGTACCTCCTGTCTGATAAAGTTATTGTGTTTACGAAAGTTTCTTGGAGTGGTTATCCAATAATAGTGTTCTATTAATCTGTCGATAAAAAACTTGCAGATGTCAGATTGATGTGCGCGGTGGGTGGCCTGCGCATCCTACGCACCACGCAATCATTGGAAGATCGATACAGACACTTCCGCCGTGAAAGCTAATATTACTTGTTACACATTGACAAACTCAAACGCATCCCTCAGTTGATTGGCAGTACACAATAGTACCACGCAGCTACTTCTTTTCTCTCTATGCGGTTCTACCGATATTTTTTTTTGTCTCACGGCGGAAGTCTATCTTAAGCAAACTCCATAATACGTTCTGTATTCAAAGGCGCTTATTGGAACTAAGTTGAAATTATTACCATTAGCCTATACGCCATTCGATAAAAAAGCAAATACTGTTTGAACTTTGCGCTCTAGGCGTAATTGTATATCTCTGGTTTTCATTCCCGCAATTTTTTAACCCTATGGACCCAGATGGTATATTCCATGTCAGTTCGGAGAGCCATCAAACGGCAGAGTCTACATTCATTACTCGGGGGAAGACCGATCAATATTTCCAACGTGAAGCCCATGTACTTTATATATTTAGGTCGTAGGGGCGCGGTTCCTCAATGGTTACGGTATTGGGCTTCACAACGAAAGGTTCACAGTTCGATCCCCGCCAGGGGTAAATGCGTTGTGTCTTTGGGCGAGGCGCTTAATCCCGATTGCCCACATGAGAGCACGGTTGCGCTGTGTAATGGGGCGTACTGCACGTCGATGGTTCATTTGTCCTCAATCAGTGCTAACTCTGCTTGTGTGGACTTAATACGTTGGTGAGTCTGACAGTTGCTCGACGCTCCTCAGGGGTTCTCCGGCGTCTCCTATCCGCAAAACTCTGACACGAGGTGACCTTGGCTGTCGAAAGTGTCGTTAAACCCAATAAATAAATATTTAGGTCGTATCACGAACTTGGACCGGAAAAGTGGCATTTTTCCGTTTCTGAGGGTTAACCCTGCCAAGTATTTGTTACATAATGGTTTGATCAACGCATACAATATGGTCTTATCGGATAGTGAATGCATTTTGCATTTGCCAGAGCTTCTTTGATAATTATTATAAACCTTTCTTTCGGGTCAGTTATATTTGTTCTTTGACCGCTAACCTTTCCTTTACTCAAATATTATACGTACCGGTTAGAAAGGTTTAGGCTTATAAATCAAAGGATCCATAACATAGCCTTTAATTTACGCCTCTTACACACAACATGCGATTTAGGCGTTGTGAGCGATGCAATCAATTGATAATTAACGATTTTGCCTCCAGTTTAATTTCTACAACGCGAAATGCCTCTAATTGGAGCCCCATTGTCAAACAAAGACAATAAATTAAACTTGAGGCCCAATCCTAAAGGGAGACACACAACCAGATATAATTTTGAAGCTACGAATTATACTAAACAATTACAGTTGGTGATGTTAGTTAGTTAGTGAGTTAGTTAGTTAGTTAATTAGTTAGAGTTAGTTAGTTAGTTAGTAGTGATTGTATGTTTGAGTTAGCATCCTGGCCCCCGTGCATTCCATATTTTGGTTTGTCTTACAATAAAGTTCAAAATGTACGTATCACGGTGTGTTGAGATTGAAAAAAAAGAAAAATTGCTAGCTATTATTTCCTGCTTCGCATGCAATGTTCGTAGTTCGTCTTTATCGCCCGTTCGGGGCTCTCGATTACTGATATATTTCCAACATTTTATCTTGTTGTTCAGATCTTTTGTTATGTAGGCGGTTGCTATAAGTCCCACACCTCCGTTTCTATACTCTCACAAAGCCGGAGAAAATGTAGGGTGGTTGTACGCCAACGGAAAGTTGGAAAACCTCTACTAATTTCACAACATCCCTGTACGCTCAGTGGCGGAAAAGCATATATTGCCGCCCGGGCCGCCCACTATGGGTTTCACACTATCCCTACGAAACGTTAATTTTTTTGTGGCTGGTTTCATATAGTTATCTGAATTTCATGGCTTTGTTGACATATTTTGTCATATTTTGCCACCCCGAAAGATGCTGCGCGAGGTGCCCCGTCCCCACACTATTGACCGCCACTGTGTATGTTATCCCTCTAAACAATTCAAAAGAAAGCAAACGAGTTAATTTATTTTGGATTAGCCTTAGCGATGGAACTGTAATCTTTGCTAAACCATGCTTATGCATTGCTCATGGGTAGGTCGACTGTGGGCAAGCACCTCACCCCTGATTTATCTTGTCATGAAATCGACTTTGGATAAAGTTATTTTCCCTGAAATTATTAGACTGGCGAGAAAGGTTCAATCAAGAAGCTTGCAATTGTTGAGGAAATACCAAGAACATAAATATGGTGAGAGCGCCGTTTTCTTATTTTGAATGGGTTTAAACAAAGAACAAGAGTCAAACGTTTAAAGTGATTGTGAAAACAATTCGTCTCTTGTGTTCCAATGTGTTCTATGTGCCAACTGGCACATAGAACACATTGGAACTCAGGGGACAATTTGTAAAAAAGTCACCTTCTGTATTTGTATACTGTTCTACAGGAAAGTGTCTAACGTTTGTGCAATGATGCGAACATCGGTGATACAACTTTGCTAACATTTAGAAATTTCACTTTTTACATGAAATTCCCTTACCCTTAGTGTTAAATTTACAGACAACTCTAGCAAATTAAGAGCACTACCTTTCCTGTAAATCTCTTCCGATGACGAAAATTGTGGGCCATGATTGATCGATAACAATGATGATTAAATAAAGTGGATTATACCCCCTCCCCCTCCCCATGTGGTACATGAGTGGCATTTGGAGACATAGGGACCCTCCAAAAAGCTGCCTATTTAGAAATGTCCCGTTGATATATATGACCAGATAAACTCTGGCACCAAGATATGATTGGTTGAATTCTTTGCACAAGCATTATTTACTTTTTTCATAAAAAAAAATACAGTACAGCTTCAGTAGACTAGTCAGTTTTCACGGGTGGGTAACATTTCCACAGACGCAATAATATTAGATTCCAAACACTAATTATAGGAATAATCATCAAAAAATTAATTAATGAAGCACCGGGTCCAACCCGGTGCTTCATTAATTAAAATTTTGCTGATGATGATTTTTATTGCCTTGTAAATGCATGCGTGGACATCACTGCCTACGCGTGTATTACGACCACTTCATGGCGGCTGTATTGTACTTTAGAAGCATTCACACTCGTTCATATGCAGCATCACCAATATAACCGGGTGATCTATGAGCAAATAGTTTGGTAGTGTACTACGCTCTTTTTGAGTAAAAGTTACAAGAAGCACTTGCAAGTTTTCACCTCATCAACATTCGCATCGAGTAAATGAATAATCAATTGGAAATCCAATGATGCTTCTTCTCCTTTTCTAAATTCCAAACAATGTGCGTGTATTGACAAGTTTACTCCGCGGTGTACCAGTAGCAAACTACTACCTCAATTCCGTGTAGATCACACATGTTGTTCATTTGTGATTTCGTTGAATTTAGCCCCAGGTGTTTTCGTTATACAAAATATTTGCACAAGAAACTTCCTGTCGTGTTGTTAAGAAGGTATATTGCTGTTATTCAAAGTTTTCCTCGAGGCGCTGCGCTGCTTAACTGTGAATCAGATTAATTGGAAATGTAGTACATTGAGTTTAGTATTGAAAATTTGCCTGTACGAGTTTGCCTTGTTACAATTTATTGGAGAGTGCTTGTAGGCACTCTTCTAAAAATTGTAACAAGACGAACCCTTATGAACAAAACCATTTGGCCATTAGGTGGATATGAAGCACATCCACATAATATGAAGGACTTGATTCTTGGAATAATCACTTCACAATAGAGCACCTCCCCAAACGGTTTGTATGTATCATTATTATACGGAAATTTCGACTACCGAAGCCTCTGATACAGAGACATCAACAGTGCGAATATTAAAGTTATTGCACGAATGAGATGGAAAATAACGTATCTATACGAACAGATGTTAATTTTTGTCCACTCAGTTACGTTAAAAATTAATCCAAATCAAGTGGCTTGAGTGAATATGAACCAAACTGGGTTCATATTCACACAACCCTGTTCATTCGGGTTCACCCAACTGAATGTTATCAGGAGTGAAATAATTTTGATATCCACATAAAATATGTAGGTTTTCTTTCTAGCTACGACAAGTAGCCGTATATTTTGCAGTGTTATCCCCAAACTTTAAAACTTACTCATTTCTAAATTCTTGGTGGAATAACATCATATTTTGTATGCAAGTGTAGCTCTTCGATGTCCTGCTCCACGTTCATGAAGATATAATTTGGAGTATCTTTGACAGAGATGTTGTCCTGTATGGAATGTGTTTCATTTCAACAGTACATAGTGCGGCCGCCAGGGTACTGAGCCTCAAAGGGGCGTACAGCGTTTTTTTCCCCGATGTAATGTATAAGAGTAACAGCTCCTGACTAGAAAAAGTTTGCTGGACGTCTGGCAACCTTGGGCAGTTTGAAATATCCCCTTTTAATGTGACATCGTCAATTCGCGGACTGCAAAATTTGACTGCGGCTAATACAACATTCTGAACGCATACGAGAGGTTGCATCCGAGCATATATACATTTTTAAGGGATGTTTTGGGTGTTTGGTTATTCTATACATCAGTGTTATTCATAGCTGATGTATCTGCTACCCTTGTTTGTTCATCGCAACACTCTAGTGTGGCGTTGCGTGACGGTAAAATGTGCTCGCCATTACATTTGCACCTTTTACTACATAGCGCCTTGAGCAAGAACATTTTATTAACTTCAATACTTCATCTGGGGCCAGAGCAACATCGGATGGACCTGCTGGAGAGACTTAGTCACTAGTTCCTTCTCGAAACTAATGGTTTTCCACTCAGAGATGCAAATGTCTGCATCGAACTTATTTACCATTACCTGTATAAGCCCATCGTCAGAACTGGATATTGGAGTAAAATCAGCATTGCAAGTTGCCGTATTTGTTCACGATTTCTTGATTCATGATAGATGCATGTTACTCCGAAGTCATACATAGTTTTTTATGAGATCTTCAGAATCCCCCGTCATAGTAGCAAGGCCAATTTGTTACAGTTGTTGCTACCCCCACGTACTAGTGATATTACACTGTTGCTAATCAGCATCCCGGGTAGGGTGTGCTCTAATGTCGGTGACAATCTTCCCAGAAAAGCCAACAACGTCCCGGTTTAAAACTGATATTTTGTCAAGGTTGAGCTCGAGATCATAAGTGATTCGATCTATATCCATGTCCTTTATTTCAGTGCATATACTTTTCTTCAAAACTTTCCTTGCGTTATCTCTGCTTGATGTAGCTTGCCTGACACTTTTCGGGTGAACATATTTCTCTACACAATATTTGTGACTTCTGAAGACTAAAATGGCATCCAAATCTAGCTACGATTGTAAATCTATATGCAGACCATCAATTTACGGTTTGCCGCAACTGATTATGTTCTCGATTCGCTTCGATGCCACGTTTATCAGACGGTCACTTACCATAAAAACTTCACATTCGTATTTCGGTGAGAAAAAACAACGAGCGGCCATGGCAGATTTTGCACACAGACTGGCAGAAAAATTCAAATAATGTCTGACTAAAGAAAAATGAAATGACAAAAGAATAAGGCAAGCGTTGCCGTCAAACTCACTTGATTTAAAATCAAAATAAATCAAGAAGGTGCAAAGAAGTTATGATCACTAATATACAGCGGCTTCTCCGCTGCTTGAAAGAGACGACAAGATAAAGATCGCTGGTGTTTTAACAATGCAGTATGACGTCACTGATCCGAAGTAGTGCCCTAAGGTTCCAATTTGACGTTTTCTTGTAAACGCTCTTTATTAATTTATAAATGCTGTTCATAAAACACCTGTACGTGGAGAGTGGATTGTAACTAAATCACCCGCGGAGTGGAGTTATCACTCAAGCTATAACTTTCAAATTTTGTATATATCGACAAAAAACACAAGCAATGTTTCAGCCAATGGACCTCCGGGTTTAACCCGGAGGTCCATCGGCTGAAACTTTGCTGGTGCTGGTTATGCTTTGCAACAAATTTGCAATTAATGCTCGGGTGGAATCTCCACTCTGCGGGTAATTTAGTGATAATACACTTTCCACGTATTGTATATATGAGAATTTCAGCACCTCCACTCAGCACAAACATCAAAGAGTTTTCTGAAGCTGTTTCAACTTCAAGGCTGTTTCCACCCAAGACATTGTGCGAACGATGATCTTCAACACTTCAGCACTACGTTACAAGCATTAGTGGATGCTTTAGCACCACTTCGAACAAAAACTGTTGTTTTCAGAACAAATACACCATGGTTTAAAGATGATATTCGTAATGCAAATAAGCTGCGCCGTAAATATGAACTGCAGTGGCGTTAATCAAAACATATGCACAGAGAAATGTACATGCATCAACGAAATCATGTCAATAAGCTTATTCGCATGGCCAAACAGCAATATATTGCCGACTTGATCGCGGATACCCATCGACCGCATAATGTTAACTAAAGTAATTGAAAGTTTATTCCACCGTAAGAAAAAGTCGGTTCCGTCAAACCACACATCCAAGGTAACCCTCGCTAACGACTTCTCCAAATTTTTTGTCGACAAAATTGGAAACATAAGAACTAATTTTGGGTCTGAGCAGAATAGAGTTAACACAACAGACACCTGCTGTAAAGATGTTTTGTTCAATTCCTTCATACCAGTGGATGTCGAAACACTATTGCACACTATCGAGCAGTCTCCTCCTAAGCAATGTGTACTCGACGCACTGCATACATGGTTACTCAGAGCATGTCTTCCAAATCTCTTCCAGGCCATTTGGAAACTGTTTAATGCCTCACTTTCAACTAGCAATTTCCCCGAGGGGATGAAACAAGCACCTGTAGCTCAAAAAGCCATCACTAGACCCCAACATTCTGAAGAACTACCGCCCTTTCTCCAAACTTTCTTTTCTGTCGAAGGGTGTGGAGAGGGTTGTAGCTGACCAGCTCTGATCACACTTGAAATCTAATATTCTTTCTGAAGCTTTTCCATCAGCTTACAAACCATGCTGTAGCACTGAGACTTCACTCTTGAACGTCCAAAACGATTTACTGTTAGCAATGGATAAGCTGTTGCTATCATACCTCGTGCTTATGGATCTCAGCACTGCCTTCTACACTATTGATCATACGACCCTCATTATGCGCCAAGAAAATAGAATTGACATCAAAGGCACAACATTTTAGTGATTTCGCTCGTATTTAGAAGGTCAGCGTGTGGTTATCGATGGTGAGCGCTCTGCAAAACTCCCCCTCTTATGTGGCATTCCTCCGGGGTCGGTTCTAGGACAGATTCTCTGCGCCATATATGTCCTGCCTCTAGGTTAACCCCCTGCACTCTGATGTCGAGAATACTCGACACCTCCCCCACTCTAAGCCCCACCACACCTCCCTGTCATCCATGGATAATATCTGCCCCCTGTGTTGTCAGAAACTCAGCAATTTAGAATTTGGTTGACAGAGCTCAATTGGAGCTCTGTCAACCAAAATCTAAATTGCTGAATTTCTGACAACACAGGGGGATAACCATGGATAACAAATCAGGCGTTTCGTCATCATAGTGCAGGGGGTTAAATAATAAGAAAGCATGGACTAAATTATTTACTGCTACGCTGATTACACGCAGCTATATATCCATTTCTATAAAGGTAATGCAGCCTGCTCCGCGCAGCAGCTAGAACAGAGCATTCCGGAAATAAAATCTTGGATGACTATTAACTTTATGAAATTGAACCATGACAAAACAGAATTATCTATTTTGGAACTACACAGTAATTAAGTAAATTGCCCAAACTTGATTTAAATATCCAAGATGTATGTATCTCATAATCCCAGTCAGTTCGTAACCTCGTTTTCTTCTTAGATGAAAACCCATCACTTGACAGATACGTTAAGCACATCTAATCAAGTGGCATATTTTCACCTGAGGAACATCAACAAAATTAGGAACTTAATAGGCTATAAAACAGTTGAACAAATTGTACATGCCTTTGTGACAACTCGGCTTGACTACTGTAACTCACTGTTTTCTGGATTAACAAACACCAACATTGTAGAACTACAACACATACAGACTTGTGCAGCCCGTGTCGTCACAAGGAACAAACCACATGTCGCATATCACCTGTCCTTTACGAATTGCATTGGCTGCTAGTATGCCAGAGAATCCAATACAAACTGTACCTGATTATCTTTAAGTTCCCTGATGGCCTTGCACCATCTTATCTCTCTGAGCTTCTGAATTGGTATGTACCTTTCAGAACCCTAAGGTCCAGTAATGAAATTTTGCTTTCACTGCCAAGAGCGAACTGAAGACTGCAGGCGACAGGGCAATCTCTGTGGCTGCTTTCACTGTGTGTGTGGAACTCGCTCAGTAAAAGTATAAACAACATTCAGACCCCGAGTTCATTTAAGAAAAGCGTTAAAACAAATCGCCTTCAATGGGCATTCTATTGGCAACTGTAATGCCGAAGAGCACTTTTGTGGAGTTTAGGCTTATACATTATTTTTTTACTTATTGATTGTTTTTATTTATAGAAACATTTCAAAAATGGTTCAATGAAGAAGCTGAAATTTGAAGACTGTTCACTTGGGATTAAATAGTATCGCTTTTTGCTTGTTTTCCCATATTGACCATCGATAAACTCGAAATATGCATCACAGATGCCACTTCAGTTACTCCCCGATTACAGGCAGTTTCATGGAAACATTCGTCACCAAAGTTGGTAAAGTTTATATCAATGTTTGTATAGAACTGAACATACTTTATACATACTTAATCGTTTGTCTTGTTTTCACTTATAAGCGGTAGTTACCTTCGTCAAACCGTCAGTGAAGATAAATCCTAATTTTCACAAGTGGATATGTGATTTTTAATTGACCGGTGTTTCATTTTTCTTTTATACGTGTACTATAATGTGGTCAAACAGACTGAAAAATCTTCCACTGAGGGATCAGATACGAAGGAGTGCATAAATAAAGTGACAACAATTCATCAAACTCTCAATGTTTTCTCACATATGTATGAACTTATATATGTCTCACCGGTGTAATGCAGCATCTCAACCTTTGGTCTCGGCGCTGGCGTACTGTGCTTACAAAAGCGTCCAGACTTTCGACCTGATCGAAACTGCACGCCATCTGGGGCCAGTACTATAGAACTTTTACAGTTGTATTTTCCAGAATTGTATCTTCTAGTTATGGCTTTAAATGGATTGAAATAAACCATTAGCATTTTCAAGTGTGACAGTTTGCCAGTTGGCAAATTGCCATATCATTTAAAATGCTAATGATTCATTTTAGTCAGTTGTATTAATGGGTAGAAAAATACAATTCTAGAAAACACAATTGTAAAAGTTTTATAGTATTGGCTCCTGATCGAGATTCTCTCTCCGCTTACCTGTATACATCACTCTAGAATCTCAACTGACCAGCGCGTATAACCATTCAGAACTTGGGGTTGGGTGGGATTGAGTCACGGTCATAGAAGGGCTCCGACACACTGATGCGTATTAATGGTTACACACGTGCCTTAGTAGTATCGTAGCAATACAATACACAGATGTATGTGTGAGATTAACGCGCCTCTATATTGATAGAAATTACCGTTAGATTTACGGTTACCAACTGGCAACCAGCTGCAGGTCCTCTAACTGTGAATTTTACGATAACTACCGTTTCTACTCAAGACGTAATCGGGGAATCACAGAAGTGATCATATTTAAAGAGTCTCATATTTTCAGTACGAAGGCATTTGATTCATTATTTAACCCTTTACCTAACATGAAAAGCAGACGACACTTACAAAAAAAATTCTTGAGTAACTATTTTTTTTCATTTTTTGTCTCAAAAACATAGGTTATGACCCCTCGTTGGAACGAGCTCGACGAGCTCGTTCCAGCGAGGGGTCATAACCTATGTTTTTGAGACAAAAAATGAAAAAATACTGAAAATTAATTGGCGATATTTGAGAATAGCGCTGGCCGGTTTTGGCCGTTGCGTTGGGTAAAGGGTTAATACTTTTGCGTAACAGCATTATTCTGCCGACTTGTCTGGAAAGGGTCCATTCTCAAGGTAATTGGTCAGCTATTAATTATATTTGAACAAGCGTCTGCTGTTGTGAAGCAATATGTACATATCAGCTTCTTTGTTTGATGATTACTGACCAGCCTCCGTTTTTACACCTTACCTTACCCTACCCTCCTTAACCCCCCCCCCCCCCACCCCCCATTCCCATTGATAAATGTAAAATCCGTTAGAAACGAATACTCGGGAAGTTTCTCAGACCCAATTCTCGGAAAGTAGTCTTTTCTACTTGTGCACTTCTGGCGAAAAAAGGCACGCGCTGCCCATTGCCCCAAGCCTTAGGGAAAGAGGGGCATCTGGCGCGGTCCCTCCCCACTTCCGGGTCCTTGGTCACATCTTAAGGGTAAAGAATCTTTGCACGCCCTTCCACCAACCCCCAATAAGATTGCAATGATTGAAACGTCAAAAAAGAAATACCAGTTTCAGGTGATTGTATTTGAGTCGTGGGGGACTCCTCCTACACCACTCTGATTCTCTGGTCGTGGTATTATGGTACAAAATATATTGTTAAATATAATGTTGGCCAATTCTACTCTCTCTCTCTCTCTCTCTCTCTCTCTCTCTCTCTCTCTCTCTCTCTCAGCTACATGTATTTCTTGAAACAACGTTTGGGGGCACCTACTATTTGTACCCTGGGTTCATACGTCATTACACCTGTCGAAAAACGAATCCGAGATAATTTAATCCCAGACATACCAGCTGCTGTTTCCGTTTGTTCGGTTTTGATTGCATACTATTTTATTCATGAAATGCCGATTCGCAGGTTTAACGTCCAGTTCGCGATCTGAACGAGAAGACGATCGTTTTGCCTTTGTGGGGTTGTATGTATCTACTTTGATACATAATCATGTACCACACACTCCGTAATGATAATAACATGTATACTGTTATATAAACTATCTATCTATCTGTCTATCTATCTATGCTGTAGTAGAAACTGCAGACTTGCCGAATCTGAAATTCCACCGACAGAAAGTGGAATTATTTCAGTTTCAAATGGTAGGACAGACATTTATATTATTTCATCTCAATTTCTATGAGCAGACTGTAATCCCTCTACCTTCTGAAACTGTCGACCAGCAATATAACGAAGGTTTAACTCAGTTTCTGCAGCAGAAACTGGATTTTTAGTTTCTACCAATAGGAGATAAGATCCGTTGCTTAACGGGAGTGATTCAAGTTGAATTTCTGCAAGAAGAAACTGGAAAACGACGATCTCTTAGTGGACACACGATCGGTCTCTATCGGGCTCAACCTATATTTAACCCTTCACCCATTACGTCATGGGTCCATCAAAAGAACTAAACTCCGCCCATTTTCGTAATCGGCCAGTCGAAATGTTACATTCTGACCTAGATGAATTCTGAAACGAATTTCAAGCCATTAAATCGAATGTCAGTTGGAAAATGTTTTTGTCCAAATCCGCAAATAAAAAAGAGTTTTAAAGTTTGAAATTTTCTCTGTGTGATGTTTGCATTTTTAAATTAATAGATTCTATGTCATTGAGACATGAAATAAATACAGAACCACACGATGTGTGAATATGTACGTCAATACGGCACTCATGCCATCATGCCATCACGTAGTAACAGAACTCGAGGCTGCGCTTCTCGGTGTATCCTTCCGCGCTGACATTCGCTCCGTCTTGGCGAACACATTCGCACGTGGTGTCGTTCTCTGTACATACACCGTGACAGTATCCTATTTATCTCTTCGACTGACGAACGTAAACGGAAGAAAAAGACAGGCGCATAACTATAGAATAATTCATTGTCTTGGCTATCAACAATGGACACTATGGCGTAAACAATTTTAATCCTCACCAAACTTAACAGTTTTAACTCTCTAGCATGGCGTATGACCACTCATTGGAACGATCTCGTTGAGCTCGTTCTGGTGAGTGATTCATAAGATATTTGTTTGACCAAATTATGAGGCCTTTTAGTTATTCAAGACATGTGTCGTCTACTGTTCTTGTTAGTTAAAGGGTCAAACTGCATCATGAACCATCCTGGATTCCTCTCTCCCTAGCACCCCTCATTTTCAACTCTACACTGGCGCTGTTGAAAAAAGCACGCTCGTAGCACTGGTAAAATTCAGTGAAATGCCGACCTCCTATGAAATCCATCAGTAGAACGAGCAGTGCTAAATTATTTATGTACGTCTGAAAATGGTCATTATGTGTACCTCCTGTCTGATAAAGTTATTGTGTTTTCGAAAGTTTCTTGGAGTGGTTATCCAATAATAGTGTTCTATTAATCTGTCGATAAAAAACTTGCAGATGTCAGATTGATGTGCGCGGTGGGTGTCCTGCGCATCCTACGCACCACGCAATCATTGGATGATCGATACAGACACTTCCGCCGTGAAAGCTAATATTACTTGTTACACATTGACAAACTCAAACGCATCCCTCAGTTGATTGGCAATACACAATAGTACCACGCAGCTACTTCTTTTCTCTCTATGCGGTCCTACCGATATTTTTTTTGTCTCACGGCGGAAGTCTATCTTAAGCAAACTCCATAATACGTTCTGTATTCAGAGGCGCTTATTGGAACTAAGTTGAAATTATTACCATTAGCTTATACGCCATTCGATAAAAAAGCAAATACTGTTTGAGCTTTGCGCTCTAAGCGTAATTGTATATCTCTGGTTTTCATTCCCGCAATTTTTTAACCCTATGGACCCAGATGGTATATTCCATGTCAGTTCGGAGAGCCATCAAACGGCAGAGTCTACATTCATTACTCGGGGGAAGACCGATCAATATTTCCAACGTGAAGCCCATGTACTTTATATATTTAGGTCGTGGGGGCGCGGTTCCTCAATGGTTACGGTATTGGGCTTCACACCGAAAGGTTCACAGTTTGATCCCCGTCAGGGGTAAATGCGTTGTGTCTTTGGGCGAGGCGCTTAATCCCGATTGCCCACGTGAGAGCACGGTTGCGCTGTGTAATGAGGCGTACTGCACGTCGATGGTTCATTTGTCCTCAATCAGTGCTAACTCTGCTTGTGTGGACTTAATACGTTGGTGAGTCTGACAGTTGCTCGACGCTCCTCAGGGGTGCTCCGACTTCTCCTATCCGAAAAACTCTGACACGAGGTGACCTTGGCTGTCGAAAGTGTCGTTAAACCCAATAAATAAATATTTAGGTCGTATCACGAACTTGGACCGGAAAAGTGGCATTTTCCGTTTCTGAGGGTTAACCCTGCCAAGTTTTTGTTACAGAATGGTTTGATCAACGCATACAATATGGTCTTATCGGATAGTGAATGCATTTTGCATTTGCCAGAGCTTCTTTGATAATTATTATAAACCTTTCTTTCGGGTCAGTTATATTTGTTCTTTGACCGCTAAACTTTCCGTTACTCAAATATTATACGTACCGGTTAGAAAGGTTTAGGCTTATAAATCAAAGGATCCATAACATAGCCTTTAATTTACGCCTTTTACACACAACATGCGATTTAGGCGTTGTGAGCGATGCAATCAATTGATAATTAACGATTTTGCCTCCAGTTTAATTTCTACAACGCGAAATGCCTCTAATTGGAGCCCCATTGTCAAACAAAGACAATAAATTAAACTTGAGGCCCAATCCTAAAGGGAGACACACAACCAGATATAATTTTGATGCTACTAATTATACTAAACAATTACAGTTGGTGATGTTAGTTAGTTAGTTAGTTAGTTAGTTAGTTAGTTAGTTAGTTAGTTAGTTAGTTATTAGTTAGTTAATTAGTTAGTCAGTTAGTCCGTTAGTTAGTAGTGATTGTATGTTTGAGTTAGCATCCTGGTCCCCGTGCATTCCATATTTTGGTTTGTCTTACAATAAAGTTCAAAGTTTACGTATCACGATGTGTTGGGATTGAAAAAAAGAAAAATTGCTAGCTATTATTTGCTGCTTCGCATGTAATGTTCGTAGTTCGTCTTTATCGCCCGTTCGGGGCTCTCGATTACTGATATATTTCCAACATTTTATCTTGTTGTTCAGATCTTTTGTTATGTAGGCGGTTGCTATAAGTCCCACACCTCCGTTTCTATACTCTTACAAAGCCAGAGAAAATGTAGGGTGGTTGTACGCCAATGGAAAGTTGGAAAACCTCTACTAATTTCACAACATCCCTGTACGCTCAGTGGCGGAAAAGCATATATTGCCGCCCGGGCCGCCCACTATGGGTTTCACACTATCCCTACGAAACGTTAATTTTTTGTGGCTGGTTTCATATAGTTATCTGAATTTCATGGCTTTGTTGACATATTTTGTCATATTTTGCACCCCGAAAGATGCTGCGCGAGGTGCCCCCTCCCCACACTATTGACCGCCACTGTGTACGTTATCCTTCAAAACAATACCAAAGAAAGCAAACGAGTTAATTTATTTTGGATTAGCCTTAGCGATTGAACTGTAATCTTTGTTAAACCATGCTTATGCATTGCTCATGGGTAGGTCGACTGTGGGCAAGCACCTCACCCCTGGTTTATCTTGTCATGAAATCGACTTTGGATAAAGTTATTTTCCCTGAAATTATTAGACTGGCGAGAAAGGTTCAATCAAGAAGCATGCAATTGTTGAGGAAATACCAAGAACATAAATATGGTGAGAGCTCCGTTTTCTTATTTTGAATGGGTCCAACCCGGTGCTTCATTAATTAAAATTTTGCTGATGATGATTTTTATTGCCTTGTAAATGCATGCGTGGACATCACTGCCTACGCGTGTATTACGACCACTTCATGGCGGCTGTATTGTACTCTAGATGCATTCACACTCGTTCATATGCAGCATCACCAATATAACCGGTTGATCTATGAGCAAATAGTTTGGTAGTGTACTACGCTCTTTTTGAGTAAAAGTTACAAGAAGCACTTGCAAGTTTTCACCTCATCAACATTCGCATCGACTAAATGAATAATCAATTGGAAATCCAATGATGCTTCTTCTCCTTTTCTAAATTCCAAACAATGTGCGTGTATTGACAAGTTTACTCCGAGGTGTACCAGTATCAAACTACTACCTCAATTCCGTGTAGATCACACATGTTGTTCATTTGTAATTTCAATGAATTTAGCCCCTGGTGTTTTCGTTATACAAAATATTTGCACAAGAAACTTCTTGTAGAGTTGTTAAGAAGGTATATTGCTGTTATTCAAAGATTTCCTCGAGGCGCTGCGCTGCTTAACTGTGAATCAGATTAATTGGAAATGTAGTACATTGAGTTTAGTATTGAAAATTTGCCTGTACGAGTTTGCCTTGTTACAATTTATTGGAGAGTGCTTGTTGGCACTCCTCTAAAAATTGTAACAAGACGAACTCTTATGAACAAAACCATTTGGCCATCAGGTGGATATGAAGCACATCCACATAATATGAAGGACTTGATTCTTGGAATAATCACTTCACAATAGAGCACCTCCCCAAACGGTTTGTATGTATCATTATTATACGGAAATTTCGACTACCGAAGCCTCTGATACAGAGACATCAACAGTGCGAATATTAAAGTTATTGCACGAATGAGATGGAAAATAACGCATCTATACGAACAGATGTTAATTTTTGTCCACTCAGTTACGTTAAAAATTAATCCAAATCAAGTGGCTTGAGTGAATATGAACCAAATTGGTTTCATATTCACACAACCCTGTTCATTCGGGTTGACCCAACTGAATGTTCTCAGGAGTGAAACAATTTTGATATCCACATAAAATATGTAGGTTTTCTTTCTAGCTACGACAAGTAGCCGTATATATTGCAGTGTTATCCCCAACTTTTAAACTTACTCATTTCTAAATTCTTGGTGGAATAACATCATATTTTGTATGCAAGTGTAGCTCTTCGATGTCCTGCTCCAGGTTCATGAAGATATAATTTGGAGTATCTTTGACAGAGATGTTGTCCTGTATGGAATGTGTTTCATTTCAACAGTACGTAGTGCGGCCGCCAGGGCACTGAGCCTCAAAGGGGCGTCCAGCGTTTTTTCCCCCGATGTAATATATAAGAGTAACAGATCCTGACTAGAAAAAGTTTACTGGACGTCTGGCAGCCTTGGGCAGTTTGAAATATCCCCTTTTAATGTGACATCGTCAATTCGCGGACTGCAAAGTTTGACTGCGGCTAATACAACATTCTGAACGCATACGAGAGGTTGCATCCGAGCGAGCATATATACATTTTTAAGGGATGTTTTGGGTGTTTGGTGATTCTATACATCAGTGTTATTCATAGCTGATGTATCTGCTACCCTTGTTTGTTCATCGCAACACTCTAGTGTGGCGTTGCGTGACGGTAAAATGTGCTCGCCATTACATTTGCACCTTTTACTACATAGCGTCTTGAGCAAGAACATTTTATTAACTTCAATACTTCATCTGGGGCCAGAGCAACATCGGATGGACCTGCTGGAGAGACTTAGTCACTAGTTCCTTCTCGAAACTAATGGTTTTCCACTCAGAGATGCAATGTCAGCATCGAACTTATTTACCATTACCTGTATAAGCCCATCGTCAGAACTGGATATTGGAGTAAAATCAGCATTGCGAGTTGCCGTATTTGTTCATGATTTCTTGATTCATGATAGATGCATGTTACTCCAAAGTCATACATAGTTTTTATGAGATCTTCAGAATCCCTCATCATAGTAGCAAGGCCAATTTGTATAGTTGTTGCTACCCCACGTACTAGTGATATTACACTGTTGCTAATCAGCATCCCGGGTGGGGTGTGCTCTAATGTCGGTGACAATCTTCCCAGAAAAGCCAACAACGTCCCGGTTTAAAACTCTGATATTTTGTCAAGGTTGAGCTCGAGATCATAAGTGATTCGATCTATATCCATGTCCTTTATTTCAGTGCATATACTTTTCTTCAAAACTTTCCTTGCGTTATCTCTGCTTGATGTAGCTTGCCTGACACTTTTCGGGTGAACATATTTCTCTACACAATATTTGTGACTTCTGAAGACTAAAATGGCATCCAAATCTAGCTACGATTGTAAATCTATATGCAGACCATCCATTTACGGTTTGCCGCAACTGATTATGTTCTCGATTCGCTTCGATGCCACGTTTATCAGACGGTCACTTACCATAAAAACTTCACATTCGTATTTCGGTGAGAAAAAACAACGAGCGGCCATGGCAGATTTTGCACACAGACTGACAGAAAAATTCAAATAATGTCTGACTAAAGAAAAATGAAATGACAAATGAATAAGGCAAGCGTTGCCGTCAAACTCACTTGATTTAAAATCAAAATAAATCAAGAAGGTGCAAAGAAGTTATGATCACTAATATACAGCGGCTTCTCCGCTGCTTGAAAGAGACGACAAGATAAAGATCGCTGGTGTTTTAACAATGCAGTATGACGTCACTGATCCGAAGTAGTGCCCTAAGGTTCCAATTTGACGTTTTCTTGTAAACGCTCTGTATTAATTTATAAATGCTGTTCATAAAACACCTGTACGTGGAGAGTGGATTGTAACTAAATCACCCGCGGAGTGGAGTTATCACTCAAGCTATAACTTTCAAATTTTGTATATATCGGCAAAAAACACAAGCAATGTTTCAGCCAATGGACCTCCGGGTTTAACCCGGAGGTCCATCGGCTGAAACTTTGCTGGTGCTGGTTATGCTTTGCAACAAATTTGCAATTAATGCTCGGGTGGAATCTCCACTCTGCGGGTAATTTAGTGATAATACACTCTCCACGTACTGTATATATGAGAATTTCAGCACCTCCACTCAGCACAAACATCAAAGAGTTTTCTGAAGCTGTTTCAACTTCAAGGCTGTTTCCACCCAAGACATTGTGCGAACGATGATCTTCAACACTTCAGCACTACGTTACAAGCATTAGTGGATGCTTTAGCACCACTTCGAACAAAAACTGTTGTTCTAAGAACAAATACACCATGGTTTAAAGATGATATTCGTAATGCAAATAAGCTGCGCCGTAAATATGAACTGCAGTGGCGTTAATCAAAACATATGCACAGAGAAATGTACATGCATCAACGAAATCATGTCAATAAGCTTATTCGCATGGCCAAACAGCAATATATTGCCGACTTGATCGCGGATACCCATCGACCGCATAATGTTAACTAAAGTAATTGAAAGTTTATTCCACCGTAAGAAAAAGTCGGTTCTGTCAAACCACACATCCAAGGTAACCCTCGCTAACGACTTCTCCAAATTGTTTGTCGACAAAATTGGAAACATAAGAACTAATTTTGGGTCTGAGCAGAATAGAGTTAACACAACAGACACCTGCTGTGAAGGTGTTTTGTTCAATTCCTTCATACCAGTGGATGTCGAAACACTGTCGCACACCATCGAGCAGTCTCCTCCTAAGCAATGTGCACTCGACGCACTGCATACATGGTTACTCAGAGCATGTCTTCCAAATCTCTTCCAGGCCATTTTGAAACTTTTTAATGCCTCACTTTCAACTAGCAATTTCCCCGAGGGGATGAAACAAGCACTTGTAGCTCAAAAAGCCATCACTAGACCCCAACATTCTGAAGAACTACCGCCCAATCTCCAAACTTTCTTTTCTGTCGAAGGTTGTGGAGAGGGTTGTAACTGACCAGCTCTGATCACACTTGAAATCTAAAATTCTTTCTGAATCTTTTCCGTCAGCTTACAAACCATGCTGTAGCACTGAGACTTCACTCTTGAGCGTCCAAAACGATTTACTGTTAGCAATGGATAAGCTGTTGCTATCATACCTCGTGCTTATGGATCTCAGCACTGCCTTCTACACTATTGATCACACGACCCTCATTATGCGCCAAGAAAATAGAATTGACATCAAAGGAACAACATTTTAGTGATTTCGTTCGTATTTAGAAGGTCGCAGTCAGCGTGTGGTTATCGATGGTGAGCGCTCTGCAAAACTTCCCCTCTTATGTGGCATTCCTCTGGGGTCGGTTCTAGGGCAGATTCTCTGCGCCATATATGTCCTGCCTCTAGGTTAAATAATAAGAAAGCATGGACTAAATTATTTACTGCTACGCTGATTACACGCAGCTATATATCCATTTCTATAAAGGTAGTGCAGCCTGCTCCGCGCAGCAGCTAGAACAGAGCATTCCGGAAATAAAATCTTGGATGACTATTAACCCATTCCCTAACATGAAAAGCAGACGACACTTGTAAAAAAAATTCTTGAATAACTAAATTTTTTCATTTTTTGTCTCAAAAACATAGGTTATGACCCCTCGTTGGAACGAGCTCGGCGAGCTCGTTCCAACGAGGGGTCATAACCTATGTTTTTGAGACAAAAAATGAAAATATTTTGAAAATTAATTGGCGATTTTTGAGAATAGCGCTGGCCGGTTTGGCCGTTACGTTGGGTAAAGGGTTAACTTTATGAAACTGAACCATGACAAAACAGAATTATCTATTTTGGAACTACACAGTAATTAAGTAAATTGCCCAAACTTGATTTAAATATCCAAGATGCATGTATCTCAAAATCCCAGTCAGTTCGTAACCTCGTTTTCTTCTTAGATGAAAACCCATCACTTGACAGATACGTTAAGCACATCTAACCAAGTGGCATATTTTCACCTGAGGAACATCAGCAGAATTCGGAACTTAATAGGTTATAAAACAGTTGAGCAAATTGTACATGCCTTTGTGACAACTCGGCTTGACTACTGTAACTCACTGTTTTCTGGATTAACAGACACCAACATTGTACAACTACAACACATACAGACTTGTGCAGCCCGTGTCATTACAAGGAACAAACCACATGTCGCATATCACCTGTCGTTTACGAATTGCATTGGCTGCTAGTATGCCAGAGAATCCAATACAAAACTGTGCCTGATTATCTTTAAGTTCCCTCATGGCCTTGCACCATCTTATCTCTCTGAGCTTCTGAATTGGTATGTACCTTTCAGAACCCTGAGGTCCAGTAATGAAATTTTGCTTTCACTGCCAAGAGCAAGCTGAAGACTGCAGGCGACAGGGCATTCTCTGTGGCTGCTTTCACTGTGTGTGTGGAACTCGCTCAGTAAAAGTATAAAAAACATTCAGACCCCGAGTTCATTTAAGAAAAGCGTTAAAACAAATCGCCTTCAACGGGCATTCTATTGGCAACTGTAATGCCGAAGAGCACTTTTGTGGAGTTTAGGCTTATAAATTATTTTTTTATTTATTGATTGTTTTTATTTATAGAAACATTTCAAAAATGGTTCAATGAAGAAGCTGAAATTTGAAGACTGTTCACTTGGGATTAAATAGTATCGCTTTTTGCTTGTTTTCCCATATTGACCATCGATAAACTCGAAATATGCATCACAGATACCACTTCAATTACTCCCCGATTACAGGCAGTTTCATGGAAAAATTCGTCACCAAAGTTGGTAAAGTTTATATCAATGTTTGTATAGAACTGAACATACTTAATCGTTTGTCCTGTTTTCACTTATAAGCGGTAGTTACCTTCGTCAAACCGTCAGTGAAGATAAATCCTAATTTTCACAAGTGGATATGTGATTTTTAATTGACCGGTGTTTCATTTTTCTTTTATACGTGTACTATAATGTGGTCAAACAGACTGAAGAATCTTCCACTGAGGGATCAGATACGAAGGAGTGCATAAATAAAGTGACAACAGTTCATCAAACTCTCAATGTTTTCTCACATATGTATGAACTATTATGTCTCACCGGTGTAATGCAGCATCTCAACCTTTGGTCTCGGCGCTGCGGTACTGTGCTTACAAAAGCGTCCAGACTTTCGACCTGATCGAGACTGCAAGCCATCTGGGGCCAGTACTATAGAACGTTTACAGTTGTATTTTCCAGAATTGTATCTTCTAGTTATGGGTTTAAATGGATTGAAATGAACCATTAGCATATTCAAGTGTGACAGTTTGCCAGTTGGCAAATTGCCATATCATTTAAAATGCTAATGATTCATTTTAGTCAGTTGTATTAATGGGTAGAAAAATACAGTTCTAGAAAATACAATTGTAAACGTTTTATAGTATTGGCTCCTGATCGAGATTCTCTCTCCGCTTACCTGTATACATCACTCTAGAATCTCAACTGACCAGCGCGTATAACCATTCAGAACTTGGGGTTGGGTGGGATTGAGTCACGGTCATAGAAGGGCTCCGACACACTGATGCGTATTAATGGTTACACACGTGCCTTAGTAGTATCGTAGCAATACAATACACAGATGTATGTGTGAGATTAACGCGCCTCTATATTGATAGAAATTACCGTTAGATTTACGGTTACCAACTGGCAACCAGCTGCAGGTCCTCTAACTGTGAATTTTACGATAACTACCGTTTCTACTCAAGACGTAATCGGGGAATCACAGAAGTGATCATATTTAAAGAGTCTCATATTTTCAGTACGAAGGCATTTAATTCATTATTTAATCCTTTACCTAACATGAAAAGCAGACGACACTTGCAAAAAAAATTCTTGAGTAACTATTTTTTTTCATTTTTTGTCTCAAAAACATAGGTTATGACCCCTCGTTGGAACGAGCTCGACGAGCTCGTTCCAGCGAGGGGTCATAACCTATGTTTTTGAGACAAAAAATGAAAAAATACTGAAAATTAATTGGCGATATTTGAGAATAGCGCTGGCCGGTTTTGGCCGTTGCGTTGGGTAAAGGGTTAATACTTTTGCGTAACAGCATTATTCTGCCGACTTGTCTGGAAAGGGTCCATTCTCAAGGTAATTGGTCAGCTATTAATTATATTTGAACAAGCATCTGCTGTTGTGAAGCAATATGTACATATCAGCTTCTTTGTTTGATGATTACTGACCAGCCTCCGTTTTTACACCTTACCTTACCCTACCCTCCTTATCCCCCCCCCCACCCCCCATTCCCATTGATAAATGTAAAATACGTTAGAAACGAATACTCGGGAAGTTTCTCAGACCCAATTCTCGGAAAGTAGTCTTTTCTACTCGTGCACTTCTGGCGAAAAAAAACACGCGCTGCCCATTGCCCCAAGCCTTAGGGAAAGAGGGGCATCTGGCGCGGTCCCTCCCCACTTCCGGGTCCTTGGTCACATCTTAAGGGTAAAGAATCTTTGCACCCCCTTCCACCAACCCCCAATAAGATTGCAATGATTGAAACGTCAAAAAAGAAATACCAGTTTCAGGTGATTGTATTTGAGTCGTGGGGGACTCCTCCTACACCACTCTGATTCTCTGGTCGTGGTATTATGGTACAAAATATATTGGTAAATATAATGTTGGCCAATTCTACTCTCTCTCTCTCTCTCTCTCTCTCTCTCTCTCTCTCTCTCTCTCAGCTACATGTATTTCGTGAAACAACGTTTGGGGGCACCTACTATTTGTACCCTGGGTTCATACGTCATTACACCTGTCGAAAAACGAATCCGAGATAATTTAATCCCAGACTTACCAGCTGCTGTTTCCGTTTGTTCGGTTTTGATTGCATACTATTTTATTCATGAAATGCCGATTCGCAGGTTTAACGTCCAGTTCGCGATCTGAACGAGAAGACGATCGTTTTGCCTTTGTGGGATTGTATGTGTCTACTTTGATACATAATCATGTACCATACACTCCGTAATGATAATAATATATGTATATGTATATCATGATTGTAAAACATGTATACTGTTATATAAACTATCTATCTATCTGTCTATCTATCTATGCTGTAGTAGAAACTGCAGACTTGCCGAATCTGAAATTCCACCGACAGAAAGTGGAATTATTTCAATTTCAAATGGTAGGACAGACATTTATATTATTTCATCTCAATTTCTATGAGCAGACTGTAATCCCTCTACCTTCAGAAACTGTCGACCAGCAATATAACGAAGGTTTAACTCAGTTTCTGCAGCAGAAACTGGATTTTTAGTTTCTACCAATAGGAGATAAGATCCGTTGCTTAACGGGAGTGATTCAAGTTGAATTTCTGCAAGAAGAAACTGGAAAACGACAATCTCTTAGTGGGCACACGATCGGTCTCTATCGGGCTCAACCTATATTTAACCCTTCACCCAACGTAACGGACAAAACCGGCCAGCGCTATTTCAAAAAATCGCCAATTAATTTTCATTATTTTTTCATTTTTTGTCTCAAAAACCTAGGTTATGTCGTTCCAACGATGGGACATAACCTATGTTTTTGAGACAAAAAATGAAAAAAAATAGTTATTCAAGATTATTTTTGCAAGTGTTGTTTGCTTTTCATGTTAGGTAAAGAGTTAAATCTACCCGTTTAGGAGTTAGAAACAATTGATTGTGTGTTATCAAATTAAATTGATAGAACATGACTATAAAGGTATTATCATCTCTTAAAAGTACAAACCTTTGTGCTTTCAAAGGACGACATACAGTTCTATTATACCTTTTATGGGGCGTAGTAGCTCATTAGCTAGAGCATTAGGCTTGAGATCAAAAGGTCGATGCTTCAACCTTGATCCTCGTTACTTGCGTTCTGTTTTGGGGCAGGACACTTCATCTCGAGAGCCTTTGTGACAGCACGGAGGGGATGGGTACAACAAAGGCGTGGGGCACAATGACAGCACACTGGCTTTCAATCGACTCTAACCCCGAATGAACGTAGTTAGTAGGTTGGATTTGCCGTTACTCGGCGGTTCTCTCCAGATATTAGGAATTCCCACACTCGTAAAATTGCCCGGCACGGTATGATTCTGGTTGTCGTAAGTCTCGATAAACACCATTAAACAAACAAGCATTATACATGTTGCAACATCTGTACAGGTACTTAAATCGCATAGGTTCAATCGACTGCCTTATTTTATTCACTAGAATTAGAATAAAAATATTTCTCTTTAAATTTAAATTTTAATTTAACCCTTTAAAACCGAAAGCCACTTTTTTTAGTCCGCGATCATGATGCAATCTGAATTCTTAATGCAGATAGTTGCTTAGTGAATTCGTGTGGTAGAACAATCAAGATTTTCAACGTGCAGCCCAAGGCTGCACGTTGAAAATATTGATTTGTCTTACCCCAAATAACGAATATAGACTCTACCGGTTGATGGCTCTGAAGTGGCAAGGAATATACCATCATGGTTCAAAGGGTTAACTTATTTCTTTAAAGAACAATATCATTGTTCTGTATCTCGGATATTAACGGTTGAAAATAAAATTTCAGTTCAAGCCGCAAACACCTGAATTCCAGTTCCTCGAGATGGAATCTGCTATTCTGCAGATAGACACGCAAATTTAATTGCTGTCAATAGAGGCTGAAATTCTAGATACTACTGGCAGAAACTGGGAATCCACAATGAGGAAGTGAAATTCCAGTTTTTCATTACAACTGGAATTACACCGATAGAAATTAGATTTGGCTCTGTATAATGAAACTAACGGTCGTATTTGTTTACTCAGCAATGACTTTGAAATTGTTTGGCTCTTAAGAAGAATATGACAGTTCGACATCTTTAAAATATATTTTTCGAATTGTTTATTTCCAAATCCAAGTTATCGTATTCCCCCGTGATATGAATTGCACCGATAGAAATTAGATTTGGCTCTGTATAATGAAACTAACGGTCGTATTTGTTTACTCAGCAATGACTTTGAAATTGTTTGGCTCTTAAGAAGAATATGACAGTTCGACATCTTTAAAATATATTTTTCGAATTGTTTATTTCCAAATCCAAGTTATCGTATTCCCCCGTGATATCCAATTCTGACTCGCTAAAAGGAAATGTCTTGAAGAATTAATGGCTTACAATGTGATGCGATTAACTGTCTGTTCACCGCGTTCACTCAATCAGCGTTGCATTGTATTATATAAGTTGCAGATTGTGACACAATCAGATAGCAAGGGGATGCTATTATATTAACAATTTAACCAACGTAATACGAACATCCTTACAAGTTACAACGCTGTTTACGAAACATGCAATTCAAAATATTTTATTATATGTTCAATGCTTGCCTTGAAAGTAAGGTTTAATACCGGGAACGGGAATTCTATAGCTCTGTGGCTCCTGGTTCTGAAAGTTAAACATGAAATTCATAGACCATGGTATCAATGATTGCGTATTATAGTTTATGAGACTACGGCGAGTCTCAATTTCTTCCGAGACCAGCATCGCCGTTGGAGCTATGGTTTAATCTCGTGAAAGGAAACTTCCAGGTTTCCAGTCCTGAAAATGAGTGCTAATGCCCGGGAAATTCATTGACTAGAAACGGAACGCAACCTTTGATTCCCGGTTCTGTCTCATGAATTTCTCGGGCTATTGTGACTGATATTCAGAAAAGAGAACCGGAAAATTCCCAGTATCGTGACTGACTTTCAAAAACGAGAAATGGAAAATTCCAGTTCTCGGGATTAAACCCTGCTCGAAAACATTGCTTATGACACCTCTCTAGAGCTCGACGAGGGGTGTTTGGCAAAACTGGAAATGTTTAGTTATTCAAGACTGTTGTGTTTGCATGAGACGTCTACTGTTAGTGTGAGGAGGTATCAGTCACACAATTAAAATTAGCTATGTTTCAATCTGAATTTCAGACAGGCAAGGTATGTTTTCTTTATCAACCCTTATGCTACTGTAGATCAGTCTGAAAATTTCCAACCAAAATTTATAATTGGTTGGATTTATATGACAAAATTGCCCGATAATCTGAAAAACTAGGGGCGAATGTTTGTCAAGGTTCCAGCTACGATAAAAACTTAGTCCTCTGAAACAACGATTACGATAAAACCTTGTAGAATTTCCCGCTTATAAAGACGTTCTTTTGTTAACACAGTATAATGGCTCACAGACGATGATGGCACAATATCCCTTCTGGTCACATTCAACCGTTTCACCACGGCAAACATAAATATTTGTCTGTTTGTTAGTTTGTTCGGGGCGTACACGCCCAAGAAAAGTTACTGGGAAAAGCACCAAGGGGGTCCTAGATCCGAAGAAAATTCTTATTTTACGAACTGAACGAACGAAGCTTCCTTGAATCTGTGCGATCAATGGCAGTCCACACAGAGGACATTTCGATCCCATTATATCATCTTCATTGATCATTCGGCAAAAATGATTCTACCATAATTCGGCTCATTTGGAGAAAAGTTTGAAACTGAAGGAACTCCGTTTTCTTTCAACTGAGCGATCAATGGCAGACTAGACTGTTGGCATATCGAAATGTTCTCTATGTGGACTGTCAATGATAGACCACATGGAGAACAATTCGATACACCGGCAGTCTATGCAATCAGAGCCATTTCACCTTCTGGTCATTTTCACGAAATTTCAAGGACCAATAGGTGTTGAGCTGAATCAGTTTTGGGGGCCCCAGGGGAAACGGAATTTTCCCGGTGGACCATACGGCCAGTCCGCCTCTGACGACGCCCCTACCTCTTATATGGGGGGGGGGGGGGAGGGGTGATGAAGTATCTTAGGGTACAATGGTCATTCGAAAACAGCATCGATCGTGGTGTCAATATGTACTTGAAACTACATTCCGCGAACTAATAGCGATGCACACTAGGCGCGTAGGAGTCATGAAGAGCACAAAGTCGGCGATCCGGCTGTAAAGGTCATCCTTTACTTATCTATGGTGCTCTCTGATGGGAGGGTGAGACCATACGGCCAGTCCGTCCCTGTGTCTGTTGGTGTATAGCAACCGCCGCTTTTAAAAGACAGGGTCATATTGTGTCGGATATTTCGAGTGGAGGAAGCCGCAGTACCCGGAGATAACAACCCAACAGCAGCGAGCAACTGCGATGCTCTCCAACTTACTAGTGGAGCACAAACGGAGTTAACGGCGGTTGAAGGTGAGGGTAATATAGATTTGCAGTACGCCTTAGCACACCGTGCCCACAGACGGACAGTGGGCAATTAAGTGTCTTACCGAAGGACACAGCACAGATGACCCCGGTAAGGATTGATACGGTTGACTCTTCTGTTTAAACTCCAGTACTCTAACCAATGAAGAAGCCGTGCCCCACACATAAATATTTGCTTGAACAAAAATCCGATGACCGGATACCAAATAATATAACAACTGACAACCATTAGTTAAGAGGTCGATACTAAGGGGTTGTTGGATGAAATCGTTACTGTATATTCTTACAAATCCAAACTGGGTTCGTCCAGTTGGTACCTTTATTATTGTAGATCCCATTTCAGAACTCTGTTTTGAAATGGGTTGAATCCTCATCTTTGCTGAATGAAGAAATATAGAATCTACCCATAGTAGCGTGGTATACCAAATGGTCACCACGAGTGGTTAAGTGGTGTTAACCGCAAGGCTTTGGCGCGTGGTTAACATCACTTCACCACGAGTGGACAACACTTGGTGCACCAAGCTACTTTGGTATATTTTATTTATACCATGATTGTCAGATTAATAAGAGTTTAAATGTTAAATAAATCAATATTCACACATGCGAGTCTGTTTTTGTTTACATGAGCACCGGTGAGCGGTACGGTACTTTCGCTGGCAATTTTAACGAAATAGAAAACGAAACGCGCAAATTACGGGGCCTTTTTCATTTTAATAACATAATAATATACTATTTCGAGTTATGGATGCTTTATTAACATGAGACAAAGTATGTTTGTTAATTTTTGATATCCTATGAGGTAAACTTATTTAAAAACGTAATAAATAATTGCCGGTTTCATTTCACTCTTCACGAGGCGACGAGTGATAAATGTAGACAAGTTTGCATACAGGGCGAGCTCACCAAACGTCAACGTGGATGTAGTTGCACTGTAGATGTAAGTGTTAACTACTGAAATCCCATTGCTGGCGTGTACACGTTGGTTGGTGTGTAAAGCTAAAATTTATGTCATAGACTTTTTATATATAGTAGAATAGGTAATCATGGTATAAAAAAGTGTGTTTTCATTGACTCGTACTCATCGGACTGTTCTCCCCCGCAGGCTTGCAGATAATAGCGACTAATTTTCGTTTTTTTGAGAGATTTATTTCAATTTTGGCGTAAAAATTCAAATTTCTCCAGTTCAACGCACATTTATCATGGTCAGCATTCTCTTCTTCGTCTCCTGGAAATTAGAACGCAGAAGCAGTTCGATATTCATATTTTTAAAGAAAAAATATATTGCGCACGTCTTTCTTTGAGAAATCCCCTGCAACTCCCGATAATTTCAGCCTCGCAGCGCAAGCTGTCTCGGAGGAGTTACGATTACATACCCCCACCTATTCACAAGGCAACCTGCATTATATATTGATGTTGAGATTTCTGCGATGCCTATATGTTTGTTTTGTTGAAAAGTGGCATAAGATAAGAACAGCTTCTATCCTTGTTTTCACTGATGGCAAAAGGTGTCAATTTGTCGGTTTCTCTTACAATTGAAAAACACAGTTCATGAAGCACCAAGAGAATAAGTTTTTAATGTTTAATTCTGTCTGACGATAAACAAATCAATTCAATGGACCATTGCGTCGGAACTCCCAGACAAAATTTGAAATGCCAGGTCCGCTATTACATTGTTTTGTTTTCATTATTCTGGTGCTAAACGAATATTGACGTGTATCAGTCACCGTGCGGATGTGTTGATTAGCAAATATCAGTCATACTGATTTTGTGTTGCTCCAAATACCTATCATTTCTTTCACCACTACTGCTTCTAGCATAAATAAGTTGCTTTCAGCAACTGCTTCAGTTCCATCGCCTTGCTAAGATCACTTGGGGACGATGAGGTGTGTGTGAACTTTGTCCTGACTGTGAAGGCATGCCTCGATGATGTACCTGGAATATTATTCGGTCTGTATTATACTCAAAACTCTCGATAATTCATTTTGTAGTTTGTAGTAGACAAGACGTGTGGACCTTTCATCTTCTTATTTAAATGTCGTTTACCGTACTCCAAGTCAGTCATGCTGCCCCCTCCGCAACACTAGAACCGAGAGCGCTAGTGACCTCTATGTGTATGCCCGACTGTGTGTGCGAAATAAATCCAGGGGACAATTCAATACAATTTGAACAACTGCATTTTCTAAAATTGTATTTTATAGTTATGACTTTAAATGTGTTAAAATGAACATTACCATTTTCAAAGATCTGGCAATTTGCCAGTTGGCAAATTGCCAAATCTTTTAAAATGCTAATGATTTATTGTAGTCAATTATATTAATAGGTAGAAAATACAATTCTAGAAAATACAATTGTAAAAGTTTTATAGTATATCTTCCTGGCAGGTATCAAATCTAGTCTCGCAAGGATGATTGCTGGCAAGAGTGAATCGACATCTAAGATATCTTAGACTCCAACCCGGACGGAAATGTTACAACTAGAACAAATATTTGGAGGATGGGAGTGTCACCCCCTCCCTACTCCTTTATTTACTCCTGTTCTTCATATCCCAACCACCGCTTCTCCACTCAGGTCCTGTGTCAACTAACTGTTTTCAGGACCCTCGTGTCCTCGTCTTTTCATTGCAGGATCAAACTAGCAGGGCTTTGTTATAGAGGACCGCCATAGGATTATCTCGAGTATCACGTTTGTCGCACGAACATATCTGGACCTTGAGGTTAGGCATCAATACCGTGATATTATACGACGTCCTCCTCGTCAATTTCCCAACTGAGATGTGTCCCGTAAACCACAACGATACTATCACATAGGTCCGCACAAATGCTCACACAGACGCCCAACCATAAAGACATACAGTAGGGTCGCCGTGGACTGGCCACTTTCTACGGATTGGGCAATATTTGCATGGACACAATAATATTAGATTCCAATCACTAATTTTAGGAACAATCATGAAAAATTTAATTAATGAAGCACCGATTACACCCCGGTGCTTCATTAATTAAAATATTGCTGCTGATGAGTTTTATTACCTGGTAAACGAATGCGTGGACATCACTCTCCACGCGTGGGTTACGACCAGTCCACTGCGGCTGTACTGTACACAGACACCAACAAAGACCGTCAGAAACATATTTTGGCAGTTAATTATCTGTGGCACGCACACACGACATTACAACTAATTGTACAACATTAATAGACGGACGCACCGAAAGTCTGTTCCCATACAGAAGAACATAATACCCAACTGTTTGATGAAGTGATGGAGATGGAAGAGAGTAGGAAGATTTGGCAGATATTGTTTCCAAAAAATAACTGCATTGGTTTTGTCTACAGAACAAGGTCATGAGACGAATGCGTGGCAAATTTATCTCTTGTTGTAGTCAGATTTTGTTGGTTTCTTGAGGAGTGCGTCCAATCGAATAAATCAATATATCCTTCTGCGGATCACGAGCAGGTGATTGGTATCTGGTGGAGATATATCTGTCCTTTTACGTGTTCAGAGTAACGCCGATATTGTTATTAAATTGTTAATCGCGAGAACAATGATTTTTCTGTCCAAGTTAATGTCCCGTCAGGCGTTATTGACATACATAACCTTATTATTGACCGCTGGCCAATGCGTGCGTCTGTATTTGATTAAACAGCCTTCGGAAGCAGTAACTTGCTTTGTAACAAATCTTTTCGTATTGATTGCCTACCAGATTCTCGAGGGACCACAATGTGAAAAAATACTGCCACCAATGCTCACGGACATCATTTGATCGACTGTAAGAGGTTTATTTAACCCCTTCTATGTATGTCCAGTAGGGTGGCAGACGATTTCTCCTGCGGCTCCCTTCACCTTGCCAGCCTGTACCTGCCAAATATATCTAACAGTGCCATCTATATAACAGGACCGTCAAGGCATGCACACATTCCTAATGCACTTACTTGTGGCTTTGGTAAAGAAACATTCGACACGACTTGAGCTATTGCGATACAAAAAATTATCGCCTGCGATTGGAGGAAACGTGGAAGATATGTGGCCAGACCATATCGTCCTTTGAGTAGAATAAGGTGCCCCTTGTTGAGAACAAGGCGGCGAAATGTTTTGTGATCGCGATATTATGTACTGCAATTGCAAAAATCTGTTTTCTGATTATAAGACGGTGGACCATTGAAAAATTCATCTCGTGTTATTTCGAATATTAGGTGTTAACAAATGACCTAAGGCTGTCGGTCTGTGTATTTTGAGCACGATGTAGGTGATTCTTTTCGATTCTTCTTGATCCATTTTTTATGCAGTCATTCATGCCAGTCTGAGTGCAGTTCATACAACGGCAGGGGAACAAAAAGTAGGCGTGTATGTTTTGTGTGTACGCGTGTTTCGAATGACACAATTATGTTTTGGAGCAATTTAGAATGTTGGTTTCTGATCCCCTCCTCTTCCCAGCCGGAAATCGTTCTCACGATTTCCGACTGGGAAGGTGAGGGGGATCAGAAACCCCCTCCCCTTCACAGCCGGAAATCGTGAGAATGATTTGGCAGTCCAACGCCTAATCTACTAGACCAGTGCACACCGTCACAAAAACGATGGCTGGAATCTAACTTACCAGATGAAGTTCTCATGATTACTTGGTTCAATTTCCTTTCGGTAGCAGCATGTAATTGTGAATCGCGCTGCCTACAGTACGAAGGAAGTGTTGTGGTTGGCATCAGACGAAGACTGGCACGAGTCTGTCTGTGTATTTCGAAGGGCCCAATAATAATGCTTTGGGGAAATTTAGAATGTTGGTTTATGATCCCCCGCCGGAAATCGAACTCACGACAGTTCTGCCTGGCAATCACTGAACCAATGCACACCGTCAACAAATGTGAGGATAACAAAGTCATAACAAACGTCTCACATAATCACCACTGTCCACTATTTGATCAACGCCCCCTGACTGTCATACCTTTCGTGTGACAGTCTCGCCCTGCATATTTTGATGATTTGCTGCTGCTGAGATACTAGCTTGTGTTTGTTTGTGCGTACATAGTTGTGTATGTGGTTCTCCTCGCATCTTTTTGTTCGATTAATATGAAGATTTGACGACAGTTGTCAACTGCAAGCCACTGATGCCGGTCACATAACAGAGATGCAATTACTTTAAAGATAAGGTTATTTTTCTTTTCTCCTGCTGGAGACTTGGTATACTGCTTATGGAAGCAATATCCATTTGTGTCCTGTAGGTAGATTTCCCAGCTCAGTATAAATATACCATGTCACCAAGTAGGTATTCTGGATCTTGGAACAAAAAAAAATATATCCATACAAATAGGCGAGTCTACTTTTTAATGATTTTTCAGTGATAGACTCTATAAGGTTTATCAGCCACGGTTGCAATACAGTGGACCATGAATTGATTTTATGGTAGATTTAAGGAATACTCAATGCGTTAACCCTAAGGGCCCATTTTGCGGTCCAGGAACATGATGCGTCATAATTTCACCAAGTGAGATGACAGTGCAAAGAATGTGTGGGGTTATCAATCAATATCTTCAACGTGCAGCCTTCGGTCTGCACGTTGTAAATATTGAATGATCTACCCCGATAATGAATATGGACTCTTCCAATTGCTGTCAGTGAGCTGGTTTGGTGAACACCACCAGGGTTCAAAGGGTTAATGATTTAACCCTTTATCTAACATGAAAAGCAGACGACACTTGCAAAAAAAATTCTTGAATAACTATTTTTTTTCATTTTTTGTCTCAAAAACATAGGTTATGACCCCACGTTGGAACGAGCTCGACGAGCTCGTTCCAACGAGGGGTCATAACCTATGTTTTTGAGACAAAAAATGAAAAATTAAAGAAAATTAATTGGAGATTTTTGAGAATAGCGCTGCCCGATTTTGGCCGTTACGTTGGGTAAAGGGTTTTAAAAAGTATTTACGCGATTTTTTTTATATTTTGTACATTTTTTCATATTCTAGAATTTTTTTTTATTCTGTATACGAAAATGGTACTGTTACTTACAAATTTGTATTGATTCTTTGTTAAGAGGGTTTGTATTGGAAAACCTGTATGCAATTAGTCGGACCACTCCATTGACTGGTCTTCGTTCAAGTGACACAAATCGAATTGCCGGAAATAGCACCCGTAAAACGATACTTATAATAGCTGATTGATCAGATAGAGCAGCATATCCAAAGAATTCCCAGTTTGACGTGAAATTAACGAAACAAGTTCAGTAAATTAGCAGGGCTTTGTGAATCTTAAATTTCGGATAGAATCGAATCAGACAGATAATTTCGAATCGAATCGAATTTCACCGCTCTTCAAGTTTTAAATATTGTATCTCTTACAAATGTAAATATTTCCAGTCTCCAGTCAAGTGCTGTATGAAATGGCGACTCCCCTGCCTGCGAATATTCAGTATTCGAAATGATATTCGATTCGATCATAATATTCGATTCGACAATCGGCGCCGTATATAAATCGAATATCTTCAATGTTTTCTTATTATTTCTTCAGTGTTTCTAGCTGAAATGCAATTGATGTCAACGCAAACGAATTTTTGTTTAATCCTTTACACAACGAAACGGCCAAAACCGGCCAGCGCTATTCTCAAAAATCGCCAATTAATTTTCATTATTATTACATTTTTTGTCTCAAAAACATAGGTTATGACCCCTAATTGTAACGAGCTCGTCGAGCTCGAGCTCGTTCCAATGAGGGGTCATAACCTATGTTTTTGAGACAAAAAATGAAAAACATTAGTTATTCAAGATTGTTTTTTGCAAGTGTTGTCTGCTTTTCATGTTAACTAAAGGGTTAAAATCGATTAATTCGCTCAAAAAACAGGCACTGGGAATCGGAAAGTAGTCAAGGATTAATCATTAACCACTGACCACTTTCTGATTTTCAGTGCCAGTTAACTTTTAATACTTAATACACAGCCTACAACATTATCGAGCTATTTCCTGTCTAGTGTCTTCAATTACTCGAAGAGACTGGGTTCAATGAGGGTCATCGTTCGGTTCCCCTTATTAAATCGGTTGCCGATGAATGCTATGTGTAACATGTTGGCAGTTCACCAATGTCGATGTATATACGTGGCCTTTCTCAGCAACAGCAAAGATAATAAATGTTCTGCTCAGTCAGAATTAGCAGCGGCCGAAGGCAAGTGCACCACCGACGTGCAATACGCCCCTATACACAGCCAGGGACGCCGGAAGCACGGAGGCATAGGGCTAACGGCCCCCTGCCCCGGTGGAAGAGGATGCTGAAAATTCTCGTCACTCATTTTTTTCAATGATTTATTCTCGAAGTAAAGCTAAAATACACCCAAAACCCGTTTTGGGAGCTTTCAAAATTTAATGGTGGAGTTGGGGGGAGTCGAGGAGAAGGGCCTCCCTCCCGAGGTTAGGGGGCACCTCCTCACAAACTCCCTCATCTCTGGCCTTTGGCCTTCGAGGCATGCATGCTTCGGCATGTCATGGCGGGGCTGCTAATGCGAGTACATGCCCTTTTCCCGGGGTCTGACACCCTACTCTGAAGTGCTTCCTGTGCCCTGTACACAGCGCCACCGTGCCCCAAATGATCGAGTTTTGTAAACTATACTTGAAACTGGAGGCGGACATAAGTTCTCGTATATCACTTAATCCAAAACCTACTAAACTTACACAAACAACGGGCTCTTCATATATGTAGAGTTACGTTGTTAAAAACAATGCCCTTTTTTACAGACTGTCCGCCCTGAGAGCAAAGTCCCCTTTGACCTTGACATTTTGAAGCATTCGGTAATATAATGTTATTAAAACAACGGTTCAAATGGCCTTATATGAGATCAGTGAACGAAATGTAAACAAACGATTCAGAGGTGAAGCTACGCGCAAGATTACAACTGCTCAGAAATGTGCAGCTTCCAGAATGTAATTGGACGATCGTGCTTTGCGGATTTCAAAGTATCAGTAAATTAGTCAGGATAAAGGGTTCAAACATGTGATACAGTACGGCCGCCGTGAACTGGTAACTTTCCACGGGATGGGCAGTATTTTCACTTATGCAATTATATTAGATTGCAAACACTAATTATAGGAATAACCATCAAACAATTAATGAAGTTCCGGGTTCAACCTGGTAAACACATGCGTGGACATCACTGCTCCCGCGTAGATACGACCAGTCCAGGACGACTGTACGATAATTAACCAGTCTTGCAAGCCATATGGTAGTTTATGGACCGACCGGTCAGCCGTACACTGCAAAAAATATAGGTTCTCTTTAGAACCCAAACTGGTTCTAATCTTGTCCCTGCGATGGAACCAGTTCTGTTTAAACAGTATTTATTTCAAATCAAATACATTTATAAAGATTAACATTAAATATTAACAGAATTAAACAAAAATTGAGGGGGTTTCAGTCGTAAGTTTAGAGCTTATACGAGGTTGTCTCAAATCATTATTAAGCAAAGGAGATATGAACAGTTGGCATATCGAACCAGTTTTGGTTCTATACAGAACCAAAACTGGTTCGATATGCCAACTGTTCATATCTCCTTTGTTTCAAAATGTTTGGCGACTGCGTTGAATAAGCTCCAAGTTTAGTGCTGAATCTACTTCAGTACATGTAATATTCTGTTAAAATTGAATGCTAATCTTGGTAAATTTATTTGATTTGAAATAAATACTGTTTAAACAGAACTGGTTCCATCTCAGGGACAAGATTAGAACCAGTTTTGGTTCTAAAGAGAACCTATATTTTTTGCAGTGTAATATGCATATTAACTGAGGTCAATATGCACAGTAAGGATTTGCTGGCCGTTCCAGAAACAGTCATATGGCTCCAAACTGCGTTCATTGTTTGATAAATTATACCCAAAATACTGATAGAGAGTGACAATTGTTCCCCACATTTATAGCTACACGTGTGTTATTTTACAGATCCTTCTGTAAGAAAATTCCTCTCTCGGGGAAAGCAGGAGAAAAACTATTCAGAAGGTTAAATTTGCCATTAATAGATAAATTAGTTGATTATGCCGTATAAAAACATCCATATCCTTATTTTTCCTTGCAGGTTTTATATCTTCGAAACACTAGACTCAAACATTTCGCCGTCATGGTTGTTTGTGTCGTGCCTGTATATAGTTTTACGTTCGGCCCGTTGTCACTTGACATTTTGTACAATTTGGACCGGATAAATTATAATATATTAAGAGGGAAGTCAAACAATTGAGGTGTAATATTGCTGTTTACTGCTGTTCACACAACAACAACAAACAGGGTTTTATTCAGGGTTTGTTGTTGTTGCCGTAGGCCTCGGTTAATGTTACTTTTCTCGGGTTGATACTTCGTTGTGTCAACCTCAAGGAAAGCCAATAGTTGTAAAATATTACATTTCACTTCATGCAGTTGAAATAAAGTAACATTATACTACTCAAGGTACAGACATCTTCCCCTCGAAGTGGGCCGACCCGGCGCATGGAGCTTCATTGAATGATTTCTGCAGATTCGCTTTGCGATCTCAAATCCATTTCGTGATCCGATTATTACGAGCACTTATCTCCCATGTTGGCAACCCGGATCACGTTCAGCATTCAACCATATTAAGTTCTGGTAAGAATATACGTACAGTGGTGCAACATTATAGATATTAGTTCATGCGAGGATGGTGGGGTCATAATTTATGTTGGGGGAATGGTACGGCCTGATGAGTCAGGCCTTACCACAACTCAAAATGGACTAACAGCCCCACTGCCCGAGTGTGGACCAAATTTCTATAACATGATCCTGACCTTAATAAAAAGAATATCCTTTGCACAACCCATGCCTACCTCCGTCGGAATAAGAACATGCGCCTCAGCATTTGACGAGCTGTATAAAACGTAATATAAAGTAGTGACATCACATGACGCGTCGAGCGTCGGGTCAATAACGAAACTTAAACGCGCCCCTGTAAATTATCGAACATATTTTAAAGTTATGAAACTCGATATTTTACGTCAGAATGTCGTCAGATGATCCAGATTGTCATCCTTCAAAATTCAATGATATTTACAATTACTTCTCTTCTTATCAAATCCTTATTAAAACTGAGAAACCCGGTCGTAGAAGTACATTTTCCCCTGCCTACTCATCTGTTAATAGTCAGTATCCACTAAAAAGCACGGAATATACTCTACTGATTTTCATTATCGGACCCCTACCGGACAAGAGATGGAGAATTTAACATCTCTGTCAATTTCTGATAATGCACTACTCGGGAAACAAATTACCGTTAAAAGTAAGGTAAACATTCTGGCAACTAGCTGCCGATACTTCTACCTTAAACTTTTACGGTGAAAATGTCGCATTAAACTACATTTCGTCGCCTGAGTACTAGAATGTTCTATGTCCCATAGGGGACATAGAACATTCTAGTTCTCATGCGACGATTTGGTAAGAGCGACCTATATTTTGTTCGATCTTAGAGCAAAACCGAGGAACTGATATTCGATTTTTCTTTGTCACACGAGAAGGCTGTTGATTTGCCATACAGAGTGGACAAATTAATATGCAATACAGAATAGACAAATTAATATCTTTAACCTACAGTCGTATAGCTGCAGGTTAAATTTATTAATTAGCCTACACTAAAAATAGACTCTTCTGAAACGGGGTAACTTTCGACATGAACAATGCCATTTTGCAAAAGCAGGAATTAACCCTTTACCTAACCTGAAAAGCAGACGACACTTGCAAAAGTAATTCTTGAATAACTAATTTTTTTCATTTTTTGTCTCAAAAACATAGGTTATGACCCCTCGTTGGAACGAGCTCGACGAGCTCGTTCCAACGAGGGGTCATAACTTATGTTTTTGAGACAAAAAATGAAAAAAATAATAAAAATTAATTGGCGATTTTTGAGAATAGCGCTGGCCGGTTTTGGCCGTTACGTTAGGTAAAGGGTTAAAACGTTGAATGCGTTTGTTCTAAAAAACCGTTGCTTCACTGGACACAAATACTCTTCCATTTATTTTCATGATGTGACTCTCAGTAGTATGCTATTACCGAAGAAGTAACTGCAGGTACGTGCAGTAATATTTTCGAATTTTGAGAATAGGCGATGATAATAATGCAAAGTTGGGGCGCGGTGGCTCAGTTGGTAGAGGTGCAGGCTGCAAGCCGAGAGGTCCTCGGTTCGAATCCCACCTGCGGCAGCCGCGTTGTGTCCTTGGGCAAGACACTTCACCCCGATTGCCTACATGGGGGCACGATGACGCTGTGTACTGGGGCGTACTGCACGTCCATGGTGCGCATGTCTTCAACCAATCTAACCCTGCCTGTGCTGCGGTGCAGAGTTCAGAGTTACGATGTTGGAGAGCTGACAGCTGCTCGTCGTTGCTCGGTGGTTCTCTCCGGGTACTCCGGCTTCCTCCACCCGTAAAACTGTCACGGTCACGATTAGCCATTGTGCATAAGTATGTGACCTTAAAACACCAATAAATAAATAAATAATGCAAAGTTGTCGTCTAGAATCCACCGCAGTGCTCTCTGACTTACATTATTACCCCGTATCACAGGTGATCTGAAGGCAGAGACCGACTGGCTGTATGGTCCACCGGGAAAATTCCCGGTGGGCCTCCTATATTGGATGGCCCCTGGGGTCCCCAAAATTGAGGCTGCCTAGCACCTGTTGGTGCCTGAAATACCAGCAGTCTAGTCTACCACTGACAGCCCAGACGCAAGGAAACGGCATTCTTTTAATTTGAAGTTTTCTCTCATTGGGCCGAACTATGGTCTGGCCGATGGGTCCTCGCAACCCAACTCCCTTTTGATACCAATCTTGCCAAATGAGTGATGAAGATGATACAAAAATGCCATCAAATGTCCTTTTTGTGGACTGCTATTGATCACTCAGAAGCAAGGAAGCAGCGTTCGTTCAGTCCGATAAACAAGAATGTTCTCCGGGGCGGGTTTCGCCTTGATTCATTTCCCGGTAACTTTTCTTGGCCCAGCCCGCCCCTGTCTGAAAGTGAGAGATAAATTAACATTCAAACCTGACCTGGAGCATAGACGTGCGGTGTGTTCTAAAGCGAACAAGTGAAACACAAGATAACCGAAAGCAGGGGCGTAGATAGGATTTCCTATTGAGGGAGGGGGCATATTTTTCTTTTTTTTTTTGGTTGGGGGGGGGGGGTGCAGGTCGATATATATTGCAGACATATCCGAAGGCCGTAGGTCTGAGGTGGGTTGGGTTTGGGAGGTTGTGCCCCCTTCCATTGGTGGGGTTGTGGGGTCTTCTCCGAGACATTTTGAAAATTCAATGCCCTGACATTGAATCTGGGACCCTTTGGAACTTTATTTGCAATCATCAACATAATTTTGTAAGCCACGGAGATTATGTGTTCTTATTATTACCGTCGTTATTTTATCTGATCGGATAAATTTTCTTAATTTTCCAAATTTGAGGGGGCGGTGCACTGTAATTTTTAGGGGGCCATGCCGCCAGACAGGGCCACCGTGTCTACGCCACTGAATTGGGGGAATCAAGGAATTGTGATTAAGAGATGGGAGTGGGAAGTAAGCAGCAGCTTGAATGGTCGGCGAATTCGACGCTTTTATGGGCTGTTTCTTTATCCACTTTTCGTCGAGTTTGCGCGGGATGACCGTTGATACAGTGTGATGTCCCTTTACTCCTAAAGATATACAAATAGTATTTCGTGTCCTTGTTATAGATATTCCAATCAATAACTATTTAATTCACCATGAAAACAAAATATTAAAACATTTGGTGAAACTATCGCGACGTAATCATAAAACTATTGCTAGCGTGAATCATCATTCCTCATGTAATGTCATCAAAAGTTCAATCAATACACTGAACGACACACGCGAGTGAATGCGTTAATCGATATGGCACAGGTGCCAGCGCGGAAGGATAGAACGAGAGGCCGCAGGCCTCGAGTTTTTTCCTTCCGCGTAGACACAAGTGCCATATCGACCCATTCACACACGTGTGTCGTTCTGTGTTTATTACAAGCCTTCACGACAAAAAACACAATTATTAGAAGCACACTCAGCAATTCATTTGATGACTATCAACAAAAAGAACACATTTTATCGCCAACCAAATTTGCGAGGGGAACCAGTGTTTCTATTTCGACCCCCGTGTTCCAATGTGCTCTTTGTGCCTAATGACACATAGAACATATTGGAACTCAGTGGACGATTTTTAGCTATCGCTAGCGATGCAAATTGTAATTGCGGTGCACGAATTGTAGAAAATGCCTTTCGCTTCTATTTAAAAAAAAGTCCGTCAACGATTTCCGTTCCGCACATTTGTGTGGAACAGATATTCATTTTCCGGATGGTTTAGTGTTGCTGTAGATAGAGATTACATAGAAGAGGTGTGTAATAAAAATCGAGTCTGGAATGAGAAACACTGATTCACGGGATATGAATGTTTTGATAATTTTTAGATTCATTCGTCCTGGAATATAACCGTCGGGCACTGGAACGTCTTTTCGATCAACTGAAATATAAAAGGCGAGTTAATCTAAACATAGGCGATGGACTATGGAAGGGCTAGACTGGTTTCCGACCATAATGGTGTCGAATTCCCTACATAATTAAACTGCAGCCTGAGAAATTGTATTAGAGGATCTGGCTCTCTGGTCCATGCAAAGCCCAAGCACAAAAGGTCACCAACATTGGAAGCTACAGTGCAGCCACCGAGGACTGGTCGTAATCCATGCATGGGAAGTGATTCCACGCATGCGTGTTTACCGGGTAATGGAAATTACACCCGGTGCTTCATTAATTCATTTTTTCATGATTATTCCCATAATGTTTTGGGATCGATCCCCGTTCGGTAAGAGTTCTCTAGGTCTCCGGACACTCTCTGACAGCATCAGTTGTGGGGGTTATGCTGTCACGGCGCACCGTCCTATCAGGTGGTGACATAAAAAGGCTGTCCTCTGTACGGAGGGAGACACACTCCGTGCGTGTAGGCTAAAGATCCCTTCGTAGTGTTCGAGAAGAGCGAGGCCACGAAGTTACTGTCCCGATGCGGAGATCATCACACATAACCGTACCATTGAGCCAACGATAGGCGTAAATATAAGATGTTTTACCTGCTCGCCATTCCTTGTGAATTAATAAGCTTAAAACAACATCAATTCGACTCTCAAATGAACCTGCCATTTCCATTAAACATTCAAACAAGTCCTGATAGGATGTCATGCTGGGTGACAGAGGTGGCGACAGCGGTATGCCTGATCATTCAATCACGAGTTTGTGACAGGCTGATATTCCTGCACGGAAAGAGATAACAGGTTTCTAGACTGTTCCTGTTTTTTTTACATCAACAAAATCCTGTTATTATTTGGATAATGGAATAGTCCACTGCACGGATGTTTCGTAGTACAACTCTCCTTGTATGTATAAAACAAAATCTAGCCAATATAAATATTCAAAACTGTGGATGAAACGTCCAGAATCAGATATTTCGTTTATATATATACATATAATTGTTACGTGCTGGCAAGGCAATACAAGTGAGACTAACAAGAATCATATCAATATAAAAAAAGGAAACTCAATGGTAACAACCACAAAGGAGAAAACATAAAATAAGATTAGTTACAATACACAGATTGCTTTGACCACAGATATATGTGCAGTACAGTCGGCGTGGGCTGGTCGTTATCCACGCGTGGATAGTGATGTCCACGCATGCGTTTCCCAGGTAATAAAAATCATCATCGGCAAACTTTTAATTAATGAAGTACCGGGTTGTATCCGGTGCTTCGTTAATCAAATTTTGGTAATTAATCCTATAATTAGTGTTTGCAGTCTAATATTGAGTCCGCCGAGATATTGCCCACCCCGTGGAAAGTGACCAGTCCACGGCGTCCGTACTATTCAACTGAATTGCTGGAACGCTCGTTGGTCACATACAGAAAAGTGTCTCAGCCACCGCCATCTCGCTGGGGATTGGGATGGGGTGATGATGTTGCAATAAATAAACAGTACGCAATCACCCATCGATTTTCAAAGAATATACTTGTCTGTTGAAAATAAATAGTCTGGGGATGAACACATTTTTCGCGGCAATGCAACTTGAATATTCACAACTTACCTTAGTTGGTATTGACAAACAAGAAAGGACCGACATTTGAAAATCGATACAGTGTTACTAGTTTTCATGCAAGGTAAACACGATGACGTTTCGTCCCCTGAGTTCCAATGTGTTCTATGTGCCTACTGGCACATAGAACACATTGGAACTCAGGGGACGGTTTGAAGCAGCGAAAGCTGTTACGCTATGACTACAGTCTGTCGGAAACTGGGCGTTTCGTTGCTTGAAGAAATAGATTCACGCCGCGTCTTCAGCCTAGACACCGGGAGTGTCACCTGAATCCGCGCGTCAACCCGCCCGTTTCGTTTTTGTTGGGGTGGTTAGTATCCTGAAGGGGTCAGTGACTTTTCATCAAAAAGCATAATCAACAAGGGTTTACTAAAAATAACAATTTCAATACATATAGAAACAATATAATTACTTGTGACTTACATGAAATCCCTGAATAAAACATAAAACGTCAGTCACACCCCCACCCACACAGTTTTTCAATCACTTTGTGGGTCCGCGTTCACTGTTGTCCTTGGTTCCTTGTTCCTTGTCGCTGGCTGCTTCTTCCTTGTCGTTGGTGTTTGACACTAAAGTATTGTCACTCTAATGGGCGCCTTTACTCTAATATTTAAAGGAATATCACTCTATTGCTGCCGTCACACTGCCACTAACGTAGTGTTACTTTACTGGACGGCTTTACTCTTACAGCAGCTACTACGAGGGCTAACCGCTTCCCTCTAATTACCTCAGACTAATTTTCATACAGGCAAAGCCTACTCTATCTATAATGGCTTGCCTTCTGCAAAAGGTAATCCGTCTACCTAAATATCAACACTCGTGATCTCCCGGAGTTCGTACTTCCTACTTCTGATCCTATGCTCATATATAGCTATCGACTTCGCCCGCGACTGTTCCTCCACTGAATATAACCTATGTGGCCCCCTTCCATTACAACTTGCCTATACTTTCGCATCGATGCGGGACTCCTCTAACCTATAGCATGGGGGCATCAAGCCTACCATCCACAGTCTTACACGCCTGGAGACTGGAATAAAATTTTCGAGAAAATCCCCGAGTCTTATTCGATCGCAAGGACATTAATTCCCTTTTTGATTGCTTCTCTTGAATTTCGCAGATCAAGATATGTCTTAATTTAGAATTTTCTTTTAAATTTCTTTGAAAGTCTCGTATTTTCGGTATATATTGACCTTTCTGACAGTACCCTGTCAAAAATTGGGGAAGTGCATATAACACAGGCATTACACTTGTGCTACGAACGAATAGGAGATTATCGACGCTAATGACCTTATAATTTGATCACTGATTATCTTGGACGGCTAAACGAGTATTTTGTTTGAAGCTTATAAGGCAAGATCGTTGTTTCAGACCAGATAAGCGGTAATTGGTGTTACATATTCCTATTGAGATTCCTCTCCATTAAAGTTATCACTTTTATTTTGCCTTCACTGATTTATTTCTATTTAGATACACAGATGGCTTCCTTGACAAATCGGTTTTTCGCTGTCCGAACATACCTCTTTTTATGCTTTATATTCGGCCCGAGTGAGAAAGATTATCAAAAATATATACACCTTTAAACAACAAAATCGTAAATTCAAGCCATCACCTTGACACAGTCACAGCGTAACAACTTTCACTTCATCAAAGTCATGAGCCAAAATCACTGCGTAACAGCTTTGACGTTATCAAACGTCACGGATTGGCAGGAGTTAACATGTTAGTGGACATGACGCCATCTTACAGGGTGGGACACTTGGGAGGAGTTATCGTGTTAGTTGACTTGACGCCATCTTTGAGGGAGGGACAGAAGTTTGAGTGCTGCCGTTTTTTCTGCCGATGTTCCATCAATCCACTTGCATAGACATCAGAGATGGGTTGAGTTGCGACGCCTTTTGCTGACATTCCAAAAATCTGGTTGTATATAGATCATTTGTTTGATCATAAAAAACACCTGCGAAGTAAGTTTTTTTCCAGTGACTTCAATTCACTAATTATGTGGAAGTAGTTCAATTCACTAATTATGTGGAAGTAGTTGATCTACGAGACACTAGTTTATTGTGAAATTCGCGAAATTCATGCAGTATATTCAGAGACGTGGTTAGAGGTTTCCGATTGGGGGGTGTAGGGTAGTGAATTTCCAATTAAGCGGGGGGGGGGGGGGACCGGGAGGGGAACCCCCCTCCCGTTCCCTCCCCGTAGTTGGAAATTCACTACCGAGAAAAATTTTGAAAATGAAGCCATGAAAGGGGGCATAAAATTGATTCTAGTAACTAAAATGCCAACACATGTATGATAGAACTATCAGGCTATTATTATTTGGTATTCTTCTGGGAATTGAATATGTACTGAACAAATGCTCAAGCTGAGAACTTTGAACAATTCACACTGTCCTAACATTAAATCAGATCTTATGCAGAAATGATCAATTTACGATGTTTCATCATTTTGTAACTGTGAATGATGGAATTAACTCAGGATAACGATTTTACATGATGTGATTTTCTTGAAGTGCATTTCGACGATTTTTTTATTAAGATAAGTAAACGTACTATAGAAATCTCGTATCGATTGACATCATGCATACTTATGAAGCTCGATATTGCATACACTGTAGTTGTAAAAGTAACAGTTTGATTTTTTGCCGATTTGAAACCGTGTTGGAATTTTGGGAAGTAAAGGAGACATCAGCATCGCCAAAGAAGCTCTAAAATCCAGTTGGATGGAATTTCCAACTACTCATGACTTGCTCTCCGAATTTCCAACTATAGGAAATTTTGAAGCCTCCCCCCCCCCCCCCCCCCCCCCTGTCGCCATATCCCTGAGTATATTGCGTATGTACCTCGCCAAAGGCTCAATCATAACGGACCTTGCAGAAAAAAGTTTCATAAATTTCGCTTTGGCTGGGGACGAGTTGAAACGTTTATTGATTACATGAAATTCCGATAATTGGTTCCGAAATGCATCGAGAAATAAACAATGTTTTCTGTAACACCCCGAATTACGTTGTTAAAATTAATGCGTTAACCAGTAGAATGGTCGTTTAAAAATAGTCCAGATTTGAATCATTAATATAGCCGGTCCTCATCCGCTGCAATTCGTTGTTAATGTTCACTCTCCACTTCGTTGGGAAGATAGACTCAAATGTTTTATACGTGATGTTCGGAATGTAAAGAAACGTCCAGATGTGGTGATTCACGTTAGGCGCAAGAATACAAATGCGTGTTCGTGGGGCTACTTTTGGAATGTTGTTGAATTACCACACTTTTCCACTTTACAGTATGAGTTAAAAGGTAGGAAAATGGTTTGATAAAGCGATAAAAGCACGCGAAGTACAGGCAAATCTTCAGTTCGAGGATCCCCGATTTGAACACTGAAGTCCACAAAGGGAAATTGTGTTTTCACACGAGGTGTATATTAATTTCTACAAAACTCGAGCGATTGTCTAGGCTGAAACACCCAAACTGTAAATGTGTTTTCGTTGTTATTCACCCACGATCCACACTCAAGTACTGTATGTAAAAATACCGAATGAATGCCTTACATCTCAAACACCTGTCAACTCATATACTGTGCCGATTTAGTACACGGCATGCTAAATTCTAGGACATTGATCTGATATGGATAAACACATTCTATATAGCAACTATCGGACACAGGCCATGGGAAGAGAATACCCGACGACGGAGCTGTACAAATGTGATACCGTTTCCAGATAGACTATTCCCGAAAACAGTTCAGTGACCGTTGTTGATCACCTCAGAACTTTTCGATTAGTTTGGATTTACAGAGAAGGGAGCACGGGGGCTCAGTGGTTACGACATTGGTCATCAAACCGAAAGATCAACTGTTCGATGATTCGATCTCTGCCATAGATAACTGTGTCATGTCCTTGGACAAGGCACTTAACCCCGATTGCTTACGTTAGGGCAAGATGGAGCTGTGTACTAAGGCGTCTGCACGTCGATGGTGCACTTGTCTTAACCCTTTACCAAACATGAAAAGCAGACGACACTTGCAAAAAAATTCTTGAATAACTAATTTCTTTTCATTTTTTGTCTCAAAAACATAGGTTATGACCCCTCGTTGGAACGAGCTTGACGAGCTCGTTCCAACGAGGGGTCATAACCTATGTTTTTGAGACAAAAAAAATGAAAACATAATGATAATTAATTGGCGATTTTTGAGAATAGCGCTGGCCGGTTTTTGCCATTACGCTGGGTAAAGGGTTAATCCAATGCTAATCCTCCGTATGAAGGGGTTTGTACGTTCGGAAGTCTAGCAGTTGCTCGCAAGTGCTCGATGGTTCTCTCCGGGTGCACTGGTTTCCTTTACCCTTAAAACAATTCGACACGATGCGACCCTGGCTGTTGAAAGTGTCCTTAAACCACAATAAACAAACAAACAACTGCACGCCGATGGTGTCCTTGCTGCCAACCATTGCTAACTCTACCTATTCCCGGTTAGTATATGAGTCAGTTGCTCGCCACTGGTCGGTGGTTCTTGCACGGTACTCCCGTTCCTTACAACAGTTAAAATTCTCTGACACAATATGACCCTGTTTGTTAAAAGTGTCGTTAAACCTAAAAGGACAAACAAAAAAACAGTCAATAAAGTGGACATACAATTTCGACCAGGGATCAGTAAAATAAAACTTTTACAATTATATTTTCCTGAATTGTATTTTCTATGTCTGAAATTCAGTTCAGTTATTAATATTCCCAAATTAAAAATACTATTCTGAAAAATACAATTATAAAAAATTTATAGTATTGGCCACCGCGGGTTTCAACACTTGTCAAATTCCTTTTCTGCTTTCTGATCATATCACTGTATGTTGTGGAGAGGGTTAGGAGGAGCGTACCGCCGACGATATTCCGATATGACCTGCATTGCACTACGAACAAGCACTTGAAAGGTCATATTGCGCAGCACTTTTAGCCTCAAGTTACGTCTACAGATTTGAAACTGCGTGCAGGTAATCAAGCTCGAATAAGAATTTCTACTTATAGTCAACAGCAAAAAATTACCAAACTCGCGTTGTTTCATAGACTCGGTAATAGAAATTGACACGGAATTGTATAAGTGGAAGCGAAACGGCAAATATAATTTGCAGATTCTTATTTAGAGGAAATAATCCAAAGAAAGTAATTTCAATTTCATCCATTTTGACACAAACAAAAGTCGTTCACTTATGAAGCAATGCTACAAATTACATTTGAGGTTGAATGAATTCGGCGAAATGTCAGCGGGTGCTTGAAAACGTTGACGTGCGTAGGTGTTTAGTGGCATACAACAATCTCATTTCAAGAATGGTGACCGAATTGATAGCAGTGCTGGTTCCCGGGCTGACTCGACGGAAGCACCAAAAAGTGTGTGGGGCAGAGGGGTGGGGGGGGGGGGGGGGTCACACCTTTCTGGGTACCGCAAAGGAGAGAGATGGACAATAATTTTTCTTCGCGGGGGGGGGGGTGGGGGTCAAGTCAATGGTGTTGGGGCGGTGTATTCATGCAAAATATATAAGTTTATATACGCTACCCCTCATCCTTGTTCCCACCCTATTTAAGACACTAACCTCAGCGACCTCAACCTAACCTCAATCTTATTGTCATTATTTTGCAATATTGGATATTGTATTGACCGGTCAATATTGAATCGTGTGGCATCAGCTGTCTTCGTGTGGCATCGGCTTTCTTCGGGTGTTACCACAGATTAGGGTAGTGGTAGAGGATTTATTTGTTTCGTTTTTGATAAAGAGTAGCATTCGTCTTTATTTATCTTACAATCAGCATGTATTTTGTCTGTATTAACTCCGCAACTGTCGTGAATCCGATCCCCTGATACAGATGTTTGTATCAGGGGGTCGGATACAAGCACGTTCCTTTCGAGTGAGTTCCATTTTTTTTCTTTTTGTTTATCCGTACGAATAAATAGTTCGTTATATATTCGTCTACATTCTTGACTTATACCCAATATATTGTAAGATAAAATGATTATTACCATTATGTGGATGTACAAAATATGTATCCGAGTCGAGCTCCGGGTTCTAAGGGCAGATCACGACGAGTCGAAGTTCGACTCGTCGTGATCTGCCCTTAGAACCCGGAGCTCGACTCGGATACATATTTTGTACATCCACATAATGGTAATAATCTCTATATATCTCACAGACGCGGCTTCCTTGCATCTGAGCGGTCAATGGCTGTCCGCATAGTGAGAGGATATTTCGATGGCATTTTTGTATCATCTTCACCTATCATTCGACAAAAATGGTTCTACCGGGGAGGGGGAATCGTGAAGACCATAGTTCGGCCCAATAGGAGACAATTTTGATTTTTGAAATTGAAGGAACGCTGTTTCCTTTCATCTGAGCGATCAATGGCAGGAGAGGCTGCTAGTTTATGGAAATGTCCTCTTTATGTGCATATGCAATCAGTTCCATTTCGGCTTTTGGTCATTTTCACGAGATTTCACGTACCAACAGGTGTTGGGATGCACCAGTTTTGGGAGCCCCTGGGGAAACCCAAAAGAGGGACCTACCGGAAATTTCTCCGGTGGACCATACGTCCAGTCCGTCTCTGGCGACGTCCCTACCTCTTGTTAAGGGGGGGGGGGGGGGCGGTGATAAAGCATCTTAGGGTACATTGGTCATTCGCGAACTGCATCGATCGTAGTGTCAATATGTTCGTGAAACTACATCACGTGCACTGATAGCGACGCACTATAGGCGCGTAGGAGACAGGAAGAGCGCAAAATCGGCGATCCGGTTATAAAGGTCATTTTTTACTTCTCTATGGTGCTCTGGGAGAGAAGGGTGAGAAAGAGGGTTGTAAGATGTACGACAAATTTTAAATTAGTGCAATATGAGGATTTTTTCAAATATCTTCCTTTTCAGATCGACCAGGCAGAATGTTTTGATATTTTGTAAGAAAACCAATTTCCTTTCTCACAAATGTTCGGTTTTTATAAGTTATTTCATTTTTTCGTGAGTGTGTAAGAACACACCCCTGAAAGCCCTAATTTGTTAAAAAAAACTCTCTGAATTATATACTTGGTGTCACTTCACTCAGTTTCTTCACACAAGTGATGGCTTTTAGGAGCTAAGAATATTTCACGTATTTCAACCCAAAATTCTTACCAACCCAGAGATCTTTTCAAAGGGAAGGTCCTTTGCCGTTTTTCAGCATACTGTTAAGCATAACATAGGATGTGTACCGAGAGGTGGGGTGTGGCAGAGGTCGTTCGAAAACGGACATCCATTTTCAGTGCGCTTTTGGTTTGGTGATAGGCATTGCAATGTACACATATGTATGTACAAGGTGACACTTCGTTTTTGCAAACGTCGTTCGGGTCACTTTACTCTGATGCCGCCCTTATTTATCTTTATCTCCCCCCCCCCCCCCCCCCCACACACACACGTTCATTTCATTTAAAACAACTTGATAAAGGTGAGTATTTTAGCCTGACCTGGGCCTCTACTGTTACCAATCGATCACTGAAATTGTTTGTGTCGGTTTATCTCGACGGACGATTTTCTTCTTTTTCCCCTTCGAACTCACCGTCACACATTTTAGAACCCAATGCACGGAGATCTTGTTGAAATTCAAAATGACATAATTGATAGCTTTATTGGATCCATGGCATTGATCTGTTTTTTATTGAAGTGCTACAACTACAATCATCTGTCAGGGAGCACCAACAGCTCGGCTTAAGTTATTGACTTTTGAGCTGATGTAGGATTACCAGAACTCGGATCATCATTGAGGTTTTCCCTGCTACGGTTGGAAAGTGCTGCCAGTTAGGCCCCACAAAATATATCTTCTGTTTCTAAGGCCATTTTTTTGTAAAATTGCATGTGGGCATGCGGTTTTTTATTTTATTTTTTATTTTTGTATTTATTTCATTGCCATCAAATGTTCATGTTCTTTGTTTTATGTTTTAGGCCTCACAATCTACAGAATAGCATGGGTGGTGGTGTATTCCACCCCTTGAGTGCAAGAAAGCCTTGTTGCACTGAAGGGACAAATTTATCAATTTTATTAGCTTGGGTAAAATAGCAGACATACACCATGCATTTTTTTAAGTTCGTGTTGGTTATAAAAAGAGAGCATGCGACAGCCAGAAGGACCAAGCGGGGGAGCCTGAGAAACAGATTTTTAACGTTTTTAGGTCTTATTTGACCTTGTTCTGGTATTTTTTCATTTGCTTTTAGAAAAAAATTTGTGGACAACGATACTATTGTTATATGCAGACAGAGAATTTCGACCGGATCGCCATTAGTCGCAACTGGTTGCGATCCGGTCGAACTTCTTTGTTTGCTCCCCTCTTGCAATGCAGAAGAAAATCACCTGATGAAAAATCAATCTCAGATAATAGTCATAACACTGCTTTGTTTCGTTGTTCATATCGCCATGTTTCGTTTATGAAATTCCGACCCATTGCTGTAAAACCAGGTCGCGAACTGACTGAGAAAGACAGCGCTTTTTGCGAATGCATGTACTGTTCTTAAATTATGCGTGGGAAAAGACTGCTCGGAATAATCAGTTTCGGTTGCAACCACACAGTCTCCATGGTAATGTATTAAATAGAGAGTAATCGCTTGACTGGACTGGTTACGTGAAATAATTCATGAGAGGTGAGGGACGTTGTACAAACACGAGTGCGCGAATGCGAAAGAGTGTTTTACAATGTAGTCCCTCGCCTCGAATGAATTATTTCATGTCACCAGTCCAGTCAAGCGATTACTCTGTTTATTACTTTTCATTATTAACGATAATTATATTATTCAACCCTTTACCTTGCGTAACGGCCAAAACCGGCCAGCGCTATTCTCAAAAATCGCCAATTTTTTTGTCTCTAAAACATAGGTTGTGATTGACCCCTCATTGGAACGAGCTTATCCAATGAGGGGTCATAACCTATGTTTTTGAGACACAAAATGAAAAAAATAGTTATTCAAGAATTATTTTTGCTAGTGTCGTCTGCTTTTCATGTTAGGTGAAGGCTTAAAAAAACAAAAACAATGAAGTCCCCATTACACCCACGATAAAGCGTCTTCGTTTGCGCGCGCATATACATGGCCCAGTTGTTGATTGCATAATTCACTTGTTATTTTAACGTTTATAATCAAACCGGGAAATCCCAGAAAATCACACTTTGGAAAGTAATAAACTGCTTTAGGTTGGGGTTCTTTTATGATTTGAACTGGTCTCTTGGCAACTCCTTATCAAATTCCAACTCGCCATTCTATGGTGGATTTGAAAACCCGAGAGCGCGGTGGCTCGTCACTTACAGCATTGCGCATTAAATCGAAAGGTCGAGGATTCGATGCTGACCCGCGCCATCAGCGTTGGGTCTTTGGAAAGATACTTAAACCCGTTTCCCTACGTTCCCTACGTTAGGGTACGCTGCAGCCAGAGACGCCGGAAGCACGGGGGCAGAGGGGGAAGCTGCCCACCGTGCCTTCTAACCACGGAGGTGAGAGGGGGCAGAAAATACCCTTCCATGCTTCTTCACTCATTTTTTTCAATGATTTATTCTTGAAGTAATGGTAAAAAACACCCCAAATAGCTTGTGGGAACTATCAAAATTCAGTGGGGGAGTTTGGGATAAGGAGGTGTCCCCTCCCAATTGGAGGGGACACCTCTCAATCTTCTCAACCTTGGGCCTTCGGCATTCGATACATGCATGCTTCGGAATGTCATGGCGGGGCTGCTTGTCCGAGTGAATGCCCTTTTCCCAGATCACACCCCCTGCACTTAAGTACTTATGGCCCACTGCACTTCTACAGTACACATGCTGTTCACAGTTGCTCGATCTTTTGCGCCTGGTTAGAAAGTTGGAAAGTATGTCAGCTGTTCGCCGCCCCTGGGTGCTATTGTCCGATTACTCCGACTTCCTCCACCTGTAAAACCTCCCAACACGATATAACCCTGGTTGTTGAAGGTTTCGCTAAGCTCCAATAAACAAACAAATAAACAAACTTAAAACCTGCTGACTGAAGCTTGTAAGCATTAAATTTATTAATTTATTTATTGGTGTTTACGGTCACATATTTCTGCACAATGGCCAATCGTGACAGCAATAGAGAAATAAGGTCAAGTTTAGTCAATCGTTTATACCCATGTTGCCTATTTTAGAGGACTTCCACCCCAAGCATTAGTTACTGGGGGTTTACCAGTAAAACAGAACTTGATTACCACAGTAAATAAACGCTGCGAGACTTCCCGAGGTTCCCATGGGGAAATAAGCTTTCAAAGTTTCTTTCTTTTATCGTCTATTTATTTTCGGACTTGAAATATTTACTCTTTAGAAAAGATCGTTATGCATACATTCACTGTATATCACTTTTAGTCCTTGGATCTTCTGCAGTACTTTTCCACGTTGGCTGCCTTACTCTTTGGTATCACTTTCAAAAAAAAAAATACTTGCAGTGGGCCACCATGATCAAGGTGCTAGAGGGTCCTGCGAAGCTTCGCCATTCGATTTCGAAGTCAAGTTACTATTCGGCTCGATTTGAATCGACGGCGCGAGTCGTTTCCATTCGAATCTTTCCACTGGTATATAGCTTGACATCAGTCACCTTCGTCGTCTCACAATACGTATTGTTCTTGTAAAAATTGTACATACATAATATTAAAAATAAAGACTGAGTATAGTTTCCGCTATCCAAACAGAATCAACATCTGTGCACATGCCACCAGCCAAGCTAATTCCAGTCTCGCTAGACACTGCAACTGTTGAAAGAAAGTTTAAGATTTCCATGCAATATCAACGATGAACTGTTGCTAGCGCCTAGCCATGTGCAGGGCCTAGCACCGACGATTCTAGCACCTGTTTCTGTTTTTGAACTATAATCCTTACTGGGTAATATTCGACGAAGGCATGCCTTGGTGATGTAGTTCTAATATTTTATCAGTCGGGACTTGAGCCATCACCATCGGAACAAATAAGGTTTACAGACCCCCCCCCCCCTCCTCTCCCTTCCACCAGCAGTGGCGGCGCTACGGGGGGGGGGGGGGCATGAGGGGGGCACCCCCCAAACGAAGGCTTTGCCCCCCAGTTGCCCCCCCCCCAACCATCTCGCATGCATTTCCATCCACCCTCACACACAAACACATTCAGTCACTCTCTCTCTCACACACACACACACACACCTCTCTTTTTTATTCCCAATAATTTCCCATACACACTTAGCCCAAAGCCTCAGGCTAGCTGATGAACACATCCACGCAGTAGAGATTTAAAGACTCGGATGCAGATACTTATAAGTTATAATTAAGTTATGAGCCAACAAAGGCATGTCTATCCATATCCCTTGTCTAAAAAAATTCATGGATTTCGCATTATGACAGACGGGCATTATGAGTCTCTCTCTCTCTCTCTCTCTCTCTCTCTCACGCACAGACCCACCAGACGCGGATCCAGGTATTTTTGAAAGGAGGACCGCTAATTACCATTACATTTAGTCGAAACTTGGACCCAAAGTCCGTAATATAATTTTTTGGTTTGGTACGTCCACAGGACGTACCAAACCAAAAAAGTATATTACGGACTTTGGGTCCAAGTTTGGACTACCTCATAACAAAGTAATGATATGATCCTTTACGTATTTGCCCCCCTTCATGGGAGTCTGCCCCCCCCCTAGTTGCCCCCCCCCCCCCCCCCCCCCCCCACAAAAAAATTTCTGGCGCCGCCACTGTCCAACAGCCGGTCAGATTCAAATTCGAATAATAAGCCCGATTCGATTCGGAGGGAAAATGGGTGATTTGCAGGGCCCTAGCGGAATACTTGGCTCGCCACACGTAAGCTCATAAGTGGGATATCCTGTAAGAGAGGAACAACTAACAATAATGTCAGGGAGTTAAGGGGTGTCAAAATAACATTACTTTACTTGTGAAAATATCTATATCTTGGGATAAACGTTCTAAAGTCTTCACATTTCTAACAAATAACTTTGAACAGTTGTCCATATTGTGAAGTTTAGAAACAGCTGTTAGCGTGGAGGCCTTAATTGTTTATGTCAATAAAGTGATGCGCATTTGTCTTAAAAGTGCAAGTGGAAATGAAGAAGCAGATTTGTTTAGGGAAGATTTCAGCTCAGATTGAGAATTGCGTTCACGCAGCACATATAAACAGGACACCGAGGAACTTTGTAAAAATGTCAAGATTCAGTCAAAATAACCTAATTAAAAGGAATTCTAGCTAAACCCTTTTGTATTGGATCAGGAGACAGGTTTGAAATGGGACGATATCGATTGATATAAATTACATATCCATTGTATACGTTGGGAGTTGGAAGCTCAGATCAGCAGGCAGTGACTAACTAGCCCCAGAAGAAAGTCTGGGGAGGGTTCCTACGAGATTATACGTGGACCAGATTATGCGAGTCGAGGCTTACAAGGCGCAGATGTAATTGGAGGTTCGTCGATGGTCTTAGAAATCATTTCAGGTCGATTAAGCAACGGGCTACAAATGCCGAGTGAAACGGATGCGGAGAGCTTAAATAGAATTGGCGAAGTAACTATATGTGGAAGCCAGAGTACTGACGTTAATTTCTTGAAGAGACTTGGTACAAACAGATAACCTCTCCTCCCAGTGTGCCAGTGTCTTCTATGTGCCTATGGGCGCATAGAACACATTGGAACTCAGGGGACGCTTTCGCATTCGTGGTGAGGATGAATTAACCTACTTTGTGGCACTTGGAATGAAATTGAAGCTGACGATTTGTCGTTTGGTAACCTGTGTTTACGCAGTCAGGTGCCAGTTTAGCCAATTGCACTAAACCTTTTGATTTGGCAGCAGAAAATGTTCTTTGGCTAAAATTCTGGCACCAAAAATATATATTACAGAACTGAAGAGCGCAGGTGACGACGAAACAAACAAACAAACAAAATGTTTTTATCACTTCTAGTACAAGGAAATCGTCAGTTGGCAATTAAGGAGGAAATTATAATCGATTTTCACGAAACTCTCAAACCCAACGATTTTGTCAATAAGGTGTTAGAAATAGTATTTGGGCAAACGTTCCACCATAATTGACAGTGAGGGGTAATGAGGCATTGTTTTCATTCAATAGAACATTATATGTTATCAACTTTACAAACGGAAGCATTTAATAAGATAAATACTTCATACTGTCGCGAGTGACTCGGGGTAGTATAGAGTAATTATCTAACTAACTGCTGCCTTTTGTAAAGGCTCACGACCTGTTAACCTCCAAGATCTCATCCGAGATATCAGCCCTCGGTAACTTCACATCAGTCTTCGACCTTGGGCCTCAGGCTGATATGAAATTAGCAAGAGCTGGTATCTCGGCTGATATGAAACTGAACAAGTAATAACCTCCAAATACAAATAATGATGTGACGCCTTTTGATATGTACATGTACCTTAACACTTGTCCTTTTGGAAAGAGATCCCCAGCCGACCTCCTCTAAATATACATGACGGGCGGTTAACACTTCATTGCATCCCCGCTTAACTTAGCGCTACTTTAGTACTAACTGGGAAATCATATGGCATAAGAAATGTGAGTGGCCCATACATTATCTGGGCGTACTCAATGAATCTATGAACTTGCATGATTCTGTTATAATTCTTCACGTATTTTTATCAATACCTTTTGGAAATGTTCTCATGAATATCTTATAATGGTTGGCCGTACTCGTACATGTATATATATAATTACATTCGCATAATTGTAGTATTTCTTGGGAGAGTAAATATTCGATGTTCAGTGACAAGGTCAAAATATGGCTCAAAGTCACCGTCCTCGATACGACTGGATTGCTGAAACGGTCAGTGGTTACAAACAAACAAGAGCCCAAGCTTCTTTCATTTGACGGGGCGGAGGCGTTTGTTCCTATAAATAGGCGCTCCTGATAACAACCTTTTCACCCAATAGTGTTCAATTTTCCGACTGCTTTTATGGTTACTTTTTAAAGCATAAAAGTTTGCTGACTGCGAAAATCGCATATGTTTATAATGTATATGTTTTTCCCGATACTGCATATTGTATATTCATGTCATATTTTAGTATTGATTGACATACAGTCAGCTGATATTGGCTTCCGGTAAATTTCAAACATGTTGCTTGATGATCTGAAAGCTGATACGCTTTGTAACAGCTTTCAGTCATAAACCCCCACCGATGGGGGTGGGGCGGGGTGGGGGGGAGAGGGGCTGGTACACGTTTGGTTTGGCTCGACGCGACCTGGGGAGGAGGAGCCTCAGTTACCATGCTTTTCGATGACGTTCCAGCAACCTAGATGAATTAGAGATCAGCACACGGAACTCAATTTGGTGATGGGATGAGTTTTTTTTTTTTGCTCAGAGACTCGTTGGAAGAACAAGATTTATCTTTTAAAAAGGGTGTCCCAATGCACATGTCGCCTATACGCAAGTCCGTCTATGTCGCAAGTGCATGGTCAACTTACATATACAGTAATGTGATTATAAATGCGGACAGAGAATTTCGATCGGATCGCGACTAAGTCGCGATCCGGTCGAAACTGTCTGCCCGTTTAACTCCCCGTAACATTATGAAAGTTCACCTGTCGTAAGGGAAATGCACGACATTTAATCTAACATGCTATTTTCGGTTTGTTTATTTGAAACAGTCAATATTTCGCGCTTTTTATTTATGAAATCTTAACCCACTGGTCTGAATACGTCGGGAGCGGGTCGTGATCTGAACCCGAAAAATACTGACTTTTTAACACAGTACTGTAATGTTGAATTTTAAGTTATACGGTTGATTTATACAAGTGATGATGCCGTGGAGGTGCTTTAGCCGAGAACTTAATGCATTGTGATCGTAGCCCAGGGGTTGCTGGCTCTAATCCCAGTGGGGGGAAACGTAATTCAGTGCCGGTGCGGATTCAACCCACATTGTTTCTCCTTATCGCTCTGTTCAGGGAGGATGTTATGCTCGTCCTATCGGTTGAGTATTTTTTAATGGGTGTCCCGTGTGCAGTAATTTCTATTCACGTTAAAGAACCGGTCTGTGGCAATGGAGTTTCAGTTTGGCAAACATTACACGAAACACCTGTATATAATGTATATCCCACTTTAGTGTGAGAGGGCACCGCTATGAGTTGCTCAGGTTGCTCCGAAAAGTCAACAGAGGGATTTCATGAAAAAAAGTACCAGAGTGGTTCTGTTGCAGGGTTCATATTGGCTGCTGCGGAATATAAGCACAAGGATATCAAAAGAAGAATAAGAATAGGATGGTGTGTAAGTTCTACTTTCGAAGGTAAAGCCACAGTTACAGCCCTGCTCGCATTAAGTCAAAAGAGCATGGTGTTTTAATGCAACAAGCTGAAGTTGATTCGGTTGATACTTGCCGTTGGAAACCGTTCTTATCCACCCTGATCCAATGATGCCCAATGTGGTGCATTTGGCTACTATATTGAAGAGCAGAGTTCACGCTGGAAAGAAACTGCCGCACGTTTAGCCATTCTGAATATTTTAGTGTCAAACAAAGTAAACTGGTGCCAAAAACGCTAATAGGGGGCGGGGGGGGGGGGGGGGGGGGGTGTAGTTCTATGCCTGACACGAATAAATTGATCGAGTTTTGAAAAATGAACTGGCAATTATTTCAAGAGTGGACGGACAATTTGTCACGATAAAAAGTCTGACAGAACACGAAAGTTTTGACCAAATCCTCTGTAGGCGAAAAGGGCGGTCACCTTAGTTATATGTTTGCCACTGGTTCAATGAATGGTCAGACTGAATGATGTCGGTACATACACCCGTGGTTGCACTAAATTAATAATTGGTTATTAATCTACTAATTACTGTCAATTCACTGAGCTTAGCGGGTGAAGAGTCTTTACAAAAAGCAGCACTTTAATTATATAAATACCTCATACGGTCGCGAGTGACTCGCGACGGTATGAGGTATTTATCTAATTAAATGCAACATTTTGTAAACTTGATACCTTATAATGCTTTATTGAAGAAAAAACAATGTCTCGTTGCCAATCATTGACAATTAAGGTTGAAACACTTTTTTCCAAAAACGATTCCCACATCTTATTGACAAAAGAATAATAAAATACTTTTATTTATTTATTTATTTATTTATTTATTTATTTATTTATTTATTTATTCATTTATTGGGGTTTTAACGACACTTTCGAGAGCCAGGGTCACCTCGTGTCGGAGAGGTTTACGGATGGAGGAAGCCAAAGTACCCGGAGAGAACCACCGAACTACGGCGTGCAACTGTAAGGCTCCACAATATCCTAACTCCTCACAAGCAGGGTTAGCTTTGGTTGAAGACAAGTGAACCATCGACGTGCAGTACTCCTTAGTTCAAATCGCCACCGTGCCCCCACCTGGGCAATGGGGGTGAAGTGTCTTGCCCAAGGACACAACGCGGTTGACGCTGGTGGGATTCGGACCTCTCGGCTTGCAGCTTGCTCCTCTACCTACTGACCCACCGCGCCCCATAAAATACTTTTAGTTTGTTTCGTCATCGGTCGCGTTCCTTACTGCTGCAGCGGTGTTCCTTCACAAGTGAAAGAAACTTTTTGGTGCCAAAATTAAGTCAACGAAGCTATTTGGGTGCCAAATCCGAATTTTTAGTGCTACAATTGGCTACACTGGTGAAGAGCATCCATGGGAGCACCAACAGAAGAAAAAATCCCGGTTTTCATTGGATGAGTGTTCCCCGAATCCCCCTCATGTTCACGGCGTGTGCGTGTGTGTTCCGCATTTAAATACGCAAAGCTGCGTACAAAAATACGAGACATGTTTTGTCTATTTGCAATTCAAATTAAGCGTTTGACCGTTCATTCATCTGCCCCGTTCATGGAATTCCAAAGTTGAACACAATTGTTTCTCATTAAAAAAAGATCCGATGTTAGATTAGATCCTGAAAGGTTATTAAGAAAAAAGCCCCGTGTATTAATTACTTAATGATTATGATCATTAGTCATGAATGAATGGTATCAGTTTAACCTGTCATTTAGAAAGTGGATGAAAAAAATGTTAGTCATATATACAGTTACATTCACAATAACTGCCGCCGCGGCTGTTTGTTGTGCTAAATAGCAAAGGGGTTGTTCCCATCCATCGACAAAACTGTCGTAAATACCAAGAATTTTGATATGAATTGATATGACAAAATTTGATCCAACATCATGTGCAAGAGTGTGGCAGAGGCGGCGGAAGCTTAATTACTTAAATTAGAGGGGCACACATTTTCAAGGCTACCATGGTTCGGCCCAGTGGGATAAAAATTACAATCGTATAATGATGAATGTATCTGAACACACTATATGGTCTCTCGTTTAGATGAGTGTGCCACACCGTGGTCACTGTCCTGGCCATTTTTTCTACTCCCACCATCTTCCAACGAAGGCCAGCCTTCGGGTTGGAAGATGGTTGAAGTAGAAATAAACGGACCCAAGCGACCGAAGGTGGGATTCTTTGACCAAATGTTGTTTCGATTTGCAAATATTATATTACGGGAACGCCTGTCTCACGCGTTTCAATGCGCCCACTTTAATTCAATGTGGAGCCGCGCAACATGTCTGTGGAAAAAAAACATGGAGGGCACGTCTTCCATATGCCCCCTGGTTCTGCCGTTTAATCCTTCCCTGACTGGAATAGAAGATGATACTTGCCAAAACAACAACTAAAAACAACTAAAAAATTCCATAGCTTATGACACCTTATTATAAAGATACAGACAAGCTCATTCCATTAAAAGGTCTCAAATTATGCTTTGGGATGAAAATTGAAAAAAACGAATTGAATAGGAATTTTTAGCCAAGCTACTGTAGCTTTCGTTTTAAATCTTTTTCTATCGGCAGTGCATTTAGCAGATACAAACGATATTTCAAATAAACCACATCGAAAGCTAAATAAATATAATAGTTTATCGACCAATCAGCATGCATGCGAATATTTATTGCAAGATGCTGGACAGCAATGAGGATCAACCAAATGTTTGCCAATCTTCGTCTCCAAATGGTAGTAGCTATGTGAAAAGAACTCAGTTCTATCGTATGTATGAGCATGATTAGTAAATTAATCGCGGCTTCACATTTTGTTGAAAATCCCAGCCTGGGAAGTGTCATGCGTTTTGTTTAGGGTTTAATACCGGGGACGGGAATTTCCCGCCTCTACGGATCTCGGTTCTGAACGTCAATCACGTTACCCGTGAAATTCAGACTATGGTATCGACGATTGAGTATTATATTCCCTGAGATTACGGCGAATATCAATTTATTATGAAACCAACATCGCCGCTGGAGCTTTGGTTTAATCTCGGGAACGGGGATTTCCCGGTTACCGGTTCTGAAAACCAGTGCTAATGCCCGGGGAATTCATAGACTAGAATCGGGAACGCAACCTTTGATTCCCGATTCTGCCCCATGAATTCCCGGGTATCGGGACTGATATTCGGAAAGGAGAACCAGAAAATTCCCGGCATCGTGACTTTTAAAAACGAGAACCAGAAAATTCCTGATTCTGGGATTAAACCCTAGTTTTGTTTGTTAAGTATTGACAGAGTTATATATATTTTATGGAATATCAACATTTTTTTTATTATACGCTAAACGATAGATTATCATAAAAATTGCGGAAAGATTGAAATCATATCCCCCACTGTGAAGATATAGAAATTTTCACTTTCTCGGTATCAATCAAAATGGCGGCTTTCAAAGCATCACTTCAAGGTGAATACGAGTCATATTATCACTAGAAATTATCAATTTGTTCTTAAAACATGAAATGAAAAGAACATCTAGTGCTTTTGAGTGGATACCGATCATTTCCAGCAATAATTCAAAACGTATTCACCTTGAATTAATGCATGAAACCCGCCAGCTTAATCAGATCGCAAGACACTACTTGTTTACTTTCATGCATTAATTCAAGGTTGAACCGAGTAGAATTATCGATAGGAATGGTCAGATTCTTATAAGAAGTTTATAGTAAAAAGAAAATCTTGTGTTTTTGAGTGGACAAGCGCTCGCGAAAAAATAAACGTTTATCTCGGTCACTCATGAGATAATTTCCGGTATCCACTCAAAAACTCTAGATATCCTCTTTTTAATACGAGGAGCACCTGTGATTCTACCTAGTCACAAAACCGAAAGCAAATAATTTTTTTTCCTGGAGTTATATTCGTATTTCTCATACGTTTGTATACATCAGCAACGAAGAGGCCTGTTCTTATTAACGACAATAGCCACATTCAATGCGGGGGTGTAGTTAAGGGGGTGTAGGTGGGCGTCCTCCAATATTTTTCTCAAGTCAGGAAAATTTCGTCAGCATTTGAGCCTTTGACATCGATTCCCTCTTGTTATTATGTCCCCGACTTGAAAAGTCGAAGGGACAGCTAGTGCAATCGTCCCTCCGTCTGTTCGTCCGTCCGTTCGTCCGTCTTGCTGGGCCACCACAGATGGCCTTGCGAGGTGACCGTCCGTGTACAGTCGTTACTTGTGATGTTGGGAGATAAAACCGTTAGTACACCAACCACTTGTGAGTTGTTTTTTTTTCAACTTGTGAGGTGCGAAAAACCCACTTGTGAGTTGCGCATGTTTCCACATACCTAATACTAAAATCATCTCACAAGTACATCTGCGGTAGAACGTCCGTCCGTCCGTTCGTCCGTCCGTCCGTACCAACATATTCCCATGTATCTCAGCCACTGTTACTCCGATTTGAACGATATTTGGTGTTGTGATAGAGCATCATTGGGGAATGATACCTGTGTAGCGTAAGTTTCTTCCACACAGTGCTTACAGAGTTTTGGCTCCTTTTAATTCACTCTTTCGACTTAGAAATTGTTTTGCGCGTCGGCTGCATTGGCAGACGCTTTGCGTTCCCTTTCTTGTTAATCGTGTGTTCTTACTAGGGAGGGACGGTACTGGAATTTTAAGTTCGGTATCGGTTTCGGTATTTTAGGGGGGTATACCTCAGTATCGGTTCGGTATCTGACTTGACTGAAATTTGCTGATAGTACCAAAGGGAGGGAGCACGGTGGCTCAGTGGCTCGGACTGTTGGACTTCTATGCTAGAGGTCCCGAGTACGATCACTTTCACGGTATCAATCAAAATTGCTCAATCAATCAATCCTTGGGTAAGGCAGTTTATCCCGGTTGTCTACACGGGGGCACGATGGCGCCGTGTACTAAGGCTTACTGCACGTCGATGGTGCACATGTCTTTAACCGCTGTAACCCTGCTTGAGCGGTGCTTGAACAGAGTTAGAATGTTTAGGAGCTGACAGTTGCTCGTCGATGCTCGGTGGTTCTCTCCGGGTACTCCGGCTTCCTCCACCCGGAAAACTGTCACTGTCACGATTAGCCATTCCGCATAAGTATGTGACCTTAAACACCAATAAATAAATAAATAAATAAATAAATAAATAAATAAATAAATAAATAAATAGTACCAAAGGGGAATTCACATTGGGAAAAATAGAATGAGTTGTTTGTTTATCACTCTACCACAACGCTCCAAATGTCACTGGTAATTAGCTCAACGGTGTCATTCTTTTATGAACACAAATCATATCTACAGTGATTTTGTGACTTTTTCTAAACGAACCTTAACGTTTAAAGATATCAGGCTTTTGCAGTCCCAGGGCATGTGACCTGATCGTGCCATCTTCATGAAGTCCCAGTGACAATAGACAAATCACCTGGACAGTGATTTCTAGTCAGGTCTCGGCTGCCTTAACAGGCAGCCAAGACTTAACTAGAAATAACTGCTAAGCAACTGAACGTGTACAGGACATAGTCTGGTGAGCATTCAAGACATTTGCCAGACCATTGAGGGTTAACAAAACTGAAAAGAAAATCGGTCACTTCTTTCATCAAAAATGAACCTCTCAACTGTTATCAAGCCTCAACAGGGCCTCCTTATCAATGGCGAACGTGGGAAAATTTGAAAATTCAGACGGATTCGGTATTCAACTGTTGGTTCGGTTGGGTTTTTCGGTATCCCCGTGATATCGGTATCGGTTCGGTTTTTCGGTATATTGTCCATCTCTAGTTTTTACTTATGAGGTTGAATCTGATACCTGAACTTATGACGTACAAACATAAACGATGATATAAACATCCCTGACTTATATCGTCATCAAAATCGACTGTTGATCAAGTTATCTCCCTTGAAAGTATTGGATGCAACAGGAAGGTCAAATTAAGAAACAAGTAATTATTGAGAAAAAAGTCATGGCAAATGTAGGAAGAAAGCCAAGTTTCCTTTTGTTAATTTTAATAAACGAAAACAGCAGACAGCTCGCGGAGTTACAAAAGGAAACATTGGTTTGATGGCAAGTTAATTAGAAGCAACTACTTCACAGATAATCCGCCATTACGAATATCTATCAGTACACACCTCCCAACACTAAGTAAGTTTCCTTTTGGGCTTTTTTGTTAAGCGAATGTGTTTTTATAGTATCTTACGTTTTAATTTTAATTTTTTATTTTTTGAAGAACATTGGCAAAAAAATTTCATCTTCGTGACTTTTATTTTAATGGAAAGGATAGTGTTTGCATTATATGTTATGATGCTCACGCTGTCGTTATAATGAAGAGAAACAAGTCACAGAACATCAAAAGATGGCGAAAACGTTCGAACTGCATGGGGGAAAAAATTGTAAAAACTACCTTCTTTATTTTTATAGTATTCTACAGAAAAATACCCACCGAAGTTTGTAAAATAAGGCGCACATCGATGATACAAATTCGCTAACATTTTGAAATTTCAATTTTTATATAAAATTCCAATATCCTTAATGTTAAATTTACTGAAAGAGTTTGGAAATTAAGGGAAGCTAACTTTCCCGTATATCCCTTCCAATGACGAAAACTGTCAGCCATGGGAGGGGTGGCAGTACTCGATTCGGGTTGTTCGTGGCCCAGCATCGCTAATTTGGAGTCTACGGTATGTGGTAAATTAATAAGAAAAGAGAAGTCCGCGCGTCACGACTACTGCACATACTTGCAGTTCACCCTCCGGTGCGGCAAGGTGGCGCGTTCATTTCACCACTACGTTTTGCCGGACCGAAATTAAATTTTGTGATGCATTGGCCAGGATATAAAACACAGTTGCGGTGCGTTTTTTAGTTTCGCCGCTGCGGTTCCCGGGCAGAAAGCCTCAAGACTTTCTGTCCGGTAAAACGGTGTGTTCAGATTCATACCGTCGGGGTTTCCATCACTTTATGATGTAGTTTGGGGAAATCCTGGCCTTGTGGATCTTTTCGAAATCGTGCTCTATAAAATGCAGTGTCTGGACGAATTGGTCACGGGTCAATCGAAAATAGGAGACACATTTCACGACGTCTTCGCACAATTGGGACAGAAGACCATGGTATACCCCTCTCGTTGTCCACATTTTGTTGATGGGGTGGACCCAGAAACGGCGTTTTTTTTCTTCTTTCTTTGCATCCTATAATGAATCGCTATCAGGAGCACTAAAAGGTCATCCTCACAGTTGACATCCATCTTGGAAACTGCTTCAATTAAGTGCAGTCCCGGGGACAATATTTCCACGGACCCAATAATATTAGATTCCTAACATTAATTATAGAAATAATCATAAGAAATTTAATTATGAAGCACCGGGTACAACCCGGTGCTTCATAAATTAAAATTTCACTGTTGCTGATTTTTATTACCTGGTAAACGCGTGTATGGATATAACTGCCTACGCGTGGATTATAAGTCTATGAACAGTTTCCGACGACTGTGCTGTACAATCGGCTATCTTTGCCACGCCAGTAATTGTACCGCCAAATTCGATCACGTGTGGGAGGATGATTTCCCCTGTTCAATGTAGACTGTCGAAATTTCGTGGCACTGGCCATTTTGTTTTCTAAATTATTTCCACCGCCAGGTAGAAGTGTGGTCAAATAATGGCGACTGTGGGCCTACTGATCTCTATACAGTTATATTCCTGGAACGCTCATTGCTTACATATGGAAAAGTGTCTCCCCTGTCGTCATCTTAGAGGGTGGGGCGGATACTACTATAAATAAACAAGGCTCAAGAACAACAAAATTCTCGACGGTTTTCAATTTCACGACACATCGCAATCGTCGATCGCTTTTTACCGCACAGCAGCGTAACGTTTTTCACTACATTAAACGTCATGGGTCACAGTTACGTCGTAACAGCTTTCACGCCATCAAGTGAGATGGATTGGGAGGAGTTATCGCCTTAATTTACTTGACCCCATCGTAAAAGGCCGGAGTAGAAGTTTAGTAGCGACGTTGTTTGCTGACATTCCAGCCATCCAATTGTTTTGAGACCAGTGGGGTCAATCATAGAAATTCGGAGGCGTCTGGGGGTATAGTATATTTAATACCCGATTTTCGCTTTGAACTAATCGAGGTGGTCACACCGAGATGATTTGAAGATGACGTGATAGGTTCCATCGATTTATTTGGCCATTTTGTGGCTTTTATTATGGGCTGCAATTCTAAGCAGTGACGCCGCGCCCGTTTTCAGATAACATTAACCCTTTATCTAACATGAAAAACAGACGACACTTGCAAACGAAATTCTTGAATAACTGTTTTTTTTTCATTTTTTGTCTCAAAAACATAGGTTATGACCCCTCTTGGAACGAAATCGACGAGCTCGTTCCAAATAGGGGTCATAACCTTTGTTTTTGAGACAAAAATGAAAATAAAAATGAAAATTAATTGGCGATTTTTGTGAATAGCGCTGGCTGTTTTTGGCCGTTACGTTGGGTAAAGGGTTAAATCCGATGTAGGCTTATAACACGGAACCGGAAGGGTTAAAGATTAATCGCGTCACAAGAAGCTGCCTACGTTTTCACGTTCAGATAGTCGTGAACACTGCCACTGAAAGACTTTCATAATATACATTATTCTATAACATGCCTTGATGAATTATTTTACAATCCACATTCCCATTATTTTGTCGAGATAGAACTCAATATGCGAGATTAATATACCCCCAAGGAGAAAGTGACAAATCGCGTTTTTAACATCAAAGGATGTGTTTTTTGCCATACTAACATTTCAAAGCGTAGATTTAAAAGCTGATTTCTGTTCTGTGCTCGATAATTCCGTGTTTAATTTGTGATTACGAAACTCTTTAAGCCTGTCACCAATCTCGTTTCGTTTCTCTACCAGCTACACGCAACAAAACTCGGGTTCTGTTCCACTTCTCTGTATTTCCTTTCCGTTGAACTCCGTTTGATAACGTTTTTTTTTTCTCAAAAAACGTGTGATGATCTTTGTAGTTTTCGTTTCTTTTTAACATGACTTTCTAAAAAACATCTGTCAAGTTATAGGCAAGGGAGTTGCAGAATTGATAATTTTGACATTTTGGGGAAAATGCGTTTTTTACGCTAACCATTTCATTCTCGAACTACCAAGCAACTCGTGGAAATCGGTTATGCTAGTAGTCTAGTTTACATCACCATTCCAACACCTTTTAGCCTTTATGTCTTTCCAAACGCGGAAATCAACTAATCGGGGCCGCGTCTACGATGCGAATTCCATGGTTAGGTTACATTCCCCATTACCCTCTTGGAAAAAAATTATTGGTCACCAGAACGCCAGAATTTCCTCTGAAGCCGCAATTATTTATTTTTTAGCTCACCGAAGGGAGCTCAAATTATCACTTGCCGTCCGTCGTCCGTCGTCGTCGTCCGTCGTCGTCCGTCGTCGTCGTCCGTCGTGAACTTTACGTTATCGACTTCTCCTCACAAACTACTCGACCAAATTGAACCAAATTTTGTGTGCATGTTCCTTATCATATGCCAATTCCAGTTTGTGCAAATAAACTTGCCGCACCCACAGGGGGCACCAGAAGGGGCATAACTCTGATAGCACCCATAAACTTTTTAAAAAATTCAAAAAAATCTTCTTCTTCAGATCCGCTAGACAGAATCTTTCCATATTTGTTATGCAACATCTCCAGGGGGGTCAGATTCAAGGTTGTTCAACTCGAGTCCCTGGGTTAAGATTTGGGCTCTCTATTGGAGCCCAAAGATTAACTTGGTGCAATTTGAGGAAATTTCATTAAAAATCTTCTTCAGATCCACCAGTCAGAATCCTTTCATGTTTGGTATAAAACATCTGTAGGGGGAGGTGGGGGGGGGGGGGGGGGCAGATTCAAGTTTATTCAAATCCAGTCCCTGAGTTAATAATTGGAGCCCAAATTTTAACTTACTGAAATATGAGGTAATTTCTTTAAAAATCTTCTTCTTCAGATCCACCAGTCAGAATGCTTTCATATTTGGTGTACAACACCTCGGGATGGGGGGGGGGGGGGGGGGGGGGGAGTCAGATTCAAGTTTGTTCAAATCGGGTCCCTGGGTTAGTATTTGGGCTCTCTATTGGAGCCCAAGGCTTCATTTGTTCTTTAAACATCTTCGTCTTCAGATCCACTATTTAGAATCCTTTCGTGTTTGGTATACAACATCTATAGGGGAGTCCGATTCAAGTTTGTTCAAATCGAGTCGCTGGGTTAATATCTGGGCTCCCTATGGGAGCCTGAATTTTAACTTAGTGCAATATGAGGACATTTCTTTAAAAATCCTCTTCTTCAGATTCACCAGTCAGAATCCTCTCATATTTGGTATACATCATCTCTCAGGGGGTCAGATTCAAGTTTGTTCAAATCGAGTTACTCGCTTAATATTTGGGTTCCCTATGGGAGCCTGAATTTTAACTTAATGCAATATGAGAAAATTTCTTTAAAAATCTTCTTCAGATCCACCAGTCAGAATCCTTTAACATTGGTATTCAACATCTCTTGGAGGGTAAGACTCAAGTTTGTTCAAACCTGGTCCCGGGGCTATTCATCTGGGCTACCTATGGGAGCCTGAATTTTAACTAAGTGCAATATGAGGGAATTTCTTTTAAAATCTTCTTCAGATCCACAAATCAGAATCCTTTCATATTTGGTATACAACATCTCTAGGTGGGTCAGATTCAAGTTTGTTCAAATCGGGACCCTGGGTTAATATTTTGGCTCCCTATTTGAGCCCAAAGTTTAACTTAGTGCAATGTGAGGCGACTTTTTTAAAAACCTTCTTCATATCCACCGGTCAGTATTCTTTCCTGTTTGGTATATGACATCTCAAGGGGGATCAGATTCAAGTTTGTTCAATTTGAGTCCTTGGCTTAATATTTGTGCTCTATGGGCAGGGTTGGGTGGGGACATGTTAGGTTCAGGTTTGTTCAAATCCATTCCTTAGTGTCTTTCCATAAAATTTGCCTCTCATGACTTCATTCCTTTGTAGTGTTGATGAACCATGTCTAACTTAATGTGACCCCAAATACTTCATTGAACCACTTTGGCCGGTGAGCGATTAAGGCCCCTTGGGGCCTCTTGTTTAAAAAAATGTTGTCCATTTGAAGAAACTACAATTTTCGTTCTATAAACATACACTTATCCCTTTACCAAACGCAGACGATATCAAAATTTATTATTTTAATATTTGATTTTTCCAATTTTTCAAAAAATTTCAACGAAACCATATCATTTGACCCCTCATTGGAACGAGCTCGTTCCAATGAGTGGTCACATGATATGGTTTCGTTGAAATTTTTTGAAAAATATATTTTTTTTAATTACTTAATTTGTAAATTACGCGGGAGGATGCGGCCGATTCGTTAGGTAAAGGGTTAAGTTTCTTATATAATTTTTATGAAAACGCTAATTATAAATATATGACAATCGAGTAGTCATGTAGACAAAGAAAGTTCGCGAATTATTATTATATTGACAACCGTTACTTATTCCCAGTTCCTTATTCGGCATTCGTTATCAACTGATTAAAAAGGTTGATAACGAATGTCAAATAAGGCACTAGGAATAAATAATGGTTGTCACGTTCCCGTATTGTTATTATTTTAAAATATCACTTTCGTTAAACGAAAGCAGTTCCCAAAAATAATAATAATAAACGAACGAACGCTTTGGACCTGTTTCGTTCATTATTGTTTCAACAAAGTCTATTGAGTTGGGTTTCTTGGTCGGACCGACGGTGAACGACCGGGGAACACTGTAGGACAATTTTAAATCTCGCCTCAAACATGTCTGAAAATTCTAAGATTCTAGTTTTGAGCCTGTGTTCATATCTAATCAAACAGTAGGGCCCTGTGAATCACATATTTTCGATTCGAATCGAATCGAGTCTATTATTCAAATCGAATCGAACATCGAATCGAATCCATGCGCCTTGAAGTCACGACTGATAAAATATTCCAACTACATCATCAAGGCATGCTGTTGTCGAAGGCGTGCCTTTGATCATGTAGTTGGAATATTGCCTATTAAGGATTTTTGTTCCAAAACAGAAAAGGGTGCGTGGAATCTGTACTGGGCACTGTACGGAGCTAGCCGCTGGAAATAGTGCCCTCATCGTCGATATTGCTTGGGGACTTTAAATTTACTATCAGCAGTGGTAGTGACTAGTGAAACTGGAATTAAAATGGATAGTGGCATGGGTACATATACTGTTTATGTTAATAGAGCGGAAATTACACTCGGTCTTTATTTTCAACATTATTTATTTATGTACAAAGTTTTATCGCAGCTATACGTTTTGTGAAACGACTAAGATGACTGGTGGGGGCGCGGTGGCGTTGCGGTAACCTATTCTCGTCAGATCACCGAAGTTAAGCAACGTCGAGCCCAGTTAGTCCTTGGATGAGTGACCGTCTGAGCGATCGATTCGGACTCCCGCGTTGTGTCCTTGGGCAAGGCACTTAACCCCGATTGTCCGCATGGGGGCACGATGACGCCGTTGTCGCAGGATTACGGGGTTAAATTGATGTTCAAAATAATGGAGGAAAAATTATGTTCTTATCAGTGCTCAGCCGACAGCCAGTGACTCTCGAACGAACCCCAGTTCGAACGTAAACCTTGCCACCATATCAATGCCCTATCCGCTTGGGACTCTTAGGATTCCTGAAGGTGCCTATGGCTTACAACGCCAAAGGGTGATCAACGATGATCAACGATAATTCACTGAAAAGATTATTTATTTACATGTACGAAGAAATATAATATGAAACAAATTACTCATAAAATTTTCCATAAGAATACACTAATTACGCGAATACAAGTTTATTCTTTAGGGACCCGACGTCTCCCACAGCTAGCTGTGTCTGCTGGATCAACCTCACATCATCTTCATTTTCTCACGGTTTGTGATACATACAAAGTGTCTATTCACTTCTCGTTGCTTCCTCCTCGCAGGGTTAACTTCACAGTCATTCGGGCTTAACACATATAATATTCTGCTTGTGTGACTCTATCAGCGTTCTCACAGTTCAATCACAATTCAATCGTCGTCTTCCACAGTTCACGATCACTTTGGGCCTTGCCTGGCTCTCATTGGGTTAAGTTATTCTTCGCCTTCAGATATATACTTAACAAAGCATACATAAAAATATTCTGCAAAGTGTTCTCAACATCACCAATTCTCGCACCGCTTAAAACTCTTTTAACTCGCGAGCTATTCGAGCGCTTACTCAAGCTCTTGATACGGCTTCTAGACCTCAACGTTACAGCTTTTACTTCTTTGGCTACTATGCCACTACGGTTCGCAACCGATATCAAACTACTCTTGTTTCCTTACAACCCTCACAGGGTTACGACAATACGCGGACTTTCAATTTCGGTGCCTATGACCCTCGACGGCCAAGGCTAAACTCGGACCTTCTCTGAGTGCCCTCAGGCCAACTGCCTCTCAGAATTCTCCTTCACTCTTTATACAGTCGGAACTCAAATTTAAACATATTAATTCTGATTTAACGAGTGCTTTGTAATTCGATATGGATAGAGATATTAATGCGAATTTTGTTTGAGGTAAATTCTTTTGACATTTCGGAGACAGGATGCGTAATATCGGTGTGTGTCCAGAACATGTGTGATGCACTAGTTTCCAACAATTAGATTTTAACTGGCTTTTATTACCCAGATAATGATAACCGGAGAGAATATTGTCTGTCTTAGTACTGATCTGTTATCAGATAGCCCATGTGGCGTTCAACAAGTGCGCCATAATGGACATTAAATTTCACTCTTCATTTAGAAGCTCTTGAATTAACATTAGTTTGACAAATCTGTTTTCAGGGTCCGTCACATACCTATCTTTACGCTTTACATTTGACTCAGGCAGAAATATTATCGAAAATATCTACACCTTTAAACAAGAAAATCGCAGCTTTTAGCTATCACCTTGACAGCCGTGTTCTAAGGCGTACTGCACGTCGATGGTGCGCATGTCTTCATCCAGTCTAACCCTGCCTGTGCTACAGTGCGGAGTTACGATGTTGGGGAGCTGGCAGCTGCTCGTCGTTGCTCGGCGATTCTCTCCGGGTACTGCGGCTTCCTCCGCCCGTAAAACTTTCACCGACACGATATGACCTTGGCTGTTAAAATGACGTTAAACCTTTATAAATAAATAATAAATGAATAAGATGACTGGAACGAAGTGAAATTCCAGTGAAATGATTCTAGAGAAAACGAATCGGGCAGCCGATTTTGAATCGAACCGAATAACTTAAGTTTCGAAATCGAATCGAATCTCGAAGCTTTGCAGGGCCCTATCAAACAGTTTAGACCTTTACCTACCACAACCTGTTGATGATAGTGCCTAATTTTCGAAGTGTGGTGTCGCGCCCGTAAACGCGACCAATTTGTAAAACGGGTACACCTTTTCGCGGTATAAAATTAAAATATGAACTTGATGCTTTCCGAAATTAAGGAGTGCGGTGGCAACGACCCGCCTAGAGTATCGGCCGCAGCTGCGCGTTGAGCGCCAGTTTCGAACTGACGCTCACCGCGTTGCGATGGAGGACGTGTGACACGTCTTTGGGTGACACCCCAAGAAGGGTATTCCACTCTCGTTGTAGGAGGTCGTGGGGTCCACCCCCAGAACTATTTTCAAATTGAGCACCCAAAATTCTTCAATAGAAGTAGGAATTGTTGAATGGGTGAGACTGCCCGAGTTAACCCAGCAAAAAATGGGTTCAGTGCCATTAGCAAGGCAAGTGATTGCTCGTTGTGACGATCAAGCCATTTCAGGCATTGAAATTGTAGGGGAACGGCGTCCACCACTCAGACTTAGGAAAATTCCCACTCCCCAGGAAAGTATCATTGTTAGGCTCCCCCTAAATTATTTTTACAACGAGCAGTGGTAGAATAATACTGTCGTGAAAATAGTAAACAAAAGTGCTCGGTAAAAGGTTCCCGGCAAGAGTAACCCTCTGATAATACGACAACACACAATTGTCCTCTGAGTTTAGAATTTAATCATGATATCAGTGCACAATCGTAGGTGCTGCTTTCACCGCAAAATAATATCTCGGTATGAATGATTAAATGGTTTCCTGCGCAGATAGCGCTTAGGGACGTTCTGCCCCTTTCGACCTCAAAACCTGTTGATTAGGTTTTCTTTTTCTTATGTCTGGGGGCGTCAAAGGAGGAAAGTGCCAAGGTACTTAGCGGCGTCTGTGCTTCTTTTTGTGTTTTTAGGTAGAGGAGGCTGATATGGTGAGATTGTCTTGGTTGGTGTGGTCGGAGAAGGATCTAAGGACCGAGCTTGTTGGTATGGCCTGGTCCTTGCAGCTGCCGTAGGTATGGTGTCTACCTCTGGTGGGTGTGATTCTAGGTAGACTGTGCTCAGTAACCGTGCATTTGACCTTAGCCGTTCGTAGTCTGTTTCATAGCTTGCAATGTAAATTACTTCGTTCCTCAGGAACTTCTGGTGTCCATCATCACTGAACTTCTCTCCCAGGACAGCTTCCACGAACTCCACAGTGCTCACCCCCAGTTGGAGTTCTGGTTGGAAGAAGCTGGAGAAGCAAGAGCGGGTTGTGTGGCAGGTGCAGTTTCTGACTCCACTTCCTACTCCACAAACAGACCTCCCTCCTCCATCTCCTCTTCCGAGGAAGATTGTGATGGGTTTGAGATTGGACTGTTTCCTGCGAACCAGCGTCCTCCGGACCTGCCATTGGAGTGGAAGGTGCAGGGTTGTACGTGGAACGGTCAGGGGTAACATATATTGAGCTTTCGGAGCCCTTTCTAGCATCCGTCTCTTCCTTTTTCCTCTTTCTCTTTTCCATGAACTCCGTCAGTCGGCGGTCATCGCGTCGTCTGGCGGAAGGTCTCATCTTTCTCCTCCTCTTCTTTTTCTGTGGATTCTCTGTGCGGCTCTGGTGGTTAGACAAGTCATCATCCATAATCAAGTCCGAATCGCTTGGAGGGTGACCAGTGTGAGGGGAAATCCCCCCTCCCCCGCGAAAGGTGCTACACTTCCCCAAGGACTGCGGGTCTGGAGTTCTGTCAAAACCCACTGCTAGGCGAATTTTGCCCATGTGCGTTTGGATAGTCCGAGTGGTAGCTTGGGCGGCCTTCGACCATAGCAGCGTCTTTTGTATTTCTTATGGTAGCTCCATTGTCGATGTTCACACCTCGGAGTCCGAGGTGCGAATGAATGGCAGCGGCGGCGGTGGCTAAAAAATGTATGCTCCGTATGGACATGCAGATGTCATAAGATGAGAGGTGAACATTAACCCTTTACCTAACATGAAAAGTAAACGACACTTGTAAACAAAATTCTTGAATAAATATTTTTTTTCATTTTTTGTCTCAAAAACATAGGTTTTGACCCCTCATTGGAACGAGCTCGACGAGCTCGTTCCAAATAGGGGGCATAATCTATGTTTTAGAGAACCACCGAGCAACGACGAGCAGCTGCCAGCTCCCCAACATCGTAACCCCGCACTGCAGCACATGCAGGGTTAGATTGGTTGAAGACATGCGTACCATCGACGTGCAGTACGCCTTAGTACACGGCGTCATCGCGCCCCCACGCGGGCAATGGAGATGAAGTGTCTTGCCCAAGGAAACAACGCGGTTGCCGCAGGTGGGGTAAAGAGTTAAAGGCGAATATGAGTAAAAGTGTCATTTTTAGCCCCTAGACGCCACTCTTTGCTGACAAATTCAGTACTAAGTAATCACCGGGTCTTAAAAGGTACCAAAGGTGAGCATATGTTAGTGCCACCCGCAAGTTTGGATCGTCTACCACTTTTGTTCATATGCTTGATATAAGTTAACCTTTTACCTAACATGAAAAGCAGACGAATAACTATTTTTTTTCATTTTATGTCTCAAAAACATAGGTTATGACCCCTCGATGAGCTCGTTCCAAAGAGGGGTCACAACCTATGTTTTTGAGACAAAAAATTTAAAAAGAATGAAAATTAAGTGGCGATTTTTGTGAATACCGCTGTCGGTTTTGGTCGTTACGTTGGGTAAAGGGTTGAAGAAATCTACTAGTATACACATTACCAGGCGCTCGGCTAATATTTGAAGTCCGCCTTGCTGTTTTGTTTATGGCTGATTTTTCTTATTTTACCACATCAAACATTATATTTTTGGCAACATGACAGAAAATTCAGAAAAAGGCTATTTTCATTGTGTTTGTGTTTATATTTGTATACGATTAGCTCGATAAAGACCAATTAACAATCAAAATATATCCCCCAGCACATCAGCGTGACCATGTAAGTATATGTTGTCCTTTAAAACACAAAGATGAATGAAATTTTATTTTGTTTTGAAAGCAGACAACATTTTTTTTTCTTTTTATCTTATTACGAACCTCCGACATTCGGTACATACCCCACAGGGTATTGTAACTTATATTCAAGTAATGACGTAAAGATGAATATAGGCCAATCCATGATGTGTGCATATCAAATACCTTCGATGTTATCAAACATTATAAAAAAAGGAAACAGGTACGAAATAAAGATAATTAAGCAATTTCAAAGTGTGGATGTCTGGCAAGGTTAAAAAGTCAGAAATCGGTTACGACTAAATATACACATGAAAACAATAAATATCAAAGTGTGGCGCTCTGGCAAGGTTAAAAAGTGAGACCCGCTGTCATTTGTTTATCAGTTTAGACGACATATTTTAACGCTCAACATGAAAAAATGAATGTAAATCTAGTAGGCCTCTGCAAATCTTGAACTTTCGGTCGAATCGAATCTCAAATCGAATCAAGCAAATAATTTCCAATTAAATCGATTCGCGAATCGAATCTTACACTTATTCAATTTGTAGATATTGTGCCTTTTTCCACTAGGAGTATTACCAGTCTTCACACAATACTATGTTCCAATAAGACTAAAAGCCTCTCCCTCTGATTGGACGAGAGCTGGCTGCGGTTTTTTCTTTGTTTCGGCTCCAGTGACATATGTTACCGTCAGACTCTGACGCCTGGAAGTCAAATATTTGAAAACATCATAAGAATGGGATGATATTCAAAATGCATACTGCCTATAAAATCGTATTTTTCGAGGCCAGTGATCATCCTATGAATGTATACTCACAACCCACTTATAAAATTGTGGAGGTTACTCCATCTCATTTCAAATCATAAACTTGTTCATGATTTGAACTGAGATGGAGTAATCTCGACCTTCACCTAAGTTATTGATTTGTTGTTGTCCAGTGGAGTCGTGAGGTACAAGAGAGGTTTATTTACTACACATGTTATCGTTAAGGTTGAGTTGGTCATTCAAGTTGCCTTGTTCATTTCACGTTGTGAGTTTTGAGCTGTAGGTAAGGTCTTATTGGAACATATACGTTATTGTGATGAATTGATGGTAACATGGTTTGAGGTTTGCGGCTCGGAGCATGTGTTCAACCTCGACACTTCGCGTCTCGGTTTATCATAAGCTCCGAGCCGGAAACCTCAGACCATGTTACCCTCAATTCATCACCGTAACCTTTAGTATTCAACGGCGATTCGGCTGTTTGGGTAAGTCAATCAAACAGCAGGGTATTTCATCACGGAATAAAAGCAGTTTCGAACGAGAAACCTCCTTGAACTCTTCTTCTATCATCAGGCCTCCTGTGCAGAAAGAAGGGATCACGAAGACATAATTGGGATTTTAGAGGACATCTCAACTATTCGAAAATATTCAAATCAGCGCTATTCGTATCAAATCGAATCGAATCATTGGGCGATTTTGAATCGAATCGAATTTCGCAGGACTCAAAAATCAAGCGCAAACACGAATAGCAAAGTTCATTCGTCAGTTTGACGTAACGAGGAGACAATTGTGAAGGACGAATGAAACAAATCTCATCCTGCTGACCGGCTGGACGAGTGGGCGATTACAGTATCGATGCCTGTGAACTTTTTGGAGGGGGAGTGATATAAACTGTTCAAGTCGACAGTAGTTATTTATTTGTTTTATATTACGTACACACTAAAACTCTATCTATTGGCCTCGAAATAAAGAACTTACATCGTAACCTGATAACCCGGTTACACTATGTAACATGGTGGCAATCTACAGAAAAAGGGTGTTGTGATGTTTTTTTTTTTGTTTTATAACGCAGACCATGCTGTTTACGTCATAGAAGAATTTCCGTCAAAATGAATAGCAACAACTAACGCACAGTCTCGCTTTGGTGAGATCACGCGTTAGTTGTTGCTTTTTATTTTAACAGAAATTTTGTTTCGATATAAACGGCATGCCATTCAATTTGCATGTGGATGCAATGCGCAACCTTTGGTCGAGTTATCTCGGAAGACTGCCAGGTCAGACGGGCAGACCGTGCGGGAGTCGAGATTTTTAATGTCGTATTACTTCAACATAAACCTAGTTTGTTAGCGTAATTAACATTTGAGGTAATCTAAATGATCGTTCGCGGGTTATTTCTTGGAAAACATGTAAACATGTAACATTTTATTCCCAATAGATGGTTATGAGGTAATGGGCGATAAACATAAAGATGTTGTGTGGACAAAGATTCCTAAATATAGGTTGTTAACCAAGATACCTGCCAGTGCCGAAACAAGACTTGGCAAGCCTATTGTAAATTAGCACCTTTGCTGTTTCAGACAAACTTTTAAAGTAAATGACATTTTTATATCAGTCAAATTATGTTTTTATTATTGACGAAAGAATGCGGGCAAAATATGATAAACTTTTCAATACGTTTAATATAAATAAAATATTTAAATTCATCATTTAGTTCACACCACAGCAAGTCTGTAAAACAAAGTACATAGAGTCTTGCGTGCGAAATTTCTCAATTCGGTCTCAAATTTTGTACACGGGAGTAATTCGTCCCTGCGAGTAACATGGGATGGGTGCCGTGCCCGTGCGGGGTGACTTTGGCTTGAAATTGATGACCTTGACCTTTTATTTCGGAAAAGGCTGGGCCTATCGGGCTAAAATTTCATATGTGCGGGTATATTGACCCATCGATCATTTTGCCTTTATCGGGGTGCCCATGCGGGGTGACCTTGACCTTGAAATTGGTGACCTTGACCTTTTATTTCGAAAATGGCTGGGCCGATCGGTCTAAAATTTCATAGGTGAGGGTATATTGACCCATCGATCATTTTGACTTTATCGGGGTGACCTTGTGACCTTGAGATTGGTGACCTGGACCTTTTATTTCGAAAACGGTTGGGCCGATCGGGCTAAAATTTCATATGTGCGGGTATATTGACCCATCGATCATTTTTACTTTACCGGGTACCGGGTGCCCGCGCGGGGTTACTTGACCTTGAAACTGGTGACCTTGACCTTCTATTTCGAAAATGGCTGAGCCGATCATGTCTGAGGGTATATTGATATAACCATCTTCTCCCGTGCTACGCCGGGTATCACCCGCGAGTATTATATAAATGGGAAGTGTGACTAACCCTGTGCAGTGCATGGTTTTCTTTCCCTGAGTTTCCCATTATCGAGGTCGTCTGATATGACTTCAAACTCGACCGATATGGCACTGGTCTCGGCCCATATAAAGTTGTTTACAGCGAAATCATTCGCCGTTATTCGTCGAAAGCAATCAATTAGTAAATTTGGTTTTGCTGGGCAAAAGGGAGTAAATCACCATGCAGGATGAGTAAGATTAAGATTTGCACGATTTGCATGGCGGGGATATTGTGAAATAGAGGATTTGGAATGAGAGTATTGGTCACTCGGCAAAACGGGAAATTCTTAGGCTCGTTTGATAAATAACGAGTGACCAAATCTCGAAATTCATATTCTGTTTATCATATGGCACCACGGTTACCAAAACACATCTTTCAGATAGAAAAGGAAAAAGGAATGGAATTTCACCTTGAATGCCATACGTCATAAATCTGTAGTCCATAAGCAGAAGAGCAGTAAGTTGATGTGTTGAAATAGCATTAATTTAACCAATCAAAAAGCGTTCTTTTTTAAATTGACCAAAAATTCAACTGAAGGTGTTATGGAGCACTAATTAATGTTTATTGAAAATATGAAACGATTATAAGCCTAGAAAACGGAGAAGACATATGATAAAGTGACATAATTGCCCTGGAAAAAACTAACTTAGTCTGCCGAGAAACGTTCATATTTCGAAGCCCGATCTCTTGGCGGACAGTGGACATATCCTTTTTATCACTTGCAGTATATAGGGAGTGGTTTCCAATGAAAACACTCTTGGTGTGGAGTTTCCAAGCAGAAATTAACCCTCAAATTCTAAGGCAGAGAAAAATAATCAAAAGAAAAGTTTTGCCGAATTCACCTTCGAGTTCAGGCTCGACCGGAAAATCAGGAAGACATGCAGGGTAGGTGTGTTCCCACTACCACACACACACGCTTTTTTCACAGAGCTGTGATACGATTATATACAGTGAATTTAAAAAATAAAAATCCGCCAATGTGTAATATATATTATCCGCAAATGTAAACAAATATCGTTGCATTTGATCTGCGAATTTATTTCGGCCGGTTCGGTCTGCATCTTCAACATCAAGCATCTTTCAATCCGAAGACTAGCCTTCGGGTTGGAAGACAGTCGCAGTAGAAGAAAAACATCAGGCCATGACCAGACTATGAGCTGGGACACCTAAAAGAAGGACTAGATGATATTCATACACATGGCTGACATTTTTCGTCATTGTAAGAGATTCATAGGAAAAGGGGTTAGCTCTCCTTAATTTCCCAAAGCTGTCAGTAAATTTAACACCAAGAGTATGGGGATTCCATATAAAAATTGAAATTTTGAAATCTTATCGATGTGCACATCTTTTCACAAACTCCAGGTATTTTCCTGTTGATTAGAATATCTGCATTAAATCCATACCGAAGCATCTCGCTGTGATTGGAACTCAATATTTAGAGGTTATTGCTTGTTTAGTTCCATATATGCCGATATATCAGCCCGAGGTAACTTTGTGTCAGCCCTGGACCGAAGGTTCCGCTCCATATCAGCCTGAGGCCGAATGTTTAGCTTCCCGATCGTCTCGGGTACCCCATTGTTCGGATAGCCAAACTAACTCTTTTTCCACTTCGGCGAATCACCGCATACGACTCTGAATTTTAGTTTACGATAAATGTTGTGTGCAACTCTCCATTTCTTCTCTTCATCCATCTTGTCATTACATGTTGCCATCATTAATTCTTCACCATACAAAAAATACAAAAATGTCTTTTTACACTTTTTTTCCTAATCAGATTGAACATTTGACTATTATTCTCCGTTGAAACCCAATTAAAAATAAGAAAACGGCATTTTAACCATCTCTTGATGTTCTGTAACTTTTTTCTATCAACTTTTTAAACAGCGTGCGCATCCCGACATATAGCACAGCACTGTCCTGTCCGTTAATATAAAAGTCGAGGAGGTGCGACTAGCGATGTTGTTTTCCAGGGAAGAATAGACGCTTGCATATTAACGGGAAAACACATTCGCTAAACAAAGAGCCCAAGCGGACACTTACTTTGTGTTGCTAGGTGTGGTACTGACATAATGCAAAGGTTTCTTTTTGTAACTTTTAATAAACGAAAACAACAGACAGCTCCGAGAGCTGTCTGTTGTTTTTGTTTACTGAAAGTAACAGAAGAAAGCTTGGCTTTATTCGCTCGTCTAATTATTTCAAGGGAGATAAATGTCTAATTATTTCAAGGAATATAAAAGTCGAGGAGGAAAGATTTAAGTCGGGGGATGAATAAGTCGAGATATTTGCTGGTACACGATTTTACTTTCTGGACTGACACAGGTGAATGTCTTCTATTCCACGTGTATAGTATATGGTATAACATTATTTTCCCATAGGCGACCATTACAACGTCCTTGTGAAAAAATCTATGATCGCATCATTTTAAATTGGGCATTCAAATATCTGTGCCGTGTTTAGCACTTCGGACATTGTTCTGCCCTGAGATGTGGGACTATGCAAAAAATGCGAGTGAAAAATGACAGCAAGAAAACTATCAGGCAGGTGCAAATTGCACATTTATTTCGAGGAATTCCAAACGAAAACACGTCAAAAATCAATTGTATTTTTTAGGCTCCAAAATTCATCAACTCACCCTCTTTCCATTCTAGAATATTCAGCCGCAATGCACCACGTCAGAAGAATGATTTAAGCATTTTTTTGAAAAAAAGTTTGTTTTGTTAAAAGCTTAGTTTCAAAGATTGCTTCATTTCCTACTACCACTTACCAAGATGAGTAACTCTAATTAATATATTTATTATTGGTATACCATATGTACACTTTAATTGCCATCCTTCCGCCTTTGCGTCATTGCTTAAAACGTTGTATGCGCTATACTTACACTTTTGTCAGAACACAAGATAAACCCAGAGATCAGAGACATTGCAAGTAATAAGCAGTGTTCAAGCTGGCCCAAAACTGTCTGGTGCCACGTTTTTAGCCGTTCTGATTATTTTAGTGCCTGACAAAGTGTTTGGGTGCCAAGATGCTAATGGGGGGGGGGGGGGCGTTAGGTGTGGCGGGGGGGGGGGGGGTACGTCCATCGCTGTGTGATCCAAATAAGTTGATCGAGTTTTTAAAAATGAACTGGCAATTATTTCGAGAATGAATATACAATTGGTCACCGAAAACGTCGGACTGAATTAGATAGTTCTTACGAAATCATCAGTTGGTGAAATGGACGGTAACCTAAGGTATATCTATATACTACTTATTCCATTAACCCTTTCAACATATTCCATATCAGCCCAATGGCAGCAATTGGAAGAGTTCATATTTATTTATTTATTGGGGTTTAAGGCAATTTAGACAGCCAGGCTCACTTCGTGTCGGGCAGTTTTACGGGTGACGGAAGCCGGAGTACCCGGAGAGAACCGCCGAGCAATGGCGAGCAACTGCCAGGCGCCCCAACAGACTAACTCCACACAAGCAGGGTTAGCATTGGTTGAAGACAGGTGCACCATCGAAGTGCAGTACGCCTTAGTACACAACGCCACTGCTCCCCCACGTAGCCAATGGGGGTGAAGTGTCTTGCCAAGAACACAACGCGGTTGCCGCAGGTGTGATTCGAACCGAGGACCTCTCAGCTTGCAGCCTGCGCCACTACCTACTGAGCAACCGCGCTCCGTTTATATTGATAATTTTGGGATGGACATTAGGTTATTTATTTATTGGTGTTTAAGGTCACATACTTATGCACAATGGCTAATCGTGACCGTGACAGTTTGACGGGTGGCGGAAGCCGGAGTACCCGGAGAGAACCACCGAGCAACGACGAGCAGCTGTCAGCTCTCCAACATCGTAACTCTGAACTCTGCACCGCAGCACAGGCAGGGTTAGATTGGTTGAAGACATACGCACCATCGACGTGCAGTACGCCTCAGTACACAGCGTCATCGTGCCCCCATGTAGGCAATCGGGGTGAAGTGTCTTGCCCAAGGACACAACGCGGTTGTCGCAGGTGGGATTCGAACTGAGGACCTCTCGGCTTGCAGCCTGCACCTCCACCAACTCAGCCACGATGGACATTAGGGCCGCGCCTTGAAAATATTGATTGGTCTATCACCAGGCTAAAATCTGAAGGCTAGAAACAACGGGTTAATTCAGATACTTTGACAATAACAGATTTGTAGATTAATGAATAGATGGATTAGGGTGCTTTTCACTCATACAATCCATTACAATGCCCAAGTGATTAATACAAGAGTCTACATGTTATTTTTACAGCTACCAATGTTGATTGTTTTATTTTAACAATGTTACTTGGAAATTGTACGTATAAAAGCATGCTAAATCTGTAATTTTTTTTAATTCGGATAACCGGTTGCAAGAACAATGGGCGGAGAGTTTGGGAACCGCTCTCGCCAACACTTTATATTACATGTACACTGCAGTCCAGTTAATAAATTTGTTACACTGCGTAATAATTACATTGTTAATGTTGTTATACGTTTTGGGTCCAAATACTCAATTCCCATTGGTCAGCTGGATGAAAACGTCATGACCAAATGTAATTCATTTTCCAATGAATACATTTGGTCGAACTTTGACCCGCATTTACGGTAGAGCGCAGTTGACAGAATGTAATTCGGGCGGTGTTTGGGCGGGTTTTTAACTTTTAGCGCCTCTCGCAGTGATCAACACCGCTGCTGTTTCTTTGGTGACATTTCCCAACTGTGGCATAAAGCCCGTTACTAAAATACTCGTTTCCATTTCTAAAGTTGTGAAAATTAAAAATCAGAGTTGTGCGCTTTGTCTTTTGTGTGAGGGTGGTTTTTCGCCTCGTTCGTTCGTACATTTTTTATTTCGTCTTTCTGCTTTGTTGTTTGGTAAAAAGTAGTTTAAACAGTTAGGGAATGTAATTATAAGAATTGAATGCAATTTTTATAATCTTTATTGGAGTATGAACGTGTGGGAATGGGTACAAATTGTATGAACCCCTTCGGAATTCATACCTCAATAATAATCTTTATTGGAGTATGAACGTGTGGGAATGGGTACAAATTGTATGAATCCCTTCGGGATTCATACATAATTTGTACCCATTCCCACACGTTCATACTCCAATAAAGATTATAAAAATTGCATTCAATTCTTAAAAGACTTCCAGACTCGGTAGTTTGTGAAGTGAGACCCCCAATACGAAATATCTTCGCAACCAGTTCCTCTGGTCGTAGGTCTACCTCACACATTCACTAGCAGCCATCTAACTTCATGAGAGTATGACGCATCATGTTCTTGCACCGGAAAAAGCGAACTTTCGGGTTCAAAGAGTAATGGTCACGCTGATTGGTGTGAATGCTTGTTGTACTTGGGTAATAATAGATTAATCGAATAATTGCTGTAAAGCAACTGGGCTTAGCGGGTCGCGAGTCTTTACAAACGTTAGTATTTAATTACACAAATACTTCATACCGTCGCCAGTCGCTCGCGACGGTATGAAATATTTATCTAATTAAATGCTTCCTTTTGTGAAGTTGATAACCTACAATGTTCTACTGAAAAAACAATACCTCATTACCACTCACTTATAGTATGCGTGGAAAGTTTGTCCAAGCACTGTATATGCTTCTGATACCTTATTGACAAAAGAAATAATGAAAGTGTTTTGTTTCTTCATCGATCGCGCTTTTTACTGCCACAATACCTTTCCTTCGTAAGTGAAAGAAACATTTTTGGTACCAAAATTTTAACCAACGAAGATGTTTTAGTGTCAAATCAAAAGTTTTAGAGCAGTTGGCTAAATTTGCTCTCGACAGCGTGAACAGTGGAAATAACAAAATCGTGGAGTATGAAATGCATGTAATATCGGAATGTTCACGCTTCGACTCACACCGTAAAAATCTGTTCCGACAATAAAAAAAGAACACGTAAGATTCTGCTGAGTTCTCGGATCGAGTTGTGATTTTGTCCACAAGAAATTTCTCGCATTATATATTTGAAAACGATGCAAGCTAGCTATAGACTTTTTTAGCATGGCGCAATCCTAAATCCGGGACTCGATATGCCCGTTCAAACAGACTTTGATTAACAAGATTGCATACACGTGTATTGGACAGCTGATCGGCATTGAACGCGTCGTCTTTCGCCTCCGTTTTATCAATTAAAATTCGACAATGTACCTACGTTGCGTTCGTTTTCATCCCAAAGAGAACAAAGGTTGGTTGTTGGACATTTGTGTAATTTACATTACATTTTCTTATTTATCAGTTACAATCCTTCATGTTCGTTCCGACGTTCGTCACAGCTCTCAACTCCAAGTCAACATCAACATTATTTTATCAACAAATTACCGAATTATCGAGCCATTTTCAGTATTGATAAAAAAAAACACAACAGCGCTGTAAAAAGATGTATGAAGTGGAAACAAACGAAATGCACGTGGATCAGTAATATACAGCAGGCGTGGGTGTAGTTTTTAGTAACAAATCTGATTGGCTGGTTTAGACGGGCATATCGAGTCCCGGATGTAAGGTGGCGCTATGCTAGAATGGTCTATGGTGTCCTGCTAATCTCAAATATCAGATCCATTCGAATATGTTTGGAGGTTTCGAGTCTCGAATCGAATCTCACTAACCCTGAAATTGTAAAAATTTCATTTTCTTCCAACCACAAATATTACCAATCACCTCACACCGTATCTTTGAATTTGTGCTCCTTCCAGCACCGTTCCAACCTCCTGGGCTTTTGGGTAATTTAACAAGGCAGAAGTATGTTCCACATATGGTAGAACAAGCAAAGAAAAAAACAGAAATGGGAAATTTTACACAGATCTGTTGACTTGAGCACAATGACAACACCCCAATACGGAATTTTACCTCTATAAATTATCCTGAAAATGAACTTTACAGAAAAAACAGTTTCATGTAAATTTACTGATATAAATAACCACCGGGCAACACGTTCACTGTGATCTCGTCTTCTGTTAATGTGAGAATTTTAACACATTCCAGCGACTTAAGTTGCAAGGCTTTCTAAAACCTGAAAAGGATCGCAACGTTTCTGTTCTGGGATCAACAAAAGTACCGTAGCTACACTTTACTAGGGAGCGTCTTGTTGTAAACGTGGTAAGAGAGTCTCCCGCTGAGAATGTTCTTTCCTCCACGGATATACTTTCTGTTGTTCTTCACATACCAGTATCTAAAATCTATATGCTTTCCTTTCTAATATTCATTGTCCCATGTCTTGTGTCTGTGTAATACTATGTGTAAATGTTATTGTTTCATTGTACTGGTACGGAAAACAGTAAATAAACAACAATAATAAAATATATTCCGCGGCGACTCGTCAATCAAAAAAGGCGGAATTTTCCAGCACCGAATAAAATGAGTTTTAGGCGCGGAATCTCCTTGAACCTTTCTTCTACATGAGCCTTGTGGAGAGAAGAAGAGTTCAAGAGGAGACATTCGGCAGGATTTTGAGAACGTCTCGACAATTCGAAAATTTCCGAAACAGCGCGACTTGATTCAAATAGAATCGAATCGTCGATTTTCGAATTACTTACCATAATAGTTACACCTGTGTTGCAGCACACGTCGTCGCCTGAGTGCTAGAATGTCCTATGTCCCCTATGGGACATAGGACATTCTAGCACTCAGGCGACGACGCGTCTATAATGTGCCCATCTGTTAGCAAAACATTTCAACGAAATCAGAAACAAAACGAATTTGTGCTCCAATGCAGTGAAGGGTGTGAATGGGAAATCTTCTTTGTTCTTCCAAAGGTAACCTGTGCACGTGAGTGTGTCTAGTTTGGGTGAGAGTTGCAAAAGTATTCATGCTTGTTTGTGTGATTGTAAAAATGCAGTTTCATGATGGTGGTTAGCATGTGATTTGAGACGTTTGAAAGCATATCGTCCCCGAATGCTGCAAGATTCATTGCAGACGGCGCCTTGTTGCTCTCAAGGGACGAAGTCCAATATATCAGTCTACATCAATACATTAATTGCCAGAAAGCTGAGGTCTGTATTCATTTTTGTAGCAGTGGGCTAGCACAAAATTTTCATGTGCATTTTTGAGAATAAATTTTCTAACAGTAATTAAGGCACATGATTTTGTTCAGTGAATCAGCTTTCTCGTTGTCCGGGGAATCCCAATTTCCGCAAAATGTCTGAAAATGAAAAATCTTGGAATCTCAACATCATTTCGGTGATTAAATTGCATGCCATTTTCGTCGTTGTTACTAGCGGGTTACAACGGATTTAAGTGCGGTGGTCGCGTGAAATATTGTAGGGAAAAAGTCGTGACAAGTTGCCTGGTTTCGCGCTATTCTTTCTGTGTTAAACACATACTGTCATCACCTGTTCGTTTTTTTATCACGTCACTGTCAAACCTTGTCAAGTATAATTATTGTTCATAACAAGGAAGTGTGCTGGGTGGTGGTATTGACCTACAATGTCCTATCGTGCCACGCAGTAGTACTCTGGTGTTCCAGGGCACACCATCGCAGTGGTACGTCATGGTTCGTTTCCATTGGGACTCTCTATCCAACCTGAGCCTCTTTTTCATTGTTCCTCTTCTCTCATTTTACACTTCACCCTGCTCTCAGTGAACACCTTAACAATATTATTCGCATGTTGCAACTAATGATATTTTTCACGAAAGATTGTTGCGGTATGCCGAACGGAACAATGACTGGTCGTTTCATTTCCTCTCTATATTTAGAGGTAGATATTGAACCGGAAGTCTTATTTTGTTATATTGTATGTCATGTGACTTTCTAGCCTTCTAGCTGTTATTTTACTTCGTGCAGTAATGAAAGAGAGAGGTATAGGCATACTGCTCGTGTAACTAAATGATTTATATTATCAGCATGGCACAACAAACACTCCAAAATCTGTTAGGTTCAAAATCAACCCAAATCCACTGGGCTGAGTAAGTATGAACCCAATTGGGCTCATAGTCCCTCAACCCAGTTGATTTGGGTTGATTTTTAACCCAACAGATTTCATAGTGAACATTTTCCTTAAAAAAGTGTTGATAAACTGGCTATTCCTCCGCTTTAAACAGCTGGCATCATTGAGACAGTTCGAATCCGATCGACATACAGCAATCCACGGCCCTGTGATTAATCGAATTTCGAATCGCTTGTCGAATCGGCCTCCTAATTCGATTCGATCCGTTACCAAATCGCGGACATGCGATCGAAACGGCCACGAGTATATTTAGCATTACATGTGGATGAAACACGATAGATCTCTGAAAATTTAGCGTGGGTGATGCAGGTTTAGTTGTGACAAGAGCTATGCATTTTTAGTTTTGCCGCGATTTCTTACGAGGCAGGATTTGACACTTGGCGACACCTGGCGACTTATGTCAAACACAACGTCGATTATACAGTGGCGGTCCTTGGTATTGATTTGGGCTGTTGGGGGCCCAGCATGATCAGTAATTAAATAAGAAGTTGTGAAGCCCATAAGTCACGACCGCTCCATGTATTTACCCACAGGTACATTTCCAACAACTCTTCACAGTTTTACTGGACACGTGACTGACTAACATTCCCACTACATCAACAAGGCATGACTTCAACGAAGTCATGCATTGGTGATGTAGTGGGAATATTTATCAGTTAGGACTTAAGCCATTATAGTAAAGGCAAATGTGGTTTACACCACCAATCGGTAATTTTCGCGTCGCTCCTGTTACTTATAATGACATGTACACACCTGTTACAGATAACTCATCTGGAACCCCTGTTATACATGCCTGAATCTGTAAGGTAATCGTTTTTTTTCTGTTCGGTAAACTGGAAAAGCTACGAATACCTTACTTAGTTGTGTCAAGTGTTATAGTTTCTGAAACATTACGTTCAAGAACGGTTATCTGGGTGTCAGCTGTCCGGGAAAAATACGCGTTATATCAACCCAAGGGTTGATGTATCTAACCTTTTTTACCCCAAAGACATACAGGTACTACAGAGCCAGAAGGAGGGTGAGGGTGCAAGATAAATCTACAATAAACTTTGTGGTATTTAGCTTTCAAAGTAAAGTCGGTACATGGCTTTAATAGGCAGAAGTGTCACACGTTGGAGTGAAGATGAGAGATTTTTGGTTATCCAAGAGGTAGGCCGTACCACCTGGCCTTTGAGTGAGCATACGTCTTACCGCCTCGCTGTGTTTTGGAGTAGATTCCTTATCTGGAGGTGTCACTTACTTGGTATTTAAAAAGATAACCGATGGGTATCATCTGAATATAATTTAACGATAATAAAACAAGATTTTCTCAATGAATGGTCCATGAAAATATAGGAAATATCTAGTGTTTTTGAGTGGATATCGAAAATTATCTCACTCATGACCGAGACAAATGGTTATTTTCGCGAGCGCTGGATCCACTCAAAAAATTTGATTTTCTTTTTATTATACGCTTCTTATAAGAATCTGATCATTCCTATCGATAATTCCACTCGTTTCAACCTTGATTAATGCAGGAAAGTAAACAGCTGATGTGCATTGATACGCGGAAGCGATTTGATCGATACTCGGAACAGGTAGCGTCTTGCGATCTAATTCAGCTGGCGGGTTTCATGCAACAATTCAAGGTGAATATGTGTTGAATATTGCTGGAAATGATCGGCATCCACTCAAAAACACTAGATTTTCTTTTTATTATTCGTTTTTAGAACAAATTGATCATTTCCAGTGAAAATATGACGCGTAATCACCATGAAGTGATGCTTTGAAAAACGCCAGTTTGACAGATACCGTGAAAGTGAAAATTTCTATATCATCACAGTGGGGATACGATTTCTATCTTTCCGCAATTTTTAGCTCACCTGGCCTAAAAGGCCATGTAAGCTTTTCTCATCACTTGGCGTCCGGCGTCGTCCGTCGGTCGTCGTCCGTTGTCCGTCTTCCGTCGTCCGTCATCCGTCGTCCGGCGTCCGTAAACTTTTCACATTTTCATCTTCTTCTCTGTAACCGATGAGCCGATGAGAACCAAACTTGGCAGGAATGGTCTATGGGAGGTCCTCTACAAACGATCCTCATTTTGTTCCCGTCGGATGAAAAACATGGCTTCCAGAGGCATTCTTTGATTCTGGTTGGTGGATTTTCAAAAATCTTCTCCTCTGAAACTGTCAGGCCAAATGTTTTGAAACTTCACTTAAATGATGACTGGGACCCCCTCTACCAACGATCCTCATTTAATGTTGATTGGGTTACAAACATGGCCACAATTGCGGCTTATATTTACTGTAGAAACCCCATGGGAAATCAAATTTTCCTCTTCTTCTCTGGAAAAACCGAGGCGACGTGAAAACAAACCTGGCAGAGATTGTCTATGGGAGGTCCTCTACAAATGATCCACGTTTTGTTCCCGTGGGTTGAAAAACATGGCCGCCAGAGGCATTCTTTGATTCTGATTGGTTGATTTTCAAAAATCTTCTCCTCTGAAACTGCCAGGCGAAATGTTTTGATACTTCACATAAACGATGACTGGGACCCCCTCTACCAACGATCCCCATTTAATGTTGATCGGGTTGCAAACATGGCCACAATTGCGGCTTATAGTTTCTATAGAAACCCTATGGGAAATCACATTTTCATCTTCTTCTCCGGAACTACTGATCCGACGTGAACCAAACCTGGCAGGGGTGGTCTATGGGAGGTCCTCTACAAACGATCCTCATTTTGTTCCCGAGGGTTGAAAAACATGGCCGCCAGAGGAATTTTTTGATTCTGATAGGTGGATTTTCAAAAATGTTCTCCTCTGAAACTACCGGGCCAAATGTTTTGATTCTTCACATAAGTAATGACTGGGACCCCTCTACCAACGATCCTCATTTAATGTTGATCGGGTTGTAAACATGGCCACAATTGCGGCTTATAGTTACTATAGAAACCCTATGGGAAATCACATTTTCATCTTCTTCTCTGAAACTACTGAGCCGACGTGAACCACACTTCGCAGAAATGGCCTATGAGAGGATGGAAATATGTGTCCACCAGAGGCTATATTCTAATGCTTAACCCAATGCCCCTGCTGTCTGCACAAAAGGTCGGTACTGTCGGTACTGTCAGCAAAATACTTCTTTTTTGAGAATCTGGTAAGGGGTGGTTCCAGTTTTCTCCACCGAGGACTGGGAAAAAAACCCAAAATATTGTGTATACAGTACAAGTCAAAATAAGCTGTAGCATAACTGCAATAAACTAAGTAAACTGCTGCTCCTGCCCTGACAAGATCAGAATCTGACATTTTCTAGAAAGCTATCAGTGCGAGCTTTCCATATAATGATGTTAGCTTCTAGTCTTATCAGTGTAGGAAGAGAAAAAAGAAAAATATACATAATTTTTGGATTATCATACACAACTTATTTTGACTTTACTGTAAACCATTTTAACTGTACCTTGATTTTTGCATCATCAGTCTTCTGAATTTACAGGCATCTGTATCTGTCAACTTCAATCTGATAACAGTTTTTTTTTTCTGATAAGTAACATGAACAGTGTTTGTTTGTATTCTGTTTCAATCATGTCAGCTTAGATGACAGTAATTTTTGTTTATCTTTTAAGATTTGACAAATATTGGAGGAGAGTGTGTTTGACTGTAACCCTTTACCTATCCAAAGCTATTATGAAAAGAGAATACTGTCTGAGAGAATTGTAATTTTCAAAATATTTAACCTTCTTTTACAGATTTTTTTATGTTGAAACAAAATTCATAAATGTGTGCATTTTCAAGAAAATCTTCTTTGAAACTACAAGGCCAAATGGTTTGAAAACTTAGTGTGACTGATGACTGTAACTCCCTCTACCAATGATCCTCATTTTAATCTTCATCAGATTGCAATTATGACTGCAATTTTGGCTTATAGTTACTATAGAAACCCTATGGGAAATCACATTTTTATCATCTTCACTGAAAGTACTGAGCCAATTTGAACCAGACTTGGCTGCAAGCATTGTCTATTGAGAGGTTCTCTACAACTATTACTCATTTTTTTCCTGCTGTGTGAAAAAAACGTGGTCGCCAGAAGCATTCGTTGATTCTGATTAGTCAATTTTGAAAACTCTTCTCCTCTGAAACCACTGGGCCAAATGTTTTGATATTTTGCATGGTTAATAACTGGGACACCCTCCACGTCATTCCTCATTTTAATTTTGATCGATTTGCAAACATGGCCACAATTGCGGTTTATACTTACTATAGAAAAAAAACATATGGGAAATCACATTTTCATCTTCTCTCTGGAACTACTGAGCCGATGGAACCAAAACTTGGCGAGAATGGTCTATAGGAGGCCCTCTACAAACGATCTCCTTTTTGTTCCCGTTGGTTGGAAAATATGGCCACCAGAGATATTCTATGATTCTGTTTGATAGGTTCAAATGTGTTGAAATTCCATGTGATTGAAGACAGGGACACCTTCTACCAATGATCCTCATGTAATGTTGATGTAATGTTGCAAACATGGCCACAATTGCAGCTCATAGTTACCATGGAAAGCCTATGGGAAATCACATTTTTATATGTATTTCCAGGTGAGCGATTACAGGCTCTGTAGAGCCTCTAGTTTTGATAATCTATCGTTTAACGTATAATAAATAATTATACACAACACAAATCACAATGAATTTACCCCCCGCCCGAATGTTCGAATTTTCTTCCAGGTCCATGACATTCTCTAGCTGATGTTGTTTCCTGTTGTCGCACCGCTCCACAACGTATTGTCTATTCGCTTCTTCAAAGCATTAAGGTATTTTACTTTCAACGTAATTTTCCCCCTGGTTCCCTATCTGTCGCTGTCCATCCACTCCTCTGACGTGTACTTCACTTGCTATAACAGCATAAAGTATCCTAACCATGCACTTTCGGGTGCACTTGAGAGTCTCGTTCCGTTTCTCTTCGTCAACCATTTAAACATAAAAAGTTCAGTCATGAGATTTGTCTGGCTTCCACACAGCCCCTTCCAAGCTCTTGGTTTTAGTCGAATATATGAGCTCTCGATAGCCCCCTCCAACTAACTATACTTCTGCGTTATACGGACCCGTCAAACTGCATTTATGGCTCTCATCCCCCCCACCCCCACCCCCCCCCCCACCCCACACACACACTGTTCGCACTTAGCCTAATAACTTATTCTACTGTCCTAAAGACATCTTGTCAAATAAAACTACGTTTGTGTTCATTCAGCCCAATACCTTCCCCTAATGAACTAAAACACCTCTCGCCACATAAATCTACTCAGCCCAACAACTCATTTTGATACCCATCGCCAAAAGGCGCCCCTGGGCGAAGTCCCAGACATCCTTCAAGTGACCGATTATCCGTTACACAATCTTTCCAGCTTTCCTAAATGCCAAACAAACATTCCCAAAAGCCGGTTGAGCGGCCTCTCTCTGAAGAACGTAATAGTTATTAATGGTTTCTTTGAATTTTATTGAAATGACAAACAGCGAGGCAACCCCAAGCTGTCTTAATTCACGTTTTAGGCAACGTTAAGATCACTCACTCGCTACTCCTAATTTGCATCTCCGCGGGGCTCAGGATGGACACCTGTTGTTCTGAAGCACACCTGTTGCAGTACAGATAAAATGACGGTCGTCCGTGGCAAAGTTTGATTAATAGCTTGCCTGGCTATCAACAGACCAAACAAATATACATTTATTATGCACATATCCGTTTCGAACAGTTTTTGACGGGATGCAAAATGAAATGTCATATTGGAACTTCCAATCATATACAAACCGTGGTGTTGAGCTTACCTGCTGCTACTCAATGTGTTCATTTCTGCGTTCCACTGCTTGATGGAGATCTTCATCTTCAATTAACATATGAACTGAATGTTCTAAACCACTGCGCACTGTCGTTTCTGCTTTCGTGGCAACAGCAGTACAAGTTGTTTGGATGGTTTAGTTGCAACTGGAGTATACAGTTGTTTTTAGCTCATCTTGACAAAGTCAAGCTGAGCTAATCTCATCGCTCTCCGTCCGTCGTCCGTCGTCTGTCGTCCGTCAACACCATGTTTTGGTCTTCTCCTCCAAAGCCACTGCGCCAATTCAAGTGAAAGTTTGTGTGAGCGATGGTCCCAAAGGGGCATTGCATTTTTGTTCAACTCAACATGCGCAGCCCCATAGGGAGGGAGTGGTGGAAAAAGCTCCAAAATATTTTTAAAATCTTCTTCTCATGAAAAAGAGTGTACAATGGCTTAATATTTGCTATGGAGCTTCCTTTTGAGGTGTAGAATCAATTTTGTTTAAACGAAGTTCGTGAAGCAATATTTGGCTTTGTAATGGGATGGGTAAGATTTTTGGCCCCGCCCAAAATTTCTATTTTCTGAACCGATGATCCGGTTTGAACCAAATTTGGTATGTGGTATTATTGGGTCATAAGTACTTGACCCATGCAAAAAAAATTCCCGCATCCCCATGGGAACCCTGGTAGCTAAAAATAGAAATATTTTCAAACGCCCATATTTCCCAAATCACACGGAACAGAGAGTTGTTATTTGGTATGAAGTATCCTTAGGACCAGTAGAATTGAACGGTAAAAAAAATTGCCATCGGTTATGTTAGGGTGTTCTGTAATGGACATCGAAAAAATGCTGAGTCAGCATATTTGCAAAAATTAAAAATTTTTTTTTATCCAGAACCAATCATCAGAATCTTTTGATATTCGGTATACATCATTCATGGGGGAGTGGGGGGGGGGGGGGAGGGGGGGATCAGATACAAGTTTGTTAAAATAAAGCCCATTGGTTCATATTTGGGCTCAATACAGGAGCCGAATTTTTTTACATAGGGTAATATGGGGAATATTCTTCAAAAATCTTCTTCTTCAGAACCATCATTCAGAATCTTTTAATGTTTGATATACATCATTGCTATGAAGGTCAGATTCAAGATTGTTCAAACCAAGTCCCTAGGTTGATATTTGGGCTTCCGTTGGAAGCCCAAATTTTAACTTTGTTCAATATGGGGGGACAATTTAAAAAAATCTTGTTCTTCAGATCCACCAGTCAGAATGCTTTTATATTTGGTATGCAACATCTCTAGGGGAGTCAGATTCAAGTTTGTTCAAATCAGATCCCTAGGTGTATATTTGGGCTCGCTGTGGTAGCCCAAATTTTTTCTCAGTGCGATATGAGGAAATTTCTTCAAAAATCTTCTTCTTCAGATCCACCATTCGGAATGTTTTCATATTTGGTATACAACATCTCTATGGGGGGGGGGGGGGGGGGGGGGGGGGGGGCAGATTCCAGCTTGTTCAATTCGAGTGCTGGGTTAATATTTGGGCTCCATATGGGAACCTGAAATTTAACTTAGTACAATATGAGGGAATTTCTTCAAAAATCTTCTTCTTCGGATCCACTAGTCAGAATGCTTTCATATTTGGTAAACAACACCTCTATGGAGGTCTACATTTTACATTATGATCAACTGAAGAAAACGCATGATACCCGGATTATTTTTGTCACTCCTGGGGGACTCAAGGATTGACAGTGTAGCCTATGGAGATGGATTGCTTAATGTAGACTCATTCTTGGGCTCTGTTTATATTGTGTTCTGTTCAAGATGAGCGCTTCAGGCCCCGTGGGGCCCCTTGCTATCATTCCACTCGCGCGTTATTTCAAGAGGTCGATTTTTGTAGCTGCCGTATTCCGAATATTAGTTTCTTTGTTCTTTTTTCCTGTTTTTTCCTACTATCTCTCTCTCTCTCTCTCTCTCTCTCTCTCTCTCTCTGTCTCTCTGTCTCTCTTTGTGAAATGAAGATATTACAAATTTGGAACCATGCTGGATTCTTTTGCCAAAAACATATTTACGACCCCCCCCCCCCCCCCATCCCCACCACACCTCACATACATACACACACACGTTTTTACATATATACACAAATTGCACCTCGAAGGGAGCGCGGTGGCTCAGTAGGTAGAGGTGCAGGCTGCAAGCCGAGAGGTCCTCGGTTGGAATCCCACCTGCGGCAACCGCGTTGTGTCCTTGGGCAAGACACTTCATCTCCATTGCCCGCGTGGGGGCACGATGACGCCGTGTACTAAGGCGTACTGTACGTCGATGGTACGCATGTCTTCAACCAATCTAACCCTGCCTGTGCTGCAGTGCGGAGTTACGATGTTGGGGAGCTGGCAGCTGCTCGTCGTTGCTCGGTGGTTCTCTCCGGGTACTCCGGCTTCCTCCACCCGTAAAACTGTCACGGTCATGATTAGCCATTGTGCATAAATATGTGACCTTAAACATCAATAAATAAATAAATAAATAATTGCACCTCGAATTCAGCCCCTTCGGGTTTAAAAAGAGATCCCTGACAGAGTATGGCATTGTTTATCAAACAACAAACTATGTTTCTCTATTTTTTTTTGGAGACTTATTATGCAATGTATCATTATTTACTTTGATTAATTAGAAATTATGTTCTAATTTTCTCCCCTTTAACGGAGCTTTAATCTTTCGAAAAAAACCGATAACATCTTGTTCAACGAGGGAGTTATTGATTAACGATAAAACTGATGCTTGCGTTGAAATCTGGTCACAAAGAATTCTAATCGAGTCATATTCAGGGTAGTCAAAATTCAACAGAAAAATAACACCTCATCGTTAAATCTTTTCTAATATTTATCTCATAAATCTAGCCAGGTGTGTCGGAAGCATTCAGAAAAGAGGGCGCAGGGTCATAAAGGGCACGCACACACTGTTATATATCCGTGAGGGCCCATGTGCCTTAGTGTTATGTTAGGAATACAGTACACAAAGCTACGGTTCAGCCTAACGTGCCTCTGCAGTTGTGAAGAGTGCACATTTCAACTCAAATCAACTGAGTTGAGTGAATATGAACCCAATTGGGTTCATATTCACTCAACCCAGTTGACTTGTGCTGATTATTAACCCAAATGATTTCAGGGTGTATTTAGCAAAAGTTATTAACTGTGGGCGCAAAATGTGAACTTTTCGCGCATTTAAAGCCCACAGAAGAGACAAATGATATCAGGGTATTTTCGGTCACATTTAGAAAGTAAATAGTTTGTGCGTCCAATTCCTGCTAATTTCGAATGTTTTTTGTTTTGTCCCTTTGTCAAACGTGCTTGGGTGTATCTATCATTTGTTGAAAGAAAATAAAACGCACAACCTCGAGCGGACGTCGAGACAACCCTATTTGCGGCTGTGTCACTTTTTGTTTAGTTGGGCATCAAAGTATGTGAATTGACTACATGTCTGCATCCATATAACGGGGGTCCACGATGGACACAAACTGTTCCCGTGACTCAGTCACTGGCTTCCCCGCTTGCCTCGTGTGGGCAGGGTACATAGAGGAGTTGCACCCACTGGCTCTGTGGCTACGGTGCCACTGGAGAGTTTGTTCAACAATAAAAAAAAATAAATAAACAATGAACGAAAGTTCTCTACCATCATGATTTAACTGTTATAATGCTTAACTAATAGGGCCCTGCGAATCTCGAAATTTGGGTCGAATTTTATCAGGAAGAGCGTTTCGAATCGAATCTCGAATCGAAATTCACTACTTTTCAAGTCATAGACATTGGACATTCTCGCAAATGTGGAATTTTTCAAATATTGTCAGTCTCCATACAAGTATTGTATTTATTTGTTGGTGTTTAAGGTCATATACTTATGCACAATGGCTAATCATGACCGTGGCAGTTTTACGGGTGGAGGAAGCCGGAGTACCCGGAGAGAACCACCGAGCAGCGACAAGCAGATACCAGCTTCCCAACATCGTAACTCCGCAGTGCAGCACAGTCAGGGTTAGATTGGTTGAAGACATGCGTATCATCGACGTGCAGTGCGTTTTAGTATACGGCGCCATTGTGACCCTAAAGTATTGTATTAAACGGTGACTCATCAATCAATCGAAAGAAAAGTGAAATACTTCCGAGACGGACTCAAAGAAATGTTGGAAGTGGACCCTCTTTGAACTGTTTTTGTCATTAGGTCTCCTGTACATGAGATCAAATGATAGAAAAGGGGTTTAGGAGGAAACACGCGGTGGTATTTTGAGATCATTCCGACGATTCGAAAAATTCTGAATCGCCGCCACTTCACTCAAACGGGATCATCGGAGCGATTTCGAATCGAATCGAATTTCGAATTGTCGCAGTGCCTTTTTAACCCTTTGAACCCTCGCATATCGCCTCTGGGCACAATTACACTGAGATATGTCAGTCCCATATCAATATGCAGGGAGGATAAAATAATAACTGCAATTTGCAGCCGTCTGGCTGCAGACTGCAGTTATAATTTTATCATCAGTGCCCCTTGTACAGATCTCTGATAATAAAATAAAAATGGGACGAAATTATGTTTTGGACCGAAAAATCGGTTTTACTGTTTCAAAGGGTTAATTTCCCAAATAATGGTACTTTGTGGTACGATACAAAATAATCTGAAGATTTTAGATTCGACGTAACTATACCGCTGTGGCGAAAAACAAAAAACAACACTAATGAAAAAAAACTGTTGAGTAGTGACATGGCTGGTTGGAAGTCAAGCAAACGGCGATGCCACGGTTTTATAACAAATGTTTTGATTGACCGAGAAATGAAACCATGTCGGGAAGGTTTGTTGCAGGACTCACTCATTACACCAGATTACTCTGCAATAATTGTGACTCGGGAAATTAACCAATAAGCTAAACCTTCCTGTGAATGCAATGTACACTCGTCCACTTTTCTGTAATTTGTATATTTGAGGACGATACATCAGTTGTTGAAAGAGTCAATAAAGAGACGTTCTCTGTGTTGTTCTTTTTCAGAGAAAGACTAGACCTGGCATATTTTTCTCTGAATGTTACTTTAACCCTTTACCCAAAACCAGCCAGCGCTATTCTCAAAAATCGCCAATTAATTTTCATTATTTTTTCATTTTTTGTCTCAATAACATAGGTTATGACCCCTCGTTGGAACGAGCTCGACGAGCTCGTTCCAACGAGGGGTCATAACCTATGTTTTTGAGACAAAAAATGAAAAAAATAGTGAAAATTAATTAGCGATTTTGGAGAATAGCGCTGGCCGGTTTTGGTCGTTACGTTGGGTAAAGGGTTAAAAAATAGAACATTCCAGTACTCTGATCCTTCGTTTTGCTTGTGAGGATACTTTCTCTTACATCATTTTTGTTGAGGCAGTTGTGTAAATCCTAGTGTGTGTGTGTGTGGGGGGGGGGGGGGGGGGGCGGGTAACACCGCCACCTCCCCCAGAAGGAAATCTCTATTAGTTTAATAGTCAAGTTTCCTAATTGGAGGAGTTGACCTAGACGCATTTACAACACACGATCCAAGACAGACCGTCATAAGGAAATCTCAATCGCTGAGTAAATCCAGCATTATTAAATGAAAGTTGCTGTTCGACTTCATTAAGGACGTTCGCGTCGACATAAACATATAACAGGTAGTTGCTACTCAGGCGATAGGTGAGTCAGACTAGCCCTCAAAATCTGCCAATTAAACGGTAATGTCGTGGTAAAGGCATGGCTAACATTGTAGACCACTTGTCTAAGCACGCCAGCTGCCCTACCCCCAATAACAGAAAACACACATCGTTTGGGACCTGTGCAGAGGAACTGGAGAGGTAAAAAGTTTCATAACCAATGAAATTTTACAACCGTTTATATCCATCTAACTCGGAATGTGGAGTAAATTTATACGAAAACTATTTTTGAAATAACGTATTTTTAAAGTGATTTGAGATTAAAAATGAAAATATCGATCATCGATGTATATTCCATTACGTTCACACTTCGGTAACACTGCATCAAGTTCCATTTGGGATCCGGGTACTAATTTTACAAGTCCGCGTAAATAACTTCCACTTCTTAATGTGTATGACCCGGTCCGATTTAACCCTTTACCCAACGTAACGGCCAAAACCGGCCAGCGCTATTCTCAAAAATCGCCAATTAATTTTCATTATTTTTTCATTTTTTGTCTCAAAAACATAGGTTATGACCCCTCATTGGAACGAGCTCGTCGAGCTCGTTCCAATGAGGGGTCATAACCTATGTTTTTGAGACAAAAAATGAAAAAAAATAGTTATTCAAGAATTTTTTTTTTCAAGTGTCGTCTGCTTTTCATGTTAGGTAAAGGGTTAAGGAATATTAACCCTTTGAACTTGAAAGGTAGCCTCTTCCGGCCCAGGGTTGTTATACGACCGGTAGTCATAAAGTGTGTGGCTGCTTAGTGAACGTGTATGGTAGTCCAATCAATATTTTCAACGTCCAACCCCAAGACTGAATGTTGAAAATATTAATTGGTCTACCCCAAATAACGAATATAGTCTCTTCAAATGGATGCCATTGAACTGAGATGGGAGGTACCGTCAGGGTTTAACCCCTTGACCTAACATGACACTTGCAAAATAGATTTTGAATAACTAATTTTTTTCATTTTTCGTCTCAAACATAGGTTATGATCCCTCGTTGGAACAAGCTCAACGAGCTCGTTTCATCGAGAAGCCATAACTTATGTTTTTGAGACAAAATATGAAAAAATAATGAAAATTAATTGTCGATTTTTGAGAATAGCGCTGGCCAGTTTTGGCCGTTACGTTGGATAAAGGGTTAAAGGTTTAAAGAATCTTGTTACACTTCATTATAAGTCCTTTTGAGTAGTTTGAATGTAGTTTGTCACAAAAAGAGTGTTTTTTTTGCAATTTTCAGAAACGAGGATTTCAACATTTTCCGACATGGGGGTGAGAGTTAATTTTTATGCCCCCCGACTTAAGTCGGGTGGCATATAGTGATTGAAGTGTGCGTGTGTTCGTCCGTGTGTCTGTGTGACCGTGTGTGTGTGTGTGTCCGAGCCAATAACCCGAAAACGGTTAGGGCCACAGTCATCAAACTTCACACAATTATAAAGGACCATGGGAAGATGTGTCACACACCATAGCTGGGTTCGTATCTTCAAGGTTATGGTCACATTTCAAGGTCACACTAAAAATTGGTCAATATTCGTGTCTCAGCCATAACTCAGAAACGAATCATGGTACAATTTTTAAACTTTTTACAAATGTTAAGGACAGTCAGAAGGTGTGTCGCGTATAATAGTTTCCGCCGCATCTGCAAGGTGGAGGTCACAATTGACCTTCATATGTTCAGGGTCACAAATCGTGTCTCAAGCATAGCTCCAGAACTATTAGGGCTACAATCATCTAACGTCGCTCAATTATAAAGGACAATGGGTGGATGTGTCACGCACCACAGCCAGGTCCGTAAGGTCAAGGTCAAGGTCACATTTCAAGGTCACACTGAACACGGTTAGGGCCACAGTCATCAAACTTCACACAATTATAAAGGACCATGGGAGGATGTGTCACACACCATAGCCGGGTTCGTACCCTCAAGGTCAAGGTCACATTTCAAGGTCACACTAAAAATCGGTCAATATTCGTGCCTCAGCCATAACTCAGAAATGCATCATAGTACAATTGTTGAACTTTTTACAAATGTTAAGGACAGTCAGAAGGTGTGTCGCGTATAATAGTTTCTGCCGCATCTATAAGATGAAGGTCACGGGGGGGGGGGGGGCATGTGTTACCTTAGTAACATTTTTCTTGTTTTTTAAATTTTAAAAAACGGAAATTAAATAATAAATGTTGATATCATGTGCATTGGGTAAAGGGTTAAAACATGACAAAGAGTGATGGAAATAACTTACAGTTAAACAGTTACGCCACACCCCAGGGCTGCATCCATTTCCTGCTCAGGTGGGCACAGCTAGGAATATTAAAAAAAATTAATATTAAAAAACATTGCATCCAGATCAATGTAGCAAAATAGCTTACAGCTCAGATAACCAGCATAACTATTATTGGTTGAGTTTTTTTTTAAAAAAGATATTTGACTGATAGTTTGATGTGGGCAGGTGGGCATATGGGCATGCAAGTGTATAGGCATGCAGGTGGGTGTCACCTTTCTTGTTTCTGAAAGTGTTCAAGTGTCGATGACCCCAGTACAAACTTGCAACCTAACTCAATAATCTTCTTCAGAACAATATAAATGAAACAGGTCGGAAACGTTCGTTTATTGTTATTATTTTAAAGAATTACTTTCGGTGGACGTGAGTACGTGTTTAAAATAATAATTATTGACGAAATATTTTCTTGCACATGGCTTCTCGATTCTCATATACTTCTAACGAGTGCTTTCATTCGAAAGATATTTGAAACATCCTGGTATTTTTACATAATAAAACTTGTAGTTTCGCCAAATGGTCGTGTTTTCAACTTAGTGGCTTTCAGAGACAATGTTGACATTTTTTTCCGCCGGATAACACAAATTTCCGTCAGACAGATTCTAGAAAATACAATTGTATCTGCTATAATTATATTTTCTACCTATTAATATAACACACTAAAATGAACCATTAACATTTTAAAAGATGTGGCAATTTGCCAACTGGCAAATTGCCACATCTTTGAGAATGCTAATGGTTCATTTCAACCCATTTAAAGTCAAAACTATACAATTTTAGAAGATACAATTGTATAAGCTTAATAGTATTGCCCCCTGTTCTAGTTCGACTAACCTCACTCCTCAACCAAGGGCAATAAGACTTCAAGAACACATCATTGACTTCTATCATCACGAAAATCGACTTTCGCTAAAATTACCTCCCTTGAAATTATTAGAACGAGCGACGAAGGACCAATTAAGAAGCGCGTAATTGTTGAGAAAACCACTATGACATCAGTAAAAAATAAAACGAAGTTTCCTGTTGCTACTTCAGTTTTTATGGTGAGTTGCAAGTTTTATTCTTCCCGGGAAAAAGTAGCAAATCTTACCTCCTAGGAGTTGCAAGTTTTATTCTTCCCGGGAAAAAGTAGCAAATCTTACCTCCTAGACTATGATGTAAATGGAAAGGATAATGTCTACATTATATGCCACGATGGCCACAGTGTTGATATTAATAATAAACAGAACAAGTAACAGAACATCAAAACATGACGAAAGTGTCGTTTTCTTACTTATTAAACACCTGTTCTATGATATCCCCTTCTATACCAACACTAAGCCATGCGCAAAATGAAAATCTGTTCCGCACAGGCATATAGAACGCTTTGAAACTCAGGGCACGAAATAGTAACAAGGATTCTCTATGCAAATTTGGTTGGCGATAAAATGTGTTGTTTTTGTTGATGGTTGTCAAATGAATTGCTGAGTGTCCTTCTAATTATGTTTTTTTATAGACGTGAAGGCGTGTAATAAACACAGAACGACACTTGTGCCATATCGATTAACCCATTCACACACACGCGTGTCGTTCTGTGTATTTATTTCTAACTGGGTTTAACCCTTTACGTAACATGAAAAGCAGACGACACTTGCAAACAAAATTTTTGAATAACTAATTTTTTTTGATTTCTTGTCTCAAAAACATAGGTTATGACCCCTCATTGGAACGAGCTCGTTCCAAAGAGGGATCATAACCTATGTTTTTGAGACAAAAAATGAAAATATAATAAAAATTAATTGGCGATTTTTGAGAATAGCGCTGGCCGGTTTTTGCCGTTACGCTGGGTAAAGGGTTAAACAGAGAATAATAGTCAAATGTTTGGAAAAATTGGGAAAAAACCCAGTGTCCTTATTTTCATACCGACAGGAGAATGAATGTCTGTGAAATGATGCGCAAATCGATAATCCAGCATCGCTAAATTTCGAAATTTTTATTTTTTATATGAAATTTCTATACCCTTTGTGTTAAATTTACTAACACATTTAGAAAATCAAGGAGAGCTAAGGTTCATGTAAATCTCTTCCAATGACGAAAATTGTCAGCCATGACATACGTCACAATGATTCGAAAACGGAAGGCGTGCATGTGCGTTTTATACGTTTTATGGATAACCGGGTCAAGTAATGCAGCCGCGTTGGAAATGGTCAGAGTGGCAACTCGGGTGGATGCCGGTTAAAGATAGAATAGATATGGGAAAATTACGCCACCTGAATTATCTGGTAAATCTCCCAAACAGCATGCAAATGGTGTAAAACATGTTTAACCATGTATGGGACTCGAACATTTAGGTATGGTGGTTAAGGAAATCGAGGGAGCGAATGGAAAATTACTCAAGAAAAGACTGAAGATCTAGAAGGGAGACTGAAGCAGGGGTAGCCTTATCGGGGAAGGGTGCCCGAGGATTGCAATAGAAATTGGCGAGCTGGAATTCGGACCAAGATCCCTTTAGACGGATTTTCACAAACAAGATGCCCCAGTTTTTATTAGGAGTACCTAGGTGGATCTTATGGGGGGGGGGGGGGGGGGTCTTTGTTGTTCGAAGTGAGACCGAAGTCACTGGAGTTGAGGGGGCGAATCGAGAAAGGCGATGAAAGAGTGTGTCAAATGTGTAATTTAGGAGTAACGGAGACCCTGCAATATTTCATTTTAGAATGCCTCAAATATTTACCAAGTAGAACAAGACTCCTTAGAATACTAATGGAAAAATGGGATGGAAATATGAAGGATAAGTGGATGGGGAATAATTTGAGGAAAGGGTCAATTTTATAGTTAGGAAGATCGAGAACGCACAGATGGGAGGAATTATGAAACACTTTTGGACTAAATGCAGGGAGATTAGGAAGGCGAGTGGGAGAGGAATGGTCGAGTGGGAGACTGGGTTAGTGTAAGCCTCTCCGTTAGAGGGCCGCGACAAATCAGCGGAAGCTAAAGAATTATTATAATTATATATTAAATGATTTACCACAAAACACTCTCGCAGTCATCGTACTCCCACGAGGTCAAGACGGAACTGAAGCTGGCTAGACTTGAGCTTTGAACCTCTTAACCCTTTACCCAACGTAACGGCCAAAACCGGTCAGCGCTATTCACAAAAATTGCCAATTAATTTTCATTATTTTTTTTCATTTTTTGTCTCAAAAACATAGGTTATGACCCCTCATTGGAACGAGCTCGTCGAGCTCGTTCCAATGAGGGGTCATAACCTATGTTTTTGAGACAAAAAAATGAAAAAAAAATAGTTATTGAAGAATTTTTTTTGCAAGTGTCGTCTGCTTTTCATGTTAGGTAAAGGGTTAAACAGATATATGATGCAATAAACAATGGTCTACTCCACCTTCCCACTCCGAGTAGTGTTGTCGGCCATTCGGGTATAAAATATGATATAGTATTGTTATCGCCAAAACGATCTCTGTATCCATGATGTGGTGTTTTCGCGTTTCTTTGTTGACAGGTGAGATTCTTCAGAAAATGTATCTTACAACAAGAAAGTTTTTCCCCAATACAAAATAAAACGCCAAGACCAAATATAAATCTGCACTGAGCGTAGCAACCGCACGTGCGATCGTTCGATTCAGAAGGAAAAACGTTTTTTACCTGCACTCATCGAAAACTGATTACACACGTCGAGGCCACGTTTTTTGATAACAGTAATTAAATGATAAATAAATCACCAACTCAGCGAAATAAAAGTAGGCTAGATCTTTTTTGCCATTATAATATTTTTCAAGTTGTATAGTATTGGCTCTACATCGGCAAAATCAAACACGACGCTCCTTTGATGATCAGCTGGAGCTAATACTATAAAACTTTTACAATTGTATTTTCTAGAATTGTATTTACTACCAATTAATATAACTGACTAAAATGAATCATTAGAATTTTAAAAGATATGGCAATTTGCTAACTGACCAGTTGCCACATCTTCTAAAATACTAATGGTTCAATTCAACCCATTTAAAGTCATAACTAGATAATACAATTCTAGAAAATACAATTGTAAAAGCTTTATAGTAATGGCGCCTGATCGGTTCAAATCGACAGAAGACGACTGCGAGCCAGATGAACAGACAGGCGTAATAATCTGTATTTTCTTGCTTGTTGCCCTCTCCACTGTCCATTCTATCGCCTCTTCACCGACTTCCAAATCTTACTTAACACAAAGTACTGTCGTCACAAGATGGGTAGGCGGAGAATTGGTACCTACAATACAAATGCAGGGCAAGAACGAACACCGAGATGTCAGATTTTACTTGGGAGGGCTTATGGCAATAAACACGGTAGGAAATTTGAGACCATTACTAGCATCCTTCTCCGCCCCCACCACTATTTCCCCCAGCTTTTTACCAGATGACGACTGCTATTCATTTACCGAAATAAAATCTATTAAGAAACTTGATCGACACCAACTGTACTGATTGTTAATATTACACTCGCCCTGAATAATTTTATATGATATGAGACGGAAACAGATGGGACATTCGCATGACTGCCGATACTAAATCCAGATGTTAAATACCCAATCCATATTCTCCCATCAGCTATGGAATTATTATAAAGCAACAACATTACATAGCTTCAAACCTTTAAATGTAAAAGATTATTTCTCCGAAGAAGAATAGTAGATTGACGGTAAAGATAAATTAAACGCGTGTTTTACAACCCACTGAGAGTGCAAAATTAAAAATGCCTGTTATATACTAAGGCGTACTTTTTTCACCCCGGCAATGCCGACTGTCGAAGTTTTACTTCATCAGAGTTCTCCGAGATGCTAGAAAATACCTGGACTTCTTGAATTACATATTTGCTATATATATATATATATATATATATATATATATATATATTGTGCGCATGTATGTGGATGTGTGTGTATGCATGTAGGTATATATATATATATATATATATATATATATATATATATATATATATATATATATATATATATATATATATATATATATATATATATATATATATATATATCATCCTATACATTTCTTTATTTCTAAGTAGGCCCTGTATATACCTTAGAAATATCACATTGCTCGATATATGCGCCTCTTATTCTTCATTTTATATCGAGTGCATTTTTTCGTCTCTCTTTGTAACTGTATTTTGGTACAGCTATTTTGTTTTTGTTTTCTGTCATTCATTTTTGTTGATGTTGAAACAATAAATAACTTATCTTATCTTATTTTATCTTATCTTATCTTATTTACTTCCACTGTAGACACGAGTTCAATTTCACATTTTATTTTCACCCTTCTAAATATATGCTGTCGAAACAATACTCGAGTAGGCACAGACATAAAATGCCCAAAGTGCGTCATCAGTGAAATAAATATATTGTAGGACAGCTATAACCGGGGAACTGTTCAATGATCCTTCGTACCACGGATTTCATGCAATTGTACGATAAAATGCCCTCGGCTGGAGTGAGACAGGACGAATACCATTTGTGACTCTTGGAATAGCAGTTTCAATAAGTTAATTGGATACCATCGTGCATCTGTATGGGTTGCAATCAATACAATCAGAAAAGATCATGCCATGGTCGTGACATCTTTGGTCAAATAATCCTGTAGTGAACTACCAAAAAAGAGAGTCAAAAAAGCGACGGAAGAACATCAGCAACGACTGAAAAGTTTGTGTGGACTTTGGTGATAACAGAAAAACACTTGAAGGGTTGCTGACTGGTATCGGCCATGTAGTTCGTTTATAAACTGCTAAGGAATTAAAAGGTTAAACGTAAACCATAATATGTAGAATATAGAAAAATTATTATATCATTTTCCAACAAATGTCCACTATAATAACAATAAAAAATTACATTTTCCAACAAACTGTTTATTTTCCCTTTAAAACATAGTTTTTAATCTTCATTGGAACAAGTGTAATGCATTCGGTTCAATGGTGGATCATAAGCTGCATTTTGTAAGAAAAAATATTAAATTTTAAATGTCCACCATAATATATTATACAATTATGGACTTTTGTGGTGGTGAATATAATATGAACCAAAACAACTTATATTTTCTATTCGAAAAAAGTAGGGGGTATTTGATAAAAGTGAGATATATGAAGAACTTTATTTATATTTTCATCAAAAAGACAGTTGAGGCATTGCACTGTGACATCTGGTGAATGATTTCAGCGCTAGTTGGGTGTCTGACAAGCACACATTCCACGCACTGCGCTCTAGAAGACTTGGACGGTCAGCCAGAGAATTTACCACATTCAGTCCAAGACCTCAACACCTTGTAAATCCTCCTCGATTCGGGAGACAAGCGCGGATCCGACGTGGCACACTCCTCACCAAACGTCCAATATCAGCTTGACTGATGTTATTCCATTCTCCCTGCGGTGCAGCGACAAGTTCCTGAACATTGGTAGGGGGCTGTTGGGGTTGTAGTAGGCGCCTGCCAAGCATATCCCAGACGTGCTCGATTGGCAAAAGGTCTGGACTAATGGACTTAGTGCTGGCCAAGGCAGTGTAGTGATGTTCTGCTCCCGGAGGAACTCTGTAGCGACACGGGCCCAGTGTCCTCTTGCATTGTCATCTTGGAGAATTAATCGACGGCCGCAACGTCCCGCAAATGGCACCACATGAGCTGCTAACATGTTTACACGGTAATCCTGCCCACTGTGACTCGCCCTTAGATGACATGTAGTGCTGGTCTGCTTGCCCTGGTTAGGACTCCCCACACCATAACCGATCCACCACCAAAACGATCGTGCTGCCTAACGGTTACGTCATGGTATTGTTCGTTCCGCCACCGCCACACTCTGTTTCGCTTGTCGTGGGAATCGAGAGTGAACCTCGAATCATCGGAAAACATGAGGTTGCTCCACCAACGATTGTCCCAGCGCTGTCGTGCTCCACACCAATTACGCCTTGCTACGATGTGACGTTCAGTCAAACGTGGAATTATTCGAGGTCGTCGAGCGTACAAATTCCAGCTGAGTTGGCGATTTTGGATAGTCTGGCCACTGGCTCGCACACCAGTCGCTTGGTGCAGCTGCTGTCCAATTTCTGAGGCACTTTGATGGCGGTTACGTAATGCTGTGGTTCGGATGATACGATCGTGGTTAACAGTTGTCGCCCTTGGGTGACCTGACCGACGTCAGTCATCAACATTGCCCGTCTGACGGTAGTGGGACCACAACCTGCTAATCACCGATTGAGAAACGTTGAGATTTTGAACCACTACTGTCTGTCTGTTGCCAGCTTCCAACATGTCTACGGTACGTAAACGTTCGTCACGTGTCAGTCTTCGCGTACCTAAAAAGTTACACTTCGACCAGAAACTATTGATGAACGAGTTTATACCAAGGAAAGAACGATGAGACCTCCGAAAAAGCCCGTCCAGTACAAATGAAAATTTCAAAACGTACCCCAGAGACATTAACACGGCACTCCTGCTCGAAGTTTTCGTGGGCCGGTGACATTCATGATCCATACTAAACTTTGTAACATATTGATGTGTCCAATCACGCGTATCCAATACCATTTTCCGAAAGTATCAACATCAGTTTGGATATCCCCTACTTTTTTGAATAGTATATATAAGTGTTTTAGGTCATATCACATCATATTTATGACCTCAAAAGTCAATAACTGTTTTATTATATACACGATCCTCAAAAAAGCAATCTTCTATTTGTCAATTAAAAGTTCAATTATATCAAACAGAAATGCTTTGTACCAACCACTTTTGCAATACAACCACTTTTGCAATAAACTTTATTACAAAAGTGGTTATCGCGTACCAACCACTTTTGTAATAAAACCACTTTTGTAATAAAGTAACCACTATTGTAATAAACTCATTTCGGTGATAAATCACGGACGTCCATTTGATAGCTGGACATTGGGGTGGGGTTAGGGACAAGTTTACCTAAACATGTTTGTGTGCCATTCAATGGAATAACGCGTCCATTCCATTCACCTGTTGAAACTTGGAAGTGACTGAAGAAAGTAAGTAACCACTTTTGCAATAAACTTTATTACAAAAGTGGTTAACGCGTACCAACCATTTTTGTAATAAAGTTTATTGCAAAAGTAGTTACTTACTTTCTTCAGTAACTTCCAAGTTTCAACAGGTGAATGGAATGGACACGTTATTCCATTGAACGACACACAAACATGTTTAGGTAAACTGGTCCCTACCCCACTCCAATGTCCAACTATAAAATGGACGTCCGTGATTTATCATCAAAATGAGTTTATTACAATAATGGTTAGTTTATTACAAAAGTGGTTTTATTACAAAAGTGGTTGGTACGCGATAACCACTTTTGTAATAAAGTTTATTGCAAAAGTGGTTACTTACTTTTTTAGTCACTTCCAAGTTTCAACAGGTGAATGGAATGGACGCGTTATCCCATTGAATGGCGCACAAACATGTTTAGGTAAACTTGTCCCTAACGCCACCCCAATGTCCAGCTATCAAATGGACGTCCGTGATTTATCACCGAAATGAGTTTATTACAATAATGGTTAGTTTATTACAAAAGTGGTTTTATTACAAAAGTGGTTGGTACGCGTCAACCACTTTTGTAATAAAGTTTATTGCAAAAGTGGTTACTTACTTTCTTCAGTCACTTCCAAGTTTCAACAGGTGAAAGGAATGGACACGTTTTTCCATTGAACGACACACAAACATGTTTAGATAAACTTGTCCCTAACCCCACCCCAATGTCCGACTATAAAATGGACGTTCGTGATTTATCACCAAAATGAGTTTATTACAATAGTGGTTAGTTTATTACAAAAGTGGTTTTATTACAAAAGTGGTTGGTACGCGATAACCACTTTTGTAATAAAGTTTATTGCAAAAGTGGTTGTATTGCAAAAGTGGTTGGTACATTTTTATTTAACAATAAAATGGTTATCATCTACAGAATAACATAAAAAATAAACAATGTTAACGAGATTTATTTATTTATTTATTTATTTATTTATTTATTTATTTATTTATTATTTATTTATTTATTAGGGTTTAACGTAACGACACTTTAACAGCCAAGACCATATCGTGTCGGTGACAGATTTACGCGTGGAGGAAGCCGGGGTATACGTAAAGAACCACCGAGCAACGACGAGCAGCTGCCAGCTCCCCAACATCGTAACTCCGCACTGCAGCACAGGCGGGGTTAGATTGGTTGATGACATGCGCACCTCCGACATGCAGACTCCTTAGTTCACGGCGTCATCGTGCCCCCATGTGGTCAATCGGGGTTAAGTGTGTTGTCCAAGGACACACCGAGGGAGTCCGAATCGATCGCTCAGACGGTCACCCATCCAAGAACTAACCGGGCTCGACGTTGCTTAATTAGGTCGATTGAAATAGAACTAGAGAGGGGATTTTTAAAAGCTATATTTAGAAAGTTGATATTCACTGGAAAACCGGTCTACATGGATTTTTGAGAACCAGTCACGAGTATAAGATCCAGCTAATAGAAATGTGGTTATTTATAAAGTATCTAATAAAAACAATTACATTTTCCAACAAACTTTTTATTTTCCTTTCAACGCATAGCTAATGACCCTCATTGGAACAAGTGTAATGCACTCGTTTTTATGGTGGACTTTTTATTTTCTCCCCAAAACAAATACAGAAAAGTAAGTTACCATTCCAACAAATTATTTTATTTCCATTTAATGTCAAATGTGTTTTCTGTTGATATATCTATCTAGCAATGTATATTTTTTAATAAACATGTTTCTTAAACACATATGTTCTCTTTTTTTCAATTAAGGGCATTTTGTCTCAGGGTATTATGTCCTAAGAGCATTTTGCCCATCCATACATATTCACTGAGGGCATTATGCGAGGGCATTTTGTCCGAGAGTATTATGTCCTTGGGGCATTTTGTCCGGAGACCTTTCATGCACGTAAGATTAAAAAACTAAACGACTTTACATTCCAACAAATTTAATAGCAATTTATAACAATTTATTGAACTCCCAGCATACACTTGGACTAAAACATTGACGAAAGTATGTTACCAAAACTATGTCGGATCTTTCTTAACCTTTTAACCCTTGTGGTATCTTCCATGACAATGGCAACAATTGGAGGAAAAGCCCATTCTCATTATTTGGGGGTAGCTCAATAAACATTTTCAACGTCCAGCCTTGGGGAATATTGATTGGTCTACTTCTCACAGCAGCCATCCCACATGATGAAATTATGACATCGTATCGTGTTATTTGTCAGAAAATCATTCTCTCTGTCTCAAAGGGTTAACAATAGGCTATACAGATTATTTTACACCCATAATTAACAAGCTTTATGAATGTGCAATAACATACAAACAACACGATTGAATAAGATAACAATTAACGTATTGACCATGGCTTATGGACACTTGCTTAACCCTTTACCTAACATGAAAAGCAGACGACACTTGCAAAAATAATTCTTGAATAACTATTTTTTTTCATTTTTTGTCTCAAAAACATAGGTTATGACCCCTCGTTGGAACGAGCTCGACGAGCTCGTTCCAACGAGGGGTCATAACCTATGTTTTTGAGACAAAAAATGAAAAAAATAATGAAAATTAATTGGCGATTTTTGAGAATAGCGCTGGCCGGTTTTGGCCGTTACGTTGGGTAAAGGGTTAATGAAATGTGTGGATTGTTCGAATACAAATTATCTCAAACAGTATTAACAGTTTGTCTACCAGCAAACCAGAACACCAATTCAATTCAATTCATTTTTTCATCTGTCTACCACATTTGTGGTGTCACATACAAAACCAAATACGCCTTGCGGGTGTATAGTAACAAATGCAAATACGTTGTAAAATCTCTAATCATTGTATCTATATACCTTTATATACGTCATCTTACCAATATGCTCAACACATACACACACACACTTCAGACACAAAAGAGGTGTGGGGAATGCGTTTACATTCATTATCCTAACGTTATTAAATGAATTTGTGCATACAAAATAATATCATCACTTTGTTTCCTTATGTTAAAACAGTCAGTGAGCCAACCCCACACAATATCTCTCTTACCCGAAAAAAGTTGCGAAAGCTGTAAAGGAGAAATGTATGGTGGCACAGTATTTGGCCAATTAATTGCTCTCTACTCTTAAGTTATTTAACCCAACAGTAATTCCCCCATCCTTCCTCCATCCCCATGGAACTATATTTAGTATAGCTCCGCAAGGATGAAAGAAGGGACGAAAAAACACTCTCAGGGCAGAGCTATCATCCCCCATTACGCGTGCACGTTGGTAACACCGCGACAAAAAAAACCCACACTTTTACAGGCTGGTATTTATTTTTATTTATTATTATTTATTTATTGGTGTTTACGGTCACATACATATGCACAATGGCTAATCATGACCGGGTCAGTTTTACGGGTGGATGAAGCCGGAGTACCCGGAGAAAACCACCGAGCAACGACGAGCAGCTTTACAGGCTGGCATTTGTAGATCTTGTCACTGATTCTTGGGAGTTTTTTCGATAGTGTTCCATGGTTCTGTGGTCGAAAAAGTCGTCCCTTTCTCGACCAGCCTGGGGCCAATACTATAAAACTTTTACAGTTGTATTTTACAGAATTGTATTTTCTGTTTATGGGAATAACTAATTCAAAGGAACCATTAGCATTGCTCTCGTCAGTTGGTCTAGATCTTGGTGAAGCAAGACAAAAGCAAGAAGAACGAAGGAAGAAATAGCGGACAGCATTCAATAGTCTCTCATTTCAGACAGGTGTGATCCCAGAGTTATCGGTGGGAACGCGGGCAGAGAATTTCGATCCGATCGAAACTCAATCGCGATCTGTTCGAAATTCTCTATCCGCTTTTATAATGTCAGAAAAATTACAAACATCGTTTCAAGAGCCTACATTACCAGGGAGAATGTAATTATCGTGAGTTTCTAGAAACGAAAACCACACAAGCGCTGGAAAAAGAGCTGGGTCGGGGAGAGGGTGAGCGCCGGGACTTTGGAGGGGCGGGCTTGGCCTAGGATTTCAAGATTCTTGAGTAAGGTTTGCCCCCCACCCCCACCCCCAAAAAAGTTCACTCTTCTGATAACAGTTAAGGAGGAGGCTGTATCGCGAACAGGGCTCTGCACTTGACCAACGGTTGTAATTTTGGACTGCATGATTCTTGAAGTGATAACCTTATTAATACAGTTATCGCTTCAAGAATTGTTTCAGTCACAAACTGAAACTGAAGGTTGCTCGATACTCACTAATGAACTTGAAAATTTGAAATATGCTGCTAAAAACGTTACTTTGACGGCCCGAAAAATAATAACCTGATTTTTCATCCTAAAAGCTCCCCCCCCACCCCCCCCCCCCCCCCCCCACACACCCCGGAGTCTCCATTTAATAACTGATTCGGCATCTGCATCAGTATCCCGACACTATCGAAAGGGGGCCCGACACAGAATTAGCCCCAGGCCCGATTCGCTCTCCCTGACCCCGCATAAGAGAGTTGCAGTAACGCGGTTTTGCAACGAGGGAATGCAGTTTAAAGATAATTTATATTGACTTTGAAAATTGGAAAAATAGGTGAAAACCAACTGCTGCTATCTAAATCATTTAAATCGGTCAGGTAGATGTGTTAACAAATATTGGCAAAGAATGGGGCGTCCACGTGAATCAATTTGAATGTCGCACTGTTAATGTCAATAAGCGATTTGTAGTTTAAAAATTATGCCCAAGGAAGATATGTCATTTATTAGATTTTTATGGGTCAATTTGTCATCGTAAAATTAAGTACCAGTGCTGTTTGCGATGGAATAGTAGAAATTATTGTTTCGCTTTTGTTGGCCTACAACATTGACACAGAATACATTAAATTGTATCTAATGTTTCTTTATTGATGTTTAACAACAGGATCATATCGTGACAGACAGTTGTACGGGCGGAGAAAGCCCGAGTACTCGGAGAGAACCAGCGAGCATCGCCGAGTGGCTGTCAGATTCTCCAAATTATTAGCAAGGGGCAAACACTGTTGGTAACGGTTAACGTCGCCTTGAACACTGCGTAATCATGTTTCCATATATACAAACTGGATAGAGTGTCTTCCATAAGGACATACAGTACAACCGCTGTGGGGTAGTCGTAATCCACGGGTGGACTGTGATGTCCACGCATGCGTTTACCGGGTAATAACAATCATCATCAGCAACATTTTAATTAATGAAGCACCGGGCTGTACCCGGTGCTTCATTAATTAAATTGTTGATGATTATTCCTATAATTAATGTTAGGAATCTAATATTATTGGGTCCGTGGAAATATTGCCCGCCCGTGGAAAGTGACCAGTCCCCGGTGGCCGTATACTGTAACGCAGATGACACGGATAAGGGCTGAACCGTTGACTTTTCGATCTCAAGTCGAATGCCCGAACAAACAATCAACCGCTCTCCCACATTCGTCTAATGAAGTACGGAGATTTCATAAGTACTGCCAACATTCAGATTCAGATTCGGATTCAGAAATTTTATTCAAAGTGTGCAGGAAGATTTTGATTACAATACATCACAAGTTACAAAAAAACGCACATCGTAGGGAATGACATAGCCAGATTGGCATTTGCTGACCTGTACTGTGAATTTCATCTTCGGTAGGGACGTCGAAATTCAAATTTAGGTGGCGCGGTCGTGGAATATATACGGGTTACTATAATAGTAAATTGATCTGGCTTGGAACATCCCGTCGAGTTGATGAAATCAGATCGACCAGATTATGCAGTCTTATTGGTCTGGTCCCGTCGACGAGATGTAATATGACAACCCTTATTGATTGACTCTTGTAATAATTTCGTTATAATACGACTGTTGATATTTAAAAACTGAACACAAATAAATTTTGGAATGTCTGTGCAGAATCAGCGCAAAGCACATTGAGTTTTTATTTCGCGTGTGGAAACTTGTTGCTATGAAACGTCCGCACTTCAGTGCCGTCACTTGCTCCTCGTTTGAGACATGCATGGTATAGGTTTAGGAAAGTTGAGATAGACTTCGCGCTAACCAGATTTGATGAGCAAACCACAGCGATACTACGTGGTGAGCTATTTAGGGAAGTCGTTTAAAAAAATGGACACGGGGTCGAGCATTGGAGGGGTGGCCCACGTGGGTGTACGGTGCACTTATCTTCAACCAATGCTAACCCAGCTTGTGTGGAGTTAGTATGTTGAGGATCTGACAGTTGCTCGCCGTTGCTCGGTGGTTCCCTGCGGGTACTCCGGCTTCCTCCACCTATAAAATTGTCGTGGTCCTGATTATCCATTGTACAAAAATGTGTGATCTCAAACATCAATAAATAAATAAATAAATAAATAAATAAATAAATAAATAAATAAATAAATAAATAAATAAATAAATAAATAAATAACCGTAATAGATTTAACTCTGAATGCGAGCGGCCGCTTTTCTGGCCCACAAACAAGATATGTCATACTTTCATATAGAAGGACGGCTGCTGAGTTATAGTGTGCGGTAGACCAATCAATATTTTCAACGTGCAGCCAAAGGCTGCATGTTGAAAATTTTAATTGGTCTACCCCCAAATAATAAATATGGACTCTTCCAGTTGCTTCCATTGAACTGACATGGAAGATACCATCAGGGTTCAAAGGGCTAAGAGGGATAGGTTCTTTTTAACAATGGTCTGTTTGATTGGGAACCCTTGTGAAGATATTATTTCTTTGTTTTATTTAAAGAAGACCCCCTTCTCTATTCTCGGTCGGCACCTCAAATCAATGGTAGGTGGAGCGATGCCCGTCCACACGACCCCTTTTTGGAAATTGGATCTTGCTTTTCGGATCAGATTAAGATGACTGACCAGAAACCTTTGAGTGAATATACTACTTACTCCCACATTAGGCCCCTGCGAATATTCGATTGTTCGAGTCGAGGTCGAGTCTATCAACAAATTCGAGTCGAATTCGAGTCGAAAATAAAATAACGAATATAAAAATCGAATCTGAAAAAGGCTTAACTAAATTGTGAAAACAATGGAAGGAATTGACAACGTACCACAGGCACACATCATCAACATGGAACTTGAAGTGTTAATACCAATGTCATTTGGAATCACGTGTGTCGCGCGATTCCAATTGACACCGGTAATACACTCGTAATTTACAGTGAGATAAAGCCACGGCTACATACACGTGTTATACGTGAAAGACTTCGTACAAAACCCAAGCGACAGGGACTACATCTCGCCTCTGGTGCACTTCTGTGTTCAGTAAGAAGCATCCATCGCTTCATGATAAGGCAAGGTCGGACGATGCGAAGCTTAACGCCAAGAAGGGGACGAAGCAATCACAGGCACATACAGATTCTTTGTCTCCTATTCAACCATGCGTTCAGTTGTACTGCATTGTTAACGTACGAACTATTGAATGTTAGCATGGGGGCGCGGTGGCTCCGTAGGTAGAGGTGCAGGCTGCAAGCAGAGAGGTCCTCGCTTCGAATCCCACTTGCGGCAACCGCGTTGTGTCCTTGGGCAAGACACTTCACCCCCATTGCCCATGTGGGGGCACGATGACGCCGTGTACTAAGGCGTACTGCATGTCGATGGTACACATGTCTTCAACCAATCTAACCCTGCCTGTGCTGCAGTGCGGAGTTACGATGATGTGTAGCTGGCAGCTGCTCGTCGTTGCTCGGTGGTTCTCTCCACCCGTAAAACTGTCACGGTCATGATTAGCCATTGTGCATAAATATGTGACCTTAAACATCAATAAATAATAAATAAATGAATGTTAGCATGAAATCCTCAGTACAATGCCAAAACAATCCTGACGTGTTTTTTTCAAAAAATGGGAATATCGCGTACCAAACCGCACTTAGACACCTGGTTTCAGCTAACTTGGTTCAAATTCGATGTTCGGTCGACTCGGACATTTTTTTTTGGCAAGTTCGAGTCGAAGATCAAGTCGAAAAAAAAATCCTTATTCTCAGGGGCCTATCCCACATCATTCTTTATAACGTCCCTTGAGTGGAGCAAGACGCCATGTGCAATCCTAAAGCCTTGCAGATGGCGCCATGTTCCTCTCAAGAGGCGATAAGCTTTTTTCTTTCACTATTGAGATTATTTGGTGGGATCGTCCAAATCTTTTCGTCGTTATGCTCACAAAAAATTGCCAGTCAAATTTTCTTATTTTTCAATTTTGCTTCAAAAACATACCTCATTGGAACGAGCTCGTTGAACCCGCTACAAGTAGTGGGCGTAAGCGGAATTGAATGATTAAAAATATCCTTAAAAGGAAATCTAAACCAAGCATAACAAATCTCCTCATTCGCTGGACGTAGGGTATTGTTAGTTATAAACTGCATCCGAAGTATGAGAAATGTTATTGTTAGCTTGTCTGTTCGTCCACCGATCTGCCTGATGATCTGTTTGTATGTTTATGATCAACATCAGATAGTAAACCAACGTTCACGGGCGCAGCTCCAGAAGCAATGGCGTAACGCGCATACAACGAGGTTAGGACGTCTCCTAAGGGCCACTGCACATTTTTAGGGGCCCCAACAATTCCAACATTTGGGGGAAAATCATTATTAAGGGTCTCGAAACTGTATTGTATGTAGTTGAAGCATTGAGGTGGGGGTGCTTCAGTACCAACTTGTATAATGAATCGGGGCGATATTCTCCGAGAACAATTACAGGGTTGTGTACGTGGCACATGACAACATGGGACAGTAGTTCAAATGACGAAACAATTTTAATTTCAATTCATTTACAAATGCTTGCTTTCTGTAAAAGTTGTTACATCAAACCGCGGAAGCAGTATCCGAAACCAACCAATGCCAACATGACTCCTTCAAGGTTCTGACCAACGAACTGAACAAACGAACACAGAAACGAACGAAAGGACGAACGATGATCATCATCAGGAGAATTTTAGTTAATGGTGCACCTGGGTGTACCCGGTGCGGTGGTTCATTAATTGAATTTTTGACTTTTACTCTTATAATTAGTGTTTGGAATTTAATATTATGGCGTCCGCGGAAATATTGCCCTGCCGTGGAAAGTGACCAGTCCACGACGGCCATACTTTAACCACTAACCATCACTAGAACTTCTTAACCCTTTACCAAACATGAAAAGCAGACGACACTTGCAAAAAAAATTCTTGAATAACTAATTTTTTTCATTTTTTGTCTCAAAAACATAGGTTATGACCCCTCGTTGGAACGAGCTCGACGAGCTCGTTCCAACGAGGGGTCATAACCTATGTTTTTAAGACAAAAAATGAAAAAATAATGAAAATTTATTGGCGATTTTTGAGAATAGCGCTGGCCGGTTTTGGCCGTTACGTTGGGTAAAGGGTTAAGTTAGACAAGACCGGGTGGATATTATACTGAATAGAATGTTTGTACCCAGTCCGTGTGTTTGAATATAACATTATAATGTACTGATTAAATACAGTATGTGGCCAAAGCCCCCCCCCCCCCCCCACCCCCCACCCACCAATATTACTGTTACGTCGCAGTCAAGAAGTACTAAAGTCGGTTGTCTGTCTGTCGGTTTATTCGTCTACGCTTATGTTTGTGTCCAGGCATCTATCAAATGCTCACCACCGACGCAACTTCATTTTAGGACCCTGCGAATGAGGATTTTTTTCGACTCGAACTTGCCAAAAAAAGCGTTCGAGTCTACCGAACATCGAATTCGAACCAAGTTAGCCGTCCAAGTGCGGTTTCGTACGCGATATTTCCAGTTTAAAATAGTCACATTAGGATTGTTTTTGCATTGTACTGATGATTTATGCACATCTTCATGCATAGGGCATAGCCTGTTGTCCAAACCCTTTCTGTTTACAGAAATAAAATATTTATTAAAAAAAAAAACATATTCATGCTAACATTCAACAGTTCGTACGTTAACAATGCAGCACAACTGAACGCAAGTCTTGAATAGGAGACAAAGAATCTGTATGTACCTGTGATTGCTTCGCCCTCTTCTTGACGTTAAGCTTCGGATCGTCCGATTTTGCCTTATCATGAAGCGATGGATGCTTCTTACTGAATACTGAAGTGCACCAGAGGTGAGATGTAGTCCCTGTCGCTTGGGGTTTTTTACGAAGTCTTACACGTATTACACGTGTATGTAGCCGTGGCTTTATCCACTGTAAAATATGCGTGTATTACCGATGTCATTTGATTGCTTCGCTCTCTTCTTGACTTTAAGCTTCGCATCGTCCGATCTTGACTTATCATGAAACGATGCATGCTTCTTACTGAAGTGCACTGGAGGTGGGATGTATTCCCTGTCGCTTGGGTTCTGTACGAAGTCTTAATTTATTCCACGTGTATTACCAATGTCATTTGGAATCACGCGACACGCGTGATTCCAAATGACATTGGTAATACACTGTAATTCCATGTTGACGATGTGTGCTTGTGGTTCGCGCTCAGTTCCTTGCATTGTTTTCACAATTTAGTCAGTATTAAACGTACGAATGTACGTATACCGAGTCATTTATTAATACGTTTTTTTCGTATTCGATTTTGATATTCGTGATTTTATTTTAGACTCCTCGGGTCGATTCAATTGACTTGGAAAACAAAAAAAAAAAAATGGAACCGCATATTTATACTGGATCTACTCGTATGCGGAATTCGTTACTTTTTCTCGTTTTCATTTTTACTTGTTAATATATTCCTTTTACACAAAACTGTTTCGATATTGCGCAAGCATAATAAGATGGCATAAACGTTTGTGAATTTATGGCGTACTTCAGTATTTTGCAACCATGTCTTAAGTCATTCCGTCCAGAAATACCATCGACAGTTTCAGTAGAAAACGCGGTGTCACTTGGGTTGGTTCCATTTAGCAAGTCACGGTACTCTCATAAAAATGAAGAATTCAGAAGAAGCTTGTGCAGATGAAAACAATCTATTTGGTACAATAACTTGCCCTGTACGCCAAAAATTCAACTTGACGTGTTCTACGACGAAACCTCCGCTATCCCGAATGCGACGACGTAAGATTTCAAATTACGTATTTCCGCAATATAAGTACTTCTTAAAACAATTTTTGTTATGATACATCCACACTCGATAATATTGGATGAGATGTCTGTGTGAATATTTTCCCCAATACGCGATATGTCTGTAGCCTACATTAAAGCACTCTGCTTTATTTTTTTATGTGTTGGGGTGGGAGGTAGTTTTCCAAGTTTTTTTTTCTAATGGAGATCTTAACCCCCAAAGTGTAGCCAGCCCCTCGTCCAATAAGCTTGAGATTCTTTAAAAAGAATTTTCGAGAACTTGGATATGGTGCCGGACCATTTCCTCTCAAAAGCACGGACGTTTTGTCCCGAGTCAAATTTCGTACCGGGACGATTCGTCCAGAAAAAAATGAACTTTTTTTGTGGCGGGGGAGGGGGCGGGGTGCCCTTTCAAGTGTTTTCGAATGAAGATAACAACCCCCATAGTTTGGAAACTTGTCCAATAGGCTTGCAATTATTTTAAACTAATGCTTTGACATGTGGTATTCATCAACTTTTAGTGAAAGATATTCAAATTTGGTCACAGAATGTTTCTTGTTTATGTTATAATACGAAGATATTGCACAAAACGTTTTCTGGTTTGTACTTGTTTGAAATAAATCATTTTCTTATATGCCAGCCCGTGAATTATCGCAAATTATCTGAAAGACTCGATGGATATCGAGGAATATCCTTAGTAGCTTCCTAAATGACGTTACGCTTCGGCGCATGATGTCGCCTTGAACGTCGCCTTGAAGGAACGTTCAGCAGCTTTTTGTTATTGTCTTGAATCTGTTTGCAGTCGAATTTGGTTGAATGTTGCGCAGTAACATGTCACGTAGCATATAATAAAAAGAAAATCTGCGCTGTTTTAGTGAATATCGGGAATTATCTCATGAGTGTGGACCTGAAAGTATGATTTTTCACTCGCGAAGCGCGAGTGAAAAATCATACTTTCAGGTCCACACTCATGAGATAAATATAGAATATACCCATAGTATGTTTGTGAACCAAATGTTCACCACGAATGGTGAAGTGGTGTTAACCACGAGCCTTTGGTGAACATTTGGGACACAAGGCTACTTTGGGTATATTTTATTTATACCATGATCGTCAGATTATTAAGAGTTTAAATGTTAAACAAATCGATATTCACACGTGTGAATCTGTTTTTGTTTACACGAGCACCGGTGGGCGGTACTTCCGCTGGCAATTTTATCGCCGAAACGAAATAGAAATCGAAACGCGCTAATTATGGGGCCTTTTTTCATTTTAATAACATACTATTTCGAGTTATGGATGCTTTATTAACATGAGACAACTTACATTTGTTAATGTTTTGTATCTTATGAGGTAAACTTATTTAAAAACGTAATAAATAATTGCCTTTTTCATTTCACTCTTCACGAGGCGACGAGTGGTAAATTTAGACAAGTTTGCATTCAAGGCGAGGTCACCAAAGGTCAGCTTGGATGTACTTCCACTGTAGGTGTAAATTTTATCTGCTGAAATCCCATTGCTGACTTGTTCACCACGGTTGGCGTGAAAAGCTAAAATTTATGTCATAGGCCTTTTTATATTTATTTATTTATTTATTGGCGTTTAAGGTCACATATTTCTGCACAATGGCTAATCATGACCATGACAGGTTTACGGGTGGAGGAAGCCGGAGTACCCGGAGAGAACCACCGAGCAACGGCGAGCAACTGTCAGCTCCCCAACATACTAACTCCACACAAGCATGGTTAGCATTGGTTGAAGACAAGTGCACCATCGACGTGCAGTACGCCTTAGTACACAGCGTCACCGTGCCCCCGCGTGGGCAATGGGGATGAAGTGTCTTGCCCAAGGACACAACGCGGTTGCCGCAGGTGGGATTCGAACCGAGGACCTCTCGGCTTGCAGCCTGCACCTCTACCTACTGAGCCACCGCGCCCCCAGGCTTTTTTATATATAGTAGAATAGGCAATCATGGTATAAAACACAATAAACAACAGACTGAGAATGTGGATATGTAATAAGAGTGGCGTAAATACAGGAGGAGGTGCTGAGTGAAGTTGGTGTGCCCAACCCACCCCCTCCTCCAATATAAAAATGAGAAAATGTTCGGCCCTTGTGAGACCTTCTGGGCCTTTTCTAACATGTTTTTAGATCCAATTTTCTGCATTTGGTCCATTCGAAACGATAGAAGATTGGTCTCCCAAACTGAAATCTGTAGAAAAATTGTATTGGTCTCTTCGAAACGTCTGACTTACGCGCCCACTCCCACTCACTCCGGCGAAAAGACAATACACCCCTGTCGGTAATAATGTAATCTCACAGCGTGCTGTGGCTTAACCCTTTACCCAACGTAACGGCCAAAACCGGCCAGCGCTATTCTCAAAAATCGCCAATTAATTTTCAAAATATTTTCATTTTTTGTCTCAAAAACATAGGTTATGAACCCTCGTTGGAACGAGCTCGTCGAGCTCGTTCCAACGAGGGGTCATAACCTATGTTTTTGAGACAAAAAATGAAAAAATTTAGTTATTCAAGAATTTTTTTTGCAAGTGTCGTCTGCTTTTCATGTTAGGTAAAGGGTTATCAATACGTTGAAGTTCATTTGACGAGCTTGTTTCAACGAGGGATTATATGGTTTATGATATATGATATATGTTTTATTCACCAGTATACAACAAAAAATTATCTCAAGGTACATAAAGTATACATATTTACAATATATTTGTCACCGACACTTGGTTGCGAATTCATCAACACTTAAATTGTATACTGGTAGGATAAGGCATAGCCAGATTGGCTGTCTTCCTGCCTTTCCCTCAGTAGGAGAGAAAAGAACATTTAGGTATAGATAGGAGAGGAAAAGTGAGAGGTTGAAAGAAGAAGAGTGTAGGAAAAACACAGAAATAGGTACTAGTGCAACATAGTTAATTCTCATTATCTTCTTTTAGATAGCTCGACTGTAATATGTAATTTAGAATAAAAATAATAAATGGGAACAAAAAATATGGCGACTGTACGGTTTTGATGCCTCCTTAGGTAAAGGGATAACCCTTTCATCACGATATATAATTTTTGTAATCCTTTGAACACGTAAGACCGATTTTTCGGTCCAAGGCATAATTTCGTCCCATTTTTGTCTCGTTGTAACAGGTCTTTTCACGGGGCATTAATGATAAAATAATAACTGCAGTCTGCAGCCCGACGGCTGCAGACTGCAGTTATTATTTTTTCCTCCCTGTGTATTGATATTGGACTGACCCATCTCCCTTTGTACACAAAGGCGATACCATTCTAGGAAAAGGGGGCTCAAGGGTTAAGTAAAGCAAAAGCAGTTCTTTCATGAGTGGACAAGCCAATAAACACATAATTTGACAGGAGGGTAGGATAAATTAATCCTTCAGCCCCCTTGGGCTGAAAGGATAAATTATCACCGAGCTAACTCCCATGCAAATGCGAGGTAGACTAGTCCATTTTCACTGAATATAGAAGTGTATAAGGCGATTCCATTCGGGGCGTCAGAGTTGAGAGTGTTAAGCGTTGGATGTTATTAATAAATGATCATTCAACAATGTTTAGCCTACAATAAGTTTACGATTACATTGACATTTGTAAGTATGTCACGCCTCCACTTCCCAACGCACAAACAAGAGTAATACTTCAACAATCGTGTTCATATTTTGAAGGTTCGTGCAGTTTAAGGTAACAAAAGGTCCATGCATTGTGGATTGTGTTTCAATTATCAAATTGAAGAATACAAAATAAATATCAGACAAATGAACTTTTGATTCGTTAAGTTTTTATTTGTTCGCTGTTACGTAGTTATCAGAACACATGCTTCTCAAAATTAGTATGTGTGACGCGCATGTAATTACGGTGTGCGTCAGTTACTTTTTCACAAACAGAGACGCATGACCCGAATCAGCTATCACCACAAATGATGTAAGTTAAGAATAAGAGAGTGCACGATCACTTACATAAGGGTAATACTTTTTAGCTGCTTGCTATAGTGCTTTTCAGTAGCGTAGGGATCCCTAAAATATTCGCCCCCCCCCCCCCCCCCCAGAAAAAAAAAAACATTGGTCCATTGTAACTTTCACATACCATATGGAGTACATAAATGCTCTCCAATATAGAGCTACACAAGCTATAAATTCCTCAGATTCGCACCTAGAGTACTGAATTTTGCAAACTTTGCATGGGAGTGGAGGCCGAGTCCTAACTAGGACCCTCCGATCGTTACCACCACCTCCCACTTCCCTGGAAGGGAAAAGGCGTAACGCCTGGAAGGTAGTTAAGAATAGAGAAAGCCCCCTCGCCCCCACAACGGCCTGCCAAATATCGTGTTCGCCACCCCCCCCACCCTCAAATGGAATGGGCACCACCTTTTACATAAACTTGACTAGGGGCTTGATGTATTTCATATACTGTAGTCCTCCCTTAAGCCAATGTGTCACCGTGTTCCTATCTGAAAAGGTGCATATATGTGAATAAGGGAGTTTTTGAAGGCAGTAATCCTACTATTACTCCAAATTGTGTGGGGGTCGATGCTGGGCAGGGGTTCACAAAAGTTTGTCCAGTAATACCGTACCCGAACTTAATGACCGATACTAATACAGAATTCTTCAACAGATACGAGAAATTTCAACAGATTTGTTGATTTCGGCTAATTCTTAACCGAAATGCTGACATTTTATTTTCTGCATACATTCATAATGACGATGCACTTATAGAACATTTTCATGTATATTCATGGGAACAAAATGTCCGATGTTTAAAAATTTAACCACATGCTTTTCTTTAAAAAACAAACAATTTCTCACAAATATTTCTATAATTGGCTGTAAGTGCTCAGGGCCCAATGTTAGAACTGCTGCGAAGCCCATAGCTGCAGACCTTATGGAGGGGGTTGGGGGGCATAGTGAAATACACTTACCAAGGGCTGGTGTCCGAGTGCCGTATGTTCGACATGAGTATAGCTGATTGCCCCTCTCATTAGAACTTTCTCTCTCGACGGAATTTTAGAATATTCAAAGCCTCAGAACCTGAGAGTTTCTGATGGTGCATTGATGATGTAGTAGGAATATTTATCACTCGGAACTTGAGCTGCCACTGTTGGGACAAATCAGTTTTACCAACCGCCACCCCCCCCCCCTCCCCCCCACCCCTCCTCCAATCGGTCATCTTCACTTGCAGGTTTTACCTTTGGTATTTATCTCTGCTCAGCTTATTATAGTCATTTTTCGATTACAACAAATTACTTGCGCCACGCTATATATACATATATGTCAACTCAGCACAGTGTGAAGAAAGGAGCGGACGTGAATATTGTTACGCACAAGAAAGCGACAGGAATGGAATTGTCAAACGAAAAGGTAACGGTAGTCACAGTTCTCGGTGAATGGCGTGTATTTGGGTTCTTTTTTCGTTGCACTTGGTTGCACTCGGTATTTCAAAAGCTGCCATTTTATTTGAAAAAGAGGCATTAATGTGGTTTGGAATATACACACGCCCTCGTGTAACATTTCTGCACTGAGTTTAACTCTTTCAATTCAGTATGCATTCGTTTTGGTGTCAAGTAAGCTTTGGTGAGGTTTGGTTGTCGACGCTCTGCTCGTCGACCTTCACAACGAACAAAATTTCGCCTTTCGATCAATGATACTTTAATTTCACCGCCCTTATTATTATCCAAACTCCCTACAAACCACAAATGGGTTTTCTCAGTTGCTCTCAAAAAATTTTTGTATATGGCGATTCTAACCAGAAATTCCGGGTTGAAAAGATGAAAATACCAGAATACATTCATGTTCCAGTATCAAATCAGCTACAATTCCTGTTCTTACTTACAGTAAATCATAAGCAATTAGTGAAAACATTCTCGTGGCTAGAAGACAGTTAAAGAGAGCAAGAATGTAGAGACCCAAGTTGCATTCCAGCACAGAGTATAAAGTGAGACGGGAGCAAAATGGCTCATTTGTTAGGCCACTGGACATTAACCCTTTACCTAACGAATCGGCCGCACCCACCAGCGTAATTTACAAATTAAGCAGTTGAAAAATAACCACATGTTTCAAAACATGTAAACAAAACCATATCATGTAACTCCTCGTTGGAACGAGCTCGTCGTGCTCGTTCCAATGAGGGGTCACATGATATCGTTTTGTTGAAATTTTTTGAAAAAAAAATTAAAAAACATAATTGAAATAATAAATGTTGATATCCTGTACGTTGGGTAAAAGGTTTAAATCGAAAAGTTGACTGTGTTCGAACCTGACCCGCGCCATATGCACTGTGTTTTTGGCCTATATAGCCCACGGGGGAAAACGGAGGGGCTGTTTAAAATGGCGTACTGCACGCCGAAAGCGCACTTGCCTACAACCGCTGCAAACTCTGCTTGTTGGTTCTCCCCAGTGAAACAGGCTTCCTCCACCTGTAAAAGTGTCCGACATGCTACGACCCGGGTTCTGGATAGTGTCGCTAAACCCCAATTAACAAACAAATAAACAAACATAAACTGCTACAAACCGAAAAGAGATTAAAGTAATGTTTTGAAGGGTAACCTTTTATCATTTAAGAAAATGAAAGTGATGTCATACTTGTATTTTTACCAGTATTAGTGAAAATGCTGTGAAAAGGAATCGTAAATATCGAAGGTGGCTCATTGAGGTTTTTTTCTTTAAAGGGACAATAAGCCGTTAATTTGAAAAAAAAAATAACAGTCCAGATCTTATTTGTGTGTGAAAAGCCATTACAAAAACATTGCATGCAAAGTGTAAGATATCCAAAGCAACGCGAAATTACATAAATCTGTAATTAAAAAAACTTTGATGCAGACTAGATTCCAGAAACCGCGACAGTATAGTATGCAAGGGATGACTCGGGCCTGATCAGGCTATGTGGGTGATCTCATGTCGCTTCATAGTCGCTGATCCAGTGACGTCATGTGGGTTGCCATGGTAGCCCGTGTGAGAGACCAAACCAAGTTGCGACGACCTTATCATAGTGATACATGGTGTCAGTGTGCACGTGCAAAGCGTGTTGTTATGGTGGCACATGTTTCTATCGCTTCATGATGTTTATTGCAGGCCGCTATTTTGGTTTCTAGGGTGGCACATGGGTGTTATGAGGCCCAAAATCCATTAATTGCACAGGGTGTGTGTGTGGAGAGTGTGCTTCCGGAATCTTCAGTTTCTACCTTTCCAGATCGCCATCTTTGATGACACGTGGCTTCAATGAGCTTGAAAGGCATCTAATAGAAACGGAATGTGTTCGGTTCAAGGGGGGTAAGTCTAATTACCGAATCGACCTGACAACTACCAAAAATCACCAAAACGGTAAACACCTACCGAACCGGACTTTATTTCGCTCGGATTTTCCTGGATTGTACCTATCCCAGTCTCTATTTTGTCCTCTGTCATCCTAGCGTTTGATCTAATGTAAGCAACTCCTAGTCATTTTGGTCTCAACCCCTGGCTTCGACCAATCACATCACTTCATTCATCTAAGTCTCGCCCACTATCAGCAAGAAGAAGTCAAAACGTGATTCGAGCAGTAAATTAAAGATGCATTGCTCTAACGACCCGAAGCTGTCGAGTAGTGACTCGAAGAGGCATCTGTCGGACGACTCGAATCTCATAGAGCAAATGAGCTTTCGAACAACTGCTCGAGTGAGTGTCTTCAAATACTACTCTTCGTCTCATCTTGGTGTTTGAGGATACTTGTAATATGGTAATGTTCTACTCGAGGATACCTTTTGAGAATACGTTTTGAAGCATAGCCATCCGAGGATACATTTTGAGGACACCCTTTGGAGGATACTGATCTGAGGATAGTTATGTTCAACAGAAAGTGATGTTATATTGGTCGTCTCAGTGAACAGTCTTTTGTTATGTCATACTAGATGTGATGTGATTTGAGACGTCACGTTGCAATGCATAATTGGAAAGAGTATGATGTCAAGACACACATGATATAACGTCGTAGCCTAGTTCAAGATCGTTGCTATGGTTGATAACATGATTAGTGACGACATGAGTCATGTGACAAATTACGTCATTGGAGACGCCATTGGTAAACATGTCATGAGTCACTGTGGTGGACTGTATTCTCACCGATGACGTCATCAAATACATTGATGAGCCAAATGTGTAAATTACTTGTCACGAGCATTTTGATGACGTTGTCGATGACGTAACCACAGTCAATCTCCCTCAAATCCACCGTAATCATGTGACGTTCGTTTTGGGTCATAGTATGTTTGGGTTTTTTAATATTTTTAAGACAGGGGGTGGTGGGGGGGGAGGGCATTTGGGTAAAATTAATCGATGATAATCGATTATCTCCCAGATTAAAAGATGTGGAAGGTCAATAATTGTGACACCCCTACTATCATCAGGTTTCCTGTACAGGAATATGAGTTCAGAATGAGTCATTTGGTAGGATTTTGCGAAAATCTCTACGATTCGAAAATTTATACAATCAGCACGACTGATCAGAATGATTTCGACTTGAATCGAATTTCCACGATTCGTAGAGTTCTGAATTCTTGGTTGAGAAAGGTTAACAAATCAGTACCAACGACATGTCGATTAAATTTCCTATTTGTCCTGGATCCAAGATGGAGGCGAACGACAAGTCGGTCACGTATTTTCCTTTAGGGGCACACAGTTGCCGGTGTAGAGGGAATGGGGCTTCGGCGGGTGAGCTGTCAAACCATTCGCTTTCTCCATTGTATTTCAGACTCGGTAAGATGACAAATGCGCTGTCCAGATCACATTTACATTCTACATCCTATATTGATAGGAAAGACTACCTACAAATTGCACGGTTTGATAAGACATTATCTACCAACATTGGATACTGAGTTAATCGTCCAAAAGTGGCCTCCCAAAAGTTGAGCCTTACCACCACCGTCACCCAACGCCGTTTGGTGATTCCGACGCGATGGGTGATATAGTACGACCGCCGTGGACTGGTCACTTTCCACTAGTGGGCAATATTTTCACGGACGCAATACATTACATTCTAAACACTAATTATAGGAATAATCGTAAAAAAATTAATTAATGAAGCACCGGGTTGTACCCGATGCTTCATTACTTAAATGTTCGATGATGATGACTTTTGTTGCCTGGTAAACGCATGCGTGGACATCACATCACTGCCCACGCGTGGATTACGATCGTTCGCCACAATTGTTAAAACCCAAAGCTCAATTCGCAAGATGTGGGTTATCTTTGACGTTATTGCTCGTATTGCACTTACCAAGTAATAATTAGATCAATTAGATCAACGGCGCTACTTCTCTATAAATGGTTGCGGCTTTATTCATTTGTGCACATTCCAAAAAATTGTAGCGAAGGCTAATTAAGTTTGTCGGAATATTTCAGCAGATCTTTCAGCCAGGTAAAAAAACATTTTTTATCTTTTTATAATTCTTTGTTTGAATAGACGACCAAGAACAAGATACCATGTTAACGATTGGATATCACAGGTTCCATGTTATGATATTTAGTTGGGGTGCGTGTATGGGCGAAGTAAAATACACACAAAAAGGGGTATAAGAACCGAAAATACATATATTTTAATAAATAATTTTCCAATAGCTCCTTTTTCGGAATCATGCAAGCACTTTACTTCCAGAGTTTCCAGCCTCAATACAGCAGCAGTTCTGTTTAAAAATTCATAACTCATACATTGCTCTGAGGCACTATTAAATCAAGCTCGTTGAGCTAATTCCTATCAGAGAGGATTCCCTCTTGCTTGGGTGCAAATGCGTTTGAGTAAAGAAACGAAAGTCATTAGATCGGATCAGAACGCGGGAAATAAGCAGGATCCGAGGCTCGAACCTGCGACCCATAGTGAAAAAACGCAACCGATTTACCAAGAGACTTACAGATGTGGACCCACTAGCTTTGTTATTAAATGATCTTTATCCCGCAAAACGCAACACTACTCGCCCTTTTTTTTGCGATTCACCACCTATTCCGTAAGTTGGTAAGCTTCTGAAAAGAGAGATCGAAACAACAACGCAGTTTCATCTGCTGCTGATGATTGGTCACGGAACCAATGTAACAAATCGCGAGAGAAGAATGGAAACCGAGTCTCGAGCCTGCGACCTCTAGTATTGAAAGCGGCCGATTTACGTCGAGACTACTTGATCCGGACCAAACATCCTGGTTGGTAAATGGTCTTCATACCCTCGACCGCTACAATAATATTCAGGATTTTATTTCGCAAATGTCGGATGCTAGTCGTGTTAAATAATTAACAAGAAGTCACGTCTGCCATTACCAGTTTCTGTAGTTCAGCGATCAAAACGTAGTGGCTACCCCTCTACGTTCAGATTCTTCCCATTCAATCCTATAGAAAAAGTTCCCATCAAGTTTTTATGGGAACTCAAAACTCGAAATTAGGAATATATATCAAGCTTTCGTCCTTATTACCGACTGCAATCGATAGTACACGTATTTCCTTACATTTGAGCAGAGTTTATTGATCCAAACTATGTTTTATCATTTAATTGTCGTCATTTGAAGACTAGCGAGGCGTCAACGGAAATTTCGAAATCGGCCATGTTTTTGTATAAATATAAAACAGTAAAAACAATAACCTGGTAATGGCACCGAAACGAATAGACCTTTTCATCGATGCGGAATCGGAATCTTGATCTCATTCGGATTGAGATCCTCGTTTTTGCGCTCCTGGTGCACTCTTCATGACTATTTAGCCGTCCCCTGCTGGAAGTGGGGATGGTTAAGAATATTATTTGATCTACCCTGCGTGATACGCTTCATGACAGTTCCTAAGTTATGCTTCAAGGTTGAACAAGAATGGCGGACAGTACTAACCATACCGCTTGCTCCATAATATGTTGGTGGCTGTACCGGCAACCGTGGTTCTTTTTTTTTGTACTAACTGTATTAATAACGGTAAATTTTTACAGTATATATATTATTTTGTTGTCGTGAAAAGTTTACTCTCTCTCTCTCTCTCTCACACACACTCGGTCTCTCTCGGTCTCTGTCTCTGTCTGTCTCTCTCTCTCTCTCCCTGTCTGTGTCTTTCTCCCTCTGCCTATGTCTCTCTGTCTCTGTCTCTCTCTCTCTCTCTCTGCCTCCCCCTCTCTCTCTCTCTCTCTCTCCCCCTCTCTCTCTCTCTCTCTCTCTCTCTCTCACACATTTACTAGAGACATAAAAAGAATGAGGCTTCAAAAACCACTTTTGAAGATCAGAGATTATTGTGTTGTCTTCCAGATGATCCCTGAGCTGCAGAATTACTTTGATTGATCCCGGGATTTCATTCCTCGTGGATAGCAAGTATGAGTATTAGTGCATGCCTGAACGCCAGTTTTCCCAAATCAACAAATTTGCACTGCCCATGGCAGCTCTAACCCTTTACCTAACACGAAAAACAGACGACACGTGCAGACAAAATTCTTGAATAACATTTTTTTTTTTATTTTTGCGTCAAAAACATAGGTTATGACCCTCATTGGAACAAGCTCGGTACAATTAGGGTCATAAGATACGTTTTTGAAACAAAAATGAAAAAAATAATCAAAACTGAATGGCGATTTTTGTGAATAGTGCGGGTCGATTTTATCCGTTATGTTGGGTAAGGGCTTAACTATTATTTCAACTGCAATTTCGAGTTTCCACAAGCGGATAGAAAATGTCGACCGACTTACATTCTTTTTCAGCTTTCCTGCTTACAACAGAGTAAAATGCACCTGTCGGAAAATACATGGACGAACCTTGAATCGAGGTGCTATTTTCGTTTGTTTTTTCTTGATTCTGTCTTTATTTCGCAATATTTTAATAGCAGGGCCACTCGTTTAGATCAATTTTCGTGAACCAATAAACTTACTCTATCAAACGTGCTGTTCAAAATTAATTTGGAAATGTGGGCTCACAAATAAGGGATAGAAAGCGCATGTTCACATTCCGTAAAGTAAATGGCGGTCTGAGATGCTATCTGAATCGAAACTGGGACTGTTAATTCATGTGACCTGTATGTGAACCCCCTAGTGGACATTTTCTGGCATAGTACGCTATATGATGAGCAAGAGAACAGCCAGTAAAAAAACAAATTTAAAAAGACATAGTGATCTGAACCTCTTAAAAATATGTTGTCACCAGTGAAAGATGGTGCACACCACGAACAACAATTTCTCTCACGAGTGCCCGATACAAATGTTTATTTTTCGCGAGCGCTTGCGCGTGCGAAAATAGCCATTTCTCTTGGTTACAAGTGAGATAATTTTCGGTATCCACTCAAAAACACTAGATTTTCTTGTTATTATACGCTTTTTTAAGAATCTGTTAATTCCACTCGTTTCAACCATGAACTGATGCATGCAAGTAAACAGAGCATTGAATCAATGATATACGGAAGTGATTTTATAGATACCCGGAACAGAGAGTGTCTTGCGATCTGATTCAGTTGGCAGGTTTCTAGTCCAAACATGGCTTGAAAGTCCGTAATATAAGGGTTTGGTTTGGTACGTCCTTTCAAAGGATGTACCAAACCAAAAACTTATATTACGGACTTTCAGGCCATGTTTGGACTAGCAGGTTTCATGCAGCAATTCAAGGTGAATACGTGTTGCATTATTGCTGGAAATGATCGGTATCCATTCAAAAACAATAGATTTTCTTTCATTATACGTTTTTAGAACATATGGTCAAAAACTAAATGACGTCAGATTTTACTGAAATTTAAATATGTTGTAGCGCTAAAAAAATAAGAGACAGCTGTTTGTATGTTTTCGATTTGGCGCGTTTTGACGTTTTTACGTCACTTAAATATCTATCATATTTCTAACATATTTCATTATAAAAGAGCTACGACGTGTGCTTTATTGGGCGGCCTAGTACGTTAACCCTTTACCCAACGTAACGGCAACAACCGGCCAGCGCTATTCACAAAAATCGCCAATTAATTTCCATTATTTTTTTCATTTATTGTCTCAAAAACATATGTTATGACCCATCTTTGGAACGAGGTCGTCGAGCTCGTTCCAGTGAGGGGCCATAACCTATGTTTTTGAGACAAAAAAAAAATGAAAAAAATAAGTTATTCAAGATTTGTTTTACAAATGTCGGCTGCTTTTCATGTTAGGTAAAGGGTTAAAAGGCGACAGTCACATTCTCCGCGTTGTTGGCCATGCTTCATTGGAGGACTTCTGGAAATGAGCTTTGCGATTTCAAAACCATCTAGTTTGTATTTATCTAACAATCATATACAGTTAGAACTGGAAGTCCTGTCACGAACTGTGCGCTTATCTAGGCTTAATTGCGCGTATGAATTGCGCGCAATTGCCATATCGAATGGCATCCAAAGCACGGCAGGTTCTCCTGGTTACTCATAGCAAACACAGGCAATTTTTCTGCCAATGGACCTCCGGGTTACCCGGAGGTCCATTGACTGAAACATTGCTTGTGCACAGGCCATATGTACAGAATTTGATAGCCTTACTATAATCATAATGCGTAAATTAACGCGCAGATCAACGTGCTATTTGTGCGCATTTCATGACAGGACTTCTAGTTTTAACTGTAGATTTTGGTCTGAAAATCACAAGAAATGGTACGTATCACATAATGTGTTTCGACTCCGTATCATATACAAGACTCATTCTCATTCCGTATCATATAAACAACTCGTATCCAGTAACGCGATGGGTTACCATAACAGGCGCATGAATACATTCTATGTGCGTTTCAGTGATTGATTCTGTTGATCGCTTACAAAACAAAACATTCATTACAGTTAGCGACAGAACTATTAATAATTTAGAGCCAATGACCACCCCCCCCCCCCCCCCCACACACACACACACACCCAGTGGTGTCCGGAAATGGGATCACAACTCGCCGGCAAGCTCGTTGAGATCCCATTCTGAACACCACCTCGAATCTGATACAAATCACAGGACATGCACATTATCTTGATAATCTGCACGTATTGGGTCCGCGTGTGTCAGGGACCCTTGATACAAAGTCTGTATGGTTGATTGCGATTTGTTTACGTTACAATTTACAGAACAATACATGCATTCGAAAGGCGTTTGCGAGTTTCTATACACAAAAAGAAAAAAAACGAATGAAAAAATACTTTTCAAAAGCCTGTTTATTAAATTATGGAACCATATTGCTTTTAAGCGTTTGTTTCTGAATCACTGGACGCATTCAGGCACGAACAACATGCTGGTTTACTGTTAAAGCACGCGGTCTGTTCGGAATGTTGAACATGTGCACGCTCAATAATTTTAGCCGAGGATCGCAAAAGCACAAGGCAGCCGCACACAGTTTCAACACGAAACGACAATTATTTTTATGAGTCTGCCAGCACCATTTTCTTACCGCACACGATATCACAGTTTAGTGTTTTAATTATTTTTTTATAGGCCCGTTTATAAAAGCGGTCGCATTATGTAAATGGTCTGTCTGTCCGTCTGTCTATCCTTAAACAATTGGTTTCCGACCGATAACTCAAGTTTGGATTATTATTATTATAATATTATTTCAACCAAAGTTGGTCTGTGTGTATTCCCCAGCTAGTAGCACAGGTCGTGTTCTAATATGGGTTCCGTCCAATTATTTTTACATGAGTTATGGACCTTTTTCTAATTAGAATTTGACCTTCTATTAACATTTTTGGTTTCCGACCGATAACTCCAGCTTGGATTATTTGATCTCAACCAAAGTTGGTATGTGTATTACCTAGCTAGTGATACAGGCAAAGTTTGAAAATGGGTTCCGTCCGAATATTTTTATATGAGTTCCGGCCCTTTTTTGACTTAAAATTCGACCGTCTATCAACATTTTTGATTTCCGACCGATAAATCCAGTTTGGATTATTTGATACCAACCAAGGTTGGTGTGTGTTTTTCCCAGCAAATAATACTGACCAAGTTTGAATATATGGGTTCCGTTCAATTAATTTTACATGAGTTACGTCCCCCTTTCGACTGAGAACGGGCGTATTTAGCTGCGCCTGGATGTGCTCCTGTTCAAATATATTTCCCATAGTGTCAACAAAACCCTATCATTGACATCGGGCTCGTTCCAATAAGGGTTCACTTGATATGATTTTGTTGACGTTTTGTGAAAAATTATGTTTTTTTTTAACAGCTCGGTTTGTAAATTACGTGGCAGAATGCGACCGACGCGTTAGGTAAAGTGTTAATCAAGTTATTACAATTGAGAACTGTAAGATAAATCTATCATCTCCATTATGTTTATGTACAGGTTAAATCAGATTCTCACTCTTGTGCCCAGACTATATCTCGACCCGTCGAGATATGGCCTCAGAAACAAGCACTTCACTCTGATGCAACATTCTGTACATAAAACATGATGGTGATAATATTAGTTATCCTTGTGTTTTCCAGGGTGTATCGGAATTTACACAGATTTGGGAACTCATACACCCTGAGGCAAAGCCGAAGGGTGTATGAATTCCCAAACCCGTGTAAATTCCCATACACCCTGGAAAACACAAGGATAACGGATTTATTTCCAATAATTTTATTGTACTTAATACTTTAACCTACATTGTTGGCAAAAACTGACAGAAAATTTGTACTTCGTAAGTTTCTTAATAAATAAAACCAGACAAATGTGGATATCATTGGAACTGGCTCAATGAGCCAGTTCCAATGACATCCATATCTGTAATATTTTGTTACATATGAATATTAAATTTCCTGTATTTTTATTTTTGTTCTAACATAACCGAGGAGAAGGTATGAATTAATAATTAAAAATGGGTACTTTTTGGCCATATAGCCTGCTATTGCATATACTTGTTTTTACACCGTGGTTAACTACGGTGTAAAAAAAGCTACTGTGGATTGCAAGTTACACCGCACCTCTCAGCCAATCAAAACGCAGTATTTTTGTTTCATTTGAAAATAATATATATTTATCATTCTAACTATTGTGTTCGTTTTTCGGGTTTTTTCTTAATTGTGTATCTTTTTAGAAACGTCTTTCTGTACTATAGTATGGAGAATTTGAAACGCTTATTTGATCGTGCGCACATAAACTCTCGTCTACTTCTCTCTGATTCTCCGAATTCTTATCTCGGTATACATGACTTTAATGGGGCTTAATGACACTTTCGACAGCTAGGGTCACCTCGTGTGACTAGTCGTGTCGGATGACTTACACTAAGGGACGAATACACCTCGTGTTTGTTGGGTGATTCAGTAAAAATTAATTCCACATCCCTATACAGAACACCGGGGTTAATTTTGTTACTTATTATACAAGCCGATTTGTTACTAACCTTCTCATCTACACTTTGGGTACGCGGTGTCGTGGGTCGGTAATTTGAGCATTGGACTTTAAACCAACAAGTCGGCATCACGACAAGCAGTAACTTATAACTTGGGCTGGACACTTAATCCCGACAGCCCATGGTGCGGACGCGGCGAAGTTGTATACGTTGATAGTACACTTGCTTTTCAACAGCTGCTGATTCTTCTTTTGCAGGGTTAGTACGTTGGACAATTTGACATTTACCTGCCACTGCTCGGTGGTTCTTTTCGGGTACTGCAGCTTCGTCCACCCGTAAGATTGTCCGACACGGTGTAACCCTAGGTGTTGGAAGTGTCGTAAAACAACCCCCCCCCCCCAAAAAAAAACAAAAAAAACAAAAAAAACAAAAAACAAAACAAAACAAACATCTACATAGTGGACTGGTCACATTCCACGGGTGGGCAATATTTCCACGAACGCATTAATATTACGTTCCCAACACTAATTATAGGAATAACCATCAAAAATTTAATCAATGAATCACAGGGTACAACCTTCATTCATTAGAATTTTGCTGGTGATGATTTTTAATACCCAGCAAACACATGCGTGGACATCACTGTCCACGCGTGGACTACGACCAGTCTATGGCGATTGTACTGTACCATGTTAACGGTTAGATATCACAGGTTCGATGTCATGATATTTAGTTGGGATGGAGTGAGTGTACGGGCCAATATTACCCAAATAGACCCGACAACAATATATTACGGCCAGTCCACGGCGGCTGTCCTGTAGTCTTTGGAAACAAGAGCTTTCTCTACTTAAAATGTGTAATACCCTTTATGGAACGATTAAAAGATGAGTTTTGCTTATGAAAAATGTTATTTTGGACAATAGCCAATGGTAATGGCTTTATAATAGGAACTGCTCTTGGAGAAAATGAAATTAATGTTATGCATTTCGATGGTATTGAAATTCATAAAGCTATTTATATATTCCCACTTTTTATATGTCCAGCGCGAGAGATGCATATCTTTGTCATTAGACTGAAGGTGTACGTACACTCTTATAATTCCAAGTGTTTCTACAACACTCCACGCGTTCTTTTGTGCACTATCCAAGTTCTCCTACAGTGACAGCACAGAAAGTACTGCACTAACACTTGGGAAAGTGTTAAACCCAGAACACTGCACAAATTTTATACACAACACTTCAGGTGTGGTATTATGACACTAAACAAGTGTCGTTTCACAGCTTTCAAGTGTTAAGTTTTAACTTGTTAAGTACTAAATTACACTTTGAAGAGTCGGCAGGGAACTCATCGAGTGTATAAATATCACATTAAGTTTCAGTCAAAAAAAATTGTTAAACATGAAATTTGGAGAAAATACATCATATATCCGGCAGAAAATAATGACTTTTGTTATATGCTGGTGTGATTGTTTGGGTTTTTGAAGGAGGTTTGGTGGGTAAATTTGGTACCGGAACAAGCATAGTATTTCTCATTCAAAATTGGACGCTTTAGCCCCCTATGCGTTGAATATTGTGCGAATGATAAAAATTGCGCTAAAGAGGATGTGGCATTCTGTTCTTTATAATAATGTGACATTACACAATATGATATACTTACGCAGATGGTGCAGATTCTGATCACGTAAAGATTTGTCGGTGTGAAGATATGTTGACCCCAACTCAGATTTAAAATGGCGTAGTCCCTCCAACTCACGCGAAGCATGGATGCACATCATCGATGACGCAATTCAAAAGGAACCAATCAAAGAAGGGTTGAGTTTTTCTCTCTCTGACACTCGAAATTACATTGTAATTTTCGTTGGAGTGTCTCAATTGTGACACAAGGCGTTTTAATGTTCCACCGCCACTTGCAAATCAAATATAAGATTTGGTGGGTGCGGCATTTTGACACTTGAGTTTTAAGCGTGTATAAAATTGCGATGGAAATGTAAAGATTAACCTTTTACCCAACGAAACGGCCACATCCGCACGCGTAATGTGCAAATTCAACAGCTGAAAAAATAATATTTTTCAAAAAATTTCAAGGAAAGTTTAGAAAACCATATCGTGTGACACCTCTTTGGAACGAGCTCGTCGAGCTCGTTCTAACGAGGGTCACACGATATGGTTTTCTTGAAATTTTTTTGAAATATTTAAAAGAAATGATATTTAAAATAAGAAATTTTGATATCGTCTGCGTTGGGTAACGGGTTAAAAGATCTGGCTGTGTTTCAATAATTCAACCCATTTACCATGCTACTTTCGACTTTTTGAAACGCATCCTAGAAAAAATTATCCCGGTTGTATTTATTTCCTTTTTACAGATTTAAAAAAAAAATTATCAAAGGTTTTCAGAACATCGTTATATTTTGCCACGGTCAGGCTGTGTCTTTAAAACCTTTTGCAGATTGGCTTTTTGTGATGGTCTTCATGTAAGAGGCACGACTTATATATGACATATAAAAAAATGAATAAAGAAATAGAAAAAATCAAAGTTCAGAACAAATACAACGAAATTATGTACATTACATTCCGCGCGCGCTTTCGTCGCTCCTTGTGCGGATCTTCGGGCATTTTTACGTTTTTATGACTGTATTTTTGTCGTATACAGTTCGTGTCTTCGTGCCTCTTGCATGAAAACCATCCTGGCTTTGAACCATTGTCAGCGAGTTTCCGTCGGTGTTACCTCTTGGCGAATATAAATAATGTCGTTAGTTGATTTTGCAGTTGATTGGTTAATTCGCACATTTACAATAATAGAAACGACCATTCTCGTTGATTTCCAGTAAAGGTGATTGTTAAGCGTATAAACGCTGTCGGTGTCCTTTAAATTTTAAGCTTTATTCAAAACAATGTTTTTTTAATCCAGATGCACAATTGCACAATGGGTTAAGCACAATTTACAACAGATTGCGCTTTTATGTACATATTTGCATCGAACCAGTTTTATAAGAGTCATCTATCTATTCAATCAATCCTGTGAGCCAATTTCAGTCTGCACATATACGCATCTAATAACAATAAAGACCATGCAGCTTCTAACCGTAATGCAAGTTAGTTTCAGAGTATATTATAAGATTAATGTGCCTTTCAATATTGAATTGTTTGAATTGTATCAGGAGCAAGTACTATGAGTGGCAGAGGCAGGACCGAAGCTAGTAGGGTGTCCGGGTGTGTTTGTGTGTCTGTGTGTGTGTGTGGGGGGGGGGGGGGGGGGGCGAAAAAGATTGTTGGTCGCTAGTAGTATGTATCGTATGTTTGAAGGAAAGGTTGGATGACCTCGGAAGTGACGTCAGGTCACGTGACTTAGTGGTGTCATGTTGGGTTTTCATGGTAATCCGCGTGGCTGCCAGGTTGTGGCTTCATTGCCATAGTTATACGTGGGGTCAGTGAACATGCGCAGAGCTTGTTGGTAGGGTGATACGTGTTTCCGTCATCAATTTTGTATATTGGAGGCCACCATCTTGGTTTCTATGGGAGCACATGGTTTCTATGTTACCCAAAACTTTATTATAGGGCCAAGATGCCTCTAAAAAGTGTGTTCGATTGAATAGGAGTAAATATAATTACCACAAACAACGCGGCAAAACCTCAAAACTACCCAAAAACTACCCAAACGTACTTTAATTGGTACGGATTTACCAGGACTCCTCCTTCTTTTTCCAATAATAGGAGCATTCCTTCTTATAGGGGTATCTTTCTGGTTCGGATTCTTTCCGAATTCTCGGATAGAATTACCCAAATAGACTCGACAATCCCCCATGCATCTCACCAAAAACTATCTAAAACTACCGAAACGGACTTGGCGAAGGCCCATTTGGGGGTTATAAGAGTAGCACGTAGTGCTATAAGACGCATTCCTTTGTATAAGAGTACTTTTACTAGTTCGGATTTCCCCAAATCCTCAGATACTTTGTAGAATTACCAAAATCTACCCCACAAATTCCCTAAACTTCCAAAGTCTTCTTTTTCTGCCTTATTTAATCACATGTTAACATAATTACATAAGGAGATATAATATATATTTAGAAAATATAAATGTGCTTATCAACTTTAACTATCTATTTTGTATGTAGTTTTTTCACATACAATAGTGCAAAGGTGTTTATATCTTAGATCCTTTCACATAATATTTTCCCTGCTGTCACAACAAAGCTCAATTTGATACTCATTATTCAAAATTTGCTCCTTGATCCCCACTTAGTGCAACTCCCCCAATAAAAACCCTGGCTACGCGCCTGCAAGGTACCCCTCGGTTCCTCTACTCATGGCAATAACGACCTTTACACTTCGGAATTATAAGAAAGCTCCATTGTTTTTGAAGGACCATTTAGTCTCATGCAGAACCTTTACAATTCTAACGATGTTTTGAGTGATAGTGATATAGAAGTGTATGTGTAACAAACTTATATGATCCCTAATCAAGAATCAGTTAGTGTCGCGTCTTTACAACCCCGATATCTGAACAATCAGAAAATTTTTCCCCAGTGACTACTCGGGTCTTTCGTTCCTCGCGCCTTTGACTGGCTATGCTCTGAGAAAGTCACTGTAGTGGAATAAAGCATTAATTGCCATTGTCCCAGTTGACGGCAGTTCTGAAATGTTCTCGGCAGGTCATGTCTTGTCATATGGTGTGTAACACAACGACAATTGTGTTTTTCAAATGGAAATATGTTGTGATCAGACGTATCCCTTAGCAACACCCTTGTATAAGCATCCGAGCTTGCTGCTGGATCATTTTCCACCACTTATCTGTTAGTAACTTTTACTCCAACTGTACCATTCACAATTATCTGGAAGTAAAGGCCATTTAAACTAAGAATCCGTTGGGCTGGACAAATCTTACAAATCCATTCTACATTGTATGCAGGGGGTATTTTATCCGAGGAACCTGTCATCGATGCTTTTAAAACAAGGGAGTTTTTCTGCTTTGCGCAGATAGTGCACAAATACGTGTTAACTAAGTCCACGTGTGGAGAACGTGTTATAAACACCAGCAACTGATGTGTAAATTGTATCGTCGGTATGTCATCTGTCAACACTATCCAAAGATTAAGGATGTCTGAGTGCAAAAATGAAGTTCTCAAATAGAGTGCAGTGTGGCTAGCTTGTGGCACTTTTTTCAGTTTTCTCCAGGTTATGCCTGTAGACTGAACGGAGAGCTAAATGCAGTCGACTTCAAAATGAGTACCGCAAGCCAATCAAACCAATGTGTAGTCCGAAAAAACGTAAAAGACATGGGCTCTCAGCCTAATGTCGGAAATTATTTGAACAAACACACCTTCTTCCCAACCTAATCGTTATGGTTACGGACTTACTTCTTTCACCATCTCCTTGGGGTAGGGCAGTGGGCCTAGTTCAGTCCTTTAAATTCAACCAAACCCACACAAAATTACAGAGTATACAATATATAGTTTTATGCATTTCTGCCAATTTCTTGACACGTGCTTTAATCCTGGGGATTTTGATACAGTTTACAGTCTACGTCACATGGATTTGCAGCTGTGTCGAGGCATGTCTTGGATGTCTATATAGGCAGCCAAGACATACTTGGAAACTACTGCCAAGGTGCTTGTAATGTAGCCTATGCTTTACCCAGTGACTGCATCTTGGGGGCACCTGTTCTGCTGCAGTAAAAAGTGATCAGTTGGAATTCCCCCCCCCCTCCCTCAAGGGCGTATAGAAATTCCGGGACGCCATTAAATCCCCGAGGAGGCACCCAAATTGCATTCCCGAAAGTCAGTGTTACACAAATTCTCTTTGACGTGGTTGAACATCAGCTGACTTGGCAAGGCTGTGACGTCCCCGAACTAGACCAACTTAACGACCTGGCCTGGTCAAGTCTGCCCTGTTATGGTCTGGCCTGGTCTGCTCGACCCAACTCAATCTTTTCTCTCAATTTTTATTTATTTAACCCTTTACCTAACGAATCGCCCGCATCCGACAGCGTAATATTTAAATTCAGCTGTTGAAAAAATATTATTTTTCAAAAAATTTCAACAAAACCATATCATGGGACCCCCTCCTTGGAACGAGCTCGTCCAGCTCGTTCCAACGAGGGTCACATGATATGGTTTTGTTAAAATTTATTGAAAAATTAAAAAAAAAATGATATTTAAAATAATAAATTTTAATATCGTCTGCGTTAGGTGAAGGGTTAACATTCTTCCCAAAGGAGCAGAGCTGCCCCAAACGAGTCACGTTAGGCTAGGTGACCCACAATGAATTGTTGTTAGAAACCGAGTTCAATGCAATATGAGATCTCTCCAGATACTTTAATATCGTCATCAACTTTGACAATAATTAAAGAGTAACATGAACACAACACATAGCCGCCGGACGAATAACAACCACGCCAATAGCGTCTCCGTGGCCAAGGAAAATATGAAAGATACACCGCCAAGTGGGGACTAAAAGGTAGTGACAACCAATGACCTCTTGTATTTCCTCAGCACCTGCGGTGCCTAAACCGACATACCATTTTGTATTTGAACACAAACGTCATTCATACTGACATTTTATGTGCAAGCGATGGCAATATAGTTGAATTCAGCAAGACACCAGCAAATGCTTCAATATTTATATACATCATCTGTGTAGTTTTTTTCTGCAATTTGCCTGTGTTCAGATGTAAACTGAAAAAAAATGTGAAAGGTCTGTATTTTGTAATTCTATCACTTGAGTTGAGATGATACAATCTATTTTGTATCTCACGACGTGCACATCACAGATAAAACTACAAAAGAGACTCACTTTCCATTCACCAAGAGTTAAGACGTGAATTTCCTGTTTTTGAGTGACAACAATCAAATTCTCTAATTTACCAGGGATTATTTATTTATTTATTGATGTTTAAAGTCACATATTTATGCACAATGGCTAATCGTGACCGTGACAGTTTTACGGGTGGAGAAAGCCGGAGTACCCGGAGAGAACCACCGAGCAACGACGAGCAGCTGTCAGCTCCTCAACATTCTAACTCTGTTCAGGCAGGGTTACAGCGGTTGAAGACATGTGCACCATCGACATGCAGTACGCCTTAGTACACGGCATCATCGTGCCCCCCATGTAGGCAACCGGGATAAAGTGCATTGCCCAAGGACACAACGCGGGTCCTCCCGGACGGGGATCGAACTCGGAACCTCTAGTATAGAAGTCCATTAATCAACCACTGAACCACCGCGCTCCCAATTTACCAGGGATAAATATTGAGATAAACCTCAAGTGGGTATTGTATTTCATTTTTAAATGATTCGTACATTAAATTTGGGTAATATGTTATTCAGAAGCAAAGTTCCAGCGCATGTACCACCGATTGGTCTACTTTTCAGTAAATACAATTTGTACAATAGGCTGCAGTACAGTCGCTGTGGACTGGTCGAAATCCACGCGTGGGTAGTGATGTCCACGCATGACGTGTTTACCGGGTAATAAAAATCCTAATCAGCAAAATTTTAATTAATGAAGCACCGGGTTGTACCCGGTGCTTCATTGATTAAATTTTCGATGATTATTCCTATAATTGGTGTTTGGAATCTAATATTATTGCGTTAGTGGAAATATTGCTCACCTGCAGAAACTGACCAGTCCACGGCGGCCGTACTGTACTTACCCTGGGTATCGTTTAACGCATATGAATGCCTCAATTGTTGGGTGACTTATTGACAAGAAACGAATGTCAAATATACGGGAAAGACATTGAGAATTAAACAGATGTCTTTAATATACATGGCGGTTTAGCCATTTCTGTACAGAACGATAACCTTTGGTTCATATTTTCCCTCATTGTCTAAGTGTGTCTGGGGACTGTCAGTACAAGTAAAGACCGATTATATTTAGAAACATGTTGGGGGCCCCTTAGTAAAAGACGCGAGAAACACAAATTAGTACAATTCTTTAAAATGTATCATAACTTGGTTCCAAGCTATTTAGCAAACAAGACTCCCCCATCCATACTAACTAATCAGATCTATAATCTTCGCAATAGCAGTAACCTTCGCATCCCCTTTTGCCGCACAAAAACATATCAGACGTCATTCATTCCGTTAGTGACCAAGTTGTGGAACGATCTCCCGGAAACTATTAGAGAGGACTCTCGGCTTTGTAACTTCAAACAGACGACCACCCCCTTCTTTTCAGGGTCAAAATCACGTAAAGCACAAATTTACTACTGTCGTCTTCGACTCAGATGCAGTAGTCTTAACGCCCACCTATACAAAAATCACTTGGCCCAGTCTCATCTGTGTCGGTGTGGCGATCCAGAGACAAGTGACCACTTTCTCTTGGCATGTCCATTACATGCTCAGGTTCGGGATAATATATTGAGGCATCTCCATCCAGGCGTAGACTGCACTACGCTCTTACGTGGTTCCGAGCAACATTGTAATGAAGACAGTCGTCTCATTTGGAGACTGTACAGAGTTTTATTTTGGCTAGTTGTAGGTTCAACTAAATGACAGAAAAGAGGATGGCCCATCCTAACATGATGGTGTACATACCATCAATTAGACAGTGTGTAGCAGCCACCCACGCCCAATCACATCCCGGGTAGGCTATAACTCGCATGGACATGGATGAAGCTCTCACCGCATGGTGTAGTACCATACGTAGGGTGTGGGTCAAAGTCCCTATGTGCCTTGCCTCCGGGCAATTCGGCCGACAGCTGACAAATGTATAAAATTACTTTTTGATTAGTGACCACAAAATGGCTTACACCAAACACGTTATCTCATTTCTCTGAGATCACATTGGACACGGTGGGAGGGCCTTGGGTGGTGAGAAAAAGGAGACTTCTGTATTTTTACCAACGCAAGCGACTCTTACATCGCGTCCACTGTGTAATACTCGAAATTTCTAAGGACTGTCCACACACGCGCTACAGTATTCTGGGATCGGTTGGACTAAGGCTCTGCCCGGGTTGGCTGAGTTGAGTGAATATGAGCCTGACCGGGCTCGTGTTCGCTCGAACCAGCTGGTTTGGACTGCTTTGCGGCCTCTAATTGGATTTGATTTTTATTCATGTATTTATATTCCCCAAACGTGGAAAGTGGCGCGCTTCGTGGACAACCCATCTACCTCCATTGCTTCAGTGCGGGCTACTTGAACTAGTACAACTACCATATATCTTTGTTGGTTGTGTTTTTTTTTCTTTGCACTATTAAAATCAACATTTATTCTCTCTCTGTCTCTGTCTCTCTCTCTCTCTCTCTCTGTCTCTCTCATTCTCTTAAACCTGTATTTCCAATAGATCCTAGAACAAACATATAGTGACCCAGCTCCTTGACAAACTTAATGATCAATATACACTTGATATCTGTCATATCTGATCTAATCTGTTTGTAATATTATTATATATATGGAAACGACAACAATAAGGCCTCCTCTACTCCTCACTAGGACCCTCCTGTCACTACGCCCTCCACCCACTTCCCATTGGCACACGTAAAGTACGTTAGAAACGAATACACCAGTGTTTCTCAGATACAGTTCCGAGAAAGTAAATTATTTTTCAAAAGTGTGCTGTCACCATCGTCGCCTAGTAATTGGGCAAGAGGGGGCCCCGTCATCTGCCCCTGGCGTCCTTGCACTGGTAATAATTGCAAGGACGCCAGGGGCAGGTGACGGGGCCAGTGTTAAACCTTTGAACCCTAGTGGTATCTCCCATGCCAGTTCAATAGCAAAAATAAGAAGAGTCCATATTCATTATTTGGGGTAGACCAATTAATATTTTCAACGTGCAGCCTTGGGGATGCATGTTGAAAATATTAATTGTCCACCAACCACCTTCCCTTAGCAGCCATCCTCCTTAACCCTTTACCTAACATGAAAAGCAGACGACACTTGCAAAAAAAATTCTTGATAACTAATTTTTTTCATTTTTTGTCTCAAAAACATAGGTTATGACCCCTCGTTGGAACGAGCTCGTTCCAACGAGGGGTCATAACCTATGTTTTTGAGACAAAAAATGAAAAAATAATGAAAAAGAATTGGCGATTTTTGAGAATCGCGCTGGCCGGTTTTGGCCGTTCCGTTGGGTAAAGGATTAATGAAATTGTGAAGTATTGTATTCCAGTGTCTGAAAAGGGGGCTCTCGGGGTCAAAGGGTTAAAGCAGGGACTATAATATAACATAATCCTTAGAAAGCTGATTGAGGCCATGTAGATTTTTTTCTTTGTAGAAAATATTAGATATTACCTTGTGGGAAGAAGTTATGATGTTGTTGGAACAAGACACTATGTTGTGAGAACAAGATATGTTCTTGTGGGAACAAGATATATATTATGTGGTGGGAAGAGGATATTTTTGTGGGTGCAAGAAGAGAACGTCTTTCCCCTCTCTATTCAGTCAGATGTTGATGATTCTACTACTCTGGTCACTAAGAGTGCTAGAAATATTGGGGTGCTTTTTGATGCCAATCTCAGCCTTGAACCTCATATTAAAAATATTAGTAAAATTTGCTACTGGCAACTCAGAAAGCTGAGCAAACTCCGTCCATTCCTTAGTGGTAGAGCTTTGGGGCAACTGGTTCACTCCTTCACAACCTCTCATTTGGATTATTGCAATTCTCTTCTCCTTGGACTGCCACATACATTGCTGCAGCAATTGCAGAATATTGCTGCTCGAATTATCAGTGGTGCTAAACGCTTCGACTATATCACTCCCATCTTGAAGAATCTACATGGCTTCCCGTCCAAAGTCGAGTGCATTTTAAAATTCTTATGCTGGTATTTAAATGCATTCATGGTTTTGTGCCCGTAAACCTGTGTGAGTTTCTCTCTCGCCGCATACCTATGCGCACTCATTGTTCTTCTGACCATTTGTCACTGACCAAACCTTTTGCGTGATCTGCATTGGCGAGTGAGCGGGCTTTCTCGGTTATTGGTCCAAGACCCTGGAATGCATTGTCCCCGCATCTTCGGTCACAGCCAAGTTTTCTTGTTTCCAGAAACGGCTTAAAACTCATCTATTCAAATCATTTATTTCAAAGCTTGTGTTCTACAATCTGTAAAGCGTTTTAAAGCATATTTTGTGGTTTCGCGCTCAATAAAATTAATTATTATTTTTATTGTAGGAACAATATATTATGTTGTGGAAACAAGCTAATTCTAATTTGTTGTTGGGGAAAAAGATATTATTTCCAGAGGAGATCCCGTACGTTACTGGGGCGTTTAATTTCTCTGCTCATGAGTCTGCTGTAAGTGGACAAAAGAGAATATGATAAAGAGACAGTCGAGAGGTTTTCGTTTTATTGTTTAACGATGCCCAACGGCACAATCCGTTCAGAAAACAGCTGTCATCAAGACTAACTAATGGGGATTCCCCAATTGTGTAGAACATTATGTTTGGTTATTAATTATGAATGATAAAATCTTTAAAACGAGAATACAGTTAATCTGATTTGTCAAAATAAATACTTTACTATGAATACGACAACTATAAATAACTCAATGTCGAAACACTGTTGAAATGGGAAGTCATTATAAACTAAAAATGCACACAGGCAGTCCGATAATCCACTCCCCTGCAGAAACTCAGTAAACACTGTGATACTATATTTGTAATTATATCGGTAAAAGCCCCCCACGCAATCCAAAAATAACTCATTGTATTTTTTTTCATTTCCTCGTAAATGTTTATGTGTATTTCTCGTCGTTCGAAGCTGAGCGATTCACGTCATTCAGCGAGATTTTCATCGCAACCACTGTCAGATCGGAATTACCTTAGCTTCCGGCGTCATTTTCTCGATTAACAGTAAGGACCGTGTGGACTGTAGCGCTTGACAATCTATTGAAGATGATTCGTGAGAGAGATATAATAAATACTGCGCAGTGACGTCAGAGAGATTACGATCGATGATTGGTGGGTTGCTGGAAGTGTCCAGATCAATTATGACAATAACAGAGATCCTCGTGTGTTACGAGTCGCTACTGAAACTCCGATGGAGTGACAGGCATTCTTCAGTTTATTAATTTCTGTGTTTGGAGGCGATTTGAAAATATTATTTCTGTGTGATAAAGCAGATTATAGTTCGACTGCCTTCCCGGGAGTGGAGAAAATCGGTGACTGACGAGGTTTGTAGATAGCATCATTTTTATTTTCTATCGTAAGAATACCATTATTTTTTTGAATTCCCTGGAAATGGTAAGGTCCGCTGCACGACCAACAGGAGCCCTGTAGTCGTCCCCTGTGGCGTCCTGTTTTGAATGTTTATAAATGTATATTATATTACGCTTCTCGATTCACGCAGTGACAGGACTGAAGCTGGTCAGAAAGCTAGGGGAGCGACCCCTTCGCCCTGAACTCGTCTGTCAGGAAATGCTCGATAGCTATAAATGATATGAATAACAAAAGTACCTCTGTTGGTATTTCAATCCTTGACATCATTTCTTGGGAAGCTCTCCTCGAGCTGGTCGGTACGGTGACTGGCCTCCTTATAATCTCGCCATTCGGAAAGTTATCAGCTGAAATCAGCTGCAGGAATTCCTCTTGTGCATCTTCTTTTCATTTTCCATTGTTGGTAACATCAGGACTTGACATCATTTCTTGGGGAGCTCTTCCCATGAGCTTCCCAATATGTGTTTTCCAGATTTGGAAATGTCAACAAATAAATTAATGTAACCCATTTTCTTGTTATCGAGAACATATTTCAGCGTGTACTGGAGCTCAATGATATAGGCAGTGCTCCTAGTAACTCCGAAAAATAAAACAAAGAGTTGCATAGAGGAGCTTCTGAAGGCACTGCTCAAGATCCATTGCTACAGATTCATGGAGTGTATTTTTTAGGGGGGGGGGGGGGGCAGGACGCTCGCCTATAGAACACACACTCTCCCTGCAGCCCAGTGTCCATTATTGGTCGTATATTCTCTGCATGTCAGGTTAAGACGCTTGTCGGGAACGTCCACCGACCCCCCGCCCCCGTCGGTCTTCAAAAATTCGGACCTGTTCATTGACATTTTCTTACTATGTACCCACTATTACTGAGTACTGATCAACCATTGCAATATACGTCCTGTACTGTCCCTTTGAATATGGACTTATACTAATGAATATTGTTGAACAGCGACATTTCTCAGTTGTTGGGAGATACCATATCTTAGTCATAATTAGAACCCTTCGTTCCCTATCCTCTCCTCCCACTTCCCGCCAGCTGAAGGGATCTGAGAGGAAGGGCTAATGGCCGAAGGTGCTAGTTAGGATTTACCATATTGATGATTGGTACTTGTTTCGGGATTTGGTGAATTTACTAGTGTTCAACCGATTACCAAAAATGGCCGCTGACCGTTTACTGGATATTTGAGCTCACACTCGGACGATTCCGGTGCCGATTCCGATTGTAATACTGTGTACTACTAGACGAGTCGAGGCTTGAAAGGACTACATTAAATTGAACATATTTCACAGTGGTAAACGTTGAGTTGACCCAGGTCGCAGAGCCACGTGTACTGCCCAAATGCGCGCGACCGGTCATTTTACTGCGACCTGAGTCAATGGAGTGCAACCATCACTTTTTCCGGGGGAGCGGTGGCGTTGTGGTAACCAGTTCTCGTCAGATCACCGAAGTTAAGCAACGTTGAGCCCGGTTAATCCTCGGATGGGTGACCGTCTGAGCGATCAATTCGGACTCCTGTGTTGTGTCCTTGGGCAAGGCACTTAACCCCAATTGTCCACATGGGGGCAAATGACGCCGAGTACTAAGGCGTACTGCACGTCGATGGTACGCATGTCTTCAATCAATCTAACCCTGCCTGTGCTGCAGTGCGGAGTTACGACGTTGGGGAGCTGGCAGCTGCTCGTCGTTGCTCGGTGGTTCTCTCCGGGTACTCCGGCCTACTCCACCCGTAAAACTGTCACGGTCATGATTAGCCATTGTGCATAAGTATATGACTTTAAAACCAATAAATAAATAAATAATCACTTTTTCCGGAATGAAGTGGCAATTGCCGCAAGAATGCTCAATTGTAAGCTTTACCTTGCGTTTAAATTGTATATCCCGTAAAGGGGCGTCTAGAGAAATTAAGAATACATATTGTAGTTGTTTCTCAACTTTATTGAATGGTATCATTGATATCATTTTACATTAACAATTGAGCAATTGCAGAAGATAATAAAATGTGGTTAATGAATCATCACAAAAAAATGCTTGGCAACAATCGGTTGAACCAATGTTCCAGGAACCGTTGCTGTTGTCATCCGATTGCCCCAAATTCGCCGATTGGGGCGGTCGATTCCGATCATCGGTTGAACACTAGAATTTACTTCAAATGTGTTGACACACGTACGCCTACATAAAAAAAAATACCCAAAGCTTCCGAATGGCAGTTGCCAAAGTCCTTCTCGGTTGTGATTCGGAGAACCACTGGTACAAATGTGTCGCTTTTCTGTTGACTGTTTTAACGTTTGCCTGCTACAGCGTCGTGTTCTCACGGAATAAGAACTTAGTAATACCTACAGTGTGTTGTACAGTTGTTTTCAGAAGTGACCTTACTGTAGTGATGCGGACTGGACGGCCATGGATCTGTCCGGTCCGCGGTCCACCTCTGGACCGCGGTCCTGTCTGGACCGGTGCCACTGGTCCGGTTTGAAACGGTTTACACCCTCGGTCCGGTAATTTCCGTTCCGGTCAACTATTTTTCGTCCAGCGAATTATAGCATAATTTATCGCGTATATATCCCAACATACAGTTAGCAATGATGTATTAATGGGTTCAAGTGGTTGATAGTCAAATATTTGATGCCATGAAAACCTCAGGCAACCATGACAGCCACACAGACACGTGACCTAGATTTGTTTAGCACAGTCCACAGTTCATATTTATGAAGCAAGTTCATTGTAACTTGGAAGGATAACTCGGTGTGATGTTTAGATGAGACTGTCGTATTTTGGTCACGAGTGGTCAGCCGTTACCGCCTCCTGGTCACGTGACCTAGATTCCTTTTGCACTACTTACAGCTTGTTTTTATGAATGGATTTCATTATAACTTGGTAGGACAATTTCGTATTGTATCTAAATGAGACTCCCCTTTGGTTATGATTGGTCAACCCTGATCGCCGAACCGTCACTTGACCTAGATTCCTTTCATTGTAACTTGGTTGGGTGACTCGTTTTGGAATGCTTTTACTGTAACTTGTAACTACGTTAACTGTTAGGGCCACACCAACCAAGGTCTTAATTCTTAGTGCAGTCAACACCTCAAATTATTCTTTTTGAAAACATAGCATACCGGGAAACAGAAATCAACATATTCTCAATTATCACAATTCTTGTCTTATTTCATAATCCTTTCATAAACATTGAACATTACACACAGTCAAGCTAAGCTACAGTGTCATTGACACTTTCATTTTTATCTGTCAATCAAAGCAAAAGCACCTATTTAGAACACGGTTCCAGAGAACAATATCCCATGTTACTGCATGGGCTTGCCACCACTGCTGTCAGAGACAAACAATGCTTCACACAAGTATCAAACATTGCTTCACACAAGCATCAAACATTGCATATGCCCTCTTTGCAAAGTAGTCAGTTTTATTTTTTAATGTATAGATTAACAACTAGGGATGCCTCGACATTCGGATAGTTGATCTCCTCTCACACTTCGACGGATCTTCGCTTACGACTCTGAATCTGAATTTGCGTTGAAAATTCTGTACACCTCCCTTCTTTCTTCTCTTCGTTCACCTAACCTTCACTAATTGCTATAATTTGTTCCACAGCACACTAAAACTCGAATTCAAACTACCCCATTACGCCTGGTAACGTCAATTCCTTTGACTGCGTTCGAAGAATAACGGCGAACAATGACAATGTAAACTAACTGTTTGCGCCAAATAACGCACCAAGGGCAACAACGCTAGCTTGGTTCATTTTAGCCCCGAACGGCGGTACATCAGCCGAGTTTGAAGACATATGTGTCAAGATTGAGAATGGGTAATTCCGGGAAAGAAAATCTATCTAATAAGGCCACAAAAAGTAGATCTTCTGCTTTTCGGGCCAGGTTTTGTAAAATTGCATGCGGGCGGGCGGTTTTTTATTTTATTTTTTTATTTTTGTAATTATTTCTTTGCCATCTGAAGTTCATGTTCTTGGTTTGTTTTATGTTTTAGACCCCATAATCTACAGAATAGCATGAGTGGTGAAAACATTGCAAAGCCCTGTTGCACTCCAGGAACAAATTTATCAATTTTATTAACTTGGGTAAACTATCAGACATAAACCATTTAATTTTTATTTTTTCAAGTTTGCATTGGTTATAAAAAGAGAGCATGCGACAGCCAAAACGACCATGCGGGATGGCTGAGAAACATATTTTTAACTTTTTAGGCCTTATCCACAATTTATTTATTTATTTTAACGACTCTTTCGACAGCTAGTGTCACCTCGTGTCGGACAGTTTTACGGGTGGAGGAAGCCGGACAACTCGGAGAGAACCACCGAGCTGCGGTGAGCAATTGTCAGACTCTCCAACGTTACTGACTGCGTACAGAGAAGGGGCGGCGGAACTGGGGGTGGGGCTGGGGGTGGGCTTCAGCCCCTCCACTTTTCTGCCGGGCCATGTTTTTTTGTATGCAAATATTTTAACACAACCAATGACTGGTGAAACAAGGGGAGGATCCAGACAGAGCCTCCCCCATATTTTCGCCAGCTATGTTTCTCTCGTACTGGTTTTTTTCGAAGGATTTCGGACCATTTTTAGCTCAACTTTGGCGAAGCCAAACTTGAGGTATTGCCATGGCCCGTCGTCCGTCTGTCACGCCGTACACACGGCTCGGGCTAGAGGCCGTATTTATGAACCGATCTTTACGAAACTTCTTGGTACCTTTGTTATCACCGTGAGACGAGAACGAGTGTTTTGGGGTCCGGTCCGAAATTTTACACGGCCGCTGGCAGCCATTTTGTACCAAAATTAGGTGCAATCAGATTTTTGCGCAGAACTTCCACATGAAAGCTCCGATTTGAATAATTTCCTGTGTGAATGTTTAGTACCATGGGATACATCACATATAATACGGGTTTTTTTCTCGTGCATAAATTATGCCAATTAGACTAACTTTGGTCTATTTAATGTTACTTTCAGCACTGTAACCGCAAATGCCAATACCGCTCGGGCTAGATGCCGTATTTATGAACCGATCTTTACGAAACTTCTTGGGTACCTTTGTTATCACCTTGAGACGAGAACGAATGTTTTTGGGTGCAGTCCGAAATTCAAGATGGCTGCCGGCGGCCATTTTGTACCAAAATTAGTGCAATCAGTTTTTTGTACAGAACTTTTGTATGAAAGTTCTGATTTGAATAAATTTCTGTATGAATGTTTAGTAACATGGAATACATCACATATAATACAGGTTTTTATCTTGTACAAAAATTATGCAAATTAGATGAAGTTTGATTTATTCAGTGCTACTTATACACAGTAAGTGCACATGTCAATCCGGCTCGCTAGAGTCTGTATTTATGAACCGATCTTCACGAAACTTCTTGGGTACCTATGTTATCACCTTGGAATGAGAACGAGTGTTTCTGGGTGCGGTCCAAAATTCAAGATGGCTGCCAATTGACCATTTTATACCGGAATTAGGTCCAAACAGTTTTTTGTACACAACCTCTATACGGTTCAGGCTAGAGGCCGTATTTATGAACCGATCTTTACAAAACTTCTTGGGTACCTTTGCTATCACCGTGGGACGAGAACGAGTGTTTTGGGGTGCGGTCCAAAATTCAAGATGGCCACCAGCAACCTTTTTGTACCAAAATTATTGCAATCAGTTTTTTCTACAGAACTTCTGTATGAAAGTTCTGATTTGAATAAATTTTTGTAGGAATGTTTAGTAACATGGAATACATCACATATAATACAGGTTTTTTTTCTCGTGCAGAAACTATGCAAATTAGATGAACTTTGATTTGTTCAGTGCTACTTATACACTGTAAATGCACATGTCAATACGGCTCGGGCTAAAGTCTGTATTTATGAACTGATCTACACGAAACTTCTTGGGTACCTTTGTTATCACCTTGTGACAGGAACGAGTGTTTTTGGGTGCCTTTGTTATCACTGTGCTATGAGAACAAATATTTTTGGGTTCAGTCAGACCCACTCTGGGACTCAAAGATTTATTTTCTAGTTTAGCATCTAACTGTCGCCCACCTTTACAATACTTTACCAACACATTTGTTACAGGCTACGGTCAGCATTTATGTACAGACCGTTACAATACTTAACATGTACCTTTGTTATCAGATCATTACCTATATGTTTATCATTGCTGTGTCACATGCTATACATGTACATGTCTTAAAGAAGTTGCGCTATAGTGTCATTGACACTTTCATTTGCAGTAAGTCGGAGCAAACGCTAAAATGTATACAGTCTGTTAATAAATCGGTTAACTGAAATAGATCGTAATCTTACCGACATTCAAGTACCAAATCTACCCCCAGACAAGACAATTCGCAGACAGTATAATTGCTCTAAACGTCTGGTAAAGTGAGGTCTATTTGTCAGCTTTGGTCGTTACGACCAAAGCTGATAAATAGACCTCACCTGTATGCTTTACCGACGTTTTTTAACGGCTCTATAAGTGTGAAATCTTTTAAATATATCTCCTGAAAAATCTCGAAATATCCACTCAGATGCATGGAAATGGGGGTTTTGGGACCCTGGAATTTAAAATTTTCATATCGACGACCATCCATCGCCCAATGATGCAGCACCCCCCCCCCCCCCCCCCACACACACACACACTTTGAAAATCGTTCCGCCGCCCCTGCAAAGAGGATTACTATTTGTTGAAGACAAGTGTACCATCGACGTGCAGTACGCTTTAGAACAGGGCGCCATCGTACCCCTACGTGGGCAGTCGGGGGGGGGGGGGGGGGGGATTAGCTGCCTTGCATTTGAAAAAAAACGCAGTTATCCCGGTGTTGGACCTCTCGGTTTGAAGTCCATTGCCATAACCACTAAGCCACAGCGCTCCCATTTATCCACAAATATATATTCAGAAAATCCTGAATTTTGTTCAAAATACAGTACAAATGGAATAATATTACAGAAACATGATCAAAGCATGCTTTCGACGAAGTAGTTGGAATATTTTATTATATTCGCCGTGACTTCAGCCATCAAATTTCTTTTACATCAATTTATCCCCACATCTGCCATCTCCGCGACACACATTCTTCTGCCAAACAGACGGGCACGAAATATTGATGGCGAGAGCCAACCATAAACTACAGAGTTTAGCACATTAGGTTCTGCAACACGTAATTAGAATTCCACATAATAATTTAAGAGATAACACAAATGCGTGTGGATTCAAATAGAATGTCACCAGGCTGGGAATGGGGAGCTTACATCGCAGCCCGTTAGCAGGTTACGATATAGAACATGGTGGTAGAATAAAAGGTCAATGGCCAAAGATATATGCATGAGACTATTTGATTATGGCGGGTGCAAAGTGACTGTGAGTGTAGAGCAATCAATATTTGCAACGTGCAGTTCCAAGGCCGCACTTGAAAATATTAATAGGTATGTCCCTCAATACTGAATATGAACTCTTCCAATGGCTGCCATTAAACTGACATGGAAGATACTACCAGGGACCAAAGGGTTAACTCTTTCAACACAGGAGCCATCAATGGTATCGTCTCATACAATACTGTTCACGACGAAATGGACGAATTCTTTCTGCACTTGTAGGGAAGTTCAGTGGTAATTTAGTCCTATCACTCTATAGAACTGATGTGGTAAATTGTTACTGATCCTCACACCCGATATCTTGTTCATTTCGTGGTCAGCCCGTCCATTCCCAACTTTCTCTTCACGTAAAACAATTATGCATTCCGGATGGAACGTTCAATATAGGTTATTACCTCTAGGGAAATGAAAGGACAGTAATATTAGAGCGCGATGAAGGAAACCTTAAAACATATCTGCCGGGATTTGACCGAAAAGTAAACGTTTTCGAAACTGAGCCGAGCCACTACCGGTGTCCGATTCTGCAATTATAATGACTTATGTTTATTTGTATATAATAACAATGACACTTTGGCCGGCCGCTGATTTGTTGCGGTTCTCGGGTGAGAAGGCCCTGGTTACCCCTGTGCTCCCAACTGCCTCCCTATTCCCACGCTTCTTCTCTCCTCCCAACACTTGGAGATGAACTACTTGATGACTTCCTTTGACCCATTTTCCCAATCTCTCCGATTGGCATATTAACCCTCTCCTTAGAGTCACTCGCTACCCACCTGTCCTTCATTCTCCCATCCCACTTCCCCATTACACTCACAGTGAATCTTATTTTTTTAGACTCGTATTTTGGGCATTCTAGAAGAAAGTGTTCCAGGCTCTCTACCACGCCTAAATTACACATTTGGCACTCCTTTTCACAGTTTTTCCCAATTTTTCCCCTCAGCTCCAGGGACCGCGACCTCAGCTTCAACAACAGTGATCCCCCAAAGGTGTCATCAAGGTACTCCTCAAAACGAGGCATTTCTTTACCACGCAGGCCACCCAAAGACCTCTTAGATTTGACCCCCTCTCGCCAATTAAGGTTACCATCCTCCATGACTCTTTCTCTGACGATTTGTTTACACGGGTTGTCCCTTCGTCTAGGTCCGAGATCTCCAAGGAGTAGTTCTCTATTAGCTCCCTCGTTTGGACACAATCCACCCTATCTTGGTATTAGAGTTGAAAATACTCCGGAACATTACTTTACACCATATAGGGGATGACTTTTTCTCAACTTTTTTATTGCGTCAAATGGTTGTTGGCGAGTGCCTGTTGCAGGACAGGAAATAATCCGTGGATGACCATTTAGGTTACGCATGGGTTACATCAACTGTAAAATAATTTATATATTAATCTCGCATTTTTTTATCAGAAAGACTTGGCAATCTTTCGGAACGATCACAACTCACAGGTTTAGAATGGTATTCTGTTTCCATTTTAAAAGAATTTCCGCCAAAATAAATAGGAAGCACTAACGTGCGATCTCGCATCCGCGAGATCGCGCGTTAGTTGTTGATATTTATATGGATGGAGATCCTGTTAAGATGTAAAGAGGCATGGCTGGCATAGTAAAGAGAAGGCGGAGAAGCATCACAACAGCCGATCGTTTTGGTTACGTGGGGTCACGTTACGGCCGTGCTATAGAGTGTAATCTGACAACGGTTTGTGGTATACGCCCTTTATTTCCATGTCTGTTGTGGCGTGCGAAATAATAACTGCATGAACTCTTACAAATATTCTTGCATATCAATATCTTCGGTATGAAATGCAGCAAAATTAACAATCTTTGACAAGCAGTTCTGCGTTCAATCAATTTTATGAAGATATGCTAGGTTCGCACGTCACGTAAGCCTTTCCGCGTTAAAAGTTCTATGAAACACTTGCTATGAAGAATCACTCAGTGTATTCCGTTTGGAAAAGTTGCCGCAAACTGCGCGCAAATGGACACTGCTGTACCAGTGATGTTTATTGAATATTCATGTAATAAAAGGGATATAAATTATATAAAAACATGAATCGTTATCGAAACTGCTTTTTTTACGGAAAATTGTGATAAGATTGGGTTTGAAGATAGCTGACTGGTAAAGCAGTCAACCAGAGAGAAAACAAAAAAACCTCTCAAGTACTCGAATTGTTCTATGGTATTCACTCTGCAGGTGGGAAATTGCAGTTTGCCTTATCATCAAATCCTTCCAACCGCTCATTCAAGTGGTTAAACAATGTGTGTCCTGTTTTAATATTGAATATTAATAGAGCCAGGCCATGAAGTTTATCGATCTGTGGACAAATCTCTGTCTCATCACTTCTACTCTTAATTGACGGGATAAAGTTGGCAATAGTTAAATAATACATTGACTAAGTGTGTACTTAACGACTCCAATGTTAAGACTCTTGAGGTTTATTTTCTAAGTACACTCTAAAATCGGTTGGGTTAAAAATCAACCCAAATCGACTGGGTTGAGTGAATATGAACCCAAATTGGGTTCATATTCACTCAACCCAGTCGATTTGGGTTGATTTTCAACCCAACCGATTTAGAGTGTAGTCAACCTAGTTTCCTATCGTACAGTCACATTTTCCATGGACGAAGTGGAATCTGACACAAATGTTACTAGTTTCGATCTCCATTAAAACACAGGCCCTCGTAGTGTTTTTTTAATGTATTGTTATTTGATAATGGTACCAGTATTTAAGAATATTGATCAAACTACGAGGGCTTGTTCATTCGAACACCGATGAACGAAACGACAGCTTTACCTTCGGTGGTTCAGACGCCTTGATAACTCATCCATTTCTTGCTTAGTTTTTCCCTTTGTTTGCTGATGTGACCGGTAAGTGTTGGTCGCAAGATAAAATCTACAAAAAGCAGCCTGTTCATCTACATGAAAAAACAATGATCACTACACTGTAATAAGTGTTACCGTTGAAAGACCGAAAATGTGCTGGCAGCCAGCTGTAGGTTCACTTCTATCGTAAAACATTACGGTGAAAATATCGCATTAAACTGCTTTTGTCGATGCTGACCTATGTTTTGTTTGATCTTGGAGCAAAACCGAAGAACTGTTACAGAGCAGATGAATTAATATATTTAACCTGCAGCCAACTGGCTACATGTTAAAAATATTAATTGGTCTAACTTAAAATTTGTCTCTCCTAATACAACGTAACTTTCGATTGGAGCGGGCATGGAAAACGATCGTTTAGGTTACGTGGGGTTACGGCCATTGTAAAATACGCGAACGAATTACAGGTTACGATAAAATAATCCAACATAAATTAAATTTCTAAATCTACATGTTTTGCCAGTGAAACTTGACACTCGTTCGCGATTAACCCGGCACGAAAGTTGCGCATTGCATCCTCATATTAATAGAGTGGGATGATCTTTACTTCCACCGATATAAATAACAGCAACTAACGTGCGATCTCGCAAAAGCGAGCTCGCACGGTAATCGTTGCTATTTATTTTGGCGGAAACTCTGTTAAGACGTGACTCGCCTTCATGGCTGGAGTTGCAAAAAGCACAGAAGGCGGAAAAGCATCTTAACACAGTTTTTTTTTTTCTGGTAGGTTACCACCAGTTACTGTTAACTGCTAACGGGTTACGGTGTAAGCTCTTTATGTCCTGGCCTGCGGAGATGAAGTCATTTTGCAAAAGCAGGAGTTAAAGAGTTGAATGGCTTGGTTTATCAGGGTTTTCTAGGCGTTTATTTGCTTTCCTCCATATTTTCAAATGAAGTGGGTTATAGAGGGAGAGTGCGATCGCCAGTCTCAAAACGACAGATCTGCCATTTAGGAGCTTTACCTTGGATAAAGTGTTAAATATTGAAGACAAAGTATGAATAATCTACCAGATGCGTGCAATCGCTGTTGTTCTCAGAAAAGATTACATCCATTTATGTTATCACAGGTGTGAGGGACAAGCAGAAATGTCGATAAAATTATATTTGAAACATAACTATTTTGATGTAGACGATTCACTTAAGCCCTGGGCTAGATGTCGAATCTTTTATTACAGATAAATACACAAACGTGCAATAGCTTTTAAACTAAATATTTTGAATTTGCCTAGAAACGAGAAAAAAGTTATAAAAAACACATTTTGCAACCTCTTTTCGTATTCTTCACTTGTGTCGAGTTCTTGTGGGCGAATTCAGTACATCCAGCGTAACATCACCACAGCAGGGCCTTTCGATTGCGAAGCGTTGAAATTCGATTCGATTCAAAATTGCCTTGTCGATTCGACATGAATAGATTCTTGCCGCGCCGAGTCGGAAATTTTCGTACCGCTGCGATGTTCTCAAAATTCTACAAGTGTCGCCACCTTTGAACTCTGTCTAAAGTATTTTCTGAAGCGGGACCTCGTTGAACTCTTCTCCTATCATCAGCTCTTCCGTACAACAGGCATGATAACAGAAGACGAGTTCAAGCAATGTTCCGCTTCAGATACTGATTTGATTCCGTTTCTGGAATATTTCACCTTTTTGAATGATTTGCCCACCCAGATGAGTTGCTGTTGACAACAATAGAGAAAATCATCTTTGTTTTCAAAAAAAATCGTTCGTGGATTATTTAACAGGTACAATCCTGGCCCGGAAATGGCGGACATGAACTCGGATGAACGTGAAATAAATAGATATTGGTATATTACTCGCTTGATCAAATAGGGTAAATTCGAGTTGACAACGAGACTTTGTTTTTAGAACACATTAAAATGTGACTGCATGCAGTCTGAATCGAGTCGCGTATCTTCTTTGCTTTGTAAAGCAAAACTGAGCTACCATTTCGAAAGTTCAACATTCGAACTGTATTGATATAGATAAGGCCTAAAAAGTTAAAAATCTCTTTCTCAGGCCCTCCCACCCACATGGTCATTTTGGCTGCCACATGCTCTCTTTTTATAACCAATGCATAAATAAATAAAAATTAAATGGTTTATGTCTTTACCCATGTTAATAAAATTGATAAATTTGTCCCTTGAGTGCCACAAGGCTTTGCAAAACTTTAGCATTGCAAAGCCTTGTTGTTGCACTCAAAGGACGACATAGACCACCACATATGGTATTCAGTAGATTATGAGGCCTAAAACATAAAACAAACCAAGAATATGAACTTTTGATGGCAAAGAAATAATAAAAAACTGAAAAAATAAAAATCCGCCCGCCCACATGCGAATTTATATAAAAATGGCCTGAGAAACAGACGATCTACTTTATGGGGACCAAAACTACTGTCAATACGTGTACCATGAGAGTTTTCGTGGTTGACTTTTTCGCAAGAAACGAGTGACATAATTATGAATCGATTGACGGTAACCGCCATTGCTGTCTCCCTATTTCGCTTCACACGTGTTTATTGTTTTGGAAACAAATCTGATGTGTGCTCACCCTCACGTAACCCAACATGGAAAATTCTGATCTCCTTTATACTCGAGTGTTGACTTGAAATAGTAATGTCTGTAAGGATGTGCAATTTTCACGACTTGAGCGGTGAGATTCGACCCGAAATTGAAGGGCCTCACTGGTAAATTGCCGACTTAAAGTGGGCACTAATTCGCTTTAAACTGCAGGGAGAGCTAAAATAAATTTCTTATAACCTAACATGTGGCCAATGCCGAGTGCAGTATGATATCTAGACATATTTGTTTATTGGAGAGAAGTGTATCGACAATTCTCAGAGTCGTTTAAAACGAGCCTCGGCAGGCTGAATTTAGTTAATTTTTTTAAATGCATTTTTTATTAAATTTCCAAGAGGAAAAAATGCACAGTGCAAAATCCTCTGAAGGTAAATTCCCCCCTCACCAAAGCTTTATCTGGAGGTAACACCGCGGCTGTTACTTTAATACTAACTACTACAGGAGGTTTTTTTTGTTGGAAGTTATAAATATTTATACAAAATAAACGGCTTATTTGTCAAGTACATGCACCAATGACTTTAATATCGATATTTTAACATGACAAAGCCCCAGGCTTTGAACATTACTGTGATAAAAATGATTGTGATGAGCATAGAAGACAAAAACTGTTCTGAGGGAAATGTTCGAACAGACTGCGCAGTGTAACCAAATGGTATGGTAATGAGGGACATGGGTGTGCTAATAAGATGTCATTTCAATCTTTAACCCTTTATCCAACAGAATAGAGGACAAAGCTTAACCCTTTCACTGCCACGCCCACTTTTGCCATATATGGAGGACCTCTATGTACGCCTTTATACGAGGACGTTTAAGAAAAATTATGACATACTTGAAACTCTATCATCTGATCAATTGTTGGAAAGGGCTCTCTGAGCCCTTTCCAACAATTAATCAGATGGTAGGTTTGATTTGCGCATACCAGAAAGTACAGATAACCCCCATAAAATTTTGTTTTACCCCAAAACTTATCGCATGACTCGTCGATGGATTGAGCTCAGCTAGCTCGTTCCAATTAGGGGAAATAAGCTATGTCTTATAAGCAAAAATGGACAAAAACAGTAATGGCGATCGTGTGGACACGCGTTTTTTTGGATGAATTGACCCAACCATACGTGTATCCTCCTTTGGGGATTTAAGCGAATGTGATGATTTTGAGATATGTTTCGAAGACCAACAGATCTCATTCAGGCGGTCAAAACTTCAGTACGCCCATCTTTAACCCGTTTTCCGGCCACCATCGGTTAACGGAGAGTCGGAGAGCGCGGTGACTCAGTGGTAGACTGTTGGACTTCTATGCTAGAGGTCCCGAGTTTAATTCCCGTTCGGGACGACCCGCGTTGTGTCTGGGCAAGGCACTTTAGCTCGGTTGCCTACATGGGGGCACGATGACGCCGTGTACTAAGGCGTACTGCACGTCGATGGTGCACGTCTTCAACCGCTATAAGCCTGCTTGAGCGGAGATTGAACAGATTTAGAATGTTGAGGAGCTGACAGTTGCTCGTCGATGCTCGGTGGTTCTCTCCGGGTACTCCGACTTCCTTCACCCATAAAACTGTCAGTCACGGTCACGATTAGCTATTGTGCATAAGTATGTGATCTTAAACACCAATAAATAAATAAATAAATTAGCGGAGAGCCGAAACAGAATGTGGAGTTTGTATGGTCTGATGCCGGTCATAAACACACTCCCAGGAGACAGTGTAACCGTTTTGGAATCAAACATTGCAAAACAAAATCGGAATGTAGCAAAATATTGTTTTTCCTTCCGGGTTGGAATTTGCGTTGTATCAATTTGCGTTGTATCACTTCCCCTAGATATGTACGGAATTTCTTCTAGAATCTGAACTACACACTGCGTCATAGGTACAGATTGTGTCAGGAGAGGTGGAACCTAAACAATGACCAAGCCTTCCTCCATTTCAGGTACTAACAAGGTATTCGATGCTTTGTTCCGCTCGAAAGATATCATTTCAGTCAGTACCGTCAACGGCGAAATCACCCTGGTTTGTTGGGAGGTTCTGTAATAATTTAATCCAACAGCTTGATAATATATTATTACCGAGCATCAGTTCAGATTTTTGCTCTCCATATCGTCTGCTCGTCCACTATCATTTTTTTTTTCTTCACGCAAATATTTATACACACCGTGTTGAAAGCGTTATACCCAGAGTCGAATGTCCCTTTTGATACCTCTGCCTCCTCAGCCCTCAGATGCACCCGGCGCCCATGTGGGTGGATATGACTGATTTTCTTTGTGAGAAGGTTAATATAGACGATTTCATTCCCCGGTATCATCATTTTCGTCACCAATCGTTAAACTGATAAATCGACACAAGTAACTTTGGCCATGTCTGTTTTCATTATTTGCCCACTGTGACTGCAGCAACAGCTTACGTGTCCTGGCTGACGTATACACGGTACGATCGATATGGGGACAGCGTGCTGAAGACATATAATAAGATTTCTAATTACTCATTTAACGGGAGAAACAGTATAACTATAAAGTACACATGGACCGACAAAATACCGGTTTACAAAATTAGATAACCGACAGAATAAGACTGTCAGATTTTCCTGACAAGACTGCCATTCGATTATCTAAGCTCCAGTGATCGCAATTAATCTATAAATATATATATTATTTCGCAAACGCATCATTTTATCTTAGAATTCTTTCACCTTTCTTCAGTCAGATACAGTCTCTATGGCGAACAGGGGCCTATACTATAAAACTTTTACAATTGTATTTTCTAGAATTGTATTTTCAACCTATTAATATAACTGACTAAAATGAATCAATAGGACTTTAAAGATGTGGCAATTTGCCATCTGTCAAATTGCCACATCTTTGAAAATGCTAATGATTTATTTCAACCCATTTAAAGTCATGACTAGAAAATGCTAGAAAATACTATTGCAAACGTTTTATGGTATTGGCTCCAGGTCTGCAACCAGAGGTGTCGCGATAATGACCGATTGGGATGTGGGGTGTAAACCTGATTTGTCTCGACGGCGATGACTCAAGTCCACACTCTTCAAATATTCCAACTACAACATTAAGACATGCCATTGTTAAAAATACGACATAAGGAGTGGCAATCCAGTTGACGGTACCTACTTTTGACAATACCGACCATTTTTGTTCGATCTTGAGAAAAATGAATGAGGTGATAGTTCATTTCACGTCATTCCATGAGAAGGCTCGTTATTTTTCATACATAGTAGATCAATTAATGTCATTGACTAATGCCTTGAAAATTGAGTCTTCTAAAATAAGGCACCTTTCACTGACGACGCAATTTTGCAAAAGCAGCAATTGAATAGTTGAATGCAGTCGTTCAAAAAATTAAAGCTCCAGTGTATATGGGTACTCCGCTTTTCCGTTGGGGCTTAACGACACTTTCGACAGCCAGGATCACCTCGTGTCAGATAGATTTACGGGTGTAGGAAGTCGGAGTTCCCGGACAGAACCACCGAGCAGCGGCGAGCAACTGTCAGACTATCCAACGTACTAACTCCTCACAAGCACGGCGAGCATTCGTTGAAGACAAGTGCACCATAAACGTGCAATATGCTTTAGTATAGAACGCTACCGTGTCAGCAGGTTGGTAATCGTGATTAAGTGCCTTGTCCAAGGACACAACGCAGTTACTCCCAAGCACTCCTCTATCAGATTATATAATCAGGAACTTGAAGAAGTAGCAGTTATTACCGAAACATTTATGGTACAGTTGTCGTGGACTGGTCGAAATCCACGCGTGAGCAGTGTTGACCACGCATGCGTTTAACAGATAATAAAAATCACCATCAGTAAAATTTTGTTTAATGAAGCACCGGGCTGTACACGGTGTTTCATTAATTAATTTGTTGATGATTATTCCTGCAATTAGTGTTTGGAATCTAATATTATTGCGTCCGTGGGAATATTTCCCACCCGTGGAAAGTGCTCAGTCCACGGCGGCCGTACTGTAGAAATAATGACAATTGATTGTTAAGACTTCTACAGTAATGTTAACGGTAATTTGTTACAGTATATAAATAAAAGTTAATAAAACGCGCAATTAATCTGTCTGTGGATGATGTATTTTTTATGAAAATAACCTTATGTCGCCGTTTGCTTTGTTCTCCACGCAGAGACGTTGTGTTAAAATATTCTGTTGGTGAGGTACGATCGAGTTGTTGCGCTAAGTGGTAATAATTTCTGATGACAATACCGTTCGTAAAAAAAAAAAATTACCTATCATCGACTTGTATTCTATTTTAGATATTGGTTAAATGCATATTATTCTATGTTGTGTGTTGAGATTCTAGACGCTACGTATATCCCTAATGGTGGGTGTACCGATATGATTATTCTGCGGTGTTTCCATGCTGTCGTGCCACCCGTCAAATTATATAAGGAATTCGGGGGTGCGGTGGCGTTGCGGAAACCGGTTCTCGTCAGATCACCGAAGTTAAGCAACGTCGAGCGCGGTTAGTAGTTGGATGGGTGACCATTTCAGCGACAGATTCGAGCCTTGGGCAAGGCACTTAACCCCGATTGCCTACATGGGGGCACGATGACGCTGTGTACTAAGGCGTACTGCACGTCGAAGGTGCGCATGTCTTCAACCAATCTAACCCTGCCTGTGCAGAGTTCAGAGTTACGATGTTGGAGAGCTGACAGCTGTTCGTCGTTGCTCAGTGGTTCTTTCCGGATACTCCGGCTTCCTCCACGCGTAACACTCTCACCGACATGATATGACCCTGGCTGTTAATGAGTCGTTAAACACTAATAAAAAAAGTATATATATATAAGTAATTCGACGTTGTTGTGACCTAGAGCAGTCTAGACCTTAACTGGTAGAGTGCTGAATTATTTTTAGTCAACAAAAATTGTTCACATATATTTGCCTTGTTACAATGTATGGTAGAGTGCCCTCTACCATAAATTAAGGCAAATCCTTTCAGACTAAATAGTTTAGCTTGAAAGATAATATGGAGGGCATCCACGGAATTCAAGGCATTTGAGTAGCTCACCCTGCACTTCAGAGTAAAGCCCAATTATGGACTTCCAGCACTAAACATTCCTTCCCCTATATTTAGATTCACGTGTCTGATATATTTCGTTTGGTCGTAAAAGCGATACCCATGATTCGCTATTCCATCCAACTGAAATATTTCAGACGATTGAATCTAAACAATACCATAATATTCACTTTCTCTGAGACAAAGCAAGAAATATTACTCAACAAGGACTTAATTTCACTGCATCTTTAACTTTTGAACCCCAGGGTTCGCTCTTCCGGCCCGTGGACATGATACGTCATAATTTCATTAAGTAGGATTGCTGCTGAATGAATGTATGGGGTAGACCAAGTAATGTTTTCAACATGCACCCCCACGGCTCCACGTTGAAAATATTAACTGGTCTATCCCACAAAATGAATATGGACTCTTCCAAACGCAGCCGATGAACTGACGTGGAAGATACTACCAGGGTTCAAAGGGTTAATGACTTTGCGAATACAATTGGACATGTTTGTTTACTAAATATTTATCAATGCAGATATATCCCATCTGCCGTTTATGATTACGCAGCGTACTTCCACAAATTGTGAAAAAATCTTCACGCTTTCAGAGCGAATTAAATACATTTTAGTTGAAATATATATAATTGGAGCACGTAAGAATATCTGTACATCCTGGTGAGTGAAAGGGCGTTATGTTAAATCAACGGTAGTCTGTCCGCAAACTGCACGAAAAGTGGATAAACAATCAGCTCACACAGTGGCGTAGCGGAAAATTTTGTGCCCCCCCCCCCCCCCCCCGCGAGATATGGTGGTTGCCTTTAAAACTGGAGCAAATTTAGTGTTATTACCGTGCACAGCATACAGGATTTCATGTAGTACATACGCCATAAATTATATGAAGGTACAGCCTATAGGATCGATTCTAAAAGTACGACTCTGTAGATTTTTTCATTACATGTTTTAAGTTTCACCCCCACCATCCAACGATACACACATGCACGCCCAACATGTGTGACTTGAGAAGCACCATGTATGTATATTGTTCATTTCTCACCCCAGTCAGTTACAGTGATGTAGCGTTCACTTAACTCATTACCTAACCTGAAAAGCAGACGACACTTGCAAAAATAATTCTTGAATAACTAATTTTTTTCATTTTTTGTCTCAAAAATATAGGTTATGACCCCTCGTTCCAACGAGGGTTCATAACCTATGTTTTTGAGACAAAAATGAAAAAAAATAATGAAAATTAATTGGCTATTTTTTAGAATAGCGCTGGCCGGTTTTGGCCGTTACGTTAGGTAAAGGGTTAAAAGAATAATACATAGACAACAAAGAGTACGTCGTGTGGAAGTACGTCCCCCCCCCTTCTAGCCGCCCCCCCCTCTCTGCAATGCGGGCCCTGCGGGCCCATCCCCTACGCCACTGAGCCCATACCAAACATAATTTGACTGGTGGCCAGAGAGCATGAAGCGTTTCCTCAACGGCACAAATCGTCCCTTGAGTGCATTCAGCAGTACAGATGGCGTTGTGCTGTGCTCAATGCACACCATGTACTTTACCTTAGAATATCCAAAATATCAGTATTAAAGAACAGGATCCACTGGAATTTTATATGGACGAGGGGTGGGAGAATGGATGACACATTTATTTGGGTAGGCCTATTTAGTGATACATACGAGGGAGTTGTTATGCCCATAAGTAACATTGGGGAGGAAGAATGAAGGAACAGCGCCAAACTGTTCATTTCTAAGCGTTAGGGAGAGGGCGGGCGGGAGGATGGAACGGCATGTGGAAGCACAGGACAATGATAGGGGCAGACAATGCCCTTCCCAGGTTCGTCACCCAGTTCTGAGAGCTTTCAAAGTTTAATGGAGTGTGGAAGGAGGGGCCCCTTCCCTCCCGATGCACGGATGCGCTGTGTACTAAGACGCACTGGAGGCCGATGGTGCACCTGTCTTCAACCAGTGCTAACCCTGCTTGTCTGGAGTGAGTACGTTTGGAAGTCTGACAATTGCTCCTCGTTTCTCGGTGGTTCTCTCCGGACACCCTGGCTTCCTCCATTTGGTAACTGTCCGACCATAGGTGACTCTGGCTGTCGAAAGTGTCGTTAAAACCCCAAAATAAATAAATAAATTGAATAAATAAATAATCAAATAAATAAATTAATAAATTGGACTCGGGTCAGGGGTAAAGTCACTAAAGTGTCATTTTCTCACACAGCCTTCATCACTCTTTTATGACAATTTGTCCCCTTTCTCAGATCGTTTCATGTCCGGTAACACCATTGCGCATATTCCACGTTGCAAAGGTGGACAACATCACGCGATGTCCTTCGATCTCCATCTGTGCATTCAGAAAAAGGCTGTATATCGAACAAAATTAACACTTGGGCTAAAACTGTGATGACGTCATACCAAACTGTGCTGATGTTTCTAGTCACAATGCTATAGTCCCATTTCAAATTAAGCAAAGCAACATCGCTTGCAGCTGCTTGTTGCATTGCACAAAAGCATTTATTCTCATCATGGTCACGAGTAGCATATTAGATTTGCCTTTTTCCATTCTTCAGCTAAATCAGAACGCTTATGCAAGCTTTATAATACCATACATAATTCACAACCCCATGTGTAGATTTTTGATGTGAATAATCATCATATGGAACACATCGACTATGCATTCACGCATGATGGATTACCAGAGATATCTTTTGGCTTCAGTGATAATATTCATTTTTCGTATGTTAAGTGATCGTCGCAAGCCGTTATCAGCGCTTCGAACTTCAGTTGACACTTTCTGTCGTGACAATGTTATTAACTCGCACATCGCCACACGCTGTGCGTATTGATCACTCATATTAATGCGTGATCGCTCCTACAACTTCATCTTCCCCATTGAAAACACAACGAATAATTCATTCGAATAAATATCGATATATGTGTACTCAAGGGACCCACAGTAAAGAGATTATATTTTCAAAAAGAATCGTGAATCGTGTGACAGAGAATTCCGATCAGATCGCGATTGGTTCGCGACCCCAATACACATTCCCTTCAACCAATGCTAGCCCTGATTATGAGGTGTTAATAAGTTGGTGAGTATGAAGTTGCTCGGTGGTTCTCTCCGTGTATTGCCGATTTCTTTCACCTGTAAAACAGTACGACTCGAGGTGACCCTAGCTACCGAAAGTATCATTAAATCCCAATAAATAAATGAACTTATCAGCTACCACGATCCCTCATAATTTCATTACAATCCAAAAGAAAGTATGCATGTAGAGTGGATTAACACATGTTGAGTGGATTAGCACTAAAACGTCCTTTGAGTGCATTTACCGCCGAGAAAATAACAATAAAGGTGTTTGAAAAAGCCTAAGAATTATTAACGAAATTTCAGCCAACAGACCTCCAGATGAAAGCGTTTTAGTGATCGTCGTTTTTAGACTGCCACCACTCCCGAGCCGTAGACTAAATATAGAAGCGTTTCCGTAAGTGAGATTCTATAGACAGAATAGAGAAGGGATTCCGTAAGTGGGATTCATAGTCGATTTCGTAAAGTTGGATTCCAGTAATTTGGCATAAACTCATGAGAGTGCAAAAAAAGGGCGAAACATCCGAACTTCATTATTTCGTTTCTGCCCAGCAATGGGTAAAATCATTATCTGTGAAGGATGTCGAAGACTCTTTATTCAACAAAAAGCTGCTGCGTCCTAGAATATCCACCATCGGCCCTCAACACGTCCAATGATTCAGCTGTGAAAATAGAAAATGAATTTAAAAAGGAGACCAGCCGAGAAGACACGATATGATCGACTAAAAAACAGACCAAAGGATTTATCGCAACAGAGAGAATACGTTGAACCAGTCGGAAACCCCAGGACTCAAATTGGTCAAAGAGAAAACAACGATCGAAGAATAGACCAGTTAGAACCAATGGCGCTACCTCACCCACAGATACTCGTAAATCAAGAAAACTTTGGACTCAAATGCCTAATAATAATAAAAAAAAGAAAAAAAAACCGATTGAACACCAGAGTAATCCAACAACTGAAGAAAAGAAATATGTTTTGGTCGGGCATAAACTTTTTTAGTACTTACAAGAAAGACAGATTGTAGGCAACGAGGACCCGAACGAACAAGCTGCTTTGTAAATAGACAAATGAGAGAGAGAGCATAGCATCTCAAACCATGAACTGGAACATGACGACAATTCAGTAGAAGCATATTTTACAAAGATACATAGAATTCCACAAAAAAGCTTCACCACCATCAACGATTAAAATGCTGAACGAATAATAAGAATGAGATACAATAAAGATCGAAATGAAGAGAACGCAGACAGTGAAGACTCGTACAGTTAAAACTAGAAGTCCTGTCATGAAATGCACACAAACAGCACGACGATCTGCGCGTTAATCTACGCGTTAAGACCATAGTAAGGCTATCAAATTATGGACATATGGCCTGTGCACAAGCAATGTTTCAGCCAATGGAGGTCCAATGGCAGAAACATTGCCTGTGTTTGCTATGAGTAACCAGGAGAACCTGTCATGCTTTGGATGCCATTCGATATGCGCAATTAAGCCTAGATAAGCATACAGTTCGTGACAGGACTTCTAGTTTTAACTGTAGGAAGGGATATGAACACGACGAAGTTTAGAATGAACAGAGCGAAGACAGAAGGGGACACAAATGAATGCAACGAAGGAAGGAATGAACGGTGCGAAGTCTGAAGGAAAGAGAAATGAACACAACGGAGGCTGAAACGAACAGAGCGAAGAGAATGAAGATAGAAAGGAAGAGAAATGAACACAACGCAGATTGAAATGGACAGAGCGAAGACAGTGAAGACAGAAAGAAAGAGAAATGAACACAACGAAGACTGAAATGAACAGAATGCAACGAGTGAAGACATGATGGAAGAGAACCACTACAAAGAGAGAAATAGTCTGAACAGAACAGAGATCGAAGATAAAGACTGAACCCAAGAATAATTTTGGAACTATTGCAAATGTTGTACAGTAAACTCAATAAAATGTTGAACTATAACAAAAGTTCTTGTTTTTTTATTTGGAAAGGGGAATACATTCGAGAGTTTATGCCAAATTACAGATTCCAACTTTTCGGAACCGGTTAGGAAGCCCACTTACGGAATCCCTTCTTTAGTCTGTCTCTGACTGTAGACTCTTTTTTTCATCGCATGTGCCCATTTCCTATTGTTTTTTTTGTGATGCGAGAAAACACAGATTGCAACATGCTCTTTTATTACACGCCTGTTCTATGATATGCCCATCTACAACAACACTAAACCATGTGGAAAATGAAAATCCGTTCCGCACACTTGTGCGGAACAGAAATCGTCAACAGACTATTTTTAAATAGAAGCGAAATTTCACTGGAATTTTCTACAAATCGTGCATCGCAATTACAATTTGAATCCCTACCGATAGCTGAAAATCGTCCCATGAGTTCCAGTGTGCTAAATGTGCCAACAGGCACATTGAACACATTGGAACTCAGGGGATCAAATAGTAACACGGACTCCCCTCGCAAATTTAGTAATCACGGTAGTGCATCCGTCTTTTTTCCACTGATTGACTGAGGTACAAATAGCTTCTGCTTTCAAAATCATATCGCATGGCTTGTTTATTAGTAATGTACATTGTAAATAATTTTTTTGCCATACGGGCATTTGATTTCTTTGCTTATGTAAAGTCAATATTTAACGGTAATTAATTTTGATTTTTTATTGTATTTAAAGTAAAGTACTGAATGGCGCACGAGTCCAATTGCGGGAACTGAATGTCGGATTTTATTGACAGTTTGCATTTCAGAATCTGCTGAGCTGTGCATGTGCTCTTTCAACTCTTTTGTATGCATTATTTTCTTTGAAGGGAACGCACGGTCGAAAGAGTACACGGATGGCAGTACTTACCGTCATGGTTACTGGCATAATTTCAGCTGCAAAAATATTTCTACACCTGTTGTGGTCAGCAAATTGTGTGAAAGTTAGAGGAAATCAAATTCGAGAAAAAAGCAATAGCACAATAAAAGGGTCGGACGCGAACTCTTAAATTCCAGTTATTATAGTTTCATTTTTTTTAATTTCCCCACATTATTGGCCGATATGCAACAGAAGTTATTACTTGATTTGTTTCATATCGGCCAAGATATCAACTCGAGGTAACTTCATATCAGCCTGAGAACATACAACACAGTGCAATTGTTTCAAACCACATTGAGAGTATTTCAGTAAAATGATATCGTTACATGATAGTCTTCGTCAATATTTATTTATTTATTTATTTATTTATTGTGTGTAGGAAACCAGGGTACCCGGAAAGGACCACTGATCAGCGGCGATGGACTGTCAAACTTCCCAACGTAATAACTTCGCACCAGCAGTGCCAGCATTGGTTGAAGGCAAGCGCACCATTGACGTGTAGTAAGCCTAAGTACACAGCGCCACCGTGACATCCCCCCCCCCCCCCCGCGTTGGCACTCGGAACTAAGTGCGTTTCCGATGGACACAACGCAGTTACGCTGGTGGCGATCGATGCCCTATCCACTGAACCACCGCGCTCCCTTCGCCAATAACCTGACTACATGTATGTTCATTGCATCACTCAACAACACTCAAGTGAAGAATTTGCTTTCACAGAAGTGACCCCGTCGAAATTTTCTGTTCGCTTTTATGACCCCTGTAGAGTAATATTTCATTAGTCGTGAAGAAAAACGCTGCAAGTAGTTTTTTCTCGCATTTTAATCTTCTTTCTACAGTTGAAACTAGAAGTCCTGTAACAATTTGCACAGAAAATATTCTCGTTAGTTAACTCGCTATTTACGCAGAAGATTGAAGTAGCCTGAGATGCACAAGAGCGTTTGCGCGGTGCAGTGCAAAATGTAATGCGCTATTAGCGCGGTCGGTTGTGAAATCACGAACTGAACAGATCAAACAGAAAGAAAATATGGAGACTACAGTATGTGGGGGTGGATTAATTTTTCACTTGGTAATTATTGACAATTTCTGAGGACAAAAAAACAAGAAGCACTTGCAAACGTCCATCACATGGACCACCGGGTTGCACCCGGTGGTCCATGTGATGGACGTTTGTAAGTGTTTCTTGTGCTGTTATGAATAATTAGAAATACTTTTCGAGTGGAGAATATATGGCGCTGCGATTAAGTAGTAATCTATTCTCTTCATTCCTCACATGGTGTCGAATTTTAACATGTACATGTATCCCAGTAGAGGTTGGGAATGATATTAATGATCTCTATTTACTAGTACAAAATTGTACAGTGGGTATAGCTCAGTGGGCACGATGATTCTCTCCAGGAACTGTGTTACGCTTGTGCTGCAATTTGACACGGACAAACTTACTAGTCACGCTATTACTTCAAAATAGTGCACAAGGCAGTCATCGGACCTCTAGTTTCAACTGTAGTTCTCCTGAACTGAACCAATCATTTGTTAGTCTAGTTTTCCAAAAAACTCTACTATTGGTATGGCGAGCATCGGCCGCCGGGCGGGCGGGCGTGCGTCGCACGCTCGGGCGGATTCCTCCCTTTTTGCTTATAACTTAGTTGTTTCTGGACAGATTTTGATAATATGTGGTATGTGACTTGATAGGCATATTCAACACCAGATGACGCGAAATAGGGCACGTCTATCTTTTTCACAAGAGTTATGGCCCTTTGTTAAAATCGACTAATTTTGAGCTCGATAGCGCGATAACTTCAACAAACGTCAACCGACTTGACTGATATTTGTCACATGGGTTTCAAGGAATTATGTCTTGATCGAGTTACAAATGGGCTCGGTCCGATGTACTGTTTTCACAAGAGTTATGGCCCTTTGTTAAAATCGATCACTTTTGAGCTTGATAACGGGATAACTTCAACAAACGTCAACCAATTAGACTGATATTTGGCACATGGGTTTTAAGGAACATTATCTTGATCAAGTTCGAAAATAGGCTTGGACCGATATACGGTTTTCACAAGAGTTATGCCCCTTTGTAAAAATCTACTAAGTTTGAGCTTGATGGCACGATAACTTCAACAAACGTCAACCAATTTGACTGATATTTGGTACATGGGTTTCAAGAAATTATGTCTTGATCGAGTTACGCGGGCTCAGTCTGGTAAACGACACCATAATTATTGGGCTGACTTGTCATTTTTGCGAATTTTGTGCTTGATAGCGGGATAACTTCAACAAACGTCAACTGGTTCATTTCATTTTCGTTAGGTGGGTTTCCAGGAAGATTTTCTTGATCGAGTTTGAAAATGGGCTCGGACCATTTTTTTTAATCATAGCCACCGTTGCGTTAGCTACGAGAACTTGACCCCACATCGGCGATGCGACCTCTTGTTTTATTTGTATTATTGGGATTTAACCACACTTTCAACAGCAAGAGTCACATCGTGTCGGGCAGTTCTGCAGGTGTAGGAAGCATGAGTACACTTAGAAAACCACCGAGCAGCGGCGAGCAACACTGCCCACGCAGTGTTAGCAGCTGTTGAAGACAAGTGTATCATCGACGTGTAGTACACCTTGGTGCACATCGCCACCATGCGCACACGTGGGCAATCGGAATTAAGTGACCAAGGACACGACACAATGTTAGCTGCTCAGGATCGAACCGTCGACCTTTCTGTTTGAAGTTCAATGCTCAAACCACTGAGCCATCATGCTCCCGAACTGAACCATACATAAAACAAACTGAGCGCCTGTGGCAATAATACTGCACGCCAAATTAATTCTAGAGACTCGATTTATTACGCACCTGCAATGTTTTTCTTTCAACTCAGATGGCCCTGGGGATTCCCTGGATGCCGGCACTTATTGTTTTCTGACCTACAGTCGGTGGTGCATGTTGATTGCCAAAACAACACTCTGTGTGTGTTAGAAATCTGTAGTTTGTTTCTTACAATTGGAGGAACATGCGAAATATTGGCTTGCATCATTGTTGCGGAGTGCCACTCGCAGCTTGACCCTGCCCCGACCGACTAAACTAACTAAAAAATGACACCAACCAACTGAAGTACACTTAATCCACAAATATACCGATTATTTCAACTATTTTGAGACGAGGAGGGAAAGCCTCAAACACGACATCTCAACCTCTATGAAGGATCGGTGGATGATTCTCGACCTTCAAAAATACTACAGGAGTTTTCGCTAGTCCTTTTCTGTAACCGTTATTGATACTATGCTGGCGACACTCACTTGCTGGCATTTCCGCGTGAGTTTATTCTTCTCTCTAGTCCATTCGGCCCCCTCCATTTGGTTTTTTCCATGCCGTGAAATCTCTCCTCAGACGCTCGGCCTACATCAAAAGAGGCTCCCAGCCATCGGGAAGAATCGATCGGTCTAGGGGAGCGTCAGACCTTTGGCAGAGTATGTGCCACATTACCGACACTCTCGTTTGCTAGATGTTTACTTCATGGCGGACCGGCTTGATGGATTCGTAGGCAGACTATACTTGCCAATGAGGGCTTTATCAGGCTCACTCCAGTTACCAGAGTAGCAGATTGTACATGCCCGAAGACCTACAAAGACATTATGTCCACGACCACTGACTATCATCAAATTGAAAATCCCGGAAACAGTCTATACTTATCAATGAAGGCAGCAAATAGTTCAGAGCATGAAGACATACATGAAGAATCAACAAAGAAACAACTACCACAGAATGCCCGGTGTGGCGGCGAACTGGGTCCTGGTGGCTTTCTTCGCTCCTTTGCGTCTGTCCCCCTTGCGCCTGGTAGACGTGGAGGAATACCACCGTACTGTTAAAGAGGTTGTAATGGGTTAGTTTACTCCACGCCGTCTCTGCGCGCCGAAGTCGCACAAAAACCTCCGGTTTGCTTTCTTACTGATCACATTGGTCTATTTGAACAGATTCATGTTTTCGTACAGGAAGTTCTCACTTACTAATAATGAACTGATAATTACGTCATATGACAATATAGTGGAGAAACAAATGTAGCAATAATACACTGATAAACATTAAAATTATACAGAGACCAAAATATACAAAATATATGAATTTGTTAGAGCAGGGCGGTTTTTCGGTTCGGTTCCAGTTTTTGCGGCAAACCGGAAAACCGAACCGCAAGACCTCGCAAAAGCCAGCCGAGCGATTTTACTGTTTGTAAATAAACAGATCAAACTATTTTACTGGGAGGGAACTAGACTTGTGACCCCTATGGACCGTTGTCAGTTAGTCTATCCGAATTCTCGTCGTGTTCTTATTGTCTCATTTTCTCCCTTAGTGACTCGTCCGGTGGAAAATGTGACAATCAGAACACAACCTAGATTAGATGTAGTTTATTCATTTGTTACCCTGATTTTGGTCTCTTTTTTGACTGAAGAGACTTAGCAACTGATCCCATAGAACCACCAAGAACGATCAACAGGATATTAGATTGAACACAGTGGAGATACTTACAAACAAGGAAAGTGCCCACGTTCAAACTATTGCGGATTTTTATTTCCAATTTTTTGAACCTGAAGGGGTATTTACTATCTTCTTAGCACATAGAAAAAACGAACCGAAACCGTTTTCCTGAAACAGAACCGAACCCGAATCTGAAAAATCAAAGCCTCCCAGCTCTAGAATTTGTCATGATTAACTCTTAACCCGTATTTTCAAATTACCTTTCAACAAATCTAGTCATGGCTGCCCTGAAGCAGCCATGTCTAGATTTGCTGAAAAAAAATCAACATTCATCTCAAGAAATCATTGGTTAAAGACTCCCTGCAAGTTATAGGGGAAATTTGGTTATTTGTGCCCCCCATTATATTTATTTCCGTGGCAAGAGATTTTGTGTCCTGGGCAGGAATATCTGCCAGCCGCACGCAAGGAGTTATCAAGCATACTTATGAAGAAATCCTGTCTGAAAAATAGTTCTCTGATGTAGAATATATATATAAGGCAATTTGACTTCACTGTGTGGGAAAAATTAATTAATGAGCAGCATTCGGAGAACTGTTTATTGTGAAGCGTGTATAATAGGCATTGCGAGAACCAATCTCCATGAGGATAGCGAGAACGATATAGGCTCGGTGCACCGCCTTGCCGGATATCGTTCCCTTTTCGCCTCACATGATATCGTATCCGGCTTCTGTCGCAGCTGCTGCAAAGGCCAGTCCGTTACTCACCGGAGGTGGTGGAGTTGTGGTAGGGGATCTCGTCCGAAATGTACAGCTCTCAAAAATGGCGACTGTTGCAAGACACCTGTAGGGACCACAATCATCGTACGTTGTTTAGTCTACTGTACGCGAAGAGTGGTTTACTTCTAAAACACTCATTGCGTGGAGATTATATTCAAATAAATCTCATATTTCGGTAACAGAAAATAAGCAGTATCACCAAAGTTTCAACAAATGAACCTTCGGATTAAACCCGGAAATCCATTGATTTGAACCTTGCTTTCGTATGCCATGTTATAGCTTCTGTTTATAGGTGTTGCCTCCACCTCTCGATTACCTCAGTGAAAACCTCCCTATCCGTTTCCTTCTGCAGGGGCGGCGGAACGATTTTCAAAGTGTGTGTCTGTGTGTGTGTGGGGGGGGGGGGGGGGTGGATTGGGCGATAGATGGCCGTCTGTATCATGGGCCCATGGTTCGAACCGTGACACGAACATTTTTAATTCCGTGGTCCCAAAACCCCCATTCCCATGCGTCTGAGCTGATTTTTTGAGATTTTTCAGGGGATGTATTTGAAAGATTTCACACTTTGAGAGTCGTTAAAAAACGTCGGTAAAGCATACAGGTGAAGTCTTTTTATCAGCTTTGGTCGTATCGACCAAGGCTGATAAATAGACCTCACCTGTATGCTTTACCAGACGTTAGCAGCAATTATACTGTCTGTGGATTATCATGTCTGGGGTGGATTTGGTACTTGTTTGTCTGTAAGATTACGATCTATTTTAGTTAACCTATTTTTTAACAGACTGTATGCATTTTAGCTTTTTCTGCCACTTACTGCACAAAATGATCCGAAATCCATCGAAACTGAACCAGTACGAGAGAAACATAGATGGCAAAAATATGGGGGGGGGGGGGGGGGGGGGGGCTCTGGATCCGCCCCTTGTTTCACCAGTCATTGGTCGTGTTAAAATATATGCATACAAAAAAACATGGCCCCCCCCCCCCCCTCCTTCCGCCGCCCCTGCTCTGTCCGCTATACGTAACTGAAAAAGCAGACAGTCATATTCACGTATCATGCACAAATGATACTGTAACTTCTGATTGTGCCGAGTATTGAGAGAGGAAGGGGATAATCGTTATTCGATGTAAGCTGAATGCAATTAGGAGGTGAATTGATTGCCCATACTTCCCAGTAAATTCAATATAACAGCAATAAAACGAGCGACATTTTTAATCTTGATGAAGGGCTTTGAGAACAGAAGCGCAGATTAACGAGGATATTCTTGAAATTCTGCGATCGACTCTCGTCAGCCACTCGAGATCTCTAAGAATAGCGAGCAAGAAATCAACAAAACCTATCCCAAGAGAGTCTTTCCTGCGGGATGCGTTCATGTAACATTTCTGTACTCGTGTAATAATAGGTTGTCTGGTGTAAAGTGTGTAGTGAAGAACGCCCTTTGCTGACTCAATTATCATGTTTCAGTAACCACCTTACTTATTATGGAACTTGCATGATCAATGCGACGAGAGCATCGCGGTTTATCGTATATTCACTATATTGTGTCAGTTTAATGACCGTAGAGTCGTCTGTTCGGTTCCTACCTGCGTCACTTGCTTTGTGTTCTCGAACGAAACACTTAGCCGCGTTCCCTATGGTATAAACGCTGTTCCACAGTGTTCCTCATTCATTGCAACTTGTTTGAAGACAGGTCTGGAAATAACCCGCGAACAACCGTTTAGGCTACGTGTGGGTGAGGTCAGTTGTAAAATACGCGAACGAACTACAGGTTACGACAGGTTACGACAACGTAATACGACATAACTTTAATAAATTACCATCTTAAATATTTTCCGACAAAAATAAATAGCAACAACTAACGAGCGATCTCGCTTGTGCGAGATCGCACGTTAGTTGTTATTATTTATATAGGCGGAAATCCCGATAAGACGTAAAGACATGATTGGTGTAGTAAAAACAGAGAAGGCGGAGAAGCACCACAACACCATTTCCCATATGGGTAACCACCATGCTATATAGCGAAACCTGCCAACGGATTACGATATAAGCCCTTTAATTTCGGGTCTGCAGTGAAGCCACACTGGGGCCCTTTTTGCTTTGAAACGACTGACAGTTACGTACCAGTTTTGGGACTCTACTTTGTGTACCACAACATCCTCATCCGTGAAAACTCTCCACCCGTAAAAAGGGCACACACTTGATCTTGGAAGGTAATGAGGATAGCCCCCTGATTCGTTCATAGCAGCCCTGCCGTCTGATACAAACACAAGCTATTCATCCATGTGGAAGACGGGAAGGATTCTACGATTTTTTATCTAGTGGTGCTATAACACTCATTTTGAAGTCTTTGTGTTAGTGATATGTGCCTTGCTGTAAAACAAGGGAACTGATTACACCGAGTTCAGTTTCAATGAAACCTCTATATATTTGTCGTTCAGAAATTCTGTTACATGTACGAATTGCTCTTAAGGGTTTAACGACACCTTGAACAGAGTGAGTCACAGTTTTCGGGGTGGAAGGATTGAACGTACCCAGAGAGAACCACTGAGCAGCGCCGAGCAACTGTCAGACGCTCCAACTTACAAACTCGATATAGGCCGAATTAGAAGCTGCTGAAGGCAAGTACACCATCGACGTGTAGTACACCTTAGAACACAGAAAAACCCCTACGTGGGCAAATGGGACTAAGTTTCTTAACTACTGGGCGTATTTCCGAATATGCATTGTCAGGTGAAGGAGAAGGTGCTACGCTTTTCACTGATGTATCACTTGCCCGTTTGGCGTTTTAGATCATTTATGATTACTGCAGTACTGCCACCGTGAACTGGGTGGGCAAATTCCCACGGACGTGACAATATTAGACTTCAAACATTAATTATTGGAAAACTCATCAAATATTTAACTAATGAAGCACCGGGTACAAACCGGTACTTCATTAATTAAAATTTTGCTGATGACGATTTTTGTCTCCCGCTTTTTGAAAAAACGGGAGATATTAAATTTGGAGTGTCCTTCCGTCCTCCCGTCCTTCCATCCTTCCGTCCTTCCGTCCTTCCGTGTTTTTCGTTTCCAGACTCTAACTTACCTTACAGTGACCGGATTTCGATGACATTTGGATAGTAGATCACTTTCATCAATTGTGGGTCCAAGTTCGAATATGGGCATTTTCCGCGCATATTTAATTAGGTTGCTGAAATTTGATTGGCTGACGGTTTAACTTTCCTTAAAATCAACCGATTTCGAAGAAATTTCATATATGGATTACTTTTATCAATACCTAGGTCAAGTTCGAATGTGGGAAATTTTGTACCGAAAATCTGTCCGTCTGGCCTGTGCGTCAACGCACCTTGGACTAAAAGCCGTATTTATGAACCGATATTTAGGAGACTTCTTGGGTATCTTTGTTATCATTGTGAGACCAGAATATGTGTTTTGAGGTTTGGTCCAAAATTCAAGATGGCCGCCAGCGGCCATTTTGTTCCGAAATTGGGTGTAATCAGTTTTTTTGTACAGAACTTCTATATGAAAGTTCGGATTTGAATAAATTTTTGTATGAATGTTTAGTAACATGCAATACATCATATATAGTACGGGTTTTGTTCTCGTGCAAAAATTATGCAAATTACGGAAACTGATTTATTCAGTGCTACTACTAATACACAGTAAGTGCACATCTTCCGTGTTTTTCGTTTCCAGACTCTAACTTACCTTACAGTGACCGGATTTCGATGAAATTTGGGTAGTAGATCACTTTCATCAATTGTGGGTCCAAGTTCGAATATGGGTATTTTTTGCGCATATTTAATTAGGTTGCTGAAATTTGATTGGCTGGCGGTTTCCAGACTCTAACTTTCCTTAAAATCAACCGATTTCGATGAAATTTCATATATGGATTACTTTTATCAATACCTAGGTCAAGTTCGAATGTGAGAAATTTTGTACCGAAAATCTGTCCGTCTGCCTGTCCGTCTGACCCGTGCGTCAACGCACCTCAGACTAAAAGCCATATATATGAACCGATCTTCACGAAACTTCTTGGATGTCTTTGTTATTATTGTGAGACCAGAATATGTGTTTTGGGGTTTGGTCCAAAATTCAAGATGGCCGCCAGCAGCCATTTTGTTCCGAAATTGGGTGTAATCCGTTTTTTGTACAGAACTTCTATATGAAAGTTCGGATTTGAATAAATGTTTGTATGAATGTTTAGTAGCATGCAATACATCACATATAATACGGGTTTTGTTCTCGTGCAAAAATTATGCAAATTAGTGAAACTTTGATTTATTCAGTGCTACTACTAATACACAGCAAGTGCACACCTTCCGTGTTTTTCGTTTCCAGACTCTAACTTACCTTACAGTGACCGGATTTCGATGAAATTTGGGTAGTAGATCACTTTCATCAATTGTGGATCCAAGTTCGAACATGGGCATTTCCCGCGCATATTTAATTAGGTTGATTAAATTTGATTGGCTGATGGTTTCCAGACTCGAACGTTCCTTGGAGTCAACCGATTTCAATGAAATTTCATATATGGATTACTTTTCACATCAGTTTAATGTAATATGTCTTATCATACAGTCTTAATTTTTAGTGCTTCTCACAGTTATACTCCACATCACTTTACTTGCTTTGACAGTGACCTCCGTGAAAATAAATCTAATAACCACTGCCTGAAGCACTGTCTGTTCTGTCTCTTCTAAATAACTTCCACTTGCACCTCAACTATATTCCACTGGATGCATTAATTCCCCTTGAAACTGCTGCCCAGCGGGTTCTGTCTCTTCTAAATAACTTCCACTTGCAACTCAACTATATTCCACTGGATGCATTAATTCCCCTTGAAACTGATGCCCAGCGGGAGACATGAATTCACTGAATTTGCTTGTTATTACCTGGTAAACGCATGTGTGGACATCACTGCCCACGAGTGGTTTACGACAAATCCACGGCGACTGTACTGTGAGACTTTTGGGAAGCGATACGAAAAAACTTTATCTAGGACAATGCGGCAAACAAATAACTGTGTCACCAACTAAATTTCTGCCTGGTTCGTCTTCCCATTGGTTACTTTTCGTGTCGAGAAAGCTGTTAGCCAATGGAAGGCCGGGGTTATTTTTGCAATTGGAAATTCCATTTACTTCAGAGACGCACCCGGTGAAATTTGAAAAACTAGACCTGTCGTCACCAGATGATATAAACCTTTTACACGTGTGTTTTACAGAATTGTATTTCCAACATGGGAATATAAATTGTCGAAATGAACCATTAGCGTGATAAAAGACGTGACAATTTACCAACAGGAAAATTATCACGTCTTTTGAATCGCTATTATTACCACTTTTGCGGGCGTTCCTAGCACATTAACAATGTTTTACTGGGCGTTGAAACCTCGTAATGCTCAACAAGTACAAGTCGTGTGACGTGTTGGACCGTTATTGACTATAACAGCCCAACACGTCAATAACAGCCCGACACGTCTAAATATAGACAATGACGTCACATCTCCCGGCCGATGAACAATATTTTTCCCCGATTTCCATTGGGATCGAAATTCAATTCGGATTTTTTTAATTAGTAAACACAATTAATACATTTGTTTCAAGTGTTTCCCTTTGTGTCACGGATAGATAATGTATCAAATGTAGGAAGCGATATGCACAAAGTAAGTGATGACATCTTTGATGAATAAACTCCTTGCCTAAAGTTCGCATTTCGAAGATATATTTCGTCATCTAACTTCCCAAATTTCACCGTAGACTGATCAGACGATAGTCATGTTACCCAGTTTGTTTGTCAACAAATCAGACGATAGTGTCGCTGTTTTTTTTAATTCTAAAATGTCAAACTTCATTTATTTATCTTATTTCCCATATAATTTAATTGTAATGTACCCGATGTACGAAAGTGGCAATAATAGAAATAACATGACTTTGTCGGGCATTACAGTGTATCAACGGCTCAACAGAAATGGTTAATAGCCCTTGAGCTTATTAGCGGCCCTCGACTTCGTCGCGGGCCGCTAATAAACTCTTGTGCTGTTAACCATTTCTGTTGAGCCGTTAATACACTGTAATGCCCTTCAAAATCATGTTATTGTTATAATGGCTCACTGCAGTCACTTATTTTCACATGCAGAAAATACAGTTATGGAAAATGCATTCACAAAAATCTTACATTATTGGTAATTAAATTCGATTCGCGTTTAAAAACAAATCAAAGGAACGGAACGGGCAGTTTAGGAATCTACCTAGGTTAGGCCCAGAAATTTCTTTATCTGAATGTGAAACGAATGAGAAATTTTGGTTGTGATCCAGTTATTATATTATTCGCGAGTTTGTCCTAGGTAATATTTTTTTGTATTTTTTCCGATATTCTTTGAACTGAGAACGCTCAAAGGTTAAGTGATACATCAATGCAAAGCTTATACTATCTCCCCTTCACTCGGAAATACACCCAGTGGTTCAAATTTGAGACGAATAGAAATATGGTAGGTTGGTTTGTTCAGAAAAAGGGAGTTGCATACTTTGTCATATTTGTATATTTATTAAGGGGTCGAAGAGGATCGATCAAAAATAGTTATTAAATGTAATTTTCCCAATGGTTCAGCTCCTGCCAAGTGTCTGTGACTGAAACCGTAAAAAAGAAAACCAGAAAATGTCTTTGTATGTGCTAATGTGGATGGAGTAAAGCAAATTACACAATCTCTTGCGCGTAGAATTAATATCGGTCGAGATTTTCTTGGAAACCACCGCGACAGTTTCAGTTTGCTGTCCATATAATTTACTAGTATCAAATCTATTGATTTTCAATCATACGGACCTTAGTTTTCCAGTTTTATGTGTAAATCAATCGCGGCCAGAGATGATTGTAGCTGGCTGTAAATGTGACATTGCATATTATTTCTCAATCGAACGCTTAAAAGCCTATAATAAAGTGGCCAACAATGATATTGCATACAAAGTGCTATCGCTCCAGTGTCTGAACAAGCCGCGCTCAACGGTTTTGGCATTCACCCTTTAATTCCAGATAAAGTTTATTAATTTTACATGGAAAGAAAAAATAAGGTTTATTGAGTGTGTGTTAACACCAGTCTGTGGCCAGGTGGCACAGATTACATAAAATAACCTACTCAAAATCGGTCTTGTCTCCTTACTCCCCCTCAACACCGGTGATTTATATTTCAGAATGAGATCAAAGCTGGCGCGTAGCGAGGATTCTATAATAGGGGGTGCCCTAACTATTTTTTTGAGGGGTGATGATATTTGATAGGCCGTTGTGTGGTGTTTCGCGGGCCTTTCCTTGTCCTAACTGTGATCCTAATGCTCTAAGAGTGAATCTGAGGTAGTTGTAGCGTATGTAGCCCCTATATTAGAAACCATTTTGAGGCTCTATTTTGTGTGAAACTTGCACTGGGCCAATGTTTTGGGGGCAGCGAAAATTTTAGTGTGGGGTCTACCCGTGTGGATCAAAGTCACTGGAGTTCAGGAGAGGTAGGGGAGGGTTGCAGGAAAAGGCGAGGGAAAGAGAGTAGCAAATTTACAGGAGCTTAAAAGAAACGGGGATCCTAAAATACGCATTTGGTAGATTAACTGGATGAGAGGAAGCACAATATTGTAGTTGGAGAGACAGCGAAAGCTTCAGTGGGAGATATTAGAAATAGTTTGTTTCGCAACTAGCGGGCCGACCCGCCCCAGGACGGGTAATCCCTCCATACGACTTTTAATTTCTAGTTGCATTGCATATCAATTTTTAGCTGGACTCGAACGGGCTGAGTCACGGAATCACACACACTCACGAAGTTGCCGATTCGTTGTGTATTATGCCAGTCACTCGTCGATTGCTACCATTTTATTGGGCGCTCAAAAAAATGCATTATAGGATGAAAGGGTTATACACTCTAAAATCAGTTGGGTTAAAAATCAACCCAAATCAACTGGGTTGAGTGAATATGAACCCAAATTGGTTTCATATTCACTCAACCCAGTTGATTTGGGCTGATTTTCAACCCAACGGATTTTAGAGTGTAGCTGCAATTTGTGCATCTAGATTGAATATTTAGAAGATATTGAGATACCTAATCATGTTATCAGGGCCCCGCTAATCTCAGATTTCAAGTCGAATCGAATCGAGAATCGAATCAGACAGAGGATTTCGTATCGAATCGAAATGAATTGAATTTCACCGCTATTCGACTTGTTGGTATTTCATCCTTTTCAGCCGGAAATAGACAGAACGTGATGTGCGTTTGAATCGGTGGGTGTTTCACAAAACGAGTTGAAATGGCGTAGTCATATTTCGCGAGAGCCGCTCTAAATTACATTCGTTATCTTTTCTATTGGGCGTGTTTGTTGAAATTCGTATCCCTGTTTCTCTTCAGTTAGTCTAAAACAGCTGAGAGAAACTTTTTACGCGACAGACGATCGACAATTGTATTACGAAATCTTGAAACTTTTCGAAGCATAACTAATGACACGACGGAAAAGTAACTAGTCTAAACGGTGCCGGGGAAAAAAGTTCCGGCTTGTATATCACCAGTTAAATGCAGAAACATTTATGTCATAACGGCGATTCCGTTAAATACAAATTCTTAGGGTTTAAAGTTTAATGGGTGTGTAATAAATACTGTTATTCTCCACACAAGTATTTTATTCATCTGCGATTCATCAGTTTGGGCAAATCAATCAAAAATGCGGAATATTCTAAAATAGAAACAAAGTAGTTTTGGAAGCGGAACCTTCGTGAACTCTTCTTCTTTCATCGGGTTTCCTGAGCAAGAGACCAGGAGCCAGTACTATAACACTTTTACAATTGTTTTTCTATTATTGTATTTTCTATCTATTAAGATAACTTGCTAAAATGAATCATTGGGATTTTGAAAGATATGGCAATTTGCCAGGTGGCAAATTGCCAAAGCTTTGAAAATTCTAATGGTTTATTTCAACCCATTTAAAGTCTTAACTAGAAAATACAATTGTAGAAAATACAATTGTAAAAGTTTTATAGTATAGGTCCCTGATGATTGAAAAAGAGTTCTAAATGAGACGCTTAGTAGGATTTTGATAACATCTCGGCAATTCGAAAATATTCGAATCAGAGCGACTCGAATCGAATCACTGGGCTTACACCACCACCCCCCCCCCCCCTCCCCCTTCCTAGCAGTCAATCAGTCATCTTCGCGACGCTCCTAGTATAGCGTATAGCAGGCCTGGCAATAAAGAGCTTACATCGTAACCTGTTAGCAGGTTACGCTGTATAAAATTGTGGTAACCTATAGAACAATATGTTGTAATGCTTTTCAGCATTCCCTGTTTTTGCTACGCAAGTCATGTTGTTTACGTATTAACATATTTATCGCCAAAATAAATTGCAACGACTAACGCGAGATCTCGCGTTAGTAGTTGCTTTTTATTTTGGTGTAAAGATGTAAAAGGCAAGCTACTCTTGTCATATATGGATGCAATGCGAAACCTTTGAGTCGAGTTTGTTTTGAAAGATTGTCATATCAGAATCTGATATCTGACTGGCAAACCACGCGGGATTGGGAAGTAAATTTATAGTGTGTAGTTGTATCGTAACTTCTACTGAATTCACGTATTTTACAATTGGCGTAACCCCTACGTTACCTAAACAATCGTTCGCGTGTTATTTCAAGGCCTGGTATAGGGTTTCCGCAGCTAACGTTTTCATTAGAAACTATGACATCAGTTGGTTTGATATAGTTCACCATGTATGTTCGACATAAGTTAATGAACAACTCTTTGTCTGCAAAAATCAGTCATATCCGCCGAAGGCTTTGCGCGGAACGATGTGAATCAAATATTTTAAATTATTAGTTTTGTTACTCAAACATAGCACATTAACGCCTCTCTGGAATGAGCTTGTGGGTTGATAACCTACATTTTAAAAACAAAACATGAGTAAAAAGCTTTTTAGAGAGTCATTTTGGCATTGCTATCTTCAAACTGTGCCGGGTAAATGCTTAAATCACAACCAGCCATCCATATCATTGTATGTCCCATCTAAATCTCGTTATTGACGATGATTTCTACAGGAGCATGGTCCACTGGAAAACTGTATGGGGTTGGTAGCTGGAGAGCAAAAATCAAAGTAGCTGAAGAGGTGTCCATACATTTAACCCTTTACCCAACGTAACCACCAAAACCGGCTAGCGCTATTCACAAAAAAACGCCAACTAATTTTCATTATTTTTTCGTTTTTTGTCTGCAAAACATACGTTATGACCCCTCTTTGGAACGAGCTCATCGACGTACTATGATGCACCTGTCTTCAACCGATGCTAACCCTGCTAGTGTGGAGTTAGTGCGTTGGGGAGTCTGACAGTTGCTCGCCGTTGCTCGATGGTTCTCTTCGAGTACTCTGGCTTCCTTCACCCGTAAAACTGTCCGACACGAGGTGACCCAGGCTGTCGAATGGGTCGTTAAACCCCAATAAATAAATAAATATGTTGTTTCTCTACACCGCAGGTTGTACAATCGTTCGAAATGCTTGATTTCGAAGAACTGGTAGGGCGAATTTAACAGCATAATGTTTGCTTCAGTTTAAAGTCACACAAAATTCATATTTTTGTTATTTTTTATTTTTTTGACATGTAACTCGAACCATTTGGAATAAGACATTTGTCAAATGCATCCTGTTGCGGAGATTATAGCCCGTCTTGCAGCGTGTTCACACAATGGCAAATATCCTGTTTGTGAAACGTAGATAGTTTTCTGCACACTTTGGCATTCTGAATCCGGATGAGAAGTTGCTTTAACGATATTTACAAATAGTATATATCAAAAGCGATCATATTTCCTATTTACAAGTCACTCCATGCGAGACATTATTTTGTCAGGCAAATGCATTAAGTTTTAATATAACAAAATTCAAGGTTCCGCTGTTTGATGCTTTAACATCAGAACTCATATACATGCGCAAATCAGACAGTTTTGACTAAAATGAGAAGGACAAGATCCCATCACTTTTTCAGATCAGGAATTTCCCCCTCCCCCTTCCCCCGACACACACGCACTGTCGATGATAAAAAAACTACCAATGGAAGTTGTTTAATCATCACTAATTAATTAATTAATGCTATTATTATTATTATTATTATTATTATTATTATTATTATTATTATTATATAACTCCTTGCCTAGCATGAAAAGCAGCTGGCACGTGCCAAAAACAAAACTCTGAAATAACTAAAAAAAACATCGTTGTTTTGGTTTAAAAGACATAGCGTACGCCCCCTCAGTGGAACGAGTTTGTTGAGCTCGTTCCATCGAAAGGTCATAGGCTATGTTTTTGGAATAATATCCCCTCCACTTTCATTTTAGTACCGCAGCCGCGAAGATGAGATGAATGTGTTTACAGCGGAAGCACACAGAGAGTGGAGATTCCCCCAACGTAAAAGTCGATTTCTGTGAAAAAATGATTTTAAAAAAGTCCAAACAGAGTACTGTGATAAAAAAAAATCTGGCATTTTCTCGACTAGATCGCGATCGTGTCACGATACATGTATACAGTATTGGAGCGAGATATGATGAACTAGCGGGCCCACTCCCCCAAAGACGAGAAGCCGCGCCGTGCTAGGATGGAAAAGTGGCCTATTGAATATAAAGGGAGATAATCGAAGCTGGAATTTCTAGGTTGGCGGAATGGTCGGGATGACGGAATTACAATCTTCCCATTTATATAATGCAGGCTAGCGGGCCCATCCGTCCCAGCACGGGAACTTTCGCGACGGAACATTTCTAGATGGGTGGAACGGTGGATTCACAAATGTCCCATTAGTTTAATTGATAATGTTTTGCGAAATGAAGACCAAATCACGACAAAAACAAACGAAATACCACCTCAGATTCAATTTCCTCGAATTTCTTTTCCGATGGGTGTGAGCTTCTCAAGTGCTATGGTGAGAAAAGCGGATAGATAATTTTGACCGAGTTGCGACCCAGTCCCGCTTTTGTGACGAGCAAAGCTTTAGTTAACGAATATCCGGGCACCACAACCTATAAGACCATAAGCCATTCTTCGTTCGTGCTTTTTAGGTATATTATTTTTTTTTATAGAGTTTGATGTATATTACCTTAGTAAAAACCCCACTCCGTGTGTGTGTTCGTAATAAGCACCTGCTCTCCAACCTGTATATTGTGGGGCCATCAGTTATCTGTCCTCAACTGGTTGAGTGCTAGAAGCCACTATCATGGCTTTCAAAAATGAGGACAACAGAGCAAAAGCCAATATTTTCCTTGCTCATGTTTCATATTCAGTCAAACGGACATGATATTTTGTTTATATAAATTTGTTCTATTACAAATTATTGGAGAGTGCCTGTGGACACTCTCCAATAATTTGTTTCAGAACAAATTTTGAATAACATATTCAGAAATCTAAAATAATCTAGTCCTCAACCAGTTAAGACAGAACACGACAATGCGGATGGAATCAACGTCCGAGTTTGAACTCTAACACGGGTCGTTCTCTCCTGACCCCTTACTCTATCCGAGTTGTGTTCTAAATTTAAACCGCGAACGTTGAATTGAGTGAATAAGTCAGGCGTTTTGAAGAAAAATGTCACTTCAGAAGTCGGTTTACATTCTTGTTTGTCAGCGTTTTGTGTCGAAGCATTTTAGTTACGTCGGAACTGATATAATTTGATAATTTATTACCTTAGTTATAACTCCACTCTGTGTTTTCGTAGTGAAACACCCACCCCGCCCTCCACCCAGTGTACTGTGGGGACATTGTTTATCCATTCTTAAGACAGAACACAACAACGAGGGTGAAGTACGAGGGACTGGAATAAACGTCCCGAGTTGGGAGTTTTTCTTGTATTTCAGCAGCGCCGAAGGCGCGCATGAAATACAGGCAAAACTCTTAACAAGAGGCGTTGATTCCTGTCCCCTTACGCCACCTTCGATGCGTTCTAGATTTAAACTACGATTTGAATTGAGTGAATGGGGCAGACATTTTAAAGAAAAATATCACTTCAGAGTTCTGTTTACAATCATGCTTGACACTTTTTTGTGCCGAAGCATTTCATTCACGTCATAACGTCAGTCAGATGCGTACCGACCAATCAGATGCGTGCTTACATGACGTTCTTACACGAAGATCGGATTCCACGTGTGGTGTGTATCGCTAATTTCTCAGTATCTACACAGTATCGGGTAACGTTAAATACAGGTAGCAGTTGTGGAAAAAATAAACAGTATAGTAATTTTATAATTCCCCACCCGTTTGCGATCCATGGGAAGTGGATCACGGCTTGCTATCTGATAAAAAGTTTCCTTCCGTTGGAACAATAGGGCCCTGTAATCAAAGGCTGGTAGTGGATGGCCATTTGTGATCGCGAATCAAACCGTGTTCCCTGGTTTCTGTGCTTGTAAAGAAAACTGAGTTGCAAAAAATAGGTGAGGAGTGGCGCCGGGAGCGCCAACCTCACCCTCACCCCCTCGATGCGCTTACGCATGGGATTACTTGCAGTGTGACAAATATTTTGTTTGTGAAATCAAATGTTATTTATAATGTGATGACGTAGTTCATTGACATAAAACATATGCAGAACAATTAATTGCACCCATATTTGAAAAAAGATAGTCATTTTAAAGGTCGTGCGTCGGGTCCGGCCGCCTGAACCCGCCCGGCATTAGGTTTGCGTCTCTGAAGAATGTTTCGGTGTTTACTGTTGAATGCTTGGAATTATTTTTTCATGAAACTGGTCAAAACTATCTCTCCGTTTTCCTGTCCGCTACACAACAAAATCTTGTCTGTCTCAAAAGAAACGATAAACATTGCATCTTAAATCTTCTTTTGGTTTGTTTGTTTGGGTTTTTTTTTTCATTCTTTTGTATTGATTTTGCATTATTGTATTTCTAAAATCGGGATCGATCGGTGTAAAGGTGTGGTGACCAGCTCGCGATCTGTATATAGGCAGTCGAAGTAACTGTTGTCTGTCACGCTTCTAGCTGTAATGCCATTGCATACATATTGTCCATTGAGAGCAAAATGACGCCATCTGCAATGCTCTAGCACTTTTTACGATTTTTAGCCTCGAGTGGGGCGCGCGGAAGATTAGTTCATGAGGCGTTAACCGAGTGAAATACTCCGCGCGGCCCACGAGAGGATAAAATCGTACCGAAATCCGAGCAGTGAACTTTTGTATTTATTTTATTTTCTCCTGCTCTATTTTTCCAAAACAACCCTTTATAATTGATTTCGTGGTTACTTTAAAAAAAATATAGTCCGTCATCTCTGAGAGTCGAATACGATGCTGGGAGTGGATACCATTTTCGGTGAGTGTGAGTGGGAATACGGTTTGTTTTGGGGGGAGAAAAACGAATGAAAATAAAATAAATATGTGTTTTCATTGCACGACCAACGCGACAAGGAAGTACTGATATCCGTAGAATTTTTATACTCTATAAACTCTTTCGAGTTTTCTGTGACATCGTTTTCTAATAACTACTGCTTTGCCCGGGGATATTGCCTAATCAATGTCAACCTATTTTCTTAACTTCATCAATTTTGAAACAGATCCATTCAACAGCAAAACAATGCACGTCATCCCATTGATACTCCGGAAGTATTTCATCTACAAACATCTAAAAGGACGTGTTCCATGGTTAATATTATCTCACACCGTAACATGTTTTTCTGCAACATAGATGTATTCTTTTCTGCTAAACCTCAGTACACTTGGCAAGGCCTACCTGATGCGCAACGGTTTGCATTTCCAGATTTAAATCAAATGCACTAACCAGTAAGCTGCTTCGCAACGCCCTCGTAGCGGCCGCAGAAATAGAACTGTCAGTGGCGGTGCTATGCGAGGGGGATAGGGTTATTTCCCTAAACATGTACTTTGACACCCTCAATTTGCCCTCCATCTACCACTCATTGCCTGTGTCTCCCAATGGGGACACAAACCAAACGGAAGATCCCCTTCGTCTGCGTAAACTCCTAAATGTGACTCAGTTGTCAGTAATTTCTCTCCAATTCAACACGCAATTTTAACCGTGGTCCACATAATTTAAGCCTAAAACAAACGAGACGAGTGGGAAAATATCCCCATTTGACAATTGCTACCCCCCCCCCCCCCCCGCCCCCAGTCATAGCTGAAAGTGAAATAGGATGCACATTGCACATTTCTTTATTTTAACAAACTCTAATCCAGTAGTTGGTTTATACTGCAGTGGGGATACACTACATCCCAACCATAGGCGCAATTGGTAGCGGACTCGCCAGGCTTTTCAAATAAGGGATAGTGAAAAACGCCAACGACTGTTTTAAAAAACTGAAGACGACTGTGTTAAAATGTACACGTCAGATTTAAAGCCAGTTCCGGGAATAAACACGTTCTGTTGTAACGTCGTGACACTGAGGCCTTACAAAGACACCAAACGGGATGGAATGAAAAATTGACTTGAAGGATCGTGAAGTAAATCAAACGGATAAAGTTCCATCACTTGTATAGAGAAAGGGGGAACAACGCATCGCGGGACATATGTTCCCTCATAAAACATAAAAGATATAAGAAAACGAAATTAGATTACTTGTGCCAGGAACCAAACCGGTGTAGTTCTAAATTATTTCTATAGTTCAAAATTTATTCACAAAGAATTGGTTTGTTGCAGTTTATGGGAAATAAATTCATATGGAATTTCCTATAGTTGGAAATTCGGAGAGCAAGTCATGAGTAGTTGGAAATTCCATCTGTCTGGATTTTAGAGCTTCTTTGGTGATGCTGATGCCTTCTTTAGTTCCCAAAATTCCAACTCGGTTTCAAATCGGCAAAAATTCCAACTGTTACTACTTACAACTACAGTGTTCGCAAAATCGAGCTTCATAAGTGTGCATGATGTGAATCGGTACGAGATTTCTATAGTACGAAATGCGCTTCAAGCCAATCACATCATGTTAAATCGTTATCCTGAGTTAATTCCATCATTCACAGTTACAAAATGATGAAACATCAAAAACTGATCATTCCTGCATGAGATCTGATTTAATGTTAGGACAGTGTGAATCAAGTTCTCAGCTTGAGCATTTGTTTAGCACATATTCAATTCCCAGAATAATACCAAATAATAATAACCTGATAATTCTATCATAAATGTGTTGGCATTTCAGTTACTAGAATCAATTTTATCCCCCCTTTCATGGCTTCATTTTCAAAATGCTTCTCGGTAGTGAATTTCCAATTGGGGGGGGGGGAATTCACTACCCTACCCCCCCCCCCCCCCCAATCGGAAACATCAAGCCACGTCCCTGAGTACCGGTATGACATGTGTTAATATGTGACGTCATGACTACCACATGTATATTTTATATATCCAAAAATAAATTTCAAAGACGTTCTGAGATTTTTTTTTAAAACTGTAATCCCGACTGACTAATATTGCTGGGATCAAATCATTGGGAACTTGAACCATCACAGTGGGGACAAATCAAATTTATACTCCCCAGTCCACCCAATACGTCATCGTCACGACGCTCATGTCTATCACCGCCGATATTTACCACATATTTCTCCTTTGAGACTGAATGTCGACGTAACTTATTTTGGGGATGTTGGTTCCCCAATTCTTCTCGGACCGTTCCACCCCAAATGTCCTTGATTTTCTATCTGTGCGTTCCAGGCTGACAATGGTTATCCTTGAAATACTGTTGATAAAATGAAACATTCAACAAAAGCCACTTTATATCGCCTGATGGGTTTAGAAGGGAGCGCGGTGATTCAGTGGTTGCAGCATGAATTTCAAATCTAAAGATTCACGGTTCAATCCCCTCCATGGGTAACTACGTACATGTGCAAGGCACTTAATCTCGGTTACGCTGTGTGCTAAGGCGTACGGTACGCCGACGGTCCAAGTGCATGTCTTCAACCAATGCTAACCCAGCATTCTTGAGCGAAATTACTACGTTGGGGAGTCTGAAAGTTTATCGCCGCTTCTCGGTGGTTTTCTACGTATACTCCGCCTTCCTCCACCCGTAACACTGTCCAACCTCAGGTGATCTTGGCTGTCGAAAGTGTCGTTAAACCACAATAGAATGGGTGTAGAAACATTTGGTCAACATCATTGTTAGTTAGAGTACCATAAATGGGGTTAACATACCCAAATGTTACGCGTGTCTAGTATGTTATTATTTCACGAAGAAAATGACAATCTCCTCACGTTCCTGATTTATAGGCGTGTGAACGGCCAGATGTGTAAACTACAATATCAACAGTGTATGAAAATAATGTAGACATGACTCCGTGGGTGTATTACTTATCTGACAAAACATCCACCGTTTCATTGCCAATGACATCAACGACCGAGAAAAAGCCCGGATCATTCCAGGATGTCGAATTATTCAACTCATGGTATGCTGTTATGAGCCACGCTGCTGGAAAGGGCTCTGGGAGCCCTTTCCAACAATGTGTCACCTAACAGCAGTTCATAAAGAAAAAAGGAAAATTTTCAAACGCTGTTCGCGCCATTCTAGAACAGTTCACGACAGAAGCACATTTTAATGAACAAGGCCCCTGGGTTTGTCATGAATATTCAAGACGGGAGTTTGTGGATGGTAAATAGTGGTAAAAAATATCTGTTTGCAATGAATATTTTGATTACGGCTTTTAATTTGTTACTGAACTGGTTTACTTTTTATTGGAAATTCAGCACAGGGATATATTTTTATTATTTAAATTGAATATTGTTAGCATCAGTTTTTATTTGTCAGTGTTCGTGACCATTGCGGGATGATTAAATTACCATAATGGTTTATTTATGAATTGGGATTAACGACACTTTCGACAGACAGGGTCACTTCGCGTCGGACAGGTTTCCGGGTTGAGGAAGCCCGAATACTCGGAGAGAACAACCGAGCAACATCGAGCAACTGGCGGACTCCCCAACGTACCAACTCCACACAAGCATGGTTAGCATTGGTTGAAGACAAGTGCACCATCAACTTGCAGTACGCCTTACTACATAGCGTCACCGTGCCACTATGTGGGCAATCGGGATTAAGTGCCTTGCCCAAGGACACAACGCATTTGTCCCTGGCCGGGATCGAACCGTGGACCTTTCTGTCTGAAGTCCAATGCCATGACTACTGGGCTACAGCGCTCCCCGTCCATAATGAAGCTGCATGGGGATGCATCAGGCCTTGAAATAAAGGAAGTTCGTTTAGGTTACGTGTAGATTACTTGTTTTAAAACACACGAACTACTGGTTACCACAAAATAATACAAATTAAATTCGCAGTCAAGCATGTTTTAAAGGTTGTGTATTGCGGACACATATTACTAAAGTGGCATGCCGTCTACACAATGTTCGCCACAAAATTGGCAACAACAAAGAAACATCTGTCGAGATGAACTGAGCAAAAACGGAAAGTGCAAAAGCATTCCGACATTTATTCCAATACGTAACCAAACGACCAAAAATAGCTGAACCAAGTTTGCGAAAATGTACACTCCAAAATCAGCTGGGTTCAAAATCAACCCAAATCAACTGCATTGGGTCAATATGAACCCATATGGGTTCATATTGACTCAATCCAGTTGATTTGTTTTTTTTTTAAAATGATTTTAGTTTGTACGTTTATCACTTTATCTCTCCAATTTTCAGGTCGATTGGTGCTATTGTCGTTTGATATTAGGTTATTTGTGGCAGGGTGACGGCGTGTTGTCCCGATTCCTCCTCTATGAGAGTAATTCTGCTCATCAACTTGGCAAGTTCCTAGTACAACTAATCACAACTACAACAAATACATCGCAATATTACCACTGACTTCTGAATTTCTAATAACATTTTAACCACACATATAGTACGTCCAGTTGAGATTAGGGGCTCTCTCCATTATAAAAAAAAAAAAACGAAAGCTGAGCCCGCAAAGAAAATGATGGGTCACGTACTCACGTTTTCTGTAGCTGGCTGAACGAAAATATACCGATTTAGGTTAACCCTTTACCTAACATGAAAAGAAGACGACACTTGCAAAAAACATTCTTGAATAACTAATTGTTTTCATTTTTCGTCTCAAAAACATAGGTTATGACCCCTCGTTGGAACGAGCTCGTCGAGCTCGTTCCAACGAGGGGTCATAACATGTTTTTGAGACAAAAAATGAAAAAATAATGAAAATTAATTGGCGATTTTTGAGTTGAGAATAGTGCTGGCCAGTTTTGGTCGTTACGTTGGGTAAAGGGTTTAATATTGCAGAGTGGCTGCTAGTATGTTCTCGTTGTGTTCATAGTATATATCCAACCCCAAATGTTGAAAAAATAATCATTCGAGGATGTGAAATGATCAGCGTAGAGTGTAAATTGAGAATCATCACACCACGTTCATGTACTCTCAGACAACGTCGACTCCAGCACAGCGAGAAAAGTTGGGTGGATCAGCACTGATTTAATCCTCCAGCCCTGCAGTGGTGTATGATTAAATCATTAGTGAATCCACCTGTAACTGCAGAATGGGTTTATCCAATTCCGTAGGCATCATTCTATTTAACGAGCTACACAGGAAGGAAAGGGTTGTTGAAAGTGTTGATTTTTAAAACTATAGATTTTTACTTAACCATCCCTACATTTAGAAAAAATACATGTATGAACATGATTTTGTTTTGATGATCAATGCAGGAACGGAAGGTTTGTCTAAGGGGTTAACTTTCTGCATTAGGGTGATGCCGTAAGCAGGAAAGAGGTGAGATATACCCAACGAATCTTCATCTAACACTGAAGATAAGCGATTACCACATCTAATGTTTAAAAAGTCATCTTCCCCGTGGGAACCCCGGGAAGTGCAACAGTGCTTGTTTACTTTGGTAAACAAGCCCTGTTTCACTGGTAAAATAGGACCCAGTCACTAATGCTTGGGGTGCGAGTCCTCTAAAATAGTCAACATGGGGTATAAACGATTGACAGACCTTGACTTTATCTCCATGTTGTGGTCATGATTAGCCATTGTGCCGAAGTATGTGACCTTAAACACCAATAAATAAATAAATATAATTAAAAAGTCATCTGCGTAGCGTCCATCGGTGGGACTTTTAATCCCATCTGGTAAGTGGACTGTGGGAGCACGGAGACGCATGATGGCGAGGCGTACTGTGCGTTGGGGGTACACTCACCTTCAATCGATACTAACCATGCTTGCGAGGAGTTAATAAGTTAGAAAGTGTGACAATTACTTGGTGGTTCACTCAGGGTACCCCGGCTTCCGCCGCGCGTTAAACTGTCAGACACAATATGATGCTGGGGTTGAAAGTGTTGCTAAACCCCAATAAATAACACAATTGATGCTTAACCCGTTACCTAACATGAAAAGCAGACGACACTTGCAAACAAAATTCTTGAATAACTAATTTTTAAATTTTGTTGTCTCAAAAATATAGGTTATGGCCCCTCATTGGAACGAGCTCGTTCCAAAGAGGGGTCATAACCTATGTTTTTGAGACAGAAAAATGAAAATATAATGAAAATTAATTGGCGATTTTTGAGAATAGCGATGGCCGGTTTTGGCCGTTACGTTAGGTAAAGGGTTAAAACACTACCGGACTGCAGAAGTTTATACAGTTACTGTAATGCCTCATGTGTACATCAACATGTTATTATTCATGGCATGAATGAATGAAAACCGTCGCGACATCTAAGTATGAGTCTGGAAGTATCGATTTTGTTTATACCCACGTTGTTCAATTTCGATTTACATCTACGATTTCGTCTGTGTCACAGCGTCCTCGATTCATGCAGCTCAAAAAGTGCTTGTATTGCTCAGTTCAACTCCATTATTTGTTCTGTCTGATTTACATCAACACTTGGCCAAATCCAAGCCTCTTAATTACTTTACGACTAATCTGAAGGGAATCTCAAACGTATTACTGTTTGGGAGATATTTTGGCACATATATTATTTCCCGCAGAATATAATATATTTACCCAGACAGTTTGGACATAAATATTCGACAAAATTGGAAATAAATATCTGTATTGGTGGTTTTTAGACATGCACTACAGGTTGAAAGCATGAAGTAAAATTATCCGCCTTCCATTGAACCAATCTTGTCACTTGAACTATTCAGACACGCAACTGAATGTTTGAGGTAAACTTTTATTTTGAAAGTCTTGACAATCCCAATTCTGTTATCAAACATGAATGATGAAATCGTGCCATGGGTGTAGCAAGGCGCCATCTACAATGCTAAATCATTGCAGATGGAGCCTTGTTGCATTCAAGAGGATAGAGACGCAGCTTGAAGATTGACGAAAGAGATGGGGGAAGATATGGCTCAGTGGCGACGGCCTTGAACTTCATACCTTAACCCTTTGCCTAACATGAAAAGCAGACCGCACCTGCAAAAGATTTTCTTGAATAACAATTTTTTTTTCATTTTTTGTCTTAAAAACATAGGTAATGACCCCTCATTGGAACGAGCTCGACGAGCTCGTTCCAACGAGGGGTCATAACCAATGTTTTTGAGACAAAAAATGAAAAATAATGAAAATTAATTGGCGATTTTTGACAATAGCGCTGGCCGGTTTTGGCCGTTACGTTGGGTTAAGGGATAAGGTCCACGGTTCGATCCCCACCAGGGGTAACTGCGTTGTGTCCTTGGGAAAAGCTCTTCATCCCATTTTCCATAAGGCGCACTGCAAGTCGACGGTGTACTTGTCTTCAACCAATGATAACCCTGCTTGTGTGTGGTTAGTACGTTGGGGAGTCTGGCAGTTGCTCGATGCTGCTAGGTGGTTCTCTCCGCGCACTCCGGTTTCCTCCACCCTAAAAACTGTCCCACACGAAGTGACCATGGATGTCGTTGAACCCCAGTGAAATATTGAAGTGTGGGGGGGGGGGGGGGGATTGCGAAGACTCCCCACAACAACCCCATCTCCTTGGGATTCCAACGAAAAATTGTTAGCTGTTGTTGGGTGAAACTAAGATGTAGCGCGTATCCAGTTTTTAATATGACACACGTCATACTGAGTTGTAACTTGAACGACCCGTTAAGGGGAGTGTTGAAACATATACAATGCAATCAAATGAACAAAACATCAAAGTCCATGTTAGCTTATTGGATTATCAAGTTATTGGCAGAGAAGCATATTGCTAGATGCTTACCCACTGTACAAAATCTTCGTTTGTGCCGGGGGTGGGGGGGGGGGGGCACCAAATATTTGCAAGACGTGACGTGGGGGTGGGTGGGTCTCTTGAGTGCACCAACAATGTGTGCATTTCCAACTTGTGCAATTTTTTGAATTTTTAAATTTTAAAAAATATATCAATATATCAGCTAATATATACCATCATTTGTGTTTCAAACCTTAAAGATGATGTTGTACATCACACTCTTAACATAAATACAACATCAGGAGGCTTTATATGTGAGAATATTGGGCTTAATCTGGGAAAATGTCACACGTTAGTAGGGGGTGGGTGTCTTGTTCGAAATATAGAAAATGTGCAGACAATATTTTGGGAAAATTCTCTCTGATGCACTAAATTCAACCCAAGTTATTTATTTATTAATTGATTTATTTATTTATTTATTGGTGTTTAACGACACTTTAACAACCAGGGTCATATCGTGTCGGTGACAGGTTTACAGGTGGAGGAAGCCAGAGTACCCGGAGAGAACCACCGAGCAACGACGACCAGCTGTCAGCTCTTCAACATCATAACCCACGACTGTATTACAGACTGCACAGCGGTACTGCGTAATAAACAGCACAGACAGGGTTAGATTGGCTGAAGACATGTGCACATCGACGTGCAGTACGTCTCAGCACACAGCGTCATCGTGCCCTCACGTGGGCAATTGGGGTAAGTTTATTTTGGATTTTAATGGGAGAGTGGGGGTGGGTGTCTGAGAACGGTTTTAGTGCCCCCCCCCCCCCCTCCCTGGTCTTGTGCGATGAGCGCCTCTAATTCAATTTATTATTGCGTAGTATCGTACATATTGTACGCAAAGTTTGATGAAATATTCTTGATGTCCTGAAAAGAGTTGTTTTACCTAATGTCAAATTATGTGCTTCACAACATGACATCAAGTTCAAGATATCGTCCATAGGCGCAACAATGCTGCATTGCAGATAACACCTTGTTGCACTCACGGGACGATAGACACTTTGGCGTCACTGTTGGCTATCTCTTAGAAAAACTTACTGACATGAGACATCCATCTACAGTACTTAGATCTTGATTTTCTTGCCCCACCCTAGTCTTTTATAGACAGAAATGCTATCTCATTTTAAAAAGATATCGGAAGATACGTGTGGACCGGACTTCAATTCAAGTACATGTGCACCGCGCTAATAAGCCATACATTTCAACCCTTCACCTAACCCAGAAAGCAGACGACACTTTAAAAGAATTGAATAACTAAACATTTCATTTTTATCTAAAAAAAAACAAGCATATGGCCACTCAATGGAACGAGCTCATTCAGCTCGCTCCAATGAAGGGTCGTAAGCTATGTTTTTGAGATAAAAATGAAAAGGAAATGAAATTTGAATGGCGAATTTTGTAAATGGCCCTGGCCGATTTTGGACATTACGTTGCATAAAAGGTTAAGCGACTGTTTGAGAAAATAAAATATCAACAAAAAACAGCAACAACGAAAATTCCGACCGACCTTAATTTTCCATTGCATGCAACCTGAACCATGACATTTTTATCTTCCGTTTTGTCAAACGATTTCAGTAAGTCAAAAGATATCAATTGATGTATCACAGAAATGGACTCTTCCCGGGCAATCATCTCAGGAATTGGACGATGCCATCGAGCAAAAGTAGGAATTGAAGTGTTAAATGGGCACTTTCTGTGAAAGCTAGCCCCACTAGACACGAGGAATATATTAGAAGTTCAACCGATTGCACTTGGGCAGTAGCAGTTGGCGCTGTAAAGTTCATTGTGGCGCACAGACAGGTGATTATTGCCATCATATTATCGTATTCTAGGCGACAATATTTTTCAGTGAGAACGTATCGACTTTATGCTAGCCGCCGTGCTCAGCCATCGATCGTGATACCTCTGGAACGGTATATTAACTTTTCACACTACTCGACAATTGACTCTTAATTGAGCAGGGTAATGACCATAGGTTCATTTTAGCATACCAAACGTATATTAAATTCATACACCAAACATAACGATCGGTATTGAATATGAGTAATTATTGTGACCTTGTACTACAAATAATCTTGATATTTAACAATTCTGACTCTGGAAGCAGCAGTAAATGGGGCATCCAAGTTCAATCACACGCGACAGACCTTTATAAACCAACAAGTACAAACAGACTCCGGATGGAATCGACTAAGTTAGAGAGCATAAAAGCTGTCCCTCGACAGTAGCTAATTCTCCTATATGGTTTATTTGCGTGATTACAAGAGCTACAAGGTGAAAGTATTCGGCAATAAAAATGGAAGTGGAGATTTATTGCTTAAGTGTTAAGTCAGTCAGTTATGATTGTAACTGTAACCCTAACGGTCTACTAGTGCCCACCGTAGGCTTTATGAAATTGATCAGAGCTGCAAGTGGCTGATGCAGTTCGAGGTTACAGTTCGTCTCCTGAGTTCCAATGTGTTCTATGTGCCTACTGGCACATAGAACACATTGGAACTCAGGGGACGAGTTGCTTTTGTGATTCCCGTTTGTGACAGTACTAAAATGCTCTCTCTTCACACCCCATTGAACATATTTCGGAGATAAAAATAGATGGTAATGGTGGATATCATAATCATGTCATGAATGGCAGAAGCGGACTGACCGTATGGTCCTCCTGGACATTTCCAGGTGGTGCCCCTTATCTGGGGAACCTTGTGGCCCCCAAAGATGATGTAGTAAAACACTTGTTGTGCATGAAATTTCGTGAAAAAATGACCAAAAGGCGAATTGGGCAGATTGCATAAATTGCCGGTACAGATAAATGGCCTCTATTGGCAGTCCACTTAGAATGCATTTCGATATACATGCAATCTTGTCTGTCATTGATCGCTCAGATACAAGGAAAGAGCGTTCTTTCAGTTCAAGAAATGACAATTTGCTCCCATTTGTCCGAACTATGGTCGGCCCGATGGATCCGGGGTGCCCTTTGTTGCAACCATTTTGCTGAATGAGCGACAAAGGTGATACCAAAATGATCTTGAAATGTTCTCTATGTTCACTGTCATTGATTGCTTAGATGAAAGGAAGCAGCGTTCTTTCAGTTCGAAAACTCAAAGTTTTCTTCGGGTCCACCCGCAGTGCATTTCCCAGTAACTTTCTGTGATCCAGTCCGTTCCTGATGGGTGACTGGTAAGACTGGTGAAAATGAATATATCACCTACTTATCGCGAATGAAATAACTCTGATAACCACTCAAAATACCATATAGGATTATTTTCATTACACGCCTGTTTTATGAAATCCTCATGTACAGCAACACTAAACCACGCGGAAAATGAAAATCCGTTCGGTACACATGTGCCGAACGGAAATCATTGTGCAGGCGATTGATCACCCGAAACTGAACCGTTTGCGAAATAACTAAATAAAATGTCTTAATTGAAGGATATGGCGAGTTTAATGTGTACGAAAATAGCAAAGGAGAACTAGAATCGATATATGAAGGGGATAACGAATATCAAGAAGAAGAAGAAGAGTATCAGTACGCAAATTTGGTTGGCCATAACATGTGTTCTTTTTGTTGATAGTTGTCAAATGAATTGCTGGGTGTCCTTTTAATAATTGTTTGTTATTGACGTGAAGGCGAGTAATAAACATAGAACGACATGCGCGTGTGAATGTGTTAATCGATTCGGCACTTGTGCTATCGCGGAAAGATAAAGCTCGAGGTCTGGGGCCTCTCGTTTTATCCTTCCGCGCTGGCACTCGTGCCATATCGATTACCCCATCACACGCGAGTGTCGTTCTGTGTATTTATTATATGCGTTGCTTATTTTAAAACAACTTTACATTTTCATATCAAATTAATGCAAAGTAATCACTTCGAAAGCGACAAACATTTTTGTTGAACAGCCATCAGAGGATAGATGGTGAACTGTTTTCAGTGACGAAATTAGTCTTCCGCGAAACAAAATAGTTCCCGAAACTTTCCCCTGAAAGCTGAACAGAAACGTTAATGGATATTAATTTAATACCCCAAATTGCAACTAGAATAACTTTTCACCATGAAATAGTAAACAGCTCCCACTTTCGTGATATTGTGGTGAGTTTATTTCGTGTTCGTTGGTCCTCTTTTGTCTGTGATTCGCTGATTGTACCTACCGTGATAACACAGTTTTTCAATTTCAATTTTTAAATTGCTGCTTGCATTGGGTCGGTCAAGTCGAGATCGAGAAATATGATCTTACGTTTTCGCTATCTTCTTATATTTTCAACGGAAGCATATAATAAGACTGAAAAAATGTATATCGTCATGTCACTTTCCTTTGAAATATCTGGTTTTACAAAATAAGGCCAAAACTCTATCTGAATTAAATACACATATTTTACTTGATATAAAGTTTGTTATTTTTGTATTTTTCGGGAGGGTGGGGGAGGGGAGGGGGTGAGGAGGAACGGCCATTGCTGATATTTAAAAAAAATTCAAAAGACATTTATTGAGTTTTTTATCTGCTCTATACACAAAATATTGCACCAATCAAATAGTTATGTTCATCAGATGCCAGACTTAATGGAAGCATATTTTAACAAGTGGACTATTTTGAAATCAAGTACTCTTGATTGTCAACCAAGAGAAGAAGTCAGCAGCAGAGATAGTGACTACCGCTCATGGGAGAGTATAGAAGAGTTGGCAGTTTCAAACCATTCCAAAATTAGTTGTCCTCCAAGAGGTCCAGAGTTGTGAGCGCCGGGGAAGTTCAGAGATGAGTTTTATCGTTGCGTTTGGGAGCGCGGTGGCGTTGCGGTAATCGATTCTCATCAGATCACCAACGTTGAACTCGTCGTTGCTCGGTGGTTCTCTCCGGGTACTCAGGCTTCCTCCGGCCGTAAAACTCACCGACACGATATGAGCTTGGCTCTTAAAGTGTCGTTAAACCCTAATAAATAAATAAATAAATAAATAAATAAATAAATAAATAAATAAATAAATAAATAAATAAATAAATAAATAAATAAATAAATAAATATCGTTGCGTTGCTTGGGCAAAGGCGTAGACTAAACTTTGTGTGCGGCTGTTAAAGAATCATATAAGGTTATGAAAGAGTGGTGTTTAGTTTTATGAATAATAAAAATGGAAGTGGAGATTTATTGCTGAGTGTTCAGTCAGTCAGTTATGATTGTACTAGTCTACTGGTGCCCACCGTAGGCTTTATGAAATTGATCAGAGCGGCAAGTGGCTGATTCAGTTCGAGGTTACAGTTCGTCCCCTGTGTTCCAATGTGTTCTATGTGCCTACTGGCACATAGAACACATTGGAACTCAGGGGACGAGTTGCTTTTGTGATTCCCATTTGTGACAGTACTAAAATGCTCTCTCTTCACATCCCATTGAACATATTTCGGAGTTTGCTTAACTGCTGGATTACTGGAAGTCCCGTCCCCTTTAGGGGATTTCATTCTGAAGTATAGATATTGAAACTTAGAGGCTCCATATGATGTGGGTGTGTTTCATATTATCTTTGAAGTGAAATTATTTATCCTGTAAAGACTTGCCTCGTTAGAAATAACTCTCCCATAATTTGAAATGAGGCCATGACATGTGGACAAAATTCTGATGCCCGCAAATAAATCCGCACTCGTCAAATTCAGAAATGCAGTCAGTCGTTATTTCTCGATCACGACGCCCAGGCAGGGCCACCGAAAGCGAGGACGGGGTAATGTGTAGAACGGGTCCTGCGAGCATCGAAGACGCGACGCGATAAGCTGTGGGTCCTCCCGCAGATTTTTGTTTTTCAACTTTGTGGTAGGAGAAGCATCCTCCTGCATTTCCTTGTCAATATCTACTCAGTTATTTCCTTACAATTTGGATAATTTATTACTTGTATTTCTGTGTGTGTGGTGCATTTTTTTTTCTCCAAAGATAATCGTGACCACCCCGATGCAGGATAGAGGAAATGATAAATGGAAGACCAACAAACTGGAACACGTGTTTTTTTATATGAAGGGAACCTGGTAAGTAAAGCTCTTGCAACCTGCACCAGCGCCGGTGGCCCGTACCAATAACCCCCCCCCCCTCCATGACTTTCAGCGCAGACGCATCGATAGGCCAACTTACACTTTTTTAAAACACCAAAAATCCAGGGCCCAGGGCAGTTGCCCCCCTCCCCACACCGCTCGGCGCTAATGCTCTCATGTCCACAAAGTGTAACGACAAAGCTTTGAACAAACGAACAAAAATACCCAATGCGTAGGCGTCTTTTTTTTGCTATTGGAGAATACTGTAAGTTGAGTATGCTTTTGTATTTGGTGAAGAAATAAATTGCTGCAGTTATCTTTTTCAAAAGCAATTATTGAGATTGGAGATATGATTTTTTTATCATTTCATCTATCGGTTAATATGTTATGTTGGAACGTTATTGATCTTCATAGAGCTTGCGGCTATTATATTTGTGCTTCTGAAACAGCATTCTAAATGACACTGACAAATGGGACTTAATAACAATTAACTTTATGCATGTCAACTGCAATACATATATGTAATAAATGAATGCATTCTAGCAATTATTTCCTTTTTCAATTTATAGTCTGTTTCAAAACATCAGACGTTCTAAGTAATTTTGTTTTTTCTGTTGTTATGATTGCCGCAAGCGAGTCCTTCGGACCAGATGCATTCAACTCCTTGCATGCTGCGACGGATATTCCTGCCCAGAACAAAATTTCTCTTGTCACTGACCAAGAAAAATATGAGCACATTTAATTAAATTATCTCCCTTTATATTAAAAGGATTTATTCACCAATGATTCCTTGTCTTAAATGTAGATGAAGTTGTCATCAAATCTAGTCATGGCTGCTTTGTAGCAGCCATGACTAGATTTAATAAAAAATATCTTGAAAATACTCAGCGGGTTAAGAGTTGATCTACTCGCCCTCGGCGTGACGTGTATACATACAACGTTGGGTAACTGCAATATTGATACTGCTCTTCATCTGCTGTGAGTCGGGACAATCCTGATCATTCGTGTGTTGCACAACACACTGAAGGATCGTTGGAATGATTTCGAACTAGGATGGGGCCAGGAGCGGACTAGGACAAGAAAAGTTACAGGGAAATGCACCATGCGGTCCCCGGACTCGGAGAAAATTTTTGATTTTTCGAACTAAAAGAACGCTGCTCATACCTGCATCTGAGCGATCAATTGCAGTCCACGTAGAGGACAGACATTTCGATGGCATATTTATATCATCTTTGTCGCTCATTCGGAAAAAAATGGCCACACCATCGAACTGACCATAGTTCGACCCAATGGGAGAAAATTTAGATTTTTCAAATACAGACTCGACTGTTGGCATATCGAAATGTCTCTTTGTGCACTGCCAGTGCCGTCTCTGGATGGGGAGCTGCCATTGAAGGGTACCCACTCAGAAATATGTCGAAGGTGCACAGATAGATGCCTTGATGGGAAGGTAGGCATACAATATACAAAACTTCCGTTAGGGTTTATGCACCTTTAATTTTCAGAACATGTCACATTTTAGGTTCTTTTTTAACCAATATATGTTTGGGCGCGGGAAAATATGTTAATTATAGAGACGAAATTGTGAAATTTCCAAGACTTTAGAAGTATTAGAGAAAAATAATACAAGAAACGCATCTTCATGGAGTAAACATTCGGAGAACCCCCCCCCCCCCCCCCCCCCCCGCCCCTACTTATTCGGCTACCTCTTATGGCAAGAGGTTAACCTTTACCTAACATGAAAAGCATACGACACTTGCAAAAAAATTCTTGAATAACTAATTTTTTTTCAATTTTGTCTCAAAACATAGGTTATGACCCCTCATTGGAACGATCTCAATGAGCTCGTTCCAGTGAGGGGTCATAACCTATTTTTTGAGACAAAAAATGAAAACATAATGAAAATTAACTGACGATTTTTGAGAATAGCTCTGGCCTTCTTTGGCCGTTACGTTGGGTAAAGGTTTAATGAGATTGATCAGACTTGTCGTTTTTGAGTTATTGCCATTTTTGACTTGGCGTTTGTGGTTCGTGGACACAGCTTTGTCCGCGCTTGTACTCCTTCCCGTTCCTGTCAGTGTTTATACAACTTGGCACGCAGTTTAGCCAGCATGGGAACCTGTTAGTTCAGCGATCTGAAGATAGTGGCTAACCCCCTACTTTCAGATTCCTCCCATTCAAATCTGTTGTAAAATTCCCCAATAAATTTTGTTGGGAACTCAAAACATGACAATAGGAACGTACATCAAGCACTCGCCCTTATTATCGGCTGCATTCGATAGTACATGTATTTTCTTACATTTGTACAGAGATTATTGATCCAAACTCAAAATATGTTTTATCCTTTACTTATCGAGATTTGAACACGACGCACCGTCAACCACCGCTTCGATGTCGTCCATGTCTTTTGCGCAACCCGGAGTTGCTGCCGAAACAAATATCGATGCAGAAACTGTAACTCCTAATAAAAAGCCCCTCGCGCAATGATCACAATCGACCGCCTCTGTGCGAATGCGATCGTATTTCCATTTCCGCATCGATATCTGTTTCGGCGCTACTCCGGGTTATTATTTTATAGCCAATGTTGGCGAACAATAACATGGACGATATCGAAACGTTCTTGACGCTTCGCCCGTGTTCAAATCTCGATAAGTAAAGGATAAAACATGGTTTGGATATAAAACATGGTTTGGATCAAAACACTCTGCACAAATGTAAGGTCACACTTGTACTATCGAATGCAGCCGGCAATAAGGGCGAAAGCTTGATATATATTCCTATTTTCGTGTTTTGAGCTACCAATAAATTGTTGGGGAATTTTACAACAGATTTGAATGGGAGGAATCTGAACGTAGCCACGACGTTCAGATCGCTGAACTGGGGAACCTGTGCACCCGCGCTTTTGAGATCGGTAGCAATCGTTTTGGCAGAGTTATTGCACATTTCTACTTAGAGTCACATTTCGATTTAGAGTATTTTTCAACTGTCTGTGGATAACTTTATCGGAAATTTTCTCATGTTGTATGAGTCAGTACTTTCCAAACGTGACACACAAGTTAACCATGACGCTCGAACCTGTTCACCTGCTATTTGGCGATTTATCGGACATGTTGTTACTGAGTTTTGCCCTTTTTGACTTAGAATTTGTCGTCCATGGACACAACTTTGTACGAGCGTGTATTCCGTCAGTTTCCATGCACATATTTAACCGTCTACCTAACACGAAGGGCAGACGATACTTGCAAACAAAATTCTTGAATATTGTTTTCATTTTTTGCGTCAAAAACATAGCTTGTGATCCTCGTTGGAACGAGCTCGTTCCAATGAGGGATCGCAGGCTATGTCTTGGAGATATTTAGGCCGTTACGTTGGGTAAAGGGTTATATCTAACACGGAGATTAATCAGCACCTGCTACATTTAGATGGGTCATAATCATTTTAGCAGTGTTATTGCCCATTTTCGACTGGCAGTATAGTAAAGTTCAAACGGTTAACCGTTTAATCGATTAATCAATTACCAACGTCTTGATAGACCAAAAAAGTAATAGATGATCGATCAGCCGTTACTTTTGTTCACTTGCATGATCATTGTACTCCATCAGAAGCTGGAAATGGTCATTCTTAACCCTTTACCCAATGTGGGTAGCAGACGATACTTCTTGATTTAATAAAAAAATTCAATTTTTGTCTCAAAAACATAGCTCGTTCCAATGATGGGTTATAAGCTATGTTTTTGTTACAAAAATTGATAACATAATAAAATTTGAATGAAGATTTGTTTTTAGCGCTGGCTCGTTTTACCGTTAAGTTGGGTAAAGGGTTAATGCTGTAAATCATCAACGGTACGGCAGTTATTCAGCTACCTCCTAGGGCAAGAGATTATCGGTTAACCAAGATTAATCCATGTTATTAACCGATCAAGAAAACCATTTAACCTTTTCAGCTCTAGAATAAGGATCATTTTTTGCAACCTTCATTTTATCTGTGTTTGTTCTGTTATGATGATAAAAACTTCGCACAGAGATGAACCAACATGGGAGCCTGTGCACTACGATTTTTAAGTTGGCCAGACTCACTTTTGACAGAGTTATTGCTATATTTCGAGACGGAGCGAGGCGGGGCGGGGCGGGGCGGGGCGGGGCGGGGTGGCATTGAAGAGTACCCACACTGATATATGTCAGAGCTGCTTTGGGTGAAGGTAGGCAAAAAGTATTTTTGCCTCGAACACCCAACTTATCACCCATTGTTGAAACATGCCCGACGTGATCTTTCCATTGAGCGACCCTAAGCCATGTTATGGAAGCAGAAATTAAAAAAGAAACTAATAAATTATTAATGACGACTTTTGTGAATGGCTCACGCTGAATGCAATCTTGTAAAGTTATTAGTAATGGCGCGCGACAATGTTCCGCATTGTAAATACCCGTGGCAGATTTTGATGGTATCACGCCTCCCTCACCCCACCCCATAACGCCGCCAAACTAAACTGCAACTTTTCCAAATAGAATGAGTAATTTTTCGAGCAAAGGAAAATCGTGAGTCTGATTCTGGGCAGACCTGATGGGGGGGGGGGAGAAGCCAGCGGAGGGCCATCAAGTGGAACTGGTCTGAACTGATCTGGTGGGCCAGAGTCGCCAATCAAAGGTGACAGATAGACAGACAGACAGAAAGAGGGACGGGGATTCCGAGATAGAGAGAGAGAGAGAATCAAACGGACAAGAAGAATATGCTATATATCCAACTGATCAGGCACCTTTGCTCTCATAATGACTTCATTCTTCAAATGTAGACCGTAGATGTCATTAGTTCAGGTCCTCCCCATCCCATGGACCAAACACTTCGAACTTATACAGTGTCTATCCATTATGAGCAATGTTCCGCGGTAAGAAGTAATTATGCATTATAATGTATGAATTGCTGTGGCCTCGCACACGCAGACCATTTTGGGCTTCGGATAGTTCCTATTTCACAAATCTACTATATGATCAAGTCATTACTGATGATCCCTACAAAGACAAAGACAGTTTTGCTGTGTGTAGAGATGGTAGAACGAACGTGCGGGTCGTGGCACAAGGACTTCCTGACTCATTGGACCCATAATGGCTTACAAAGGGGCAATATACCGAAAAACAGGACCGATATCATGGGGATACCGAAAAACCGGACTGAACCAATCATTGAATAACGAAACCGTCTGAATTCTCAGATTTTCCTGCATTCGCTATTTTTAAGGCCCTGTTGAGACTTGATAACAGTTAAAAGGTTCATTTTCATGACAGATCTAGAAGTGACTTATTTTCTTTTCAGTTCTGTTAACACTCAATGGACTGGGAAACTGTCCTGAATTCCCACCGGACTACAATCTGTACATGTCCAGTTGCTTTGCAGTAATTTCTAGTCAAGTTAACAGGCAGCCAACACCCCATTAGAAATCACTACTATTGTGTTTTGTCTATTGTCAGCAGGACCTCCTCACGGTGGCATGGTCAGGGCACATGCTCTGAGATCACAAAGGCCAGAAATAGGTCTTGAAACATTAACCCTTTACCTAACGTAACGGCAAAAACCGGCCAGCGCTATTCTCAAAAATCGCCAATTAATTTTCATTATTTTTTTCATTTTTTGTCTCAAAAACATAGGTTATGACCCCTCGTTGGAACGAGCTCGACGAGCTCGTTCCAACGAGGGGTCATAACCTATGTTTTTGAGACAAAAAATGAAAAAAATTAGTAATTCAAAAATTATTTTTGCAAGTGTCGTCTGCTTTTCAGATTAGGTAAAGGGTTAAGGTGCGTTTATAACAAGTCACAACATTAATGTAGATATGATTTGTGGTCGTAAAAGAATGCCACTATTGAACTCAATGGCGGTGTGGTAGAATGATACTACAACAACTTATTCTGTTTTTCCTGATATGAATTTCTCTTTGGTACTATCATCAAATCTCGTTCAAGTCAGATACCGAACCGATACCGTTGTATAAACCTTAAAATTACCGAAACAGAGACCAAATTCAAAATTCAAATTCCACCCATCTCTACAATGTTAAGGCTCGGTGGAGAAAAATCTGAAACATGAATCCCCATAAATTCCATTTCCTTGATTCGCTTGCATTTGGGGGGGGGGGGGGGAGTCTATTTGATTAATTCACTGTATATCTTCGAAGCATCTGGCACCACCTATGCTTTTCACATATTGTAATCTTGGGGGGGGGGGGGGTCTATTTGATTAATTCACTGTATATCTTCGAAGCATCTGGCACCACCTATGCTTTTCACATATTGTAATCTTGTATCTACAAATGTTCAAATATCTTCCACGCAGCCGCTGCCGCCACGCTTTGGGCTTTGTATGTTATGAAAATGTATTCTACTCTCGCCCCGACGGATGGTTGTTCACAGAAGATATGATAAAACATTCTAACCACATCATCAAGGCATGCCTTCGTCGAATGCATACCTTGATGACACAGTCGGAATATTACCCGGTAAGGATTTTTGTTCAAAAACAGAAACGGGTACGATAATTGCCTTCACTGAGCGCTGCATGCATGGAGCTTGCCGCTAGCAACAGTGAGCTCATCGCGTCGACATTTCTTGAGAACTTTAAATCTGCTTCCAATAGTAGTAGTGACTACAGCGAGTGGAATAAGCAGATGCTTTTTGATGTTAATATAACATAGCGGATATTAGGCTAAACAAAATTAAATAACTGATTCTCAGCCTGCTTTTTTAAACGAATGAGGGAGGGCGATTTTTATTTTTATTTTTTATTCCCGATGGAATGGTCGCCGATACCTTAAATCCAGTTGTGAGAGACTAAAATTAAATACTAGAGCTTCCATGTTGATTTCATTGATAGTTGTTTTTGGTAACAGTGATCATACAACACAAAATCAATATAGAACAACTAAAATGGAAATAAAAATAATAAGTTTTTTAACTGGTTGAGTGCTAGAAGCCACAATCAGAACCTTTCAAAAAAACTGAGGGTAATAGTGCAAAAGCCAACATTTTCCTTACCCGTATTTCGTATTCAGTCAAACATAAATAATAGTTTGTTTTTACAGATTTGTTCTATTACAAATTATTGAAGAGTGCCTTTTGGCAGTCTCCAATAATTTGTAATAAAACAATTTTTGATGAAAGATGTAGACCACTAAAACTAATCTAGCTCTCAACCAGTTAAATAAGTATTTATTTTGTACATACATATCAGAATCGTGTCGCATTTTGCGAAGAGATTAACAATACTCTATCAATGTATACGACATATTGCATCGCAAATCACGATGTGACACCGCTAAAATCGCACCCTATGATAGTTTTATACATTTCGAATTTTGTCTCCAAAATAAATATGATGAACGCGGACCGAAAAAAGCGAATGCGCCGATGCCTGAGAATCAAAAGATTAATTTACTTTAGCCTTATACTCAGTCTTTATTTTCAACATTATTTATATGCAGTTTCCATTGGAACTGATACACGTTTTGTGAGACGACGAAGATGACTGATACCAAGTGAAATTACAGTGAAAGGATTAGAAGGAAGACGAATCGGGCAGCCGATTTCCAATCGAAGCGAATATCTACTGAAGGTTCGCAATCGAATCGAATATCGAAGCTTTGCAGGATCCTAGCGGCACGTGCCCACTCGTGACTGTGTTTCCTGGTCCCGCCGCCCCTAGTTGTGGGTAACTACCATAGTACTGTTTAGCCCAGCGCCATTCTGAAACAGTGCCACGGGGGTTAGTAATGGTTGATTATGTTGACAAATTTCATATTACGTTTTATGGTTTACAAATCAGCGCTTCTGGGGCATCCTGTTCCATTTCTGCTCACAAGCAAAGCAGGTCATCACATGCCTGGAGCAAATGGACTACCGCTGTCGTGATTACTGTAAACACATATTCCAAGAAACTATGTCAGCGTTTTAAGATAAGAAACATGGTCTCTTATCCTGATAAACATGTTGACATTCTATAGACCATGTTATTACTGCTCGTGCCTTCCATCCGCTCTATTTCCGTGTTGAAGGGAATTTGCTTCCATTCTTATCAGTTGAAAATGATTTCTTTGTCGCTCATCTTCGAAAACTAAAGCGATAAACCTATTATCAAAAAGAAGTGTACATGTTTAACCGACTTGTCAGTTCGTGGAAACACCGTCATTTTGCAGTTAATGCGGTTTTGTAAGTATGTTTGCGGTTATGTTTTATTAACCCTTTACCTAACGAATCGGCCGCATCCGCCCGCGTAATATGCAAATTTAGCAGTTGAGAAAATATTATTTTTCAACAAATTTCAATAAAACCACATCATGTGAACCCTAATTGGAACGCGCTCGTCGAGCTCGTTCCAATCACTTTATTCCGGTTGCCTACACGGGGCACGATGGCGCCGTGCACTAAGGCATACTGCACGTCGATGGTGCACATGTTTTCAACCGCTGTAACCCTGCTTGAGCGGATCTTGAAGAGAGTTAGAATGTTGAGGAGCTGACAGCTACTCGTCGTTGCTCGGTGGTTCTCTCCAGGTACGGCGGCTTCCTCCACCCGTAAAACTGTGACGGTCACGGTTAGCCATTGTGCATAAGTATGTAACCTTAAACCCCAATAAATAAATGAATAAGCTCGTTCCAATGAGGGGTTTTGTTAAATTTGTTCAAAAATGTAAAAAAAATGATATTTAAAATAATAAATTTTCATATCTCCTGCGTTGGGTAAAGGGTTAAACGAAGGTTTTGTAATTATAAACCCTTGTCATTTTTTTCCCAGGAATTTCAAACTTCAAATTTAATGTACACAGTGTATTTGTATAATAAGGATCCCGATAAACACTAAAAGTCAAACAGGATCATATAACTAACCTGAGTGATCCAAACGTGGACTAACAGTATCAGTCGCTTGCCTTTGATGCCACATAACTGACACACAGTTTGATGTTCAGTTTACCTCATAAGATACCAAAAATTAACAAGCATTCGTTGTCGCATGTCAATAAAGAATTCATAACTCGAAATAGTATGTTATTATGTTATTAAAATGAAAAAGCCCCAGTGATTAGCGCGTCTCTTTTTCCATTTCGTTTAGGCGATAAAATTGACATCGGAAGTACAGCCCACCGGTGCTCATGTAAATAAAAACCCATTCGCACGTATGTACGTCTGCTACTCGGTAAAATCGAGAAAAAACAATAGCGACTCTTAATAATCTGACGATCATGGTATAAATAAAATATAGCCAAAGTAGCTTGGTGTACCAAATGTTCAGCCTCGTGGTGAAGTGGTGTTAACCGCGCGCCAAAGGCTTGCGGTTAACACCACTTCACCACTCGTTGTGAACGTTAGGTATATTCTATATATATACAAATATAGATTACAGAAAAAAACGACAGAAAGGTGAAGAAATTTTCAATTTCAATTTATCGAGAACGTAACGAAATCACTTCCATTTATCATTGTTATTGTTACAGATGGTGAGATAAGGTAACTGCTATAATTATAGTTATGTTAAATATACGTTATATGTTAGAATTTGATACATTTATTGAGGTATACCAATGGAAGAATATGTGAACTATAGTTTTCCACGCCAGACTCTGAATACAGACAACTATCAGCTGTGGGCTTTGGTGCTTTGATTTGAAGCCTAATCAATGTGAATATCGCCAATTTTTCGCTGAAAACTCCCAGCTTCTTCTGAAACGCATCAATTGAAAAAGAAAATCTAGAGGTTTTGAGTGGATACCGAAATTTATCACATTTGAGGGGAGAGCGGTGGCTCAGTGGTAGAATGTTGGACTTCTATGCTAGAGGTTCCGAGTTCGATTCCCGTCCGGGACAACCCACGTTGTGTCCTTGGGCAAGGCTCTTTATCCCGGTTGCCTACATGGGGGCACGGTGACGCCTTGTACTTAGGCGTACTGCACGCTGATGGTGCACATGTCTTCAACCACTGTAACCCTGCTTGAAGAGCTTGTGCTGAGTTAGTATGTTGAGGAGCTGATGATGGTTGCTCGTCGATGCTCGGTGGTTCTCTCCGGGTACACCGACTTCCTCCACCCGTAAAACTGTCACGATCACGATTAGCCATTGTGCATAAGTATGTGACCTTAAATACCAATAAATAACTAAATAAATAACACATTCGGGACTGTGACAAACATTTGTATTGGTCACTCATGAGATAATTTTGTTTATTGCACCCACGAAACTTTAAATCCTTGTATTTAAAGGAATCTCCGCTATGACATAAATGTTTCTGTATTCAACTGATGATATACAAGCCGGAACTTTTCCCCAGCACCGTTTATACTACTAGTTCCTTTCCCGTCGTGTCATTTGTTACGCTTCGAAAAGTTTCCAAATTTCGTTATCCAATTATCGATCGTCTGTCGCGTATTGTGAAAATGAAAACGTACAAAGCAAAATAAAGTCGGTTCACAAAACAATTAGTTAACTAAAAATGAGATAATATTAAAAAAAACAATCATTTCCAACCACAACATAAACCCAGACCTGTGGCCGTCTCGTCTGCGGATACCGTCAAATCAAAACTGGTCAACTTTATTTCCGTAAATCTTCGGACATCTTGACATGCTTCGAACGTCTTTTTGAAACGTTTCTCCCAGCTGTTTTGCAACATCTGCCCAAATTTATACTTATATTTTTACTAACTGTAATAGCCGCCAAATGGTTAGGCATGAATGGACACCAGACGAAGAGAAACAGCGATACGAATTTCAGCAAACACGCTCAGTAGAAAAGATAACGAATGTAATTTAGACTGATTCCCAAAAGGTTGTTTTGATTTTTTATCGATCCATTTAATCAGTACAGCTTCAAACAAAACAAACAGACTCTTCACCTTTGGGTTTAAACATCGGAATTAAAATGTGTTGCTTTAAATTAATATTAATGTATGGAATGTGTAATAAACATAAAGCGCGATGTGTGTTTGAATCGGTGGGTGTTTTACATAACTCATTGGAATGGCGTACGGCTCTTGCAAAATATGACTACGCCATTCCAATGAGTTATGTAAAACACCCACCGATTCAAACACACATCGCGTTCTGTCCATGTATCCACTCAAAATATTAGATATTCTTTAATCCATTCCCCAAGTATTCTGACTGTGAATCAGTGTACCGACTGTCAACTTTGACTTTCTGAAGGGTATGCGGATTCGATGTCAGTAACAAGGGTTTCTATTTAGTGCTGGTGGCAAGTGCTGCAGAACCTTCCACAAATCTCTAAGGCGCTGATTCAAGACTTCATCCAAAATTCCAACACCCTTTAATGCATAGTTTACAAATCGTGGAAATTAACTTCGATTAACCATTTACCTAACATGAAAAGCGGAGGACACTTGCAAATAAAATTCTTGAATAACTACTTTTCTCATTTTTTGTCTTAAAAACATAGGTTATGACCCCTCATTGGAACGAGCTCGATGAGGGGTCCACGGTTCGATCCCCACCAGGGGTAACTGCATTGTATACTTGGGCACGGTGGCCCTGCGTACTAAGGTGTACTGCACGTCGATGGTGCACCTGTTTTCAACCAATGCTAACCCTACTTGTGTGGAGTTACTCCGTTGGGGAGTTTGACAGTTGCTCGGGGGTTCTCCCCCCGTATTCCGGCTTCCTCCACCCGTAAAACTGTCCGACACGAGGTGACCCTGGCTGTCGAAGTGTCGATAAACTCAAATAAATAAATAAGATCCACCTGAGTTCCTGTTTAATATAATTTTATCCATTTACACTTCAGATGCACGCCAAATATGATGTTTGGCGATTTTTAATTCGAATATGCACCGAAACGTTTGCGAGTATTGTGAGCTCATAAAATATGGCCTCATTGTTGGGCAGTGAGGTCACGTGAGAAGGTTAGTAAGCTCAGTTTGAGGTGGCTCTAAGTGGTTATCGTTTTAGAGTGAGATGGGCATTATACATATGAATGTCATTTCCTTGGTTAAGATTAACATTGCATTTGGAAACTAAAGAACCTTATAGATAATTGTACAACCGTTATTTTTGGGGCCTTTAAATGTTTAAATGTTGTTTTAATGCGATAAGAGCAGATAAGAGTCGTGTGTGTTAACCCTTTGAACACTGTCGGTAATCTTCCATGTCAGTTCAACTACAGCAATTAGAAGAGTTCATATTCATTATTTGGGGGGTAGACCAATCAATAATTTCAACGCGCAGCCTCAAGGCTGCACGTTGAAAATATTGATTGCTCTCCCCAACACATTCACTAAGCATCCATCCTGTTGAACACACAATAGCTTAATTTTTTAAAACTTTCCCAAATTTCAATATTTTAGTTTTTTCTTCAAAATTACCACGCCTTTCATTGGAAGTAATTAATGCACTTGCGGCAACCGCGTTGTGTCCTTGGGCAAGACACTTCATCTCCATTGCCCGCGTGGGGGCACGATGACGCCGTGTACTAAGGCGTACTGCTCGTCGATGGTACGCATGTCTTCAACCAATCTAACCCTGTCTGTGCTGCAGTGCGGAGTTACGATGTTGGGGAGCTGGCAGCTGCTCGTCGTTGCTCGGTGGTTCTCTCCGGGTACACCGGCTTCCTCCACCCGTAAAACTGTCACGGTCATGGTTAGCCATTGTGCATAAATATGTGACCATAAACATCTGTAAATAAATAAATAATTAATGCACCGATTCAGAAAATTAAGGAAAAGATAATTATCTGGAATATATCTTTATGAGTGACAAAATAGTTTACATGATCCACACTTGGATAAAATATACAAATGCCATCCATAATGGAAAGTGTGTGTGGGAGACGAGTGCAAATTCCCTGCCCCCACCCCACCCCCACCCCCGCTCTTTGTGTGTCAGTGTAAGAGTGTGTAAGTGTGCTATTGTATTTTTGTGTGAATATGTATGTGCACCATGATGCGTTTATTTGTGTTTGCTCAATGCTAAATACTGAGCCAACGATGTTCGGATTCGGTGAACAGCTGGTAGTTTATAACAAAACCCACTGTGTTTACTTGAGTGTGATAAGAATAATTTTCCTTAACCCTTTGAATTCGAGCGGCCCTTTTTACGGCAAAATGATACGCCATAATTTCATTAAATAGGATGGATGCTAAGTGCATGTGTGTGGTAGACCAATCAATATTTTCAACGTGCAGCCCGAAGGCTGCATGTTAGAAATATTAATTGTTCTACCCCTAAATAATGAACATGAACTCTTCCAGTCGCTGTCATTTAACTGATATGGAAGATACCATCAGTGTTCAAAGGGTTAACCCTTGACTTATTGGCAAAAAGACCTAACAAAATGTTCAGCATAATATGTGGCGAATTTGTGTGGTTAATCTGGCCGAGCATGTTTTATTCAGTCGCCAATTCAACACTGTTATGTCTACATTTGTGTATGAAAGCACATCTCGCAGTTAAAGTTGTTTAAAAGAAGACAAGCGACTGAACAACAAATTGGAAAAGTGGATCACTAAAAATTTAAGCATTCAGCAGTATGGGACTCTATACCGAAATTCTTAGTTTCGGGAAGATGTTTTTTCCTACCCGGTGTGTGCTATTTTTTGGTGGTCTGTCCCTTCCATAGTCTCTAGTCCATGGTGTTGAACATATGGCCCTAGTCTCGAAGAGAAGAGAGAGAGAAAGAGTGAATGAGTGTGGTTAATATGGGAAAGAAAGACGGGCATTTGCAATGCTTGAAGTCAAATTTCGTAAAATTTCTCATGATATGAAATCCCGCGAAATTTTCCGAATTTTGGCTGCAAAATTCTCCAGGTAAAAAAAAATGACGTTTTTTTATTTCCAGTTCATTTGGGAAACTCGTGATGCTACCATGATTCCACGCCCTCTTACCCCGAAGCATGGAAACACTGTGCATGCACTCTAAAATCAGTTGGGTCAACTGTGTTCGTATTCACTCAACCCAGTTGATTTGGGTTAATTGTTAACCCAACTGATTTTAGAATGTGGTTCTATAAAAGTTATACAGTGGTCATATAATGTTATGGTATCGTCATACCTGTAGTTCAGTAAATGTATGACTACGGTCGGCTGACTCCCATGTAACCTTCCTTCGGGAAATGGTTAAATCTGACACTTTTACAAATGTATGGGTAATAATGCAGAGGATGTGACAGCTTTCCAATCTATTTAATCAGAGGCAATATATGGTTAGTACACAAGCTTGTGAAATTTAACACATTGATTGAGGATCGCATTCCGGGAGTTACAAGGCAGTATCGTATTATTACCTGCTGAACCCAGTAGTTTTGTGTCTAGAGTCAAGGGTGTAGCCAGGGAGGTCCTGGGGGTCGTACGACTCCCCACCCCCCGATTTCCAAAGGTCCGCAATCTAATACATACCTACATTGAAAAATTCACTTGCTCTCAGCATGAAATCTTTGATCACTGCTGATATCAAATATTGAAGATTTTTCTCCGGGGGAGCCCCGAACCCCACCGGACCACCACCGATAGCCAAAGGTCAAGTTGGAGGAGATTCTGGAAGGGGTCGCCCCCTCTCATAATCTCCTCCAACTTTACCTTTGGCCAAGGCCTCTGGCCAAGATTTCAGTCTTTTTAGTTGCCAGACATTCTCATTCTTGAGTTACATTGTGGGCGACCCCCTAAAATAATTGCTGGCTGCACCCCTGAGGGTTCCTCAAGCCGGCCGGTCCGCGTAGTTGTGATCGTGGTAAAAGTTTTCATTGCCCCTCCTCTTCCTCCTGCCACCCAATTTTGTATTGCGAACATAAGTGTATTATATGTGAAGTTGCAAAACCACTCGGTCGTAGCACTGAGGAATTGTTAGAACTTTGTTCTCCCTTACGAATGGACGTTCGCACAGTGGGGGCAAAGTTTACGAACTTGTCCCCTCCTGTGTTTTCAAAAAAAAAATCATAACTTTCGTTTATAAATGAGTGAAACAAAGATTTAAAAGTAATAAAATCTTCTTGGTAATTTCATTTTATTGAACATAGTACCTTTGGTCGATTAGTTGGAATAAAAATTAGTCGCCACTGAAACATCCTACACAAAGCTTCAGCTATAATGCACTTCTGAGCTCAAGCCGGTTGTCCATTGTTTGAAAGTTTGTGTTGCTAACGGAATTCAAGATTTGGACGGGTTGAAACTCCACACGGCGTCTGCCTCAGTGACAGTCCATTCCCCGTTTACTGTAGTACTGTGGTCACAGAAGTGGTATTTTTTCACGATCGGATAGCCATCGGGGCTCGCCACACTTTTGGAGGGCATTATGTTTCATTCGCGGCCCTGCAGCAATGATGAACAGCCCGAGGGTTTATTAAAGGCCCGAGACGAAGTCGAGGGCCGTTGATAAGCCCAAGGGCTGTTCATCATTGCTGCAGGGCCGGTAATGAATCACGATGCCTGACAACAATCATGTTATTACTATTATTACCAGGCCGTTGTAGCGAACGAACGATGATTTTATCAGTATACTTACAGTGCGACCGATTCACAGTGCAATGAAACTTGTTTCAATCTGATAGTGCTTCATTTCAGCACAGAAATAATCACTAAAGTCGGTTCGATATTTCTGTTTCGATCGTGCGTTTGACTTCAGTTCAGAAATACAAAGGGACGTCATCCGTATGGGAGTAATTCATTAGACCATGGAATCTAAAAATAGCCGGGCCGCGGGCCGCTAATGGCTATTTATACCATTATCGCCCGCGGCCCGGCTCCGTCGAATGGCGTCACTGAAATTATGGAGTTTTAACGGGCCTCCAAACTTATGTTAATCGACTAGTAACTTATAGATTGAGTGGTAATAATAATGTATTGCGATATCGAGACTAAATGACAACAAATAAACGAAAATATAATCTCAGATTCAATTTTTTCGCTCTTCTATCCGACGGATAAAATTCTACAGGTTTGTTGGGAGAAAAAGGTGATTGCGACGGGATCGCGATCCGAACGAAATTGTTTCCCCGCTTTTGTGATCATATGACAGTCTGCCTAAACTGACAGGATTTGTTTGTAATTGGTTGATTTGTTATAAAATATTGGGGAGTGTCTGTAGCGACCCACCAATACGTTGTAACAACCCCAAACCATATAAACAGGAGATCTTTAAGCTGAAACGCGCGCGAAGAGTATTACAGTTTTACTATGGAACCTATATTTTTGAATGGAGCCGATATATTGCTTTCAACATCCAATCACTTAGGCCACACAAAATAAATTAATTGATTCTCAGGCATTCAGTTTGTTTTCAAATCAGTGAGGGCGGGAAGGTTTTATTTTTAATTTTAATTTTATTTTTTTTTTGGCAAAAAGTAAGCAAACATGGAGAGCATTTCGGCTGTCTTTTTACACACAGAAATATAGAAAGTGCATATTTATACAAATAAATTCATTTTTAATTTGTAAAAATAAAACATTCCTCTAAAAACAAACTGTAGTACTGCAATTCAAAGGCTTCATATTCTTACGATGCTCTTCATGTTATCTTTGAAGTAAAAGGATTTAATCTATGGGGATTTGCCTCGCTACAATTTATGGGAGAATGTCCATAGACACTCTCCCATAAATTGTAACATGGCAAATATATTGGAGACGCAGTTAAATAAATATGCATCAATCACAAAATGTAAAAGTTTGGGGTCTCCCTGAGTTTGTACTAATATTGGAAGACATTGAAAGGCAATACAAATGTCCAATGAGGGGGTTCAAATTGAATGAGGGATTGCCTGAGAATCAAAACACCTTTTTTAGCCTTAACTTTCCTGAATATTTGGACATTATCGTGTATGTTTCAGTTAACTGCAACTCGCTGTTTTTGTAACAGTATTCGGACAACGGTAGGCACAACAACAATACACAATACGAACAGACTGTTCGCAAATAAAGTTGCGTAACAAGGTTGGGTGAGTGTAATCAAATGAATTAAATCTGCAATGACTCATATTGTTATCAAGAGGACAATAGTCTAGTCCGTGTACACATTTGAAATAATGCATTCCCATACTTGCACAATCAGGGAGAACAGGCGTTTCGTTTCCCTATCGTTCGCACAAAAAGAAATTAGGCGGCCGATAGTTTATTCATTTATTTATTCATACTTATTAATTTACTGGGGATTTAAGGTCACATACTTATGCACTATGGTTGATCGTGACTGTGACAGTTTTACGGGTGGAGGAAGCCGGACACCCGGAGAGAACCACAGAGCATCGACGAGCAACTGTCAGCTCCTCAACATTCTAACTCTGTTCAAACTCCGCTCAAGCAGGGTTACAGTGGTTGAAGACATGCGCACTATCGACGTGCAGTACGGCTTAGTACACGGCGTCATCGTACCCCCATGTAGGCAACCGAGATAAAGTGCCCTCACCAAAGACACAAAGCGGGTCGTCCCGGAAGGGGATCTAACTCTCATAGAAGTTCAACAGTCTACCAGTGAGCCACCACACTCCCCATTTATTTATTTATTTATTTATTTATTTATTTATTTATTTATTTATTTATTTATTGGTGTTGAACGACACTTTCGACAGCTAGGGTCACCTCGTGTCGGACAGTTTTACGAGTGGAGGAAGTCGTAATACCCGGCGTGAACCACCGAGCAACGGCGAGCAACTGTCAGACTCCCCAATGTACTAACTCCACACAAACAGGGTTATCATTGGTTGACGACAAGTGCACCATCGACGTGCAGTACGCCTTCCTACGGAACGTTACCGTGCCCCACTCGGGAAATCGGGATTAAGTGCCTTGCCCAAGGATACAACGCAATTACCCATAGCGGGGATCGAACCGCGGACCTCTCGATTCAAAGCAGTAACCACTGGGCCACTTAGCTCCTGGCCGATAGTTTACAGCCAAGATTGCCAGACGGTGACAAATGACAAGAACGTTAACTCGAATTTCCCTTGGTATTCATTTGCTCGCTTTCCACAATTCAGAGTGAAACTCGATGTTCTTTGACTTTGTCAGGGAAATGCTGTTATGTAAGGCATTGTTGAAAAGGGCCTCTCGACCCTTTCCAACAATGTATTGCATCACCGCATATAATCGGCTGAATGAAAGAAGAAACTCTTAAGAAGTGTTGCCTGTCTCTTGTCTCTGCCTTTGTTCTAACGCCTAACGCCGGTGATCATGTCAGCATCCTTTGTTTGCATTTGCCTGCACTTTGCCTGCTTGAAAGATCCGAAAAAGGTTCCCCTGAAAACTGGTAACCTGAAAAAGGTTGAATAAATTTTTTCAGGTCGCCTTAATTCCTAGTGTGTGCAGTCTCCGTATTTGTGTCGAAATAGTACATTAATATTTCGTTTCGCTGTCCAAACTATAGCATGACATTTTATTTCATTGGAACCTTCTCGACATGCTTTTCCAATGAGAGGTCATCGGCTATATACACTGTTTGAGAAAGAAAAGATAACATTAACCCTTTACCCAACGTAACGGCCAAAACCGGCCAGCGCTATTCTCAAAAATCGTCAATTAATTTTCATTATTTTTTCATTTTTTGTCTCAAAAACATAGGTTATGACCCCTCGTTGGAACGAGCTCGTTGAGCTCGTTCCAACGAGGGGTCATAACCTATGTTTTTGAGACAAAAAATGAAAAAAAATAGTTATTCAAGATTTTTTTTTGCGAGTGTCGTCTGCTTTTCATGTTAGGTAAAGGGTTAAAAGGCGATGTTTAATCTTGTATTTGATGGGTTTACAGGCCCTTCGGGCAAAGGGTGAAGGTCTCACAAAGAGCATTATATTGGCAATTCGTGTCAGAGTAGCAAACAATAAAAAAAATGTTGTTTGTCATAATCTTTATCATCATTTATCATTAGTTCACAATATTGCCTTTTTATCACTTTCTTCTATACTATAAAGAGGTCTCGGCTCTACAATGATAAATTGATAAGTGTCGGCTTAATGAAAAAAAATATAAGACAAAGAAGCCCCATGTCTTCCGGCTGAAAAAGAAAAATGATCTTCCATTCAGTTCGGCAAAGAATCGTAGAGATCAGTTGTGCAGCCAGGGTTTTCAGGATGGGTATAATTACTTCAGTTTTATGGGCCTTTGCTGACCGAAGATCACCCGTGACAGCCACAGGCAAAAGCTAGAGAGAGCACGACAGGAATGTTCCATCTCGTTGGTGGGGTCCGGGAATCCTTGCCCACGAAATATTTTGAAATCTCACGATCATGAAAGTAAATCTATGGCCCAATACTCTTTTTAGGCAATTTGAGTGAATTATTTTGACTGAAATAAAATCACGCTGGTTTTCTACAGTATTTCTCGGGACCCTAAACGTGATTACTTTTTCTAAAGTTGGACCCAAAGGCTGTAATATGATTTTTTGGTGTGGTACGCGTCGTAGACGTACCACACCAAAAATCATATTACGGCCTTTGGGCCCAAAGGTAGACCAATGTTCGAATGTTGTGGGAGGGGGGTTGCATTACCCCCATTACCCCATCCTTCCCGGCTGCACCCATGTTGATCTTTGGAACAGACACGGGTGTCCCTATTTGCATAGTATTATAGAACTGTGACCGAAAATGCAGTTTCTCGATTCGATCGCGATTACAGCAGTGGGTCGAGATTTCACAAATAAATTATTGAGAAATCGAGGTCAATATCGAAAAATGAACGAATATAGCATCTGAGAGTAAATGTTTCGCGTTCCCTTTTCGAAAGGTGAGATTTAACAGTTGTGTGAGCAGGAAAACGGACAGAGAATTTTTAATCAGTTCGCGATGCAGTCGAAAGTTTATATCCGTTCTTTTGGTAATCACGTTACTGTATACTACATGTACTAATTTCCTGCATACTGAGTTGGTGAGTGCAGACGCAGCAGTGGACTGAGCGATTATTATCACTGAAACAGCACTTGGATATATTTCCACTGGAAGAGTATGTTTGTTTATTTGTGTTTCTCACAAAATACTGTGGTTCATGAAGGAAATCAACCTCACCTTTTCAATAAATTTTAAATTGTTCTTATTCTCTTAAACTCTTATCTCCTCATATCCATTCAACAAGTTGATTTAACAGAAGTATGTAAACCACTCGTCTCATTTTCTCATTACTGTATTCATTAACTATTTATTCCTGATGTTTGCAGATTTCACCGAATCGTTTTATTTGTTCTCGTTCTGAGGTCCTGACGAAGCCTGGGGTGTGGAAAGGGGTCTTAACACCCAACAAACAGTAACTTTCAACGTGCTATACTTGCCGTTGGTTGGATGTGAACACTCCTGGTTAATTGGGCTGTCTTCTGGCGATGAACATCTCAATCTGGTACATTCCTGACCGTTGCGTAATTAGCAACGTATCCGACAAGAGGTGCCCCGGCTGTCGAAAGTGTCATTAATCCCCAATAAAATAGGAGCCAGGGGCGGCGGAACGATTTTCAAATTGGGGAGGGGGGGGGGGGCTGGATCGGGCGATGGATGGTCGTTGGACCGTGGTTCGGCACGTAGTACGAAAATTTCCCAGGGTTCCAAAACTCCCATTTCCATGCATCCGAGCGGATATTTTAAGATTTTTCAGGAGATGTATTTGAAAGATTGTTCACTTTGAGAGCCGTTAAAAAACGTCGGTAAAGCATACAGGTAAGGTCTATTTATCAGCTTTGGTCGTAACGACCAACGCTGATAAATAGACCTCACCTGTATGCTTTACCAGACGTTAACAGCAATTATACTGTCTGTGTATTATCTTGTCTGTGGGTGGATTTGGTACTTGTATGACTCTAAGATTACGATCTATTTCAGTTAACCGTTTTTTAACAGACTGTATTCATTTTAGCGTTTTCTGCCACTTACTGAAAAAAATGATCCGAAATCCATCGAAACTGAACCAGTACGAGAGAAACATAGCTGGCGAAAATATTGGGAGGCTCTGGATCCGCCCTTTGTTTCACCCGTCATTGGTTGTGTTAAAATATATGCATACAAAAAAACATGGCCCGGCAGAAAGTGAGGGGGGTCCTTCTGTCACTGGCTCGTTCTGTACCCCGATCGTATCATATCATGTAAAATCTTACTTTTCAAAATGTATTTATATTTTGAGATACTGGGTGAGTTATGTAACACGGAGGTTTAATCAGGGGCGGACTGGGATCATAAAAAGTTACCGGGAAATGCACAGGGGCTGTGTCGGAAATCGGGCTTTTCCGTTGATGGGGGAAATAGATTCACGTCGCGTATTCAGTGGAAACTCAAGGAGTGTCGCCTGAATCCGTGCGTGAACGTATGTCTCGCTGTGACGAACCCGCCCGTTTTATTTTTGTTGAGGTGGTTCTTATCCTGAAGGGGTTAATAAATTTTCCTCGAAAAGCATAAATCAACAGGGGTTCATACATATATCAGCAGGGGTTCAACGGGGGTAATACATAAAAAAAAGAATAAATATGATAATTTGTGACTTACATGAAATCAAAATGAATAAGGAAACAAAACGCCAATCACCCCCTACCCACACAGTTTTTGAGTCACATGCGGGCCCGCATTCTCTGTTGTCGCTGTTTTTTCCTCCTTTTCGCTGGTATTTGTTTCTTGGTCGCCTCTTCACTTCACCCTTTCAGTGCCGCCGCACGCCCACTAACGTATTGTCACCTTATCGGGACGCCTTTCCTCCAACAAGTGACGGGATGTCACTCTACCTCTGCCGAAGCCCGGCCTCTAGCTTATTATCACTTTACTTGACGCTTTCCACTCAAGCAGTCCCCGCCATTAGGGTTAAACTCTTCCCTACGTCTATCTCAGAATAATGTTCATACAGGCATAGCTTCCTGTGCGTTTGTATGGCTTGCCTTCTAAAACAGGTAATGTCGTTTACCTAAATGCAAATTAGCTCCCTGAGCTCGTACTTCGTGTTTCTGATCCTATTCTCATATATGGCCACCGACTTGGCCCGCGAAAGCTTCTATTCTAGATATGACCTCTGTGACACCCCTACGTCACAACGTGCCTATACTTTCGCACCGATGCGGCACCTCCTCAAACCTATAGCATGGGGCATCCCCATCTTACTCGCAACGACCAACAGCCTTACACACCTTCAGACTGAAATTGGCTGGAATGAATTTTTCGAGAAACCCCCCGATTTTTATTTCCAGAACATTAATTCTCAGTTTGATCGCTTCTCTTGGACTTGGCCGCTCAGATCTATCTTAATTTAGTATTCGCTTTAAAATTCCTTTGAAAAGCTCACATTTTTGGTATCTTTTGACACTTCGGAGACAGGATAGATGCGTAATATGGGTGTGTGTCCAGAACATGTGTGATGCACTGTTTTCCAACAGTTACTTATCAACTGACCTTAATTACCCAGATAATGACGACAGGAGAATACTCCTTTGATCAGTTATCAGATAGCCCGTGTGGCGTTCAACGAATGCGCCAAAATGGACATAAAATTTCATGCTTCGTTTGCAGCGCTTGAATTATTGCTGGTCTGACAAATCGGTTTTCGGGGTCCGTTATATAAACGCACATTCTTATACCTGGGCCCGAGCGAGAAAAATTATCAAAGATATATCCACTTTTATACAACAAAATCGCAACTTTTTGCTATCACCTTGACAGGCGGACCCGATTTTTTTTTTGATTTTTGGAATGGAAAGAATGCTGCCTCCTTGCATCTGTGCGATCAATGGCAGCGTACATAGAGGGCATGTCGAGGTCATTTATATATCACCATTGTCGGTCATGCGGCAAAAATGGTTGCAAGAAAGGACACCCCGGATCCAGCGGGCCGACCAAAGTTTGGACCAATGAGAGGAAATTGTCATTTCTCGAATTGAAAGAACGCTCTTTCCTTGCACCAGAGCAACCAATGCCAGACGACACTGCTTGCATATCGAAATGCACTCTGTGTGGACTACCAATGGCATTTCTGTATATCGGCAATCTATGCAATCAGCCTCACTTCGCCTTTTTGTCATTTTCACGAAATTTCATGCACAACAGGTGTTTTGCTGCATCAATTTTAGGGGCCACAAGGTGCCCCATTTTAGGGGTCCCACCAGGAAATGTCCCGGTGGACTATACGGCCAGTCCGCTTCTGGGTTTCATATTTCAGAATATCATCCGCAATGACGATTGACGAGTGCTAACGAACGTTTCCAGCAATGTAATATTGAATAAAATTACGAAGATTGTGACATTTCTATCATAATTGCGCTGATATTATCTTATCTAAAGCTCCTCGTTTTAGTGTAAAACCCAAATAGACAGTTATCTATGAGCATGCAACATTTGCAAACACGCTCTAGTCAAGGTTAATACAATCACGAATGGCTATTGTAGCACAAATAATGGATCTGCTCTAAACGTTTATGAGGCGATGTTTCATGTTCCGGAAGATACAGATTGCAAGAGGAATGGGGGAGTAAGTGCAATTCATATTTGTGATTCTTAATTAAAGGGACAGAGTGCCGAAAATTTATTTTTTCATTTCGTTTATAAAACCCAATAACTTCGTGAGTATAGCAGTACTTGTAAAATACATACGGTCTAACGATTGGAGATGATATAGTGTTGAAAAGTGGCCGAGACGCCTAATTTCGATTCGGAGGGGTTGTATTTTTTCGGTATTGCAAAAACTATTGAACTATTTCAGTCTAGTAGATTCTGCTCCCCGGATGCATCTTATCACGATTGATGAGTGAGAAATAGGACGACGGTCATACATGACCGTCGTCCGATTTTTCACTCAACCCTTGCAAAAGAAGATTTATTTATTTGGGTTTAACGACACTTTCGACAGCCAGGGTCACCTTGTGTCGGACAGTCGTACGGGTGGAGGAAGTCGGAATACCCGGAGAGAACCACCGAGCAACGACGAGCAACTGTCAGACTCCCCAACGTACGAACTCCACACAAGTAGGGTTAGCATTGGTTGAAGATAAGTGTTCCATCGACGTGCAGTACGCCTTCGTACACAACGCCACAGTGCCCCCACGTGGGCAATTGGGATTAAGTGCTTTGCCCAAGGACACAACGCGGTTGCCGCGGGTGGGATTCGAACCGAGGTCTTCTCGACTTGCAGCATGCATCACTATCTACTGTGCCTCCGCACTCCCTTGCAATAGAAAATACATAGGCACTGAATGATGTGTAGGACACAGAGGTATGTTTTCATACACAATTTATTGTTTTATTAACTTAACCATATAATTAAGATGGACATTGTATTGCCCCTGTTCTATTTTTATGCTAAAAAACTGACAAACTCGGGATAGCTAAACATTTATCAGTAGGGCTGTCATTCTGCTCTGGGTAACACATTTGTCTTGATTACTGTTTTACCCTTTAAACCCAAGGAGCCGCTTTTCGGACCAAGAACATGATAAGTCATAATTCCATTAAGTAGGATGGGCTCTTTGTTCCTGTGTGGGGTAGACCAATCAATATTTTGGACATGCAGCCCTAAGGTTGCACGTTGAAAATATTAATTAGTCTACCCCCAAATAACGAATATGGACTCTTCCAATTGCTGCCATTGAACTGACATGGAAGATGCTACCAGGGTTCAGAGGGTTAAGAACGCAAACTTAGAACAGTGTCATCGCGACCGTTTCAATGTGGTATGCGAAGCACGATTTTGAATAAACTTGAAAAAATATAAATTTTGGGAGATTTGTGTTTTCTGCTACAATGAGTGACATCTCTAGTACGTTCATATTAGTGAGTACTGCGTGGTAATATAGTGAGTACTGCATGGTAATACTAGCCGCTGGCACTGGCTATTGGAAGCTTCCGGTGCAATTGGATTTTTTTCTTGCGTTTAACACTCGGCTTATTAAGCTCATTTTATCAAACTACTGTCGACGGTTACAGTGGTATTTCTGTCTTAATAATTGACTGCAGGGACGTATCCAGAGTGAGAGCTCTCGCCTCCCCTCCACACACACACGCACACGCACACACACACACACACACACACACACACCCTCACACACACAGACACACACAGACACACAGACACACACACACACACACACACACACACACACACACACACACACACACACACACACACACACACACACACACACACACACACACAGAGTCTTGTCTACCCTACATACCGAGGTACCCCATTGTGTGTCCTTTGTGTGGACTAACGGTTTCAACCTCGTTTTGCCGGTACAGTTCTGGGAAAACAACCGAGGTAAAGGGTTTCTTTTGTCTTTTGTACCACGGTAAGGCGAAACGCGCAAACTCTTTTGTCTAGTTACCTCGTCAAGTTGGTAAGACAAACCCACCCTCACACACACACACACACACACACACACACACACACACACACACACACACACACACACACACACACACACACACACACACACACACACACACACACACACACACACACTTCTGCCATTCAGAAAGAAAAGGGAGTAAGCCCCTTGTCATTGTCTTCAAGTCATTTTATTTTGTTGTGGCTTCAAACAGTAATAACAATAAAGGTGGAATTATCACGGTGAGATCTGCAACAATACCCTACCTACCAAAACTTGTCGTGTGAGCTTCAGAATATTCTGAAATTCTTTAAATGCATTTGCCCACATTAAACTAAAAAGTATTGCCTAAGTGTATTTTAATAAGAAGATATCCAGATTTTTAATTATCTGATAGTCCAACAAATTCAGTTGCAATTTATCAATCGCGCGTATTTCGTATTTATGGAGTTGGTAAACGTCATGCCATGATAAGTTCTGTAGGCCTGATAACAGTTGACATCCGTAATTTTGTAGTTTGCCTCCTAAATATGGGGTGCTTCATTGTGTAACATTTGACATCAAAGTCTCCAACATAATGTCTGTATTTTCTAACTCGTTGAACCCTGATGGTATCTTCCAAATCAATCCAAGGGCATCAATTGGAAAAGTCAACATTCATTATTTCTGGTAGATAAATTAAACTTTTCAGGCACGTTGTAAATATTGATTGGCCTACCCGACCGAATCACTGAGGAGCCATAGATTTTATGTAATTTCGACGTATCATGACCCGGAAACGAAAACGCGGTCTTACCCATTCAAGGGGTTAAAACATTAAAAATGTGTAAAATTTTGTTCTGATAGACTTCCAGCTTTTATATTGTTTGGCTATGTCATTGAATGGTGGCAATAGGCAAAACTGCAAACACGTCATGGGACGTCGCTCTTCTGATCAAACAGTTTGGACAATGAGTTTCATGGCACCATTGTCAGACAGATGCATATCACAGACCCATCGCATACACATATAAATATACCCCCTACATGACGACCTTATCCGGGGATACAATGACAGTTTCAACAGCCAGGGTTACATCGTGTCGGGTAGTTTTACTGGTGGAGGAAGCCGGAGTACCTGAATAGTACCACCGGGCAGTGGCGAGCAACTATCAAACTCTCCAACTTAATAACCCGGTACAAGCAACGTTACACTCTAAAATCAGTTGGGTTAAAAATCAACCCAAATCAACTGGATTGAGTGAATATGAACCCAATTGGGTTCATATTCACTCAACCCAGTTGATTTGGGTTGATTTTTAACCCAACTGATTTTAGAGTGTAGCAATGGTTTGGAGGCAAGTGCACGTGCAATTGATGTGCAGTACGCATTAGTACACAGCGCAGGTGCCCCAACTTGGGCATTTTGGATTAAGTATCTTGCCCAAGGGCACAATGCACTTACAGATGGTTAGGATCGAACCGCCTATATTACGGTTTTAAGTCCAATGCTCTAAACACTGGGCCACCGCGATCCCTAAAGTGGTGTAAGGTAAATGGTGACACACACACGCGCATCCCTGACGCTTCTAGTTCCACACACGGTCGAAACTTTAGTCTAGATGGTGTCTATCTAAGAGCCACTTGCCACCTTTGCAGTGAAGTGCAAAGGCCATATTTGAACTTGGGTTTAATCTCGAGTTCGGAAATTTTACGATTGCCGTTTTTGAAAGGTAGTCACGATATCGGGAATTTACAGGTTCTCATTTCTAAATATCAGTCAAGATACTCGGGAAATTAATAGAACAGAACCGGGAATCAGAGGATGCCTTCCGCAACCTTTGTTTCCCGATTCTGGTGTATGAATTTCTCTGGCATTAGGACTGATTTTCAGAACTGGTTACCGGGGCATTCCCTTTCTTGAGATTAAACTGTAGCTCCAACGGCGAAGTTAGTCTCGGAAAATGTTGATATTCTCCGTAGTCTCATAAACTATAATATGCAATCATTGATTACATGGTCTATGAATTTTCAGGGTACCGTGATTGACTTTCAGAACCCGGAGCCGTAGAGTCGTAAAATTCTCTTCTCGGGATTAAATCTAAATTTGAACGAAAGTACCTTGTTATTAAACTTTTGTGCAAGGCACGCGTGCACATTTATGACAATGAGCTCTATGCGACTCCAGGACTGTGGTGTACTCCAGCAACGATTTTCTTTCAGATATCACAAATATTCATCAACTGTGAGACAAATACAGCCGACTTTCATCTACGTCTCTACCACTCGTGGAACTGTAGAATGCTTTTATTACACGCCTGTTCTATGAAATCCCCATTTACAGCAACACTAAACCACGCGGAAAATGAAAATCTGCACGGAAATCGTTGACGAACAATTATTAAATAGAAGCGAAATTCTATTAGAATTTTCTACAAATCGTGCAACGCGAGTATAATTTGAATCGCTATTGATAGCTGAAAATTGTCCCCCGCGTTCCAATTTGTTCTATGTGCCTACTCAGGAGACGAGATAGTAACAGGGGGATCCCCTCGGAAATTTGGTTGGCGATAAAATGTGTTCTTTTTGTTGATAGTTGTCAAAGGAATTGCTGAGTGTCCTAATAATTGTTTTTATAGACGTGAAGGCGTGTAATAAACACACGCGTCTGAATGGGTTAATCGATATGGCACTTGTGCCATCGCGCAAGGATAAAACTCGAGGCCTGTGACCCCTCATTTTATCCTTCCGCGCAGGCACTCGTGCCATATCGATTAACCCATTTACACGCGTGTGTCGTTTTGTGTATTTACCAAACTCGTTAAGTGTCATTTGTATCTGTTTCGAACGACGTGATTTTGTTCAATGATAATTGCGCTTTAATAACAACGGCATTTATTTTATGTATCCAGCTTTTGCCATTTACGGAATCTAAGGTCATCGTGGCTGGGGTCACTTCAATTACAAACTTAATTCCAATGTCAGTTGCCGCAATTAATGGCTGTATTGCGAATTTCGTTGCACTTGGTACACCGAACCAGATTGTACAGATTCTATAAATTGGGTTGCATTATACTTCCCCAGGGGACACTTGTACGCAGCTATGTCCGAAAAAAAGATCGCTTATTTGATTGATTTTCGGTAGTTTAGTTCAGTGGTTTCCTAAGAGGCCAGCTCTAACCCAGACAAATCATATTAACTGCGTTCATTATGAGATGTGTGTATACCATTTTATACTCCTCGGCTTATTTGTTTTCTAGGCATTCTTCTGTTTGTAATCCAAACATATTCAGACAGTGCCATTTAAGTGTGTTATCATCATTCAGTTCTGGCAGTGAACCGTTGTGAAAAATAGCACCTGTGACCTGAAATGCCAGAAGCTATCACGGTGCTAAGTATTTTCCCACAGGCGACCACCATTGTAACGTCCAGGCGATAAAAAATATGATCACATCACTTTAATTTTGGCATTTAAATATCTTTGTCAAGCATTTTTGCGCTTCAGACAACATTTTTGACCATAAAACAGGGGGTTCATGCAACAAATAAGAGAGAAAAACAGACAGGAAAGGAAGTACCGGCCACGTGCACATATTTTTCAAGGGATTCCCAACAAAAACACACACCAATAGTGAATTGTATTTTTTTATGGCTAAAAGTCATCAAATCACCCTCTTTATGTATCTGGAATATTCAACAATAATGCAAGATGTCAGTAGAATGTTTCAATTGTTTAAATTTATTATTTTAATTACTATTTTTTTAAATGTTTCAAACAATTTCAACAAAACCATATCACGTGACCCCTCATTGGAACGAGCTCATCGAGCTCGTTCCAATGAGGGGTCACATGATATAGTTTTGTTGAAATATTTTTAAAAACTTATTTTTTTCAACTGCTCAGTTTGCAAATTACGCGGGCGGATGCGGGCGATTCGTTAGGTAAAGGGTTAAAATGAACCCCTTTTATAATTGTTTGCACTAACATGATTGTTCCAATGTTTGCTTGGCGGAGAATGAAGTAGCTTGTTCTTACCAGAAGTACTAAAACAATTTTATAACCCAAACCTTCGAAATTTCGATTTCTGCTACCTCTTCCTTGTGAGAAAATCGATTGCACAACTCTGTTTTGAATAAGTGGATGTTGGTTCTTTTCCCGGTAATTTTTCACCTTGTACAGTTTCCTCGTTGTATACCTTTCAATCGGACATATCCCCCCACATGTGTTATTTATGTATCCACTTTCCTGCAGATAATCAGGAAGAAAATAAATCTAATCATTTACCTAGAAATACAAAAAAACGACACATGCGGAAAACTTATATTGAAAAACGACTGAAAAATCGTTTTTGCCTCAAACACAGCTCATGACCACCCATTGGAGCGATATTCAAATTTCTTTGATATCCTGTAATTTAATTTTTCAAATTCAAAATTGTGTAATAACGTTTTCCAAGAATGATATTAAGAATACATCAAATAATGCTCTCAACCTCCAATCTTTTTACGAAGGCCATTTTTAAGCATCCCAACAATGTTGTCGAAACATCAAAGTTTGATCCTTTACCGAACACAAAAGGCAGACGACACTTGCAAACAAAATTCTTGAATAACTAATTTCTTTTCAGTTTTTGCGTCAAAAATATAGCTTGTGATCCCTCATTGGAACGAGCTTATCGAGGGGAGACAAAAAATGAAAAAATAATGAAAATCGAATGGTGATTTCTGTGAACAGCGCTGGCTGGTTTTGGTCGGTACATTGGGTAAGGGTTAGAAAAGCAAAATGTTTCCCATATATGCTCTAGGAATGTAATCAATTGAATCTTGTTGGACAGAGGTCAGCTCAGTCAAACAAGACCGAGTTGGTTAAATACCAAGTTGCGTTTTATTCATGAGAAAATGCTTGAATTTCGGCATTTTGACATCGGCGTGCAGATGATTAATATCTGTAAGGGCTGTGTCAACTGCACGACATTCCACTGAAGCTTGCGAATTTAGAATTGTGCACACTGCTTTCCTTAACACTTTTGATTCTCTCTTTCTCTCTCTCTCTCTCTCTCTCTCTCTCTCTCTCTCTCGATTGACATTTTTGTCATTGCTTTTTGGTGTTTGGTTTGAATGGATTACTCCAATTCTAAATTTTCACTCTAAGCTTCTTAGCCTCTTATCTTACGCGACTATCGACAACATGTTCAACAAATTTCTTGAATAACAGCAATAGTTAATTTGCAGCCTCCAAACCAAATCTTTCGATAACCTCATAGGAACGTGCTCCATGCACTCGGCCAAATGAGAGGTCATAAATTGTGATATGAGGATTAAATTATAAAGCGGGTGATTTTTGTGAATAGCACTGATCCGTTACACCGTTTCCAGTACAACCGCCATGGACTGGTCACTTTCCACGTGTGGGCAATATTTCCACGGACGCAATAATAATGGATTTCAAGCAGTTATTATAGGAATAATCATCAACAATTTAATTAATTAAGCACCCGGCTGATTTTTATTACCCGGTAAAACGCGTGCATGGATACCACTGCCCACGCGCGGATTACGACTTGTCCACGGCGGCTGTACTGTACAGACTTTAACCCTTTACCTAACGAATCGCCCGCATCCGCCCGCGTAATATGCAAATTGAGCAGATAAAAAAATTAAATTTTTCAAAATATTTCAACAAAACCATATCATATGACCCCTCATTGGAACGAGATCATTGAGCTCGTTCCAATGAGGGGTCACATGACATGGTTTTGTTGAAATTATTTGAAAAATTTTAAAAAATTATATTTAAAATAATAAATTTTGATATCGTCTGCGTTGGGTAAAGGGTTAAAATAATCCGCGAACGATCGTTTAGGACACGCAAGGCGACTTCCATTGTAAAATACGCGAAGTACAGGTTACAACACAATAACTCAACATAAAATTAAATTTGCCAATCACTCATATTTTTCACGTCCTGGCCTGACAATCTTTGGGGGACTAACTGGACTCAAAGGGTGTACATTCACCACTGTATCCACATGTGAAGAGAGCGCCACGCCATTTTCATCTCAACAGAATGTCCGGATGAATGAATATCAACCACTAACGTGCGATCTCGTCAAGGCTAGATGGCGTGTTTAGTGGTTGGTACTTATTTTGGCTCATATTACGTCGACCTAAACAGCACGATGGCAGAAAACATCACAACAGTTTTTTTTTTCATATAGGTTATCACCTTGTGAAATAGCGTAACAGCTGACGGACTACGATGTAAGCTTTTTTGTTTCAAGGCTGCGGTTGGGGTCGATAGGTGAAAAGATTGTAGATCACTTTGGTCTTGCTGGTGGTTTTAACAGCCTGTCCGATTACAAAACAAACGCGCGCAGATAGGAAAGTTTGTTGGACAATGAGAATAACTAATATTATTATTACTATTTATTGGTGTTTAATGTCACCTCCAGCATGTACGACTATACCCTGATTACCAGAGAATTACTAAACTATGTCAAGTCAATGGTGGATGTCTATTTTGCCCTCTGTGGATGATTTCCACCCATGACGTTGGTTCTGGGTCTTAATTTACAGAACGGCCGCCGTGTACTGGTCACTTTCCACGGGTGGACAATATTTCCACGGACGCAATAATATCAGATTCTAAACACTAGTTAATGGAAAAATGGTCGAAAAATGTAATTGAAATTTTTAATTAAAATTGTTCTGATGATGTTTATTACCTGGTAAACGCATGCGTGATCTTCACTGCCCACGCATGGATTCCGACCAGTGCACGGCGACTGTACTGCACCATTAAATAATCACTTCTCCACTTCACGGGGTACGTGCGGGGGATGAGAATAACTAGTTAAGCAGCTAAGAAGCTACGATCCTTCTCGTTTATTACAAGAGTAACTGTACATCCATTCTGGTGCAACAGCGACAAAAGTATCGATTATGTCGTCCTTGCACTGCAATCACTCTAAAAATACAACCGATAAGTCCTCTGTTACAATGGAATTCGATACAACAACAGTGATAAAAGTACCGCTCAAACTCAGTGGGAGTATTTTCGGTAGACCATTTTCGTTCAATCTGTTTAATTGAGATATGTTGTAAAAATCAAATATCGGAAAAAGTGCTGATTAGCGATGCATTTTTAACCATTCACCTAACAAGACAAACAAGAATTGTTGATGAAAGTGCTGAAACTTAGTTCAAAGCAATGTCATTGTTTTGGATACCACAGCTTGTAACCAATTATTGGAAAAAGTTGAACGAGCAGTGATGCATGATAAAGACGAGGGTTTGAAAAATAACAACGATAAACGTAACGAAACTGGGCGGTTTGGACAATAGCGCTGAGCAGATTTTAGGAATGTCGTATTCAAACTGTTGGCATTTGTAACCAGACAGGTCAGAAAAATATACGAATTTGCCTTGTGTCACGTTCAGGGATTTTGCTATTCCGCAGCTATGTTTAATTTTTTCAAGAACTCCCTGAAGATTTTGCAATCACGTCGAACGTAATAGCTCCATTTAGTAGCAGTGTGCTAATTTTCACTTCATGTTAGTTGTTATTCATATGGTGTTTCAAGATGATTGCTTACGTGAATATGTTACCAGTATAATTAGTATTATTTTTAGGGTATCAGTGTTTTGTCTACACTACTGTGAGCAACGATGAGGATACAGGGAAGACTGGATTGTAATTTATCTCGTCTATTGCCATTGCTTGTGAAACGCTGCCATTCAAGTTTAATACATAACTGGACAAAGGCTCTCGGCGGCTTTCACAGTGGTGATGCCAGGTTTTTGTTTATGGGAGGGCGAGTAGAGTGGTGGTGGACAAGTTCTCCATCGGAGCTGGGGCAGATTTATAATTTATTGTTAATCGAACTGAAGACAACACTTGCTAAAAAATCTCGTGAATAACTGCTAAACATTTCCATTTCGAGCCTCAAAAACATTAAATTATGACACCTCATTGCAACGAGCTCAACGGGCTCGTTCCAATGAGAGGTCATGAGTAATGTTTTGGAGGCAAAAATTAAAAGAATATTAAAATTTGAAAGGCGAGTTTTGTAAATAACTCTGACTGGTTCTGGTCGTTATGTCAGTGAAATGATTTGGCCTAAAGTTTATACAAGGATCGTATGGAGTTGGGACAAGTGGGGGCAAAGCGGCAACCTTTGGGACGAATGCCACTACAATACGTGCTGTAGTGCCGAAACCTGTTCCTTCCACACATAACGGTGTGTATTCACCTTCATAACAAATACTTCGAAATGATCCTGAATGTTCAAATTGGCGTTTGGATTTTTAATTAATGTTGGTGGAGGCAACTTGTCCATAGCAAATGTCATCCAAATATATTGCAGTAATTAACCACGGGTGGCATATATTCGAGGAGTATGCAAGGCACCGGGACATTGCTATTTGAGAGTCAGTCATTCGGTAGGGAACGCACGCTATTCTCATGGCATTTCATTCATTGACTTCAATTTAATATCGATTCTCAGTATCAAGGCCCTTTGTTCCAGAGCTTAAGGCCTAGAGATAACAATACGACATAGCCCTTCAAATGAGTGTCATTTTCTTTCATAGTTGAACCACTTGCTAAAACGACTAGCCCTGCACTGGATTAGAATGGATATTTTGTGCAAGGATACGAACTGGTCAGGTGCGATAAGAAATCCGACGTAGAAATCAATACCTTTTCACTCCACCTGCGAACCAGCTACAGCGCTGTCATTTAACAAGTGGACAGATAATGTCGATCCAGTCGCGATATGGACGGAATATTTTGTTTACTTTATTTCTCACAACCATACAGAACCTCACCTGTCGAAAAAGAAAAGCGATAGCATTGTGTCTCAGATAATATTTTTATATGCTTTTCTTTATTCAGCATTGATTTCGTGGTTACAAAATCTCGACCCATTGCTGTAAATATATACCCTGACTTATTTTTGTTTATCTTTTTATTGGAGTTCAACGACACATTCGCCAAGGTCACCTCGTGTCGGACAGTTTTACGAGCGGATGAAGCCGGAGTACCCGATGAGGACCACCGAGCAGCGGCGTCGACCTCCTCTTCGAACTAACTCCACACGAGCAGGGTCAGCATTGGTTGAAGACAAGTGCACCATGGACGTGCAGTACGTCTTACTAGACAGCGCCACTGTAACCCCATGTGGATAATCGGAATTAAGTGCCTTGTCCAAGGACATAACGCCGTGTCCATAGTGGGATCGAACCGTGGACCTTCCGTTTCAAGTGCACTGCCGTAACCACTTAGTCACCACGCTTCCACCCAGACTTATATCGTCACGAAAATGGACTTTTGCTAAAGTTATCTCCCTTGGAATTATTAGACGAACGGGGAAGGTCCAATTAAAAAGCAAGCAATTGTTGAGAAAACTCCTATGACATCAGTAGAAAATAAGCAAAGTTTGATTATGTTACTTTTAATAAATCAAACCGGAGAGCTGTCTGTTGTTTCCGTATATTAAAAGTAACAAAAGGAAACTTGCTTGGCTTCTTATGGCAAGCTAATTAGAAGAGACAAGGTTACAGTTAATCCGTCATTAAGAATATCTATCAGTATGATACTCACCAATACTAATCGTCCAGTTTGGCTCTTCGTTTAGCGAATGTTTCTTTACATTAATCTGCAAGTTTTTACTTTTTCCAGGGACAAAATTAGCAAATGTGAGATTATCTTGACTTTTAAATTAATGGAAAGGACAGTATATGTATTATATGTCACGATGCGCACACTGTTGATATAACTACAGAAACGGTTACAGAAAATAAAAAGATAGAGAAAATGCCGTTTTCTTATTTTTAAAAGGGGTTTCAACAGAGAACAATAGTCAAACGTTCAAACTGATTGGGAAAATAATTATAGAAGGCTCGCCTCTGTATTCTTATACTGCTATACAAGAAAATGCCTGAGGTTTGTGAAATGATACGCGTATCGATGACGGTGATAAAAGTCGCCAACATTTCGAAGGGGGGGTGCGTGGCGTTGCGGGAACCGGTTCTCGTCAGATCACCGAAGTTAAGCAACGTCGAGCCCGGTTAGCCCTTGGATGGATGACCACCTGAGTGATCGATTCGGATTCCCGCGTTGTGTCCTTGGGCAAGGTACTTAATTGTCCACATGGCGGCACGATGACGCCTTGCACTAAGGCGTACTGCACGTCGATGGTGCGCATGTCTTCAACCAATCTAACCCTACCTGTGCTGCAGTGCGGACTTACGATGTTGGGAAGCTGGCAGCTGCTCGTCGTTGCTCGGTAGTTCTCCGCCTGTAAAACTGTCACCGACACGATATGACCTTGGCTGTTCAAGTGTCGTTAAACCTTAATAAATGAATAATTAACATTTCGAAATTTCAATTTCTGTATGAAATTGCCATACCCTTAGTGTTAAATTTACTGACAGCTTTATGAAATTAAGGGGAACTAATTTTCCTGTGAATATCTTCCTGTGACGAAAATTGTCAGTCATGGAAAGAGACCGCCTTTGTGATTGCAGTGTTTACCTTATCGTGGCAAGATAAAGGTGCTAGAGCAATCTTTGCACTTTAATCCATACAAAATTTAAGATATTGAAATACACCTTTAGTTTGCGTTCTGTGATAATGTCATGATTTGACAACCCACGCGTCATGTCGGACGTATCCCAGAATATTTCAACGAATCAAACAAAACTAATATATTTTATCAATAACTTCAAACTCTCTCCCAAAGTGTCAGTAATTGTTCTACGCCGACGGGTATCAGTTGCAGCCTCCGCGTGTAGGAGTACACACATTCTATATTAACCGTATTGCTATGAGGGGAATCGATCGCGTCTTGTGTTCAGATAATGGTGGAGATCTGGTAAATTAATGCTGCAGTGTAGGTGTTTCCTGCAAGATTAGAGGATTGTGGGCGACTTCGATCTGTCATCTTCTTTCACAAACATTTCTGCTGATGACAGTTTTTGATGGATTAATATTAGCAATTTTCCAAGACCCATAATTTTTGGAATTTCTTGAAATTACTTTGCCGGCCCTTATTTTTATTAGTGATATCCTACAGGCAGGACTGTCGCTACATGGGGGGGGGGGGGGGGGGGGGGGGGAGGGGGGGGGGATGCAATACCACCCCAACCAAGGTGGTCGAGAAATAAATGGGGTAAAATTATTTCTACATAAACCTACCTAAATCATCGAATGTTAAAGTATCGTAAATGTTCGCATTAACCTTTTACCCAACTTAACGGCAAGAACCGGCCAGCGCTATTCTCAAAAATCGCCAATTAATTTTCATTATTATTTCATTTTTTGTCTCAAAAGCATAGGTTATGACCCTTCATTCGTACGAGCTCGTCGAGCTCGTTCCCGTGAGGGGTCATAACCTATGTTTTTGAGATAAAAAATGAAAAAAAATTAGTTATTCAAGAATTTTTTTTGCAAGTGTCGTCTGCTTTTCATGTTAGGTAAAGGGTTAATACTTGTTCGTCTGTTTTAGTTTTACTGATTCGATCACTCGGAATATATGTGTTCCTATCTTCTAGAACATCATAGGCAGAGGCGAACTTGTTATATGGTTCGCCGGGGAATTTCCCGGTGGACCCCTCTATTTGGAGCCTCCCAGGTCCCCCAAAACTGATGCAGCCCAATACCTGTTGGTGCGTGAAGATTCGTGAAGATGATCATAAAGTGAAATGGATCTGATTGCATAGATTCTCGGTTTATCGAAATACCCTCGATGTGGATTGCCTTTGGCAGTCCACATAGAGGGCGTTCCGATATACCAGCAGACTAACATGCCATTGGTCGGTCAGATACAAAGAAACAGCGTTCTGTTGGTTTAAAAAATTAAAATGTTCTGCCATTGAGCCGAACTATGGTCGGCCCGATGAGTCCGAGTTCCTCTTTGGCGCAACCATTTTTGCCAAATGATCCCCAGAGATGAAAAAAATGCCATCGATGTGCCCTTTATGTGGACTGCCACTGATTGCTCAGATGCAAGGAAGCAGCGTGCTTTCAGTTCGAAAAATCAAAATTTTGCCCAGGTCCGGATCTTGGTACATTTTCCGGCAACTATTTTTGGCCCAGTCAGCCCCTGCTGATAGATATCATCTTAGACTGTCTGCAACAGACGTCCGAATTTATAACAACCTAATCTTTCTCCGTACTGTTTGAGCACTTCTGAATCAGACTGGCCGCATATACCACCGGAGAATATCCAGCTAGGCCCCTCTCTTGGCTGTCCCCTGGGCTCCTAAGTGTAACCCCATTGATATTCCCACCATAAACACACCAGTCGCTGTGTCGACAAATGTCACAGATGCGTGAATTTTTCATCTTTTCGGTCTTGAAAATCAAACTTTTTCTCCTCGGGGCCAAATCATGTTCAGCCACGAAGGTTCGACATCTTCTCTTGATTTTACACTCAACTCGGGGCGTCAACTAATGTCGTAGTATTGGGCGTTTTCTTTGTTTGGAAAATTACACATCACTCACGGCTGACAATTTTCACCATTGAGAGAGACTTACAAGCAAATTAGCTCCCCTTAATTTTCTAAAGTCGTCCGTAAATTTAACACTAAGGGAATGGGAATTTCATATAAAAATATAAAAATTGACATTTCGAAATGTTAACGAAGTTGTATCACGGATGTGCGCATCATTTCACAAACTTCGAACAGTTTTATGGAAATTAGTATAAGAATACAGAAGGTGACTTTTAAGAATTCTTTTTCCATTCAGTTTGAAAGTTTAACTATTATTCTATTTACAGGCCCATCAAAAAATAAGAAAATGGCGTTTTCCCGATATGTTGATGTTCTGTAAATCTTTTTTTTTCTGATAATTATATCAACACTGTGCGCGTCGTGACATATATAACACAGACACTATCCTTCCCATAAATATAACAGTTTATGAGGTAAGATTTGCTAATTCTTTTCCTGGGAAGAATAAAAACTTGTAAGTTACTGTTAAAATACATTGGCTAACATAAGAGCCAAAGTGAACCGTTATTTACTTGACGGCTTCTAATTAAAAAAACCCCTAAGATTCCCTTTGTAAGTTTTAATAACCGGAAACAACAGACAGCTCCGAGAGCCGTCTGTTGTTTTCGTTTATTAAAAGTAGCAAAAGGAAACTTCGCTTTATTTTCTACTGATGTCCTTGGTGTTTTCTCAACAATTATATTCTTCTTAATTGGACCTTTCGTGTGGGCACGGAGGAGTTGTGTACTAAGGCGTACTGCTCGTCGATGGTGCACTTGTCTCCAACCAATGCTAACCCTGCTTGTGTGGAGTTAGTACGTTGAGGAGTCTGTCAGTTACTCGCCGTTGCTCGGTGGTTCTCTCCGGGTACTCCGGCTTCCCCCACCCGTAAAACTGTCCGACACGAGGTGACCCTGGCTATCGAAAGTGTCGTTAAATCCCAGTAAATAAATAAATAAATAAATGGACGTTTCTCGCCTGTCTCATTATTTCAGGGGACATAACTTTATCGAAAGTCGTTTTTCATGACAGGATACACCAGGGATGGCCTCGTGTGTTAGACACAATTAAAACCACTTTGTTATTACATACGATCGGCAAATAAATGTCTCTGATGCAAGGGTTGGGTGTATCTTCGGTCTCAACTATTAAACACTAATCGGGCCATTCATAGGGCCATTGATGATTTCGTCTCTTTTAATGCTTGAAAATCAGAATTTCCTCCCACGGTACCCACCCACGGTCGGCCCCGTGGGTTGGGCAATAGTGAAATTCCTTCATTATTATGCACTACCCAGAGCGTCCAAACTGTCCCAGGTGCGAGGATTTTGTATCTTTTCGATCCGGATAATGAAAATTATCTGACACAGAGCTAAACCTTGCTCGGCCTCGAGGGGCAGATACCCGTGAAATGATCCCTTTATTACACATAACTCGGGGAATCTAAAAATGTCTCTGATGCAAAAACTGAGCGTCTGCACCCCACACGGGGCATCGATAAATACTTCAAATGTTATGATTGTTTCTCTTTTTAGACCTGGAAGTTATAATTTCCTCCCACTGGGTAGAATCGAGGCAGACCTTGTGGGTTTTGCACCAATCTTTCGATATTGCGCACTATCCCGAACGTCGACAAATGCCTCAGATGCGAGTATTTTGCTGCATCTTTTCCATCTGGAAAATCAAAATCGGCACTTTATGCTTTTTCGCTTCATAACGTAAAAATTCCGTTCAGCACGTGAGGCCGAAAGGATTTTTTACATTATGAAACGAAAAAGCATAAAGTGCCAATCTTGTCTCTAAGGTATTAGTGCTGAAGAAACCCCTGTCTATGTTGATTTTATTCTGCTTTGGCTTCCACAATGGTTTATCCAAAATTTCGCTTGTATTGCTATATGCCATGTAGATTGATAAAGTTCCACAGAAAGCTAAAGGAGAAGTGACAGTTTGTCTACTATTTTGTATACACATGAATATTCGTTTCCGGGACTGAATGTGTGACGGGGGCGAACGCACCTCCCCACAAAATTGGAGTCTCCTTGTGGGACTATTCCCCATTTGTGATTGGAAAACTGATAGAATGGGCCTCCACACTTTGTGGTTTAGCCACAGAGAGAACGATATATTGGGGTAAGTTGTATTAAAAACAAAAATGTTCTCGTTTGCATGGAGTTTCTGTGACATCCTAGGCTCTACTTTGGTACGTTTTATAGTCTCGGCTGTAACAAGTATCACAGTGCCTAGGCGTTATACAGAAACGATTTGCATGGTCCTGGTGTTATACGTTCTATATCGGTTTCACCGAGCTTAGTGCTGTTTAATTTCCGCCACAATCGCATATTGACATAATTACGTTACATATATAGGTAAAATATATATTTGAAAAATAAACTATTCCCAGTTATTATATGCTACACTGTGAATTATCGCAAATTATCTGAAAGATATTTCTCGATACCCATCGACTTGATAGATAACGAAGATTATTATATACTTTATAAATAAACACATTTCTCTTGGCTGGATCTTATACACGTGACTGGTACTCAAAAATCCATGTTCGCCGGTTTGCCATTGAATATCAACTTTCTAAATATAGCTTTTAGAAATCCCATCTCTAGTTCTATTTCAATCGGCATAGTCTCTATAACATTGTTTACTTTTATGTTATTCTGTAGATGATAACTATTTTATTGTCAAATAAAAGTATTTCTGGTTGATATAATTGAATTTTTAATTGACAAATAGAAGATTTTTTGAGGATGGTGTATAAAATAAAACAATTATGGACTTTTGTGGTGGTAAATATGATATGATATGAACGCTAACGCCTCGGTCAATATAAGTTTTTTAGGTTCATATCACATCATATTCACCACCACAAAAGTCCGTAATTGTCTAATATCCCCCATTCGCTTCCTAAATGACGTCGGGCGTCGACGCATCACTATGACATCGCTTTGAAAGAACGATCAGCTGATCTTTGTTATCGTTTTGAATTCGTGTGGACCTGAAAATATTATTTTTCACTCGTGCAAGCGCTCTTGAAAAATAAAACTTTAAGATCCACACTCATGAGATAATTCTCGATATTCACAAAATAGCGTAGATATCCTCTATCTTTTTTATCGATCTATTTTGTATGTAATTTTGCACATATAATAGTGCAAAAGTGCTTATATTTTAGATACTAAATTTCACATAATATTTTCCCAGATACTACATTTGATACTTCTTTTTCAAAATTGTATCTGTCGGGGCGAGCCATGGTCGCTCCGGTAGAGCAAGTAATCGCCGATCGCCACTTAATGCACCGCCCCAACAAAATTCCAGGCTACGCCCCTGATTGCGCGGATGCCGGATAAACACGTCCACTTCATGATGTAAAAAAACGGAAGCAAAACGAGGATCAAAAAGTAGGTTTTGAAAAGGTGGCAGCTACATGAATAATAAACAATCCTGTAGTTCATTTGAGCATGCACGGTAAATTATTCTCTGTTTCACAGTTTGTTGATAATTTCGACCTGGGAAGTGTGACACCTTGTGCGTTTTGTGTTGACTGTCTAATAAATATTTTTTGAATATGTTAAATGTTGATAATACGGCGAGTGCCTAAGGTGCAAATCAGTACTGCGTTAGCACTTATAAAAATCAGTGTGTAAACAGTTCGGGAAAATGTCCAACTAAGATTTTGTGTTCGAAATTTTTCAACCATTTTATTTTTTGTTGGACGTAACAGAATCTTCTAACCTTCATTACGAAAGACGGAATTCGTTGCGCATATTCATTACTTCATGTCCCAAGAAAATCGCTTTACTGATCTTTTTTGACACATTACATTAGTTTGCAAAGCAATATGTAACATCCTGATTCCTCGGGTAACTGTGTTCGCCTTTAGGCGATTTGATTGGTTTTAGATAAGTATCACGGTGTCCTTGGGTTTAATAATAGATTCCACATCTGCTGAATCAATTATAAATCAACATTTCATCGATGAATTTCATTTGGTGAGACTTGTGTGACGTTTTAAAACTTCAGTTTTTATTTATCAGGTTTTGTGTTAGCGAGTAGAGGAGATTGCCGCACAGATATATCAACGGGAATTGTTTCACAGCTGGTATTTCACATTGATAAACTGTCGGTAAGGTGGAAGTAAGGTCAGAATTGTAGTAGAGAAGATTTTTTTTTAACTGAAGAAAAATATTCAATTTAAGGCCTCGCGTATCTCAAGTTTGGGGTGAATCGAAACTAGGGAACTGCGATTTTGGGGATTTTGATCGAATCGAATTGGAGAAAACGAATCAAATTTCGATTCAAACTTCGAATCAAATCACAGTTAATGGATACGTCGTCAAAAGAAAAGGGTTTTTTTTTCTAAAATAATACCCCCGATTATTAAAAGACACACAGTTATGTAAAGTGCATTTTTCGCCTCACCATTCCCCACGCAAAAAACTGAGATATAAACCAATATTCTAGATATTGATTAAAACTATTCGATTTGTTGACTTTGTAGCTTCGAAACTGCACCTATCAACATATTTAAACGAACCTGGCTGATACCTCACTTTTATCACATGTTTTTTGGAAAAAAAACTTTATTTAAAATCGGATCGACTCCATTCGGTCATGAAGCCATTTGTTTTAAATGAAAATGCGGAATGACTAAAACGAAACGATAATTCAACGCCGAATGGAGTCAGGGGTATTCTTTTAGAAAGCCGTTGCATTTGACGATGTATCCAGTAACTGTGATTGAACAGAATAATACTCAATATAAAATAACGTGATCATGCTGTGGAACAAATCATTTATTCATGTTGAACAGCTGAATAACTTTTCAAAGTTTGAAACTTGAAATTTTTATAAATGGTCACTTGCCGTAATGCACAATAAGTTGAAATGAACACTTGTAACGGTAACAGTGTTCGTAGCGATGTAGCTACAATGTAGCTACATCGCTACAAACACTGTTACTTCTGCAAGTCAGCTGCGTTTCTACTCAGGACAATACTCAATATAAAATAATGTGATCAATTACAATCTGTAAATATTCATGGTTATGGCCGAAGTATATTCGAAAATATTCGAAATTCCAATTTCGAATCGAATCGAATATTGACTTTCGAATCGAATTTCGAATTTTCGCAGGAGTCTAATCGAAACCCGAACCCAACCAGGCAGAGGAATTCGAATCGAATTTAATTCCGCATCGATTCTGTCGGCTGTCCAAGTTGTAAATATTGCACCATGCCGCGAGTATTGACTGTGTTCTCTGACGTGATATTCAATGGCGACTCATCGGTTTGCACAAGTCATTCAAAAGAGCGGAATATTTCTAAACGGATTCAAAGTTGTTTCGGAAGCAGACTATCCTTCAACTCTTCTTCTGCCTTAAGGCCTCCTGTACAGGAGGCCTGCTAATAGGAGAAGAGTTTAAGAGGTAACTCATGGTAAGAGTTTGAAACGGGGCAGTGTAAGGAAAGGGCGTTACGGCTCTGCGAGCTCCGAGGGCGCGGAGCGATCAGCGGGGATCTGTGGGCCCTTCCCAAGAATTTTTTTTAAATTAGTGCTATGAGAAGTATTCTCCTGTATTTTCTTGATAATATCTACTCAGTTATATACGGCGGCGTGGAAGCGACACTCTATGTTTTCCTACTATTTTGTTTAAATGAGATAGCTAAGTTGTTTAAACGAGATAGCTAAGTTGTTTAAACAAGATAACTATTGACCAATCAAATTCATTTTGACACGGGCACAACCTGTGAACTGACGAACGACAGCAGTGTTGAGTCACCTACAAGCCGAAAAGTGCATCCGTCCGTGGAAGGTGAGTTTAATGTACACTTAGGGCAAATAGTAAACCTGAATTCTAATCTGTAGAGTTAAAGCATTAAATCGGAATTAACGAAATCTGTCCAGTGTGTCGCCACCGTGATTCGAATCCAGATTGCACGTGGGAGAGCAATGCGTGTGCACGTTGCATTATTTTATAGGTTACTTAAATCTAAATTGGCTGAAAGCTCTACCTGTGGAAAGAAATTGACCGCTGAAACCCATATTCCAAGTTGACCTGCATTGTAGCCAACAAACAGACATACCAGATTTGGTTTGAATCAAATAAGCGGAACTCAAGTTATAATATGTCAAGTTAGCTGCTGAGAAATTCAGAATTTGTCTTCGAATCTTTGTTAATGTGGCTCAGATCCACGATAACACCTTCGTTTAATCAACTCCGAATGGCAAAGCAAACTACTTTGACTCTATATGTTAAAATTTCCGATTTGAGGCTTTAACTATACAGATTAGAATTCAGGTTTATCATTTACCCTGAGTGTACGTTAAACTCACCTTCTACGGACGGGTGCACTTTTCTGCTTGTAGTTGACTCAACACTGCTGTCGTTCGTCAGTTCACAAGTTGTGCCCGTGTCAAAATGAATGTGATTGGTCAATAGCTATCTCGTTTAAACAACTTAGCTATCTCATTTAAACAACTTAGCTATCTCGTTTAAACAACTTAGCTATCTCGTTTAAACAACTTAGCTGTCTCGTTTAAACAAGATAGAAGGAAAACATAGAGTGTCGCTTCCACGCCGCCGTAGTTATATCCTTACAATATAGATAATTTATTATCTGTATTTTATGTGTGGTGCATTTTTTTTACTCCAACGATAATCGTGACCACCACGATGCAGGAAAGACCGGTGAAAAACCAACAAACTGGTACAAGTGTCTTTTTATATATGGATGGAACTTGGTCAGTAATGCATCTACGTACTATTGCCACCTCCACAAGCGTCGGAGACTCGTACGAAAGGTCTTCCCATGGCCTTTAAGCTCAGACGTATCGATAGGTCAGAGTACACTTTAATAAAACACCAAAAAATTCCGTGCAATTGCCTCCTTAAAACCACCCCCTCTCGGCGCTAGTGATTCTGCGGACGCTCCTACAGTGCGGTTAGAAAACAGAAAGAGTTTAACCCTCTGCACATTGATGTCGAAATACCGAAGTGTCAACATATAATTTTCTCAGAACGCAACTTTGAATTTAACCGATTCAATCATGTTGACAGTGTGCTCTGTCAAGCATGACTGAATTGGATAAATACCAAGTTGCATTAAGGGAAAAACTTGATGCTTGAAATATTGTTATTTTGCCATCAGTTTGCAAGGGGCTAATCGCAAAGATGATTGAGTTGGTGGCTACATGTATTCTAGCTCAGTTAGCATGGAGAAGTCACAACACTTTCTTCCAGTCACGGATTAAGATACATCTGGCACCCCAGACACATTTTGCTTGCGACCCATTTGTGAAGAAAATATTTCTCTGAACAAACCTTGGGGAACCCCTTGATCTGGGGTGATGTGACCATAGCGTATTGGATAATCTTCAACTCCACCACCCCCCCCCCCCCCTACCTTCTGTGTGCACACGTAAATCTACAGCGTGGCGACAATTTCACGCGACGTTGCTCGTATTTTTAAAGATAGAACTTCATTATATTGTAAACGTTATCAACACTAACTTTTCAATTCGGTGTCCGTTTACAACACCTTGTATATATTAACATCATTCAGCTGTAGCTTACCGAATGTTATCGCTATTGAATGCAACTTGGTTTAGCTTTGCAGAAACAGTTCCATACTACTTTAATCTTTTCCGGACGGACTCAATTATTATTTGTGTTTTTAGCTTTCCTGATTTAACCCTTTACCTAACATGAAAAGCAGACGACACTTGCAAATAAAATTCTTGAATAACTAATGTTTTTTTTTCACTTTTTGCGTCAAAACCATTGTTTATGACCCCTCATTGGAACGAGCTCGTTGAGCTTGTTCCAATGAGGGGGGTCATAAACTATGGTTTTGAGACACAAAAAATGAAAAAAATAATGAAAATTGAACGGTGATTTTTGTGAATATCGCTGGCCTGTTTTTTCCGTTACGTTGGGTAAAGGGTTAACCCAGACAGGTTTCCATAAATAATACATTTTCTGCGTGCTCGCTCTTTTCACCGTATGAAAAAAAACAATATTTCATGCAAATATATCTGCTGACCACTTCAGGACCTTCAGTCACTGCTCTAAACTTGGACCAAAATGTCGTAATAAAATGTGTTAGTGTGGTACGTCCCCAGGACGTACCGCACTAAAAAATAATATTACGGTCTTTGGGCCTCAGGTTTGGACTACTCATTAACGTGATAGTCCGTCACAAGTGGGATCACCTGCTCATAATCCCTATCTCGTTATACAAGAACTTCCACTCGTACTCATCTCTGCAAATCCAACAATCATGTCTCGATGAAGAGCAGAGAGGACGTTGTAACTAGTGATCCGACACCCTTTGAACAGTGGCAGAGGCTGGGTGGTTGGGCATGTGAAATATTTGAAGATAGATTTCAAGATAGATAGATTTCAAGATAGATAGATTTCAAGATTTCAAGATGGATGGATGGATGGATGGATGGATGGATGGATGGATATGTGGATGGATGGATGGATGGATGAATAGATAGATAGATAGATAGATAGATAGATAGATAGATAGATAGATAGATAGATAGATAGATAGATAGATAGATTATATATAGGATACATACTGTGGATTTATTGTTCGTTACAGTCAGGGCATCTATTGTACCTGCATGAAACAGAATTCTTTCTTTCGTTGAATATCGAATCTCTAATGGATTTGATAAAACATTTTCGAGTTGTTGTTATTTGGAAGTTCCCTGTTGTTTCATTCCAGATTTTGGGGATATTATGCTTCGGAAGTTCAGCCGAAAATTTCGTTCTGGGCTTGCCGACTTGGATCCGACCTGCTTCTGCTTGCCTGGTCAACATGTTATCTGATGGTGTATAAGCAAATACGTTGTTAAACGAACCGGGGAGGTTATGAGCATGGCAATCAAACATAAACTCATTTACATGCAGTTTATAAATATCTGTAAATTTAAGAATTTTGTTTTCTTTAAATAGTGTGTCCGTGTGACTGTTATACTTTTTATTATTTATTATACGGATTGCTCGTTTTCGTAATTGATTTATTTTTTCAGCTGATGAGACATGACCCCATATGGGCACAGCTTAAAGTAGATGACTGTGCACAAGGGTACAGTAGAGACTTTAGGGCATCAAAAGGAAGCATATCCTTAACTTTGCCAATGCAATATGTGGCATTAGCAATTTTAGAGCATACCCTTTCTACGCGGTATTTCAATTTGAGATGTTCGTCTATGTACACTCCTAGGAATTTAACGAAGTTCTCCTGTCTGTCATTACCAATTCTTGTTAGCTCAGTATTATTGATCTTTACTTTTAAATTTGGAAATTTATTTTCATTATTTTGTTGGTAGAGAAGAATAGCTTTGCTTTGTTGGCATTTATGGCAAGTTTGTAGCATCGGCACCAATCGCACACATTCGATAATTCGTTATTGATTGTTTGTTCCAAAATGTGTTCGTCGTGACCTGACGTATAAACCGTGATGTCGTCAGCAAAGGAAAGCAAGACTAAAGATGTTGAGGTGCTCAAGTCATTCACACATATAAGAAAAAGTAGAGGTCCTAAAACAGAACCTCGTGGAACACCGCAAACAATGGTCTTTAGTTCTGAACAATAGCTATTGTATTCCACGTATTGGCATCTCCCAGTGAGATAACTTTTAACCAAGCGTGAGCAACCCCTCTAATTCCATAGTATTCCAGTTTATTTTAGTAATATATTATGGCGTATAGTGTCAAATGCTTTCGAGAAGTCAATAAATACTGATAAAGTAGAGTTCTTTGTCAATTTGTCATTATTTTCAGCCAAACACTGGAGAAGATGCAAAATTGGATGTAAGGTTGAGCTGTTTTTTACGAAAAACATACTGATGTTTGTAAAAAATATCAACACGATTTACAAAAAAACTTGTTAGTCTGATACACATGATCTTTTCCAGTATTTTTGTGAACGCGGGTAGAATACTAATTGGTCTATAGTTACCAAAGTCTTGCTTGTTTCCACATTTGTAGATTGGTATGACCTTAGTTAATTTCATTTTGTCGGGGACGATGCCTTGCATTAGAGTATGGTTAAAAATATTTTTAAGAGATGTGGCAATTTCATTCACTGCCAGATTTAAAAGGTGACTAGAAATATTATTGCAATCTTTACTGTATTTGCTCGGTTGTTTGTTAATCATGGGAATGATTTCCTGCTCTGTGGTGGGGTTTACAAAGAAATTGTTAGAAAAATTTTGTGTTAAGTAGTCTGAGCAATGTTTTGTACTACAGTTCGGTATTTCATTACTAATTGATTCACCTATATCTACAAAAAAATTATTAAAATTATTGGCTATGTTAGCTAGACAAGTTACTTCCTTGTTATTGTGCTTAAATTTAGTTGGTAGAACCGGCGGATTGCGAAATTTATTTATGGCACTTAAGATATTCCACGTTTTTTCTGAGATTTTATTTATTTTCTAATAATATTTTACTATAGTAAAGTTTTTTTTATTTTTCCTTATGACTTGGTTAAAGATACGACAATAGTTTTTGTATTTGCTGATATTTTCAACACTGGGAGTTTTAAGTTTGTTGACATACAGGCTATTTTTATTAATCGATTATTGGAGGAGCCCGGCGGTCAGCCATGGTTAGCGTTTTATAAATTGCTTTTGTGTAGTGTATGATTTTATGGGAAATACTATTTCAAACGCATTCAGATAGATATTCAGGAAATTGTCGTACGCAGTGTTGGGACAGTTGCAATTTACAACACTAGTAAAATCACTTTGTTGTAGTATACCTTTGAATGTAGAAATGTTTTCTCTCTTGAAACTTCTTTTCTGTTATTTAGCTCGATGAGAATGCTGAAGGGCCTCTTCAAGAATGTAAAATGTGGCAAAATGGTCAGATATATCAGTAATTATGATACCAGAGTGATATTTTTTTTCAATTCGATTGATACCATCATCCGATGCGTATTTTTGACAAATTTCATTGTGTCGTTCACATCGGTGTCGTCGATTCCAGTGTGCAACGTCTTCGCGTAGATAGAGGATATCTACGCTGTTTTAGTGTATATCGAGAATTATCTCGTGAGTGTGGGCCTGCCCGAGTGAAAAATAATACTTTCAGGTCTACACGAATGAGATAATTCCTGATATTCACTAAAACAGCGTAGATTTTCTTTTTGTTATATGCTACGTGACACTTTACAGCGCAATATTCAGCCCAAATCGACTGCAAACAGTTTCAATACAATAACAAAAAGCTGCTGATCATTCCTTCAAGACGACGTCATGCCCGAAGCGTAACGTCATTTAGGAAGCTACTGAAAAAATTCATCGTGTGGACCTGAAAATATTATTTTTCACTGGCGCAAGCGCTCGTGAAAAATAGAACTTTCAGGTCCACATACATGAGATAATTCCAGATACTGTCTAACATAGAGTAGATTTTCTTTTTTATTATATGCTACGAGGCATTTTATTGCACACTATTCAGCCCAATTCGACTCCAAATGCGTGCGTTTCAAATCAATAACAAAGATCAGCTGATCGTTTCTTTAAGGCGACGTGATGCTGCGTGGCGTGAAGTCATTTAAGAAGCTACTGAGGGATATTCCTCGATATCCACCGAGTCGATAGTTATCGAGAAATATATTTTAGGCAATTTACGATAATCCACAGGCTAGCATTAAATAAAAATTGCTATCACCTTAACTATTTAAAGATTTTGTATCCTATTACCTTGATTGATTGGAGTATTTTTTTATATTTTCAGAAGATGCGGTCCAGAACAGAAGATTTATCCAATGGTTATGATCTTGACGTCACATCCGATTCCATGGATCACATTGATTACGTCGGGGATATTTCCTCTTTTCGCGATTCAGATTACAGATCGCACGGTGGAAAACGAACGATGAAAAGGGACAGCCCTAGCTCCCCATCTGACTCCGGTGCAAGTTCCACTACGGAAGAGCCGGCAGAACGTAAACCAAAACTTTCCAAAAAATCTGCTCGACGAAGAAAAGGTGTGAGTGCGCGAGAACGAAATGTGCGTAGAATAGAGAGTAATGAACGTGAAAGAATGCGAATGCACTCCCTGAATGATGCGTTCCAGCATTTGAGGGAAGTCATTCCGCACATCAGCTTAGACCGAAAATTATCCAAAATAGAAACTCTTACTCTCGCTAAAAATTACATAAAAGCTCTCACAAACGTTATTTGCAATATGCGCGGAGAGGATGAACCTTACAAGTTCGAGTCACTGCCTGAGGATGATGATGATAACGAAGAGGATGAGGATGATGTCAACGATGAATGTGATTCGAATTACGATGATAGTGCAAGTAATACTAACGAAAGTGACGAAACGACTCATAGTTTTCCAGACAGCTTTATGATACAGGAGTAGTCCCGACTGAAACAAAAAGTTGTGAGCATATATACCTGAATAAATCAAAGTACTTTCCATTTCAAATAGATATGGCCCCAGACAGGGGTGTACGTGTAGACTAAAGAAAGTGTAGTGTGTGTACTGGCGGTGGAACCCACTGGTCTCTCTACAACTATATTGCTGGAACGCTCAACGGTCACCTGTAGAAAAGTGCCTACACCGCTGATATCTCGGGGCGGACGTTGCTGTAAATCAACAATGCTCAACCATAAAATTTTCTCGCAATCGCCAATCACGTCTTAAAGATTATACTTTGATGTCTGTGAAAAATGAATGTGTTGATGATCTACACATGTTTTGAGGCAATGTAAATTAAATATTTACCATATATTTTTGTTATTATGGCCAAAAATCAAGTGTAGGGATTGTAAAGCTGATGCCGTATAGATAAGCACGATTACTTTTGACGAAGTGAGAGCTGTTACGCTGTGACTGCAGTCACATCTTAACAACTTTACCGTCATCAAACGTCATCGATTTGGCGGAGTTATCGCGTTGATTGATTTGAAGCCATCTTAGGGTGTGCAGCAGACTGAGTTGTGACATTTTTCGCTGACGTTCCAGCAGTCCTGTTGTATTAGAGATCAGTGGAGCAACCTCAACCACCCTTTGAGCGCTGATCGTATATTTCATGTATGTTCCGTGGCATCAATTGGATGCGTCCAAATCCTTTATTTGGGATCAATATTGATTGGTGTACCAAAACAATTCACCGAGAAACCGCTGAAGAATGAATCATATGGTAGTGGTCATCTGTGCTTACCAGACCGTGCACAACAACACAAGAAAACTCGATCAGCATGACAAGGGTTAAAGCATATAGAGTTATTGTTGGTATCGAATGTTAGATACATATCGCTACAAATATATATCTATGTGAGAATACGAATTTCAACTCTTGGGTTTATCATCATCAGGTTGAAAATATAGTTTGTAGCAATTCACGAAACTGACTTGTTTGGGCAATTCCAACAGAAGAGGTAAACTGATTTTTCTAATTGTGTTAAATAGTTCAGCACGCAAGAGTGCAAACGCATTTCAACAATAGAAAGTAGTAAACCGTCTGTATCATTCTATTCCCTTTTGCAGTGCTAACTGTGGAAAGATTGTTATTTGTTCTCGGAAAATTATTCCATTGATTTTATACTTCCAGAAGTTTTTTTTTTGACGGTTGAATAGGATCGTGACGGCGCACTTAAGAACTACCTGCTGCAATTGCCGTGTTTGTGACATTACCTTTCAGTTTCAGACAATGGCGTAGAATCTTAGAAATTCCAAGATATCAAAACTATGAAATTGACATACGAGTAAGAAGCTATTCCAAAATGCTGACATTCCATGGATGTGATAGAGACGAGGAGGTTGTGAAGGATACTTTGAGCTGAAAATTAGTGATGAGTTGAGTTTATTCTTCACCTCAAACTTGGGAAGGTACAACACGGATAGGATAAGAAATTAGAGATGGGCAATATACCGAAAAACCGAACCGATACCGATATCATGTGGACACCGAAAAACCGAACCGACCCAATCTTTGAATACCGAAACCAACGGTATTTTCAATTTTCCCTGTGCATTCGCTATTTATAAGGCCTTGATGAGGACTGATAGCAGTTGAAGTGTTCATTTTCATGAAAGAAGTGACTGATTTTATTTTTCAGTTTTGTTAAGCCTTAAGGACCAGGGCAGTTGTACTAAATTATCAATAGTCTACGACCTGTACATGTCCAGTTGCTTAGCAGTGATTTCTAGCCAAGTCTTGGCTGCCTTAACAGGCAGCCAAGACTTGGCTAGAAATCACTGACCAGATAATTTTACTACTGTCATCAGGCCCACCTAAAGATGACATCTTCAGGACACACATTCTATGATTACAGACGCCTTAAGTGGAGCTTGAAAAGTTAAGGCGGATTTAGAACAAGTCACCAAATTACTGTAGATATGATCTGTGTTGACAAAAGAATGACAATGTTGAGCCCATCAACAATGGCATGTGATAGAATGATACAAGAACAACTTATTCTGTATTTTTCTGACATGGATTCCCCTACTATCAGTGAATCTGAAGTCACATACCGAATACCGAACCGATACCGCGGTATGCCCACACAAAAATACCGAAACCGATACCGAACTCAAAATTCCAATACCGCCCATCTCTATAAGAAATACGGAGAAATGTTTTTCAATTGAAACAAAGTAAACAGATCGAAATTTCACAGAATGTAACACAGACTGAGATATTCCAGGACAGGTATTTAGTGTCTTCTTTGAAAATATATACGACACTCTAATGCTGCAATGAACTGATTGTAGTTCGTTCGTGGTTTGTGTGATGTTCGAAATTATGTTGTATCTGACCTGGGTAACTGCAGAAATGTTGTTCAAGAGGCGCAGAAAGCCTCAGATGTGTGACCACGTCTTTTTTACTGTCACCTGACAGATTACGGCACATTTCGTAGAAGATATCGGGAATACGATGTTCGGTTGTATCGGGACCGGCTGATCGGAGTCGACATTTTAACATCGTTGGATAATATATATATATTTTTTCCGATTTTTGTTTTTCCAAAAATGAAACAATTTATGACAAACAATGCAAAATAATATTTTAATATAAATATGCGAGTTTGTGTGAGAGATAGACGAATCGAACGTGTACAAGAAGAGTATGAAAGTCCTGTATATTTAGTATATAAATACATATAAGATATCTCTATATATATATAAATTATATATCTATATGTTATATATTTCGGATGCCTTTTACTTATTTTCCTTTCGTCTTGTAGGTAGCTTCCGGCAGAACTCTTGACTCCATGGCGCAATTCGCTTTGTTTTTTGTTTTTTTTTTTTGTTATTGCAGTTATACAGTACAGTCGCCGTGGACAGATCGTAATCCTCACGTGGGCAGGTAATAGAAATCATCGTCAGCAAAAGTTTAATTAATGAAGCACCAGTTACACCCGGTCTGTGTTTCATTAATTAAAGTTTTGATCATTATTGCGTCCGTGGAGATATTGCCCACGCATGGATTACGACCAGTAATATTTGAGTGCAAAAGTGGACAGAGAATTTCGACAACATCGCGACTGGATCGCGATTTCGTCGAAATTGTATGTCCGCTTTCCTCTACATAACGCCGTAGAATATCACCCGTCGAGAAAGGAAATACTATTGCTTTGAATCTTAGATTCGTTTTCCGTTGGTTTTTCTTAATTTCGTCTAAATTTCGCAATTTGTATTTGGGAAATTTCGATTTAACTAAGTTTGACCAGGGGTTAATACTATAAAACTTTTACAGTTGTATTTTTCAGAATTGTATTTTCTATTTATGGAAATAACTAATTGAAATGATCCATTATCATTTTCAAAGAGCTGGCAATTTGCCAGTTGGAAAATTGCCACATCTTTTGAAATGCTAATGGTTCATTTCCGTCATTTATATTCACTTGTAGAAAATAGAATTCGCGAAAGTAAACAATTGTAAAGGTTTTTATGATATTGGCCCCTGGACTCAATCGGGTCGAAAAGGTGTCGCACCGTAAATCATTCACCAAAATCGATATCCCAAACGAGACAATTCTCATGCTTTCGAAGGAACTTTCCCAAATTGATCATGTCCCATATTGTTCACGAAAGGTCACTTGTATATCCTTTGTGTTGGGTAAATGGTTAAATTACTCTTCCTCCAGACTAATCTGTTGTGTGTTGGGTCATCTTTTTATCGAGCGCTACTGTTTTCTTTACGCAAAATTTACGCCTAATAATTTTATACAGTTAAGTTTGACATTGCTTTATAGGAATGTATACAACATGTAATCGCCTTGCAGAGAAGTGATATGTCTTTTCAGTGTGACTGGACCATCCTTAAGAAATAAAATCCGACTGGATTCTAAACTTCCAAGAGTATCATGGGTGTGGAGCCCCGGCACCTTTACTTTACCATAGGAAGACAAAGATGCTACTGAACTTTTTACAATCCTCTCTCAGTAAAAAGTATATTTAAAAGCTCGCGCATTAAGCCGTTTTGCTTTTCCAAACCGCTAGGGTCTCCATGTGAACAAAAATCAACTTTGGCTTTCAAAATCTATTTTGGAGTCACGGCTCCAAAGTCATGTGGTGAGATCAAAGGGGCCAGTTACACAGTTAAATTGATGCTGGCCAAGTAGATAAGTGTTCTGATTTGTATTAGCTCACCTGGCCCAAAGGGCCATGTCAGCTGTTGCCATCACTTGGCGTCCGTCCTCCGTCGCCGTCCGTAAACTTTTCACATTTGTATCTTCTTCTCTGGAACTGCTGAGCCAATGTGAACCAAGCTTGGCAGAAAAAGGTCTATGGGAGGTCCTCAACAAAGGATCCTCATTTCGTTCCCGTTGTTTAAAACACATGGCCTTGGTGGATTTTCAAAATAAAATTTCCTCTGAAACTACAAACCCAAATGTTTTAAATCTTCACATGCGTGATGACTGGGACACCCTCTATCAACAATCCTCAATTAATGTTGATCGGATTACAAACATGGCCGTAATTACGGAATTATAGTTATCATAGAAACCCTATGGGAAATCACATTTTCATCTTTTTCTCTGGAACTACTGAGCCGATGTGAACCAATCTTGGCAGGAATGGTCTATGGGAGGTTGTCTACATTTTGTTCCTGTTGGATGAAAAACATGGACGCCAGAGTCATTCTTTGATTCTGATTGGCCGATTTTGAAAAATCTTCTCTTCTGAAACTACAAAGCCAAATGTTTTCAAACTTCACATGATTGATGACTGGCACACCCGCTACCAATGATCCTCATGTAATGTCGATCGGGTAGCAAACATAGCCGCAGTTGCGGCTCATAATTACTACGGAAACCTTATGAGAAATCACATTTTATCTTCTTATCTGAAATTATTCTCTCTCTCTCTCTCTCTCTCTCTCTCTCTCTCTCTCTCTCTCTCTCTCTCTCTCTCGCTCTCTCTCTTCCCTCTCTCTCTCTCTCTCTCTGTTTGAGATGTCAGCGGAGAAGCCTTCTGTCGTTTCTTAATACTCTACTAATGGCTATCTGAGCATGCCTCTTCTTGATCCCGAGGCCCGTTGTCTGAAACATTGCTTGTGTTTCTTTTCCCATTAAAAGAATATAAGAGGTTTTTTATTGGCCGTGTCGCCTCTGAATTGACGCTTTCGTAGTAAGTCACTCTCCCCACAGAACCTATCACATTATCTAATTCATGTGGGATGTCCACAAAATGAACTAGTGCTTATTTACTTGCATTGGCCAAGTTCAGCTCTAATGGTGTAATAGGACCACAGTAACCAGCCCGGGGCCGACGTTATGAAAAGCGGATAGCAGAATTATAAGCGATTTCCCAATCATGAAAATATATTTGATTTGTGATTGCAATATAGCTATAGGCACTTAAAGTGAATTTGAACTCCGGTATACAAACAGACAAAAATAGCAATACCATTGCCGATTTGTGGCATCTATGACAAATTTGTTGATGTCCCGATATAACCATAAATTCTGTAATAGACTTTGAACCCCAACATACAAACCAACAAACACTACATTGTCCAAGATCGATTTGCGGCAGCTAAAAAGCGTTCTTGTGGCTTATCATATAGCGTTTCAAACTTCATCATTGTACATATGTTCCATTTCTGAATACCTCTTCATCCACAGTTCTCATTTAATCAAAATGTCTTCGATTTTCGGCTTTTAAATGAGTTTGGGGATCACAATTTTAGTCACGACATTAATATCATGGCATTTGGGTTTATGTCTTCCAGTGCTGTTTCATTTATTGAACATTTTCATTCATTTCGTTCCTTCCGTTGCTATAAGAGCAGTCGCTAAGGGGATCACTATTTTCTTTTAAGTTTTTGTGGGCATTCTATGAAAAGAATAACACAAGGTCTTCGGGGAGGTGGAAAAAACGCCTCAGTCAAGTTTTTTGGAGGCAAGCTACGACAAAGAATAACGACCGCGTAACACCAATCCTACGGAATAAAGGCACCATCAATAAATCCATGTATCAACGCCTTAAAGGTTAAAATAATTTACTTTTAATTAAATTCCAAAGAAAAAACTTTTGCCTAAGAAGAGCTTTACTATCATTGAAATATTTCTTTGAGGTGAAGAATTCGTAACAGGACCAACTGTGAAAATAGTTGCAATATATACAGAACCGCGATTACAGAGGTGGATAGAGAATTTCGATCGGGTCGCGACTTGGTCGCGACCCGGTCGAAATTCTCTATCCGGCTTCCTTCCTGCAACACCAGACAATCTTATCAGTTGATAAGGAAGCACGGGAGCATTGAATTTCAATGTTATCACTGTCGACTTTCCTTCCCAGGAGCTTGGAATTCACTAAATGTTGTTCTTAAAATCATGTCCCGCAGATGTAAGTGTGACGCGACCGGGTCGCGTTCTGTTCGAGGAATATACCCCTTTTGTGATTACGCTACTGCAAGGAGTGTATTTACAGATCATTTCTACACTTATATACTTGCAGTATATTGTAAACAACTTGGTGAATTGCGAACAAGAGTTATGCCTTGAAGCGAACACATCATGGTAATATTGGTCCTTCAGATAATTGTACAAAGTTGTGTTATATATATAACTTATGGCCCCCTTAGCGTAATACAAATAGAAGCGATGACTTCGGGCGGCTTTTAGCCCCCTCACACCTCATTTTACTCATTCCTGACTTATCTCGTCATGAAATTCTACTTTCGATAAAATTATCTCCCTTGAAATTATTTGGTGAGCAAGAAAGGTCCAATTAAGAAACAAGCATGTGTTGATGAAACACGTTTGATATCGCTGAAAATAAAGCCAGGTTGCTTTTGTTATTTTTACGAAACGAAAACAAGAGACAGCTCTCAGAGTTGTCGGTTGTTTTCATTTATTGAAAGTAACAAAAGGAAACTTTGCTTTTTTATGGCAAGCCGAGTAGAAGCAACCAGTTCACAGAAAACCCGTCATTAAGAATATCAATCAGTATCACACCTACCGACACCAAGCGTCCACTTTAGCTCTTTGTTTAGCGAATGTATTTTTACAGTAATTTGCAAATGTTTATTCTTCCCAGGAAAAAAGAGGTAGCAAATATCACCTCATGTACGAATAGATTGATGGAAAAGACAGTCAGGGACGTGGCGACGTGAGGGGGTTGTGGTGGTCCCCCCCCCCCCCCCCCCAATCCTGGCCAAAATGTCATATAGTTGGAAATATCAGAGGGCAAGTCGTGTGTAGTTGGAAATTTAATCTATCTGGATTTTAGAGCTTCTTTTTTATGTCTCCTTTACTTCCCAAAATTTCAACTCGGTTTCAATACGGCAAAAACGGTCATGATTAGCCATTGTGCAAAAGTATGTGACCTTAAACACCAATAAATAAATACATAATAAGGCAAAAATTCCACCTGTTACTATTTACAACTATAGTGTACGCAATATCAAGTTTCAGAAGTATGCATGATGTCAATCGGTACGAGGTTTCTATAGTACGTTTACTTATCGTAATAAAAACAAATCCTCGAAATGCACTTCAAGAAAATCAGATCATGTAAAATCGTTATCCTAAGTTAATTCCATCATGCACAGTTACAAAATGACGAAACATAAAAAATTGATCATTCCTGCATAAGATCTGATTTAATGTTAGGACAGTGTGAATTGCTCAGAGTTCCTAGCTTGAGCATTTGTTTAGCACATATTCAATTCCCAGAATAATATCAAATAATAATAACCTGATAATTCTATCATAAATGTGTTGGCATTTCAGTTATTAGAATCAATTTTATGTCCCCTTTCAAGGCTTCATTTTCTAAATTTTTCTCGGTAGTGAATTTCCAACTAGGGTGTGGGACAGGGAGGGGAACCCCCCCCCCCTGTCCCTCCGCGTAGTTGGAAATGCACTACCCTACCCCCCCCCCAATCGGAAGCCTCTAGCCACGTCTCTGAAGACAATGTCTGTATTATATGTCACGATGCACACGGCTTGATATAAAGAACAGGTAAAAAGTTACAGAACATCAAAAGACGGTGAATACGCCGTTTTCTTATTTTTAAATGGGTTTCAACAGAGAATAATAATCAAACGTTCAAAGGGATTGGTAAAAATGGGGATTTTTTATGCTACTATACAGGAAAATGCCTGAAATTTATGAAATAATGCACACATCGATGATACAAATTCGAACTTAAAATCTCTGTATGAAATTCCCATACTCTTAGTGTTAAATTTAATGAGAGCTTTAGGAAATTTAAAGGGAACTAACTTTCATGGTCAAAAATTAATCCGATGGCAGGGATAAAAATTTCAAATATTTCCAGGGTTCCCTTGCATTGACATGTTCATAAAATTTTGCATGTAAGCTTCTCTATTGTACTGTAGAAAAAGCTGGCCCTATTGTAGCAAATGAAGATGTCTTACAAAACACTCCGTCGCATACCCAGAGTCCGTTAAACTTTCAAAGACATGTTATTTATTTCTGTATACGTGCACATCTCGCCTAGTACAACTTTCTGAGAACTTTAGGAGCGCCGTGTCTCAGTGACCACGGCATTAAACTTCGAAAAGTCAACGGTTCGATCCCCGCCAACTGTGTTGTGTCCTTGGACAAGGTACTTCATCCCGATTGCCCCCATGGGGACATGGTGCCGCTGCGTACTAAGGCGCACTGCACGTCGATTGTCAGCTTGTCTTCACCCAACGCTAACCCTGCTTGGGTGGATTTAGTACGTTGGGGAGTCTGACTGACAGTCGTTCGCCGTTGCTCCGTAGTTCTCTCTGGATACTCCGGCCTCCTCCACCTGTAAAACTGTGCGACACGAGATGTAACTGGCTGTAGAAAGTGTCGTTAAACCACAATAAATAAATAAATGAATAAATAGATAAAGTTTATTGGTTTTGAAACATCACACGCTGGCTGTGTTTAACGTATATGCAGTCATCGAGGTGTTTAAACTGATGATAGTCCGAGTGATCTACCCTTGTTCGTTCATCTTTCAAACTGTCGGTAATCCATAACCGCTTCACGTTAAACAAGTAAACATCCTATCATTTATTATTCATTACAATGGCTAGTTCAGTCCATAGAAATAGTAGTCGTTATGATATGTTCGTTACACAGTTTTTACTGTCCTGATGCTGTACACATTGCGCCAGTGAATTCCGTAAAAGGCTGGACCTCCACACGCGCTCAAAATGCATTGAACAGAAACCCAATATGCCACATTAGACCACTCACAAACCGTGCAGCTAATAATATTATGTGATTTATTCAACGGTTTAGCAATCTGAATGCGGTGACCATTGAATCATGGATGATCACTACACTCAGATAAAAGAGCGCTATGACTCAGTGGGGAGAGCATCGGACTTTGAACCAGCAGATCGACGGGTCGATCACGACCAACGGTAACTGCATTTTGTCCATGGGAAAGACGCTTAATTCCGATTGCCCATATGTGGTGAATGCGGTGCACGACACGACCAACATAAGATGATGCATAACACGAACCATACCGCCTCTCGTAAGGTGAATGGGTGGCGCTGGAGAACTCCTCAAGTCGCCCACTGGAATATATCCGGTTAACCTATATATGATCAGTCCGTTTCGACGATGGCTCAGTAGGTAGAGGTGCAGGTTGCAAGCTGAGAGGTCCTCGGTTCGAATCCCACCTGTGGCAACCGCGTTGCGTGCTTACGCAAGACACTTCACCCCCATTGCCCACGTGGGAGCACGGTGGCGTTGTGACCCAATGTTCCAGTGGGCGACTTGTGGAGTTCTCCACTGGAATATATCCGGTTAACCTATATATGATCAGTCTGTTTCGGGGGTGCGGTGGTTCAGTAGGTAGAGGTGCAGGCTGCTAGCTGAGAGGTCCTCTGTTAGAATCCAACCTGCGGCAACCGCGTTGTGTCCTTGGGCAAAACACTTCACCCCATTGCCAACGTGAGAGTACGGTGGCGTTGTGTACAAAGACGTACCGCACGTCAATGGCGCACCTGTAATCAACCATTGCAAACCCGTAGTGTTGGTATGTTAAGGAGCTGACAGTTGCTCGCCGTTGCACGGAAGTTCTCTCCGAGCACTCCGGCTTCCTCCACCCGTAAAGCTATCATGGTCATGATTAGCCATTGTGCAGAAATATGTGACCTCAAACTCCAATAAATAAATAAATAGTAATCTGTCTGCTTCGGCCTCCAGATGCGAAGATGAACATGCCAGTAGTCGGTAAATGTATCTCGTCATATTTGTGTTTCATGCGTTGTGTTCTTTCCGTATTTGTATAAATACATTTGATTGTACTGGGCCTTAAAGTTTATACAGTTCTTGTCACTCATTGCCTCATTTGTTTTTATATTACTACATATTATTTGTTAACCCTTTACCTAATATAAATAGCAGACGACACTTGCAAAAAAATTACTGAATAACAAAAAAATTTATTTTTCGCCCCAAAAGCATAGCTTATGACTCCTCTTTGGAACGGGCTCGACGAGCCCGTTCCAATGAGGGGTCACATGCAATGTTTTTGAGAAAAAAATGAAAAGTAATAAAATATTTGAATGTCGATTAATGTGAAAAAAAGCAGACCGGTTTTGGGCTTTACAATAGTTAAATGATTATAATATGAATTCCTATATTATTTTTTTTATCACGTGATTGCTCATTTCTCTATATATTCCATAATGTTTTTCATTCCCATCTGTCATTACACCAAATCAAACTCATTGTAACTTGACTCGTAACCAATCAAACTTGTTTGTTAATTGTTAGCAATCAATCAAATAATTCCATAAAATATTTTATTGTTTCTGAAATTTCGTACAATTCCATTCTACCATATCCTTTGGTTGAGGCTTCAGCAGCGGGCACCGATCAATACTTTGTTGTATTTTTTAGCAAGCTTCTATATTCTAACGAAGCGATACGGAGTCCACTCGTGAACGACAATCACGTAAAACTGAGTAGAATCGGGTTTTAATAGTCCAAACGGCCTTGAAGGATATGTTATCATGTTATATAAGATAGGGTGGTGATGAGGGTAAATTGGGGAGAGGGGGGGGGGGGGCAATCGATTGTCATTTCGTTCACCATTTTATTTTCTAAAAGCTACCAACACATACTGTCGTTGAAATATGGTAAAAAGACAGACAACCAGCAACTGGCAATTCTACAGAAAATGTTACGACAAAAATACTACATTAGATAACTTTTCACACTGAACGATGACTGCTATGAATGACGAATGGGCTACTGCGCCACCAGAATTTGCGTTCTTCCAGTCAGACGTCGTTTTCGCTTTTCCGTAGTTACGATTACAGGTTATCATCAAAACTCGCAGATATATCATACAGCAAAAAGTTGGAGAGAGTTTCTCGGCCCCTTAATAAGAAAGTTCACTCTATGGTTGTGTCCTTATAATGTCGTGACCTTAAACTGCTTGCGGCAGTATATTTGAACGATACGATTTTCTCACAAACGGACTCGTAGTCGTCAATTCTGCGAAAAAAGTTTTTTGACAGTCCGACAATTTTACGACTACTATTTGCATGCGTACTTCGCGTACTTCTTATCAGTCGTCGTTCATTCTTCGAAAGGTGTCTGTTGTGGCAGTGTTTACCGTTTTTGTTTGATCTTTTAGCAGTCCCCGGTAAACATTTGCACGTTTATCACATCAGAAGGTTGATTAGTTATCACACTGAGTATAGCAATTAGCACCTTTAATCTGCAGCAGCAGGGTTGCAGGTTCAAGATATTAATAGTTTTACCATGAGAACTGACTGTTCTCAAATGAGGCAGCTTTCTACGTGAACAATGCTATTTTTGCAAAATTCCCGTCGGAAGTGGAGCAGTGAATGTTTACTGCTGTAAACACTCTCTGCTTTACTGGTAAAATAAAACCAAGAAGCGTGGAGTGGAAGTCCTCTGAAGTGGGACGTATAGATATAAACGATTGGATAACTTGACTGCATACCTGTGTTGTCACCGTGAGATAGTCAAAGATTCTGAAAGTGACCATAAGCATCAATAAATAAATACATTTTGCTAAAGCTGGAATCGAAGAGTGCACGAGGTCGTTCTGAATAATGATTGCTCCACTGTGCATACATACAACTTTTTAGTATTTCAATAGTAACAGTCACTGCGGTAGAATGTACGGAAGAAGTACTGACAGTTAGTTGCAAATATTTGTGACAGTAGTTTTGCATAGAGTGTTCCAAAGGGCCGTGCAAATCACATATTTTCCTGGCGAGTCGAATCGAGTCTATTATTAGATATCGAATCGAACCTTGACTCGAATACAGGAGACTTGATGTCCCGACTGATAAAATATTCCAACTGCATCATCAAGGCATGTCTTCGACGAAGACATGCCTTGATGATGTAGTGGGAATATTACCCAGTAAGGATTTTTGTTAAAAAACAGAAACGAGTGCGAGAATTCTGTACTGGGCATTATACCGGGCTAGACGCTAGCAACCGTGAGCTCATTGTCGATATTGCTTCGTAACTTTAACCCTTTCACTGCCACGCCCACTTTAACCATATATGGAGGACCTCTATGTACGCCTTTAAGCGAGGAAGTTTAATAACAATTATGACATACTTGAAACTTTATCATCTGATTAATTGTTGGAAAGGGCTCCCTGGGGACTTTCCAACAATTAATCAGATGGTAAGTGTGATCTGCGCATGACTATAACGTACAGATAACCATCTTAAAATAGGTGACAATAGTCGCTTTCGCCAGCGAAAGTGTTAAAATTTCTTTTCAGCAGTGGCAGTGACTAGTGAAACTGGAATTAGGATGGATGCATAGAGTGTTCCAAAGGGCCGTGCAAATCACATATTTTCGACGCGAGTCGAATCGAGTCTGTTATTAGAAATCGAATCGAACCTCGACTCGAAAACAGGAAACTTGATGTCCCGACTGATAAAATATTCCAACTACATCACCAAGGCACGCCTTCGTCGAAGGCATGCCTTGATGATGTAGTTGGAATTGGAATATTACTCAGTAAGGCTTTTTGTTCAAAAACACAAACGGGTACGAGAATTTTGTACTGGGCACTTCACGGGGCTGGTCGGTAGCAACCGTGAGCTCATCGTCGATATTGCTTGGGGACTTTTAATTCGTTTCCAGCGGTGGTAGTGACTAGTGAAACTGGAAATAGTATGGATGGTGGCGTGGGTACATATGTTAATATAGCGGAAATTACACTCGGTCTTTATTTTCAACATTATTTATGTACCATTTCTATCTCAGCTGTACGTTTTGTGAGACGACTAAGATAACTGATAACCAAGCGAAATTCCAGTGAAAAGTTTCGAAGGAAAACGAATTGGGCAGCCGCGTTCGAATCGAACCGACGACCATCTCAAGATTCGAAATCGAGTCCAGTCTCGAGGCTTCGCATGGCCCCAGTATTCGGGGGGAGTTGGAGGTTTACCGACGGACAGAATTTCGAAGAGTGTGTTCATATTACGAACGCAGGAGGAGGTAAATATAAAGTGTTTTAAATTGAGAGTAAATGTTGATGACAACGCACAGGCTTAACTGAGATGAAAGAATATCCGTTCTGCATGTATCGATTTAGCGTCAGTGTCGTAAAATGTTTCTGGCATTTAGACATCATTTCAAGAGTCAAATCAAAGATCAGATGTAAAAAAATACACTTTAGAATTTGTAACGTACAACAAAGATAGAGGAGAAAAGTGTACATTATGTATGAGGGACATTATGTTGACGATTTCAATGTCGTCCGTCTCTCTGAAAGCTGGCATCTTTTATAACATGATCCAATGCGAATCAGAGGGAGTAAATTTGTTTTGATGTGTAAGGTATATTTCAATCCTAACGCTCCACTGAGCTGGATCACTTTTAACGGTAATTTTCTTTCAGTGGCGGGAATATGGTGGACTGTGTGTGTGTGTGTGGGGGGGGGGGGGGGGGGGCAGTCGCCCTTCGTTATAACAGATATTTTGTCCGATATTTATAATATTTATCAATGGTCAGAGTCGACACCTGTCGGAAACCATTCTTCACATTTTACCCAACGCTGCAGCCCTATCTGGACGGCGCTATTCACGAAATTTGTAATTTAAATTTTCATCCCTGACTAATCTCGTCATGAAAATCGTCTTTTCATAAAGTTATCTCCCTTGAAATTATCAGATTAGCGAGTTTCCTTTTGTCACTTCGAAAAGCTGAAACAATAGAAGCTCTCGAAGTTGTCTGTTGTTTCGTTTACTAAAAGTTATAAAAGGAAATTTGACTTTTCATCGCAAGCCAATTAGAAGCATCTTGTTCACAGAAAATTCGAGATTAAGAATATCTATCAGTATCACAACTGCCAACCAAGCCTGGATATCAGCAATCTGTCATTTGCAGAATGAGGTCCACAGAAGGTGAATTTACTGATGCTATCACATACAGTGGGCCAATTTATCCTCTGGGTACCTCTTTCTGTTTAGGTTGAGATCTTGATTCAGATTGAGGTTCACAGAGGGTAAATTTAGTGATGCTACGCTGCTATGCAGTGTAGCATCTATAAATTCACCCCCTGGGGACCTCATATTGCAGATGACACTCTTATTTTCTGCGTTGCTACCAATACCAAGTAAGTGTCCACTTTGGCTCTTTGTTTAGCGAGTGTGTTTTTACAGTAATTTGTTAGTTTTTATGCTTCCCGGGAAAACAACAGCAAATCTCACCTCCTAGATTTTAAAACTGATGGAAAAGACAGTGTATTTTTTATGTGTCAAGATGCACACAATGTTGATGTAATGAACAGAAAAAAAGTCACAAAACATCAAAAGACGGTGAAAACGTCGTTCTCTTGTTTTTAAATGAGTTTAAACAGAGAATAATAGTCAAACATTCAAACGGATTTAAAAAAAATAAACAGCAAACTTTCGTATTTTATACTACTCTACAGGCAAAAGCCAGATGTTTAGGAAATGAAGCCAGATTAAAAAGACAAATTCGCTAATATTTTGCAATTTCAAATTTTATTTGAAATTCCCATGCCCCTAATTGCGCTAACTGACAGGTTTAGAAAATTAAAGGGAGCTAACTTTTCCTTAAATCTCTTCGAATGACGAAAATTGTTAGCCATGCGCCTGAAGAACATAACTTTGGACCATTCATTGGAACGCGCTCAACGAGCGCGTTCCAATGAGTTGCCATAAGCTATGTTTCTGGAGCAAAAAATGGAGATAAAAAATATTCAAAAATTTTGTTTTACAAGTTTCGTCTGCCATTCCTGTTGTTTGTACTTCTATGCTTTCTCGTGGAAGTTATCAGTTATCGTTTAGCGTGGAACTTCCACTTTGTCTGTGATTTATTGAAACTTCACTCACTGGATATTGTATTTGCGTTTTTTTTTCATTTTTGGAGCGGAGGTATTTGCAAATTAATCACGTGATCGAGGTTCACCAAATTTTCGATTTTGAATCTTTGCATCGACATGTGATATACCTGGACTCGTACAAACAATTATAAACAATGCCCGATGTTTTCAGAAGTATTTTTTCTGATTTTTACGTAAAATATTGTTAATGATTTGCATAAACATTTGTTCAACCAAGCATAAATTTTCACTGTGCCACTTAGAAAGCCCGGAAATAAGCAATCCGTCATTTACAGAATGCGGTCCCCAGAGGGTGAATTTGCTGATGTTATTCCACACAATGGGCTAGAATCCTCCAACTTAATCTGTGAGTACCTCTTTGTGTTTAGGTCGGAGACCTTGATTCAAACTGAGGTTCACAGATGGTCAATTTAGTAATGCTACCCTGCTTTGCAGGGTAACCTCACCAAATTCACCTTCTGTGGACCCCATTCTGCAGATAGCAGTCTCATATAGAGGCTTGCCACTAAGCCGTTTTTCTTTATTTATTTCCCCATTTACTTTTTCTTGTCAGAGCATTCAGCGGTTGTCGGCCGCTGCCCAGTCGTGGCCTCCCACAAACAAGAGCGAGGTGATCTCTTCAATTTTAACACTGCAAACATTAATTATTTATTTTCACATCGTTTACTTCACCATCTTTGTCAAATGTTGTACAAATATAATTTAATGCCAGGGCTAGTTGATTTGCCCACAGCTGCTCGTCCTTTGTGTCAGCATAATGTTTTGGAAATAATCGAAATTTCAGAAACAGAAAATATTTAAATGAAAATTGTTATCGAGTAAGTATTTCAAAGTAATTCACTAAACATGTTACATTTTCGCCATTAGCATTTTCCATTCATCCCATATTTTTTTTTGAATGCAACATGCCGTCGAGGACATTAAAGGATCTATAGTGAAGAGGAATTTCATTAAACACAACAGATGCTGAAGCTGACAGCATAACTCGAGTATCAACATGACCAGTTCTGTGTCTATTTATATAAAAAAATACCATAAACATCAGTTGCGACGGAACGAGGCTAGGGTCCGTCGGATTATGGGTTTCTCCTGAATCGAATCTCGAATCGAATCAAGTAAAAGATTCGAAACCGACTCGAATCTAGAATCGAATCCACTTTTTAATTGTTACGATACTGCAGCCTTCTGGTGCTGTCTATCTCTGTCGTGAACCCAACATCAATAGGCATACTCGACTATTAGAAAATCGACAGGCATCAAAGGCTGTCGACGAAAAAGCTATTTATTGTCCTTTGAGTGCAACAATGCGCCATCTGCAATGCTAAAGCATTGCAGACGGCGCCTTGGTGCACTTAACGGGCGATATATTGTGCAACCGAACCGTAACGAAATCTGTGCTATCAAATTAGACTTGATACGTTTAAACTTATTCATCAGAAATCTGCAGGGTGAGTTGTTATCTTCGGGAAGTCGACCATAAAGAATTTTATGAAGTCTAAATATCTCCAGGATTCGATTTTCTCAAATAATCGAGATGGTTTCGAATCGAATTTTATAAGTGACAAGGTTCGAAATCGAATCGAACCTCGAACGTTCGCCGGACCATAAACGAGAGAACTAAGCCCCTTGATTTCAAATGTTGAAATATAAAGAACAGTTTAGCACTTTCTGTGTTTTACTGATACAGGATATGTTCGTGAGAGGGGTGGATTTGGGAGTTATACAATAACTTGCAGGTGGGTGGTCTGCAAAGCGCAGTACATTTTATGGGCTGAAGGGAGTTAAATATTGTTCTAACGTGGATTTACGAGAATCATAGTTATCGGAAACAAATTCTTGTGAGAAATTTCTCTCCCCATCATCCCAGAACCTTTTGGCCGTTACATCTGTGTCGTAACTACCTTCCGATAATGAGCGGATGTGACCAGAAGTGTCTCAGAAATGTCCAAATTGGGTATGTGTGGGTAGGGGGTGAGTGTAAGTCCTGATTTGTCGGACTGTGTTGGCTCAAGTCCCGACTGACTAATATTCCGACTACATCATTAATGGATGTCACGTCGAGCCCGGTTAGTCCTCGGATGAGTGACCATCTGAGTGAGCGATTCCGACTCCCGCGTTGTGTCCTTGGGCAAGGCACTTAACCCCGATTGTCAACATGGGGCACGATGACGCCGTGTACTAAGGCGTACTGCACGTCGATAGTGCGCATGTCTTCAACCAATCTAACTCTGCTTGTGCTGGCAGCTGCTCGTCGTTGCTCGGTAGTTCTCTCTGGGTACTCCGGCTTCCTCGACCCGTAAAACTGTTACGGTCATGATTGGCCATTGTGCATAAGTGTGCGACCTTAAACACCAATAAATAAATAAATATATCAAGGGATGTCTTCCTGGAAGGCATGCTTTAATGTTGTAGCTGGAGTATTGTTCAGTCGGGATTAAAGTTAAAAAATTCAAGACTTTTTTGAAAATATATGTGTACATGTAGTAGTCGTGTCGCAACTTCTTAACACGACGTGCTGCAACAGTACTCCAAATTGATTATGTGCTCCCAGAAGGCCAAATCAGGTATTACAGCCCCCACCCCGAGGGCAAGATATTTTATATGTTGTCCCGAGGGGAGATTTCCCCATCTCACGCCCACCACCATCAGGGATAATTTTTCTCCCTCCACCAAAATACCCTGACGCTATCAAATGTGGTTCATGGTCACGTGCAGCTATATCGAACAATTTGGTTGTCCATTTATGAAAAGAAATGATTTGCTTATCGGAAAGAGCGCACAAAAGTTCTGTGTATACCTCAAGGATATACAAAGAAATTACATCCCAACGCCGCCAAGACAGCCCACTGGGTTAAAGTTATGTAGCGAAATGAAGATTGACACATTCCGATGACGTCATTTTATGAATTCTGCAATGTATTCGCATTACGTTTCGACAGGAATTTCGAGCAACTCTCACCGATCATAATGGCGTTCAACCAAAAATTCATATAAAAGAGTCAAGTGTCCTTTGGTTTTGTGGTCTTTTATTTCTATTTTCTTGGACAAACGTTCGTCTGCTAATATTTTCTAAACATGACACCATGTTGTTTGTTTACAGAAGAACGTGTGATGACTGAATAGTCCTGCGCTCATTAAATAGACAGATATCTATCTCACATGGTCTTCTCACATGAGGCACGCATATCTTGTACAGGACGTGGGGGAGAAAATGATATCTCAGAATCCAATTTAGACGAAAATGTCCCAACTGGAAAATTATTAGGGGTGTCTCACCCACTGCACCGCCCATAGTTACGCCCATGGATGTGACCCATCTTTGCCCGATAATAACATGCAGTTTTGAGACTGCTCTTATGAGCACATATTCTTACGTTGTTTTGATGAGCCTAGGGAGACTGTCCCGGCTTTCACCACGACATTATCGATCGCCACTGCCGGTGTCTAGGTCTGATCTGTCTATACAGAGGTCTTCCGACAAGCAAAGATACCAATGTATTTTAACCCTACACACGCTGACGTCAAAATATTAAAATTTGCAAGCAGTACATTTTTCTCGTAATGCGACTAGGAATTTCACCAATTCAGTCTTGTTTGACAGAGCTCATTGAGCTCTGTCAAACAAGATTGAATTGGTTAAATCCCAAGTTACAATACGGGGAAAAATACGGCTTTAAATTTCGAAATTTCAAAATTAGATTGCAGATGGTAAATATTGCTGGGTATCCTAGACAGGCAGACTTTCAATGGTGGTTCTAACTTCCGGTCTGAGCCCAGCTGTTTCAATTATGATAATACTGGTGTTTGGGCTGAATTTTGTCGGCCAGTAGTATTCTGCCATACTACTGCTCGACGAGGCAAAGAAATTTGGTGTATGTGACACCAAGCCCCCATGCTTACCCCCCCCCCCCCTCTCCGCGGGGGGGGGGGGGGGGGGATTTACGTCTCCACGCTACCTTAACCCGTCAGTTCCCTGTCGAGCAGTGAAATGTAGGAGAGGCGACAAAAAATCCAAGTTGGCTCTGTTGGCTCTGATTTTCCCATTCCCCGGATTTACGCTTTTGGTGCTTATATCTGTTGACGTTGTCGACAGTACTCCTCCCTTACCCTTTCACTTTTTGTTCCGTTCCGCCGCGGCTGATAACATCTCACTCATAAAATTTATTGACTGAGACAGTATTGTGGCAATTAACAGAGAGATGGCTTCATTTTATTCTGACATCAAAATTGTCCCAGTGGTCAATAAATAACTCTGTGTAATATATAATTGATCACTTCTTCAAGTTATGGCTGCTTTCAGCAGTCGTTTCTTTATAGACCAACTAAAGTGAAACATTTAACATGCCAAAATGTACAGAGTAGAAATTACTTCGTGTGCAAAGATTTCACGTTCATTCCACAAAGTAGCCAAAACAGGGAACAGTGAAGCACCACTGGCCTTCAATTTATTCATGATATCATGTTTTAAACCCCGATCAATACTGAATGGCACTCGAAAAAAAAACGAAGTGAAATGGTCGAGATTATTTCAGTTCGGCACATGGAACTTTCATACAGTACGGCCGCCGTGGACTGGTCACTTTCCACGGGTGGGAAATATTTCCACGGACCTAATATTATCAGATTCCTAACACCAATTATAGGAATATTTATCAAAAAATTAATTAATGAAGAACCGGGTACAACCCGGTGCTTCATTAATTAAAATTTTGCTGATGATGACTTTTTGCCTGGTAAACGCATGCGTGGACATCACTGCCCACGCGTGGATTACGACCAGTCCACGACGGCTGTACTGTTTATTGTTTATCATTTTATTTTTTTTCTTTAATCTTAGTTCTGGAACCCGATTAGCCAATTTTGCAATAAACACTACCCTAAGATTATGCATTCCTTGCTATATTTCGGTGTATTTTTTCGTGTATTCGCTATTAATTGTAGATTGCCTGAAATATTTTGGGTTTTTCTATGAATTATCATATTATATTGTATCTCACGTGACTTGCCCTTCCTCTGACTGGATGACGTACTTTCCCCGATAGTTTTTACCTATCGAGGGTCCTAAAAATAATCGTACACTGGTCCAGTGACTATACAGTGTAGACGCCGGGGACGGGTCGTAATACAGGCGTGGGCAGTGGTGACCACGCATGCGTTCACCAGATAATAAAAATCATCACCAGCAAAATTTTAATTAATGAAGCAATGGGTGTTCACGATTGACTGGATTTGATTTTATATCCGTGTTGCGGTCACGTTTAGCCAATGTACAGAAATATGTGACCTTAAACACCAATAAATGAATAAATAAAGTATAAGGTTGCTCAGTTAGTTTTGTAGAGTAGACCTTTTAACATTTTCAAATGCAGACCAAAGGCTGTACGTTGAAAATGTTAATTTTTCTTTTTTCAAATATTGGATATGGCCTCTCAAAATTGATGCCACTGTGACAAAAGATACCATTGAGCGGGCCGATGGTTTGTTTTAAATGCACAGATCTGATATGAGATTATCTGATAAAACTACTGGTGGCTTGAATACCTCATCCACCAGTGAGCATGGGTTGCGCGGGATTGATTCCTTATAGCAACCAGATGCGCGGTCTAAAATTGCTCCTCTGTCGTGTTTAGCCGTTGTAACACTGAGTTTCTGAACAGCATTACCCAACTAAATATTAATTACAATAAAATGGCCGACTCTGTTTTGCCTTTATAGGAAGGGGCAGTTATAATTTAAATTATTTCTAATACTGCATTCGATTTATCCCGACATTTAAAAGTACTTTGTACTTAACGCAAACATTTATGCATACCAGGTGAAACGGCTAAATGTGTCGGGTGAAGATGTCATTTCAAACCTTTATCTAACACGAAAGGCAGACGACACTTGCAAACAAAAGTAATGAATAACTATTTTTTTTTTCATTTTTTGTGTCATTTATTTATTTATTGGAGTTTAATGACACTTTCGACAACCAGGGTCACCTTGTGTCGGACAGTTTTACGGGTGGAGGAAGCGGGAATACTCTGAGAGAACCGCCGAGTAACGGCGAGCAACTGTCAGACACCCCAACGTACTCTCCACACAAGCAAGGTTTGCATTGGTTGAACACAGGTGCACCATCGACGTCCATTACGCCTTCTCGCACAGCGCCACCGTGCCCCAACGTAGTTATTGTACCAAAAACATAGCTTAGGACCCCTCATTGGAACGAGCTCGTTCCAGCAAGGTGCCATAAGCTATGTTTTTGAAACTAAAAATGAAAAAATAATGAAAATTGTATGGTGATTTTTGTGAATAGCGCTGGCCGTTTTTGGCCGTTACGTTGGGTAAAGGCGAAACATATCTTCAGGTTATCTAGGTTGCAGTGAAGCAGGAAGTATTTACTGAGTAGGGAAAGGCGTGAGGATATCTTCAGGTCATCTAGGCTGGAGTGAAGCAGGGAGTATTTTCTGAGTAGAAAAGGCGTGGGAGTAGAAAGGAAACGTAAAGGTTCGCCTTTCAATTGAAAGCACTAACATGGAGTATGAAATGAAATAATTTAATATTGCATGTTCAGCATATTTACTTCTGCAATATGTCACAAATACACAGTATGGAACATAGCACATATGTGCATAATATAGTATAAAGTTCTCCACAACAGTTGTCTTTTTCCCCGTCCAGTTCAATGTCAACATCGTTCACATTTTAACCATTCTGAAGTCATTACCTCTCTGGACAAAATGCATGCTCTGCCTGTATTTTTGCGTTTTTAGACGGGGTGCTTCCATGCGTTAAACTGTTAGAAAAGTCTCTCCAAACATTTATCACATAAGATAATACTTCCACTTTTACGATGGAAACTCTACAGTCTGGGATATTCTGAGACAATAATATCAGCATTTCCATTGAGTTGGCATAGTTCTGAGGTTTCCGCGCGAGGCGATATGTACGTTTTCCATACTCGTCGCAATTAGCTCTCTTAGAAGGACAGAGGTGAAGGCTGTGTTCATGCGGTTCTGTGGATGGGGTACGCTTCATCTATTTCAGACTGTCGTTTCAGACTGTCGTTGTCGATACGTGCTGAGGGATGTTTTGTTTTTTCCTTTCTCCATTGTCGACGAGCTCTTTCTTATGAGGGGGTAGAGGCTATATATTGGAAAATAATAAAATTTGAATGTCGATTATAGAAACTGCGATGGCGGTACATGACCGTTACGTTAGTAAAAGGGCTAACCCTTTACCTAACATGAAAAGCAGACGACAGTTGCAAACAAAATTCTTGAATATATATATTTTTTTTTTATTTTTGTCTCAAACACATAGGTTATGACCCATCATTGGAATGAGCTCGTCGAGCTCGTTCCAATGAGGGGTCATAACCTATCTTTTTGAGACAAAAAAATGTAAAAAATAATGGAAATTAATTGGTGTTTTTGTGAATAGCGCTGGCCTGTTTTGGCCGTTACGTTGGGTAAAGGATTAAGGTTTTCACGAACTTTGTGTGGCCCTGAAAAGAAGCTGGTGAAACTGATGGAAAATCCAAAACAAAAATCCATTGGTTGTCTCTGTTGCAGTACACGGAGAGGGTAATTTCACTAAATCACCCATAGAGTGGAGATTCCACTCAAGCAATAATTGCAAATTTGTTGCAAAAGCATAACAAGCACAAGCAAAGGTTCCAGCCAATGGACCTTCGAGTTAAACCCGGAGGTCATTGGACTGAAACATTGCTTGTGTTTTTGTCCATATGTACAAAATTTGAAATTGATACTTTGGGTGATAACTCCACTCCACGGGTGATATACTGATGTTCAGTGTCCACGCTCTCTTGTGGCAATTTAGCCACTAGCACTAACAAATTAATTTGGAACTAAAACCACAAGTTGGCTCAACCTTTGGCACCAAAAATATCCTTCCACGTAAAAGTAGAATCTGACAGATGAGACACAGAAATCAACAGATTTCCACAAAAAACGCACTCAAGTCCAGCGGTTGTTTCAACATACACTGCAAAAAATATAGGTTCTCTTTAGAGCCAAAACTGGTTCTAATCTTGTCCCTGAGATGGAACCAGTTCTGTTTAAACAGTATTTATTTCAAATCAAATAAATTTACCAAGATTAGCATTCAATTTTAACAGAATATTACATGAACTGAAGTAGATTCAGCAGTAAACTTGGAGCATATTCAACACAGTCGGCAAACATTTTGAAACAAAGGAGATATGAACAGTTGGCATATCGAACCAGTTTTGGTTCTGTATAGAACCAAAACTGGTTCGATGTGCCAACTGTTCATATCTCCTTTGCTTAATAATGATTTGAGACAACCTCGTATGAGCTCTAAACTTACGGCTGAAAACCCCGCAATTTATGTTTAATTCTGTTAATATTTAATGTTAATCTTTATAAATTTATTTGATTTAAAATAAATACTGTTTAAACAGAACTGGTTCCATCTCAGGGACAAGATTAGAACCAGTTTTGGTTCTAAAGAGAACTTAGATTTTTTGCAGTGTAGTTGGACTGGTTGGTCAGCTTAAGTTCCGCCCACAATCGGCCAGACCACACAGAAGCGGACTGGGCCACAACATTTTACCGGGAAATGCACCGGAGTATGTGGCCCGGAGAAAATTTTGTTTTTTCAAACTGAATGAACGTTGCTTCCTTACACCTGAGCGATCTGTGGCAGTTCGCATAGAGGGCGTTTGTGAAATGTGCATCGCTTATTCGACCAAGATCGTTGCGAGAAGGAGGTGGGGTTAGATTCTCAGGGCCGACCACAGTTCGACCAATGGCAGACCATTTTGATTTTTCGAACTGAAAGAATGCCGTTTCCTTGCATCTGAGCTATCAGTGACAGACTAGATTGCTAGTATGTCGAAATGCCCTCCATGTGATCAATGGCAGACTAGATTGCTGATGTATCGAAATGCCCTCCATGGGGACTGCCAATGGCAGTCTACAGAGTGGGCCTGTCGATATACAGCCAGTCTTCTCAACCAGGTTCATTTCGCCTTTTGGTCAATTTCACGAAATTTCATGTAAGAACAGGTGTTGGGCTGCCTCCAATCGGGGGCTCACAGAGGTCCCCCTATAGGGTCCCACCGGGAAATGTCCCAGTCCGCCTTTGGACCCACATACAAAACTTTCCATTCAAATATTATTTTTTTTTTTTTTTGACTGCAAAACATAGTTTTACGAGCTCGTTCCATTGAAAGGTTATAAGCTATGTTTTAAGGCACCCCCCCCCCCCCAAAAAAAAAAAATAAAAAATAAATACGTTATTCAAGAGATATATTTCAAGTGCCGTTTGCTATTTTTCGATGAAGGATTACGCCATGTCCGTTTTCCTTGTTGCGACACAAAGATATATATCCAGGGTATCTTAACAGTTGGCATCAAACTGTTTCTGACCAGCGTGAACACCGATGATTGTACCCAAGAAACTGTCTACAATAAAGTCTCATGCTATAAAATATATTTTATAAATGTAAAAAGTATCCATATCTCACAAACCTACAACAGTTCTTCTTATAACGTTGGCTTGTATGAATTTGGAGCCAAAACTTCCATGTTTGTTTTTTTCTTCTCCATAACTGCTGCAATGATGAGTATCATATTTAGTCATAAAACGTTGTAAGCTAAATGTTAAGTTTATCTGAAATCTTTATTGATTAATAAAATACGTTAAAATAACAATATTACGGTCGTTTGTGTGTGTTTATTTATTTTTTGTTCGTGGGGAGAGGCCTTTTATCAATGCATCCCTGACTTTTATCGTCATGCAAATCGACTTTCCATACAGTTATTGGACGGACGAGAAAGGTCCGGTTTAGAAGCAAGTAATTGTTGATAAAACACTTATGACAGCACTATCTCAGTTTCTTTGTTACTTTTAATAAACGAAAACAACAGACAGCTATCAGTTTCGTTTATTAAAAGTTACAAAAGGAGACTTGCTTTTTATGGCAAGCTTATCAGAATAAACTAAAACAAAACAGCTCGCAGTTTCGTTTATTAAAAGTTACAAAAAACTGGCTTCTTATGGCAAGCTAATCAGAATTCACAGATATCCCGCCGTTAAGAATAGCTAAAGCTGTCATGCCTACCAACACGAAGTATATGTCCAATTTGGCTCTTTGTTTTTATATTAATGGAAAGGACAGTCCATGTAAGTAGTATAGAATGTGGTTTTAATGTCTGATCTTTTTGATATTATGTGACGTCATAGTCAGGTTACCCAGTTACATCGTATTTGGTGTCCATGGTAACCCGCAAAAGCGGTCATGTTGTGACATACCAGTGCGCATGCGCAGCGCTTGTTAGGGTGATACATGTTTCTGTCGTCCATTTTGTACACTGGCGGCCGCCATCTTGGTTTATATGGTAGTGTACGGTTGCTATGAGTTTGAAAGGCTTCCTATAGAACGGGGGTATGTTCGAAGAGTGGGCTCGATTCAACGAGAGTAAATCCAATTACCCCAAAAGACCCGACAATTTCCCCAAATCAATAAAATCACATTATTTGTTACGGATTCTCCCAGAATCTCGTTTTTCCAATAATAGGCGCGTTTGTATAAGAGCAGTTTTCTGGTTTGAATTCCAGCAGAATCCTAGTTTTCCTCCCCATTCCGATCTATTTTGTGGCTTATTCTTTTATTCACTGTTTGCCTACTAGCGACCCTATTCTGACTATCATATCTGTCTATCTAGTCTTTGCTTCTCTTTCGCCTATCTCTGGACCTGCCCCGACGTCTGACCTCAACCAATCAGATCACTCCATTTAGGTTAAGCTCATCCACTACCACTACATATTGTACCTAGGCCGAGATGTTCGTCTTTCATCATATGAGTGGCATGAGGAAATCCCTTAGTAATATCTGACATCTTAGAACCCGGAGCGAGACTCGGATACATATTTTGTACATCCACATAATGGTAATAATAATTTTATCTTACAATATATTGGGGATAAGTCAAGAATGTAGACGAATACATAACGAACTATTTATTCGTACGGATGAACAAAAAGAAAAAAAATGGAACTCACGCGAAAGGAGCATGCTTGTATCCGACCCCCTGATACAAACATATGTATCAGGGGGTCGGATACACGACAGTTGCAGAGTTAATACAGACAAAATACATGTTGATTGTACGATAAAAACAAAGAAGGGGCAGGTGGCGTTTTACAAGCATCCTGTGAAGATTTGATTTCGTATTTATGCAGATGTACATCAACATTCTCTGCGACAGGATCCCACTCAATGCAACAGAATGCAGTAACCCGCGAGAACACGACAGTGTATTGAAGCTTCTGAGCTTCAAGATTCGATTCGATTTCGAATCTTAAGTTGGTATTCGGTTCGATTCGAAATCGGCTGCCCGATTCGTTTTCCTTCGAATCTTTTCACTGTAATTTCGCTTGGTATCAGTCATGTTAGTCGTCTCACAACACGTATAGCTGAGATAGAAATTGTGCATAAATCATGTTGAAAATAAAGACCGAGTGTAATTTTCGCTATATGAAGATAAAATGCATCTGTATCCATGCCACCATCCATACTAATTCCAGTTCCACTAGTCACTGCCACTGCTGAAAGGAAATTTTAACACTTTCGCGGCCGAAAGCGACTATTGTCACCTATTTTAAGATGGTTATCTGTACGTTATAGTCATGCGCAGATCAAACTTACCATCTGATTAATTGTTGGAAAGGGCCCGGGGAGCCCTTTCCAACAATAAATCAGATGATAAAGTTTCAAGTATGTCATAATTTTTATTAAACTTCCTTGCTTAAAGGCGTACATAGAGGTCCTCCATATATGGTTAAAGTGGGCGTGGCAGTGAAAGGGTTAACGTTACGAAGCAATATCGACAATGAGCGCACGTTTGCTAGCGTCTAGCCCCGTACAATGCCCAGTATAGAATTCTCGCCCCCGTTTCTGTTTTTTTAACAAAAATCCTTACTGGGTAATATTCCAACTACATCATCAAGGCATGTCTTCGTCGAAGACATGCCTTGATGGTGTAGGTGGAATATTATATCAGTCGGGGCTTCAAGACGCCTCTATTCGATTCGAGGTTCGATTTTATTTCGAATAACATACTCGATTCGATTCGAAATTGATTCGAATCGATAATATGTGATTCGCAAGGTACTATCGTCACACCAGTTCAAGCAGAAGCTCTGAGTAAAGTATAACAAGTGTGCTCATGACACCGAATGGTAATTTGTTCCCTGATCGTCGTCGAGTGAAGACATGGAAGTCCATTGCTGCAGATATTGTGGAAAAGGCTTTTGCAGATCGGACAACATGCACAAATGCGATGACGATTACTGTCGCATGCGGCAATCGCAAGAAACAAAGAAGACTGGAACTTTAAGACCAAACAGAAATTTGGATGCACGCTGCAATTCTGTCTCACGCTGACTGACATGAAGCCAAGAACGTGACCAAGATAACTAATAATGATTTGATAGAATGTGTATGTGATTGTGCCAGGAATCTATTGAATAAAATGTGCCAATGACCAAATCTGAGATCGCGCAACTGATTCCATACAAACACCAAATATGCAGGCTAACCTTACCAATGGATGGACTATCTTATGGGGAAAAAGACGGATTATACAGAAAGGAGGGTTTTTAGTGAACTCAAACCCGTCGTCAATATATTGTCAGACATTCCCAGATTATAAAAAGGGCGTACTCGTAACAAATTTGTCATTTGTGAACTGACCTTCGAGGAGACCGGAGGCAATGCAACCCTGTCGTAGTTGTTCACCAAGAAACTATTAACCAATGAAAGATTCTAACTGCGTTAAGTCGGAACTATCTGAAAGCCAAGAAGAAGATATGAAATCTGAAGAAGACTATTCTACTTTTGGTGTGAGAAATATCGTCAAAAGTCAATCCTACACGGATTATGAAGAAGAATTTGGAAACCTCATGAATAGTTATATCGAAGATGGAATGGAAAAAAGAAGATGCAGTCGAAAAACCAGACACATCCCTTGAAAGTCTGTCAGAGAAGCCATCGGCACAAAATACATTGATGCTCTGATGTACATTAAGAATGTTCGCAAGGACTCGGTACACAAAAATATTCAAAAGACTGCCACGCGCCTTCGAAGAAAAGGAGTATGAGTTTGAAGAACCCCCGAAATACACCTTGTAAAAGCGAAAATCTCTATTCGACAACCTTATGAAAAACTACACATTCACAGTGGAAGGCGAAGAAGAAGCTGAAGAAGAAAATAGACCAGAGAAAAAAGTATAAATAGAATCATTGGTGTGAAAATAAACTCACTTTCGTTCTAAACTCCGAAGAGTAAAGATGTTTGTGTCAACAACAGTGCCCAGATTGAAAGAAGACTTACACAGACAGGTCACCAAGAATGATGTCGGATGAAAGCTGACTTCCCAAGGCCTGGCCCAAGTGAATCGTGTGGTAGATGGAGCCACCAGAAGAAACAAAGACATACACCCTTACTTTTCGGAGTTTTGAACGGAAATGAGTTTATTTTCATACCAATTGTCCTATTTATACTTTTTCCTCTGGTCCACATTCTTCTTTATCTTCTGCTTCATCTTCCACTTTGAATAAGAAGTTTGCCATACGGTCATCGAACAAAAAAATTAGCTTTTACAAGGCGTATTTCTGGGAGTCTTCAAAGTCATACTCCTCTTCTTCGAGAAGACGCCTGGCAGTCTCCTGGATTTTCTTGTGTATTGCGTCTTTATGGTCTTTAATTCGTTATGTACGCCAGAACATTAGTGTATTTCGTGCCGATAGCTTCTCTGACAAAACTTTTAGGGGGTGTGGCTGCTTCTTCGACTGCATATTCTGTGTCCATTCCATCCTCAATATAACTATTCATGAGATTTTCAAATCCCTCTTGGTAATCATTGTATGCACTTCTGCCGAAATTTCCCATAACAAAGGTACGCTCGCCGGCGTCTCCACACATACGTTTCACCACACTTCAGTTACACACTTACTTTGCCGCCACCTAGTAAGTAATTACTGTATCAGCATTCACGTATAAAGTTCTCACAAATTGTTGTTATCCACTTATTGCCAGCTTCTCTCGTTAAACCGTTTTAACACTAATAAATCTCTCCCCTTCTCTCTGTCTCTCTTTCTCTCTCTCTCTCTCTCTCTCTAGAGCTCGAGCTAGAGCTCAACCAGCTCTCCGCAGTCCTTTGCCATTTAGCAATTATAAATAACGCGCATGAACCCTCTGTGAGTATCCTTCGCTACCTACCGTGTTCTCTAGGGCATGAGAGAATCACAAACCCTGGTGTGTCCAAGTTTATATACAGGTTGTAGGAAAACAATTTAGCCAAAATTACTCTCTTTGAAACCGGAGATACTCGTATGGATTGATGCATAAATTGAACATTTCCTGACCACAGCGAATGACAGTTTATGGCACCTGACTATCCTTCCATTTTTGGTGATCTACGCCTTTTATTCAAATTGCCACGTGAATGTCCACTTGCAATTTGGCTGAACGTTACAATGCGCATATGGTTTCTCAGGAGACATTATTTCGTTTTCAAATGAAATCAGGCGTCACATATAATAGTATGTTGGCCTTCGCTTGTGGGTACTAATAACTCCATTTGAACGTATGTGGACATTATATGCAACTAGACTGTTCGCTAATTATCGCCACGCTTCTCTAAGACAGGTGCTTTTTCGATATGACGAACATTAAGCGTTCACATATCATGTCGTTAAAAACTTCAGAATATGTAAAGTTCATCCCAAGATATTTACAAAAATAAAGAAACTGTCGTGACAAATTAACCGTATGCCTTTCCCTTCTCAATAATTTGGATGAACCAAGATAGCCCACCCCGTCTGATGATGAAATTGCCGTGAAAAAGAGACGTCAATCGATAAAATCGCCACCCCGTGTCTGCTTCCGTAGTGTGTTTTTTACCTACCCTCATTCGGGCTTCGATTTGCTAAAACCCCGTACTACGTGAACAGACACGGGGTAACTAACAATATATGGAATAAATAGGTACTAGGGCCGGTAATCAGATTTAAATCACAAGTAGGATAAGGGTTTACCGGCCCTAGTACCTATTTGTTTTATTTATACCATGCTCTTAATAAATAATCGACTTTGTCACTTAAAATGGAGAAAAAACGACACTTTCTATCACAAACACACGGGTTTATTTTGTTTACATCTGCGGAGGTGGGCAGTACTACCGGCTGTATTGAATGCTTGATTGACAGCTAGACACATCGTCAAAGTTGATTGAATTTACTTTTCTTTTTCAGTCAAATTATTAACAATTCTTAAATTTTATTTTTAATATTTAATTGTAGGTATTTTAAACTTAATAAGTCATTTACACGCAGCAGATAGCGCCGCAAAATGTCGAATGTTTGAATGAAACATCGCGAATTGTGAATATACCGAAGTTGGCAAATTGCTTCATGCCAAAGGTCAAGTTGGATGAACTGCCGACTACAGGTGTAATTCTTTTTTTAACCGCAGTTGAAGCTTCACATCGGTAGTGGGGCTGAAAGTTACATTTAACATACATGCTTTTCACAGGTAGTAACATAGGCGATCATGGTATCAATTTAGTTTATGATGTAGACCAATCAATGTTTTATGGTTGCAGACTGAAAATGTTTAATTAGTACACCCTAACTAACATTGATTTAAATTTATTATTATAAAGTTAATTTTGTGAAGGTACCTGTAGTGTTCGACGCGTTAAGCTCCAAGATCGTAAGCTTGTTGAATCCAGATACATTTATTCTACAAGGACTGGACTCAAACAACCTTTACTCCTCTCCCTGTTCGGTGGAGATTTACTCCAGAAAATTCGTGGTGATTATTGCGTATAGAAAAAGTAAGCCTTATAAGGTGTTTGTCTCTTTTATTTTAGGGACTCAACCCATCCAACCGCGGCAGTTGATGCTGCTGGAGTTGATGCTGCTGGTTCGAACACACTTCGGAATGTGGCTCGATATCAAGACCACTTACTTGAGATGCCAGTCACATATCCATTCAATAATCTCTCTCTGGTGTTTTTTTCAGTAAATCAGAATAGTTGGCCCCAAATAATTGTTTGAGTAATGTTTTCTTTCGGAAACGCTGTCATCTCTTTGTGACAAAATCTTTAACACTGATCCTTATTTTACACCAAATCATATCATAATATTTATCGATTCAATTCCCTTACAAAGATTGTCTCACCATCAGCAATGTCATGTGATTTGATTTTCCAGCAGGAAATTAAGTTTCGTGCATTTGCGGTTTTTTTCAATCAAGACTTGAACACTTGCTCAAAGCTCATAACACTCTGTTGGCGATGGTTGAGTTTTGCGCTCTGCAAAAAAATTATAACACACGATTTTTGCTTCGCAGTGTGACACTACTATACAGCGAGAAACCTCTAATTTGAACTTGGCTGCTCAAAACTAACGTTGACTCTAGTGAAACCAATGTGCACACTGGAACCAAGATTCAGTTACTTTGAGTTTGACGTACAGAATCGCGGTATTAGAATTAAAAGCAATAATTCAGTTTTTTCTTGGATCTTGGTGTAAGTTCAACCATAATTTTTTTTTGTTTGACCGCAAGGCCCACATTAGATGAATCAGTGTATCGCAGTTGTAAACAGAGAGGACGAAGTGACACTTGCAGCTGATCGAATCACCCCTTTTCTCGCATCGCTTCCTGTCTGCAACAGCCCTAGGTTCGTGTAATTTGATTTGTTTCTCTGTAGCGCGAGATATAGCTCTTATTTTATCGTCGTCGCATTTGGGCTGCCCGAAAATATACTAGTAGGTCCTCAAAGTAAGACTCCATTGATGGAACATTATGCAAAAACAGTAATTTGACAGGCATGACCTTAAGTAATTGACGTGTAAATCAGTCCATTTTAATGATTATATTCCCACCCAAAAAGTAGGAATATACATCTGTCCGTCCATTTGTCCGCCTGGTTACCTATGTGTCCGTCCGTTCGTCCATACAAACTTATACTGATCAACGGACGAACTATATACTTAACGGGAAATATAATACAATAGTGCAGAGGGGACAAACATGATGCCACATTCCGGGTTTTGACAACCATTAAAAATGGCCGTCATCAAAAGTTTTGTTCTAAAAATAGCAGTTACACTTTTCAAGCCAGTACTGCCAAGCGGTGATACAGATTTTGATTATTTTTGTTTATAAAACAGCTAGCACAAAATACATAACAGTATACTGGGTTTTCTCCCGTGCAAAAATAATGCAAATTTGACAGCTGTCTTAGATTGTTTTTTAGAACAGCTGTTTGCTTGACATCTTCTCCCATTTGGATGGTCCAATCATCACCAGACTTGGCGCGTGGGTGTTTGTGGACAGAATAATTAGACTGAGGGGCTGGGTTTCACGTGTTCCTGTCGTACACCCTCCTCCCAAAATGTCGCATTATGTTGTCTATTGATAACGTGGATGGTCTGATTGTCGCCAACCTTTTGTCACAGGAGTTCGTGGCCTGCACAATTTCCACGAGAGGGTTATTTTCAAGTTGTGAAACAAGAAAATCGTTCCACATCTCTCGAGTAGATGGTCTGATCATCACAAACCTTAGGAAAAAGGTGTGTATGGACCTCACACCCACAATTGCTACTGGGTGTTGGATTTCTAGCACAGATGTAAAACAACGACAATAAACCCTCAGGTGTTATACCTAGTGTTAAAAATATAAATTTTTAAAGATTTCAAGTGAATTTTTGAATTTGTTTTTCCAGACACAACCTTATCCCCCGACTTGTCACCGGTGGGGATATGTCAGCACCACTGCCGCAGTCTCTTGTTATTAACTGTATAGTCGGAAACTATATATAGATCTGACTTAAGAAGGTAAAATTCGTGCCTCTCGGTGTCAAGTGAAAGACATAGGCGATCTCAAATCAGCTACTAATTCAAATGAAATTTCTGAACCAACTTTAATAACATTAAATTACGTCATTCTTTTAAAGGAGGCTCAGAAATTTCAAATCAAATTGCTACAAATTTGAAATTCGTTTTATCACATAATGTGCAAATTTAATGTAATAAATAACTCCATAAACAGAGAAGTTTTCTTCCTAAACCAACTCACCCACTGTTTTACGAACCTACGCGACCATGGAAGGAGGACCACAGGCGGCGGAAGCTCCAAAAAGTGGTGGTCACACCTTTCTGGGTACCGCAAGAGTGTAGAATGGAAAATATTTGTTTCTTCGGGAGGGGGTGTCAATGGTGGTGGGGCGGTGTATTCATGCAAAATATATAAATTTATATACGCTACACGTCACCCTTGAACTCACTCTATTTAAGACACTAACCTCAGCTATTTATTTTATTTTGTTTTTACTTAACACATAGAACCCTGGTGGTATCTTCCATATCAATTTAATGGCAGCAATTGGAAGAGGCCATATTCATTTCATTATATGTGGGCAGACCAATTAATGTTTTCAACGTGCAGCCTCAGGGCTGCACGTTGAAAATATTGATTGGTCTTCCCCACACATTCGCTTACCAGCTATCATACGTAATGAATTTATAAAGTATCATGTTCATGGGCCGGAAAAGCGGACTCTCTGGTTCAAAGAGCTAATCACAACTTTGAAACCGTCCTTTGAAATATAACGCTCCATTTTGAGCTTTCTACTTTTAATCAATAAAATCAATAAAATCAATAAAATCTTGAAAATCAATGTGGCCATATAAGTATAGGCGATGTGTAGTGACCATAGAGGTTGTGTATGTTTTGTCAGAAAATGCCGTTCGGGTATCTATAATTGGTGAAAAAAATGTGTGGGGGACGTGCCGCCCTGTGCCCCCCCCCTCCCCCCCCCCTCCCCCCCTCCCCCCCCCCCCCCCCCACATACACACACACTCGGATCCGTCGCCCCTGAGGAGGACAAAATAGCGCCCATGTTTTTATTGCTTAACCTTTGAACCCACAATTCCGTTTTGCAGTCCATGTTCGTGATACGACCTGGATTTATAAAGTAGATAATTGTTCAGTGAATTTGTGTGGTAGACCAGGCATCAATCAAAATTCTCAACGTGCAGCCCCAAAGCCGTACGTTCAAAATATTGATTGGTCTTCCCCCAAGTACCGAATATAGAGCAGTGTGGCGCCGGGGGGGGGGGGGGCTACCCCCCCCCCTCCCCCGTAGGAGAGGTCCAGCCCGCCCGTCCGAGATTTTTAGTCAGTCCATCAGAGAGTCTCGTAAACCCGACTTCACGAGAAATTTCCGACAATCGAATGTAGATATCTCGTCGTGTGTCGATCAAGAACGAGGTATATGGTTCTAGTGATTCTCATGAAATTCCTTAATGTCGTTCGTCAAACTGGCTTTATAGATGAAATATTTCCCGACCTTACTATATTATGATTAAATAATCAACAAACATACTCAATTTGCTTCTATTTTGGTTCTCCAATTTACCAATTTTCACTCACTTTCCTCCGTTTGGGAGTTCAAAAATTAACCCCCCACTCCTACCCCCCCCCCCCCTGTCGGAGAGGTCAGCCCCCTGTCGAGAAATCCCTGGCGCCACCGCTGATATAGAGTCTACCTGTTAATGGCTCTGAGCTGACACGGAATATACCATCGGGGTCCAAAGGGTTAATGCAAAATTATCCCTGTAAATGTGGAAGAAACACAGGGCACAAAATTGCTTAGCATGGATCTTTTTTACTGACATGACAAGGTCATATATCCGAATGTCAGTTTGACATCACACCACTCAGGAAATTGAAAGTAGATCTCCTCTCTCTTCCGGGCCAATCCAATTCGTTGAGCATTATTTGGTAGCGTATCGAAGGGGGCCGATGTAGTTCACAATCTCACTAGACACCCCGTAAAAGATTAGTTAACAAGTTTTATCCCATAAATGGACGTTTATTCAAACAATAAAAGTCTTGGATAAATTTTTGCTTTATTCACCCAGTACCAGCTGCTAGTGGGGTGATAAATTTTCCCCGAAGGTTTAACACTGTAAGAATTTATTCCTATAGTAGAGACGGACTTGTTGACTTCTGACCACTATCTCATTCGTGTTGTCATGACCTTTTTTACGTTTGTGGGAAACATAATGAACTGACGTTTATCAAACGTTGCTGAAATGTTTAGTATTAGAATACATGACACATTTAAACTCAGTCTAACAATAAAACAAACAACAATTAACAATGAAAACTCAAAGTAAATCAATCGAAACCAAGACTTAGTGTTGAAAAGCATACATGTTCGATTTCGAAAGGCGGGGACATGATGAGTGATCTTTCATTTTCGAAATTTGGAAAGTATAAATAAACAAATGCACGTGTCGTCTGCTCTGTTTATAAACCTCAAGTTGAATCGACGACGAAAAAAACAACAATAAACAACAGAAGAAGAACGATAAACATTGGACATTTAATAAAGTATTTTTGCGACTTTATCTCAAGTTTGAAGGGGAATTATTTTTAGACAGAAATGTATCACTGCGCCCTGTTTATTTTTGGCAGTTTTGCTTGTCGATCGAATAACCAATGTGCTCCTCACTTCTCGCATTGTTTTGTAGCGAGTAACTGCACGACTTCGTCGCGACTGCCCTGTAAATGATTTATGGGATACACAAAATAAACGTATGGTGTTTTAAAATAAAACATTTATTCTACTCGTAGCATTAAGAATGAAACCGACGAGCCAGAGGCTCGTCGGTTTCATTCATAATCCAACTCGTAGAATAATTGTTTTACTTGAAAACACTATACGTTTATTCAAAATGAATCCGTATTTAATATCAATGTGACTCACCGAGACCTCTGACTTTATGAGGTTATTAAACGTATTGCGAATCTACGATATTTCCGTAATGGGTAATTTATGTGATGAAAAACGATCTTTTTTACCCTTGCGGTTATTTTTGACACATTTACGCACAACACTTCCACAATAGCGTTCCTTCACTATCCGATTTTTCAAATTAAAAATTCAAATTGCACCAGGTCAAAAAACGGCGAAATCTTAATTACATTTGATCTGTTTTGTAAAACAATTTCTCGACATGAAAACGCTGATTTTTTATTATTTTGTTTCGTGATAACGCGGGAAATTCTGACATGTTCACTCAACGTTTCTACTTCTCCCCTCAGAATATTTTTATAACTATTTTTCAACATGGTCCTTGAGGTGTCAACTATTTTCCTTTCGTTGTCGTGACATTAAGAGTCGAAATCTCGAAATGAAGAAACTGTTATTTTGATATAAAATAACCGGCGATATCTCGCTGTGAATGGAAAAAGAGGAGACCAAGAAAAACGGGTGGGGCGATCGAGTGCACTTGACACGTTATTCAGAAAGAGTTTCGAAATTGCGGATAGTTTCTTCTCCGTTTTGGACCCAATACTCGTCGAAAACATCTGACAATTTGTTTTTTTTTTTAATTTCAGATGAGAAACACCACAAAGAACTGAATACATTGGCGTATATGTTTGGACACAATTACGTAACACGCAATTCCTAAGCTGACCTAATTGGACACGATACTTGCAAAAATATTCCTGAAAAATTTGATTTCTTCATATTTTTGCCTTAAAACACAGAGCTTATGACCCCTCGTTTGAGCGAGCTCAATGAGCTCGTTCCAACGAGGGTTCAAAAGCAATGTTTTAGGCAAATATTGTTGATTTATTTATGTATTTATTTATGTATTGGGGTTCAAAGACACTTTCTTTCAACGGTCAGAGTCACCTCGTGTCAGACAGAATTATGGGTTGACGAAGCCGGTGTACCCGGAGAGAACCTCCCAGCAACGGTAAGCAAGTATCACCGTACAAGCAGGGTTAGCACAGGTTGAAGACAAGTACACAATCAACAAGCAGTACGCTTTTGAACACAGCATTAAGTGCCTTGTCCAATGGCACAACGCAGTTACCGCTGGTCGGGATCGAACCATGGGCCTTTCGCTTTGAAGTCCAATGTTGTATGTACTGAGACGCCGTGCTTCCTAGACAACAATTGCAAACCAATAAAATTTGAATGGCGTTTTTTGTGAACAGCGCCTCTACCTCTAGGTTATTTCAGTTACGTTAGGTAAAGGCATACGCTCTACATGAGCATTCCTGTTTTTGTTCCATGTTGGCTTCATCCAATGCTCTGATATTGACCACTGTAGCAACAGTGGTGGCTAACCCATTGTCGTAGGTGCAAAGATGGGGGTGGAGTATCGAAGACTACCCGCTAAAGTTTGGTGGAAAACTGCTGGATTCTGTAACCTTGCCCTCCCATTTTGAATTTGCCCCCCGCAAACTTTTGGGGTCGTGTCATCATGTAATACCACCCCCTTCTTTGCATTTATACTTTTGGTCCGAAAATATATGGTCCCCAACACACCACCACTACCTCTCTCATCGGAAACGCCATCTACACCTCCGTTATTGCCTCTATAAAGGCTATCAGAGACCTCGCCTCATTGTTCTGATTTGGGTAGAATTGCCATGGATGCAGTTTTGCGTCAGTAGCACTTGCAGTTGTTCACAATCACAATATGATAATTTCTGCAATTCAAACGGTTTTAATAAAATTCACATTCATCAACGGTATGTCAGTGCCATCGGACGTGTGTGCTATTGGGACTTAGTTTAACACTGAAAATTCCCATAAACTTAAATATGTCTATGGGAATGTTCAGTGTTAAATCAAGTCCCCATAGTATACACGACACAAATTTTTAAAAAAATTCAAAACCCTATCGGAATTTTCAGTCTTAAATTAGGTCCCCACAGTACATATGATCGTGATTGTTCTCTGGCGAACAAATGTCTATGGGAATTTCAGAGTTAAATTAGGTCCCCATAGTGTCATCCCTTACTACTCTCAGTGGTGCAAAAAAAAAAAACGGATGAATAGCGTGTTATGTTATAGGGGTGAGTATGCTAATGTTTTACTTCTGTCAAAAAAAAATCCTTTTTAACCCTTTACCCAACGTAACGGCCAAAACCGGCCAGCGCTATTCTCAAAAATCGCCAATTAATTTTCAAAATATTTTCATTTTTTGTCTCAAAAACATAGGTTATGACCCCTCGTTGGAACGAGCTCGTTCCAACGAGGGGTCATAACCTATGTTTTTGAGACAAAAAATGAAAAAAAATGGTTATTCAAGAATTTTTTTTGCAAGTGTCGTCTGCTTTTCATGTTAGGTAAAGGGTTAATGAAAAGGTTAATTCGAGTGGAACGGGGTGTGTTCTGCAATGTTAAGCCATTGCAGATGGCGCATTGTTCCACTCAGTGATCGTATTATACGTATGCGTTTGCTGATTTTCAAAACGAGATATTATCTTTATGACAGGGAGTGGGGGAGGGAGATGCATGTTATACCTATAGTGCAGCCAGCACTCAGAGGCGGCCGCCCGAGCCCTGGTGTGACCTTATGCGTCTCCGCCTTAACACGACACCTGTATTTGATGTGTTCGTACTCTTGAAGAAGTCAGGGACGTTAGGTAATTGAAAAGGTATCGACGATAGTTCACAAAAATATGCGTACTTGTGTACAAAATTATAAATTACTCCCATCAATCGTTCACGTGTTATATAATGCACTTTTTGGAATGTTTCATTAGAAGATGGATTGCACATTTTCGAGTCTATATTGTCATGTTGTATCATGTCGATGTTTCTGGATAAGCATTGTACTTTCCCAAACTGATTACTTTGAAGTACATCCTCGTCCTCACTGACGATCCACATATAGGGTTAAGTTTTGCTATCACTGGAGTCCTGCGAAACCTCAAAATTCGATTTGATTCAAAATCGTCACGATGGTTCGATTCGAGTCTGGCTGTTTCGGAACGTTTCGAATCGACAGGATTTCCTCAAAATCCCACCATGTGTCTCATTGTGAACTCTTCCTCTATCATCAGATCTCCGGAACAGGAGACCTGGTGATAGAAGAAAAAGTTTAAGGAAACAACTTTGACTCCATTTGCAGAATATTTCGCTTTTTGATTGCCTTCCCCAAGCAGACGAATTGGTGGGAATACAATACTTGCATGGAGACTGACAATATTTGCTATAATTGACAGTTGTATCATGTAACAAGGTGAAATAACTGCAACTTGAAAACCGACGAAATTCGATTCGAGATTCAGTTCTATTCGATTCGACATATTTTGCCTGATTCGATTCAAGATTTCGTTCGAAATGTGATATTCACTGGGCCAAGATTTTGTATAGTTGGAAATTCGAAGGGCAAGTCATGAGTAGTTGGAAATTCCATCTATCTGGATTTTAGAGCTTCTTCAGTGATGCTGATGTCTCCGTTACTTCACAAAATTCCAGCTAAGCTTCAAATCGGCAAAAATTCCAACTGTTACTATTTCCAACTGCAGTGTACGCAATATCGAGCTTCATAAGAATGCATGATGTCAATCGGTATGAGATTTCTATAGTACGTTTACTTATCGTAATAAAAAAAATCCTCGAAATGCACTTCAAGAAAATCGCATCATGTAAAATCGCTATCCTGAGTTAATTCCATCATTCACAGTAACAAAATGACGAAACATCGACAAATTGATCATTCCTGCTTGAGATCTGATTTAATGTTATAGTCCAAGCGCAATATGGTTTGACCCGGAAAAAATTGGGACAAGCTGATTTTGATGTCATTCGACGCGGAATTTATCTGGGAACAACATATCCAAAACCCGCAAAAATCCGCTTTGGGGAAAATTGTTCATGCAAGATGGCCGCAAGGAGGAGTTTCATAGAAAGCAAAATCTTTAGTGGCATCAGTTTCTCAATAGTCTTGATATTTTGTGTGAGATCTGGAGAATTTTTGTGCGTCATTCGTACTTTAAGCACGAATGCCAATTCTATAAAGCGGAAAAATGAAAGAGAAAATTCACAATTGTTAGGGAAATGGCCCCAAAAGACCTTTTTCTTCAATTTTCACACCCATACGAAGTTGAGTCTGAATAGAACAGAAAAACGAGCTACAATTCTGCTGCCGATGATTTTCATAACTTCCGAGATTGCGAAGAATGATATCGATCAACTTTCTTCGCATTGGTTAAATCCCGAGATGTGATCTGACCGAAATCATGCCGGTGTTCCCCAAGACACTCTGCTGTCGCCAGTTTCGTCTCCAATCTCAACCAGCTCGGAGTTCAGGTAATTCTCCCCTCGACAGTCTCCACAAGCAGAGACACATTTGATTGCGTTCTTTCTACAAGAGCATCTATTCGTTCCGCATGGGTATTTGGAGGCCATTTTGCATTTGCAACATATAAATGTCAGGAGAACTTCAGGCACTGCATCCAGGTCAGTCATTACGGGTATCAACTCATTTTCGAGAATTTCTCAGCCCCATTTCTGAGGATCTAGGATATCAATATCCAATTACTTCCATTCCACCGTTTGTAGGTGGACTCGCAGGCTGAGCAAGTATGCCGCGCGTTCAGTTGGAGGTAGTTTCTGAGGTTCGATTCCTATCTTGCTGGAAGAGACCATTGTCATGAATTTTGAGTATCTCAAGCCATTCAGTGTGTCTGGCTGCTTGCCAGAGTACAGCATTACAAACAGTTCAGCGCCGATTCTTCCAAGTTCTGCTTGAGATACGGCGCTGTCGTGCATTGTTGCTGATATCTTCTGAATCTCCATTGACTTTTCTAACCTCTTGAGAAGCTGTGTTTTCCCATGGTCAAACGTTGCCGAAGTAACATCACACCCACTCCATGCATGTATGAACAGGAGGTTTCGCCTAGTTGTTTCTCCGATCTTCGCTATTATATGTGCGATCTTCCATGCCTCCCCACCCCTATGTGACTTCCGTGCTTCTGATTGGAAATAAACATCAGCCGAAGTATGATTCCAATGGTGAACGGATAGCACTAGTACATCAGTATCATCTGCGGCAATGACAACTGAATTCCCTTGAGATGAAAGTTTGATGGCACTTTCAACAGCAGGGTATCAGCATCGCCCGAACTGAAGTTAACAGTATGTCCACCCGCTCTCAGTAATGTGGACAGCAATCTTATGAACTGCATTTTGTTATTCTCGTTCGACAAGAACTGTTCCTGGTTCTTGTGTGCAGCCATGGTGTCTGTCAAGCGGATATCGGCACACACGTTGACAGCTCTCCTTCTATTCTCATGACTCTTCGTGTTTCGTCGGTGTCCATAACCATCGAAGACGACCCAGCAAGTCTGCCCATATTTGTTGGCCACATATCCAACACACAGATGGGCTACTTCCGAGTAGATAGACTTCGCCTTCCATTTGACTCTGTGGAGGAGAGCCCCCCCCCCCCCCCCCCCCCCCGTCAAGCACGTACACGGAATCAGATGACGGTTTCAAAAGTGCTACTCGATCTGTTATTGAAGCTGCTAGGTCTGCCTTGTTTGCTTTTCTGAGGAAGAAGTCTTTGAAGAGGGCTGTTGGCATCACAGTCAGTTCGTACTCTAAGAACTGTGCCACGTCGCGCTCCCTCAGAGCAATAGCTACCAATCGAGTGAACAGAGCTGATGGGTCTATTGATACCCTCTGGTTATCCAACTTCACCCCGGGATTCAAATGGTCTAAAGTGCGAATTTGATCACTCCTTTTGATGGAGGCATCAGAAACAACAACATTGTCTACAGTGTATCTCCGCCCCTACCGACTCGATATTGGCGCATCTAATACCCTTACCCAAGGAAGCTGACAATCCGGAGGGCACGAGCGCAATCTTTCATTCTCATCGAAAGGATCGTACAAGTCAAACCACTCTAGTATTTTCATCATGTCGGTGTTGTCTCGTTTACGTGCCCATGTCTACATGTTGTTCACTGGTACTGAGTTTCATGTCAGTCAGCGTTGTCACAGCTTCGTGTATTTCAGCGCATTTATGCATGGTGTAAATCCACTCCTGACGCATTGATTCGGTCACCACACGACCTCGCGTTAGTCCACCTCGACTTTTAATTGAGCGCATGAGGACTTATTCAATCACAAGGTCACTTGAAAGGCCTGCCCAAACCATGGAACTCCGGCGTATAGCATGGAAACCATCAAAGAAGAACCTTTCCGTACAACCACGGATGTTTCTTGGGGAGCTCAAGCATCATTTGCAGATACAACCTGCAACTCTTAGCGTAGTGTACATGTCCAGTGGCAGCGAAGAGTTTCAACATATTACTGACAGCAATAAGAGGGAGATTCCAATCGCCAAGGCGTTCACCGCTAATGAACATTTTCAGTGTCTGGATATATTCTAGATATTGTATCCATAGCTTAGCAGTGCGCGATTGTTCAGCCAGTTTGGCTTTGTACTCGTCGAGTGTTTACCCTTACGAGAGCTGCTGAGTTTGCAACATCAGAAAGAGCTATCGAACTGTCCAGCACATTATCTTACAACTCCTTGACACTATCTACTATCTAAATCATCCATGTTGATAGTTTTCTGTCCACTCCCGACGCTACATGAACTCCTCGGAGCGGCATCAGGTTCAGCCATTTCTGAGCTAGTAAAGGATGTGCGCCGGTGTTATGGACAGTGATGATACACTCTGTATACCCTCTGTGTTAGTGAATAGAAAAAAACTGGATTCACACAAATCCATGTCCTCACGTTGCAAACCTTGGAATGCTGGTTTCGAAAAATTGATCGAAATTCGCTCTTACACCACCATCAGTATAAATGCTATAAAAAAAATCCCCAAAGCGGATTTTTGCGGATTTTAGATATGTTCTTCGGGAGACTTTCCTCTTCACAATGACACAAAAATCAGCTTGTCCCAATTTTTTTCCGGGTACGACCACTTTACGAGGTTCAACGCCTGTACTATTAGGAGAGTGTGAATTGCTCAAAGTTCTCAGCTTGAGCGATTTTTTTAGGACATATTCAATTCCCAGAATAATACCAAATAATAATAACAATAAGATAATTCTATCATAAATGTGTTGGCATTTCAGTTACTAGAATCATTTTTATACCCCCTTTCATGTTCTCGGTAGTGAATTTCCAACAAGGGGGAGGGACCGGGAGGGGATTTCCCCCTCCCGGTCCCTTCCTCAGTTGGAAATTCACTATTCTACACCCCCCCCCCCCACCCCAATCGGAAACCTCCAGCCACGACCCTGGTCTCATGCCGACTTTTCATTCACCCGGTTGAGTCCGCTGTTGCAGCAAATTGTGTTCCGTTAAATTTCGGATAGTGTTCATAGAAAAGGTAATTATTCATATAGTTGGTTAACAAATCTGCAAACTACGTTTGCTTTACAGCCTCGAACGCCGATCCGCCAAGCGAATCTTGGAACCTTTTTCCTTAAGTATCGACGCTTGAGCTTCCGCTTAGCTGTTTGCATCCCTTTAGGTGTTACAGTCCACAAATGGCCTCCACGACCCCAAGCGGCCGTAACTACACCCTCCCCACACATGTGTTGTGGAAACCTACTCAGTTCCATTCCCGGAGTGGACGGCTTTGATTTTTCCAGTATTCATCCCAACATACAGAATTTTGACCGGCAATAATTTGAGGGTATGCTTGCAGAAAGACATTCTGCACGGACATTTTAAATAACTGCCATCCTTTTTTGCACTGACTGTCATGACCATATACCTTGAAGTTTAAGTCTACATCGGATGGCCCGTTTTGGCTTCAATCTGCTACGAATTCTAGCTGACAGGATACAGTACAGCCGCCGTGGACTGATCACTTTCCACAGGTGGACAATATTTACACGGTCGCAGTAATATTATATTCCAAACACTAATTATAGAAATAATCATCAAAAATGTAATTAATGAAGCACCGGATACAGCCCGGTGCTTCATTAATTAAAAAGTTGCTCATGATAATTTTTATTACCTGGTAAACGCATGCGTGAACATCACTGCCAACACGTGGATTGCGACCTGTCCATAGCAGCTGCACTCTATACACCATTTAAATCAACTTGATTATTTAATGGGGTCTTTTATTGTATGCGGCAATGCCATATAGAAGTAGAAGCACATGACGACGAGAAATGAAATACTGCACGAAACGTCACCACGCGCATAAAAGGGCACCACAGGCTGTTATATATCACTAGTGGTCCATTTGACATAGTGGCATGGTATATACAATTATACACAAAGCTATGTTTGAGACGCACTTCTACATTGAAAAAAGGTGTAATGTTTTACTCCAATTTTTAAAAGTGTGTATTTTTCTCGACTGTGAAGACCATAGAAGAGACAAGTCATACCAAGGAATCTTCGTAGAATCTCGAATCGAATCATGCATCAGATTTCGTATCGAATCGAATCTCGAATCGAATCTCACCGCTTTTCAAGTTGTGGATATTACAGCCGTAAATATTGTCAGCCGTAAATATTGTCACGTAAATATTGTCAGCCGTAAATATTGTCAGCCTCCACTCAAATATTGTGTGCAATGGCGACTCTTGCAAATCAAGCAAAAATCGGAATATTCAAGCACGGAATCAATGTAATTTCGGATATGGAACCTACTTGAACTTTTTGTCCATCACCAGGTCTCCTATACATGAGACCTGATGATAGAAAGAGAGTTCAAGAGGAGATACTTTGTAGGATTTTGTAGGAGTTTGTGAACAACTCGACAGTTCGAAAATTTTCGAATCGGCGAGATTGGAATCGAATCTAATCAAGGGGACCAATTCGAATCGAATCAAATTTCGAAGTTTCCCAGGGCCCTAAATCTTCGGTCACATTTTAATAGAGAAGAATTTGTGTAAGCCCTCTTCCTGCTACTACCCAATAAGACTGCAACGGCGGCAGTTCAAAATACTCTCTCTCTCTCTCTCTCTCTCTCTCTCTCTCTCTCTCTCCCTCATCATTCTCTTTCTCTCTTTTTTCTCTTTCTGAAAAAGTAGGGTTTGCCTCTGTGCCCCCTCCCCCCGTAATTAAAATCAAAATCATTGTTTCATAGATTCTTTATAGGAACCTCTAAAGATGGCTCTCAGTTTTATGTGTGCAGTTCGAGTACAACGCATTATTTGGCTTAAATGTATAGAGATCCTGTAATCTCTATTTGTTCCAAGTGGCCCACCTGTCAGATGCCGGAATTGGAAGATATTTCTTTCTGCGATGCCATTACTACTCTATTAAATTTACTGTCCGGTCGTCAATTATTTGAAGAATCATTCATTTGTCATCGCAGCTTGACTGACACAGTCGATAATGGGATGGCTAAATCGGATAAGTTGTTTCCATGGAATATCTTTCCTGACCGTCTCTTGGATCAATCACTTGTAAATATCTTCGTTTGTTTCCATACCCGACTAGTGTTCACTACGATCGCTCGATTTACTTGTTTTTTAACCCTTTACCTAAGATGAAAAGCAGACGACACTTGCAAAAAATTCTTGAATAACTAATAATTTTTTTCATTTTTGTCTCAGAAACATAGGTTATGACCCCTTATTGGAACGAGCTTGACGAGCTCGTTCCAATGAGGTGTCATAACCTATGTTTTTGAGACAAAAAAATGAAAAAATAATGAAAATTAATTGGCGATTTTTATGAATAGCGATGGCCGGTTTTTGGCCTTTACGTTGGGTAAAGGGTAAGGTAATCTCCTTTTAAAATGACATCGGAATATACGTTTACACCGGACTTCAAAAAAATATGTTGTGAAAATAGGTCATTTGTCATCGCAGCTTGACTGATATCGTCGATAATGTGATGGCAAAATCGGATAAGTTGTTTCTGTGGAATATCTTTCCTGACCGTCTCTTGGATCATTCACTTGTAAATATCTTCGTTTGTTTTCATACCCGAGTAGTGTTCACTGCGATCGCTCGATTTATTTGAGGAATCTTTACCCCTTCACTTCTTGTCAACAAACCAACATTGGAAGTAGCACAACGGTTCACCGAACGAGTTGAATTCTAGTTTCCCAAACGTGTGTACCACTTCAAGAAACTCTTACACATACAGGTCAGTTCGCCCAACCTCAGTTACCAAAATGGCCATCAAAATCTTGTCCTCAATGACAGGATGGTATCTATAGGGGATAACTCAAGCTGTTGTTGTGAGAACTGTCTCATATGAGGCTGAGGGAGATTTGAAATGATTCTGGTTTCCCCACCGATCCTCATTTTCATACCCGACCTTAATCTTTTGATAAATGCTTAACACAAATGTTATTTCCATTTAACCCTTTACATAATATGAAAAGCAGACGACACCTGCAAACAAAATTCTTGAATAACTAATTTTTAAAAATTTTTTTTGGTCTCAAAAACATAGGTTATGACCCCTCATTGGAACGAGATCGACGAGCTCGTTCCAATGAGGTGTCATAACCTATGTTTTTGAGACAAAAAATGAAAAAATAACGAAAATTAACTGGCGATTTTTGTGAATAGCGCTGGTAGGTTTTTGCAATTACGTTGGGCAAAGGGTTAAGTTATCTCCATTTAAAATGATATCGGAATATACGTTTATACCGGACTTCAAATAGGTGTGTGTTGTTGAAATAGGACATACTTTTCTACCCCTCACCCAACCCAAGTAGCAGAGAGGACACTTTAAAAAGAACTTGAATAACTATCTTTGCCATAAAAGCATAAGCTTATAAACCCTCTTTGAATGCCGATCCTTGTAAATTGCGCCGGCCGTTTTCTCCTTTCGTCGTTCCATTGGCAAAAGGTTCTGCGACTCTATGTGAAAGTAAAATATCAAAATCATCCCGACCGATCGACCCTATTTTTCTGCTGCATGCAATCGAACGAAATCATATTTTTCACCTGAGACCAAATAAAAGATAATAATAAGTAATGTTAAGCCTAAAATCCACCCTAAAGGAGCTGTGTGGCTTTGCGATGAAAGAAAAGTACAAAATTACATTTCCCCGTGAAATGCTTTTCGATATAAACAGGATTTTAATCCTGATTTGAATGTTCCAATATTTTTTCTGGTTTTAAAATGCTCGGCAGGGAGTCCAAAGTTCTGGGGTCGCAAGCAAACAGGCCCTCTCTCCGGGAGAGACAAGTTTAGTGGCTGGCTGGACCAGATTGTTCAAGTTGGCTGGGTGTGGGTTACGGCGTGAAGCATAAGGTGATATGAGCTTTTCCAGGTATGACGGTGCGATGTTGTTAATTCATTTAAAAGTGACAAATATAATTTTATTTTGTATTCTCTGCTGGATAGGAAGCCCGCGGAGGTCCCTAAGAATCGGAGTTATTCTGTAGAATATACGGTTACGAGTGACAACCCTGGCTGCGCAATTTTGGACATTCTGCAGCTTATCAAGTAGAGATTGTTTACTCCCAAACAGCAATGAGTTACAGTGATCAAGGCGAATCGTAACGAATTATTTATTTATTAGGGTTTAAGGACACATTAACAGCCAGGGTCATATCATGATGTCGGTGACAATTTTACGGGTGGAGGAAGCCGGAGTAAACACGAGAGAACCACCGAGCAACGACGAGAAGCTGCCAGCTCTCCAACATCGTAACTCTGAACTCCGCACCGCGGCACAGGAAGGGTTAGATTGGTTGAAGACATGCGCACCATCGACGTGCAGTACGCCTTAGTACACAGCGTCATCGTGCCCCCATGTAGGCAATCGGGGTGAAGTGCCTTGCCCAATGACACAACGCGGGAGCTCGAATCAGTCGCTGAAATGGTCACCCATCCAACTACTAACCGCACTCGACGTTGCTTAACTTCGGTGATCTGACGAGAACCGGTTACCGCGACGACACCGCGCCCCCGACTCGTAACGAAAGCGTACACAAGCTTCTCAGAAATTTTCACAATAACTGGTCTTATCTTGCTGATATTCTGTAGATAAAAAATGCCGTGCCACAAACCTGCATGGCATGTTTGTCCGCGGCAAGGTTTTCATCCAAGCAGTACCCTTGGTTGCGAACAACAGTACTGGACGAAATATCATTTCCCTCAAGTAACAGAGATGACTTGTCGAAGTTAGACAGTTGGTGAGGCAGTCCTATGTATATAACCTCAGTCTTGTCAGCGTTCAATTTCAGATAATTCTGTTCATCCAAACTTAAACCCTTCTAACCGTTTACGTGACACAGCTCCTATATCTGCCTTGAAGTGTATATACAGCTGAGTATCGACAGCATAAAAGTGGTATTGAAAACCGTGTTTGCGGATGATGTGATGATGTCACCTGGGGGAGAACGTATATCAGGTAGAGGTCCGAGCACAGATCCTTGGGAGACCCCATATTTTAATATAAGTTTGGATGACGATGAGCCATTTATACTCTTGGGGCGGTCATTGAGGTAAGGTGCAAACCAACAAGAGCACTGCCAGTGAAGCCTATTCTATGTTCTAGTATGTGGAGAACGATAGTGTCGAAAGCAGTACTCAGATCGAGCAACCCAAAACAGGAAATGAGATGCATATCCATGGACATCAGGGTATCATTTTGCACACGAAGGTGGACCGTCTCCGTGCTGCAGTTAGGTTTATATGCAGATTCGAAAAGTTCAGACAACCCATAGTCGGACACATGCTGATTTAAGAGCCACCGCGCGCGCAACGACATTCGAAATGCATGAAAGGTTGGACACAGGTCGATATATTTTAATCTGGTTATTAGAAGGTCGAGCGTGTGACCGGCTTTAATGGTTAGTTCGGTTACATGGTAGGATAAATTCATTGAAAGCAGAATGTCTTTAAGTTTACAGGGGTCTGTGTTATTATCTAAATTAACATGAAATATTTAAATCACCGGTCACTATAAATTTCGATGGTGACGCTAAAAGGGATCCCAAACATACCTCCGAATTCTTCAATGAACAGATTAACAGTTATATTTGATTTGGATTTGGGTGGTTGCCGATACACTACACAGCTGGGCAGTGAATTAGATGCGTGTGACAAAGAGTCGAACCCAGTCGCATAAGATGTCATTCTTGCCAAGAACAACAAGCCTCTGGAACAACCTGCCTCAACACATCCGAAATAACAACTCGTTATCTGAGTTCTCGAATTACTTAAACCGAAACAAAATGTTTGTTCCTAGCTTGATTTTCACGGCAAAACGCGCCAAGCACAATTACTCCATTGCCGATTACGTTTATCCTACAATAATCTCAACGAGAAAAAAACATCTTTGTTTGTCCCATCTATGTGTGTGGAGAGTTTGGGAAACGCTGTCTATATTTTAGCTGAGAAAGAACCGACACCTTTGGTGAGATAACTCATTTTATTGATATAAACATATTGCCAAACCGATGTTTTGGATGTAGTCAAAGCGTTAACAAACACATTTTGGAAAAACTACACGCTTGTAAACGTTTTAGATAACGAACTTGATATAAACTCGTACCATTATTGCTATCGTGAATGTGAATGTACATGTCGGAAACCGGGCTTTGTCGTTGCTGGAAGAAATGGATTCACGTCGCGTATTCAGCCAAAACTCAAGGAGTGTCGCCTGAATCCGTGCGCGAACGCATGTCTCGCCGCAATGAACCCGACAACAATGTTAATACCAATACATAAAAATGAATATGGTAATTTGTGACTTACATTAAATCCAATGAATCAGAAAACTGAACGTCAATCACCCCCTACCCACACAGTTTTTGAGTCCCTTGCGGGCCTGCATTCTCTGTTGTCGCTGTTTTTTTCCTCCTTCTCGCTGGTGTTTGTTCTTTGGTCGCCTCTTCACTTCACTATTTCACTGCCGTCACACGGCACTAATGTATTGTCACTTCACCGGATGCCTTTGCTCTAACATGTGACGGAATGTCACTGAACCAATGCCGTCGCACGGCAACTAACGTGTTGTCAGTTTACTATATCGCTTCCTCTCTAACAAGTGACGGAATGTCACTCTACCGCTGCCATTGCATGGCCACTAACGTATTGCCACTTTGCTGAACGCTTTTCACTTAAGCAGTTGTTTATTTCAGAATAATGTTCATACAGGCAAGCCTACTCTGCTTACGTATATCTTGATTCTGCAACAGGTATGCCGTCTTCCTAAATACTAATAGCTCCCTGTGCTCGCACTTTCTATTTCTGATCCTACACTCAGATAAGGCCACCGACTTGGCCCGCTACTGCTCCTATTCTAAATATGAGCTCTGTGGCTCCCCTACACTATCACGTTCCTATACTTTCGCACCGATGCGGCACCTCCTCTAACCTATAGCATGGGGCATCCCCATCTATTCGCCGAGACCCACAGTCTTTGACATCTTCATACTGAAATTAATTTTTCGAGAAACCCCCCGATTTTTATTTCGATAGCCAGGACATCAATTCTCAGTTTAATTGCTTCTCTTGGCCTTGGCCGCTTAGATCTATCTTAATTTAATACTCGCTATTAAGTTCCTTTGAAAGTCTTGCATTTCGCAATATCCTGACATTCGTGACAGATCAGATGCATAATATGAGTGTGTGTTCAGAACAGGTGCGGTGTACTGTTTTTACAACAGTTACTTGTTAACTGGCCATAATTACACAGATAATGACTGCAGGAGACGACTGGTCTCTCTTCTTTAATTAGTTAGCAGATAGCTCCTAAATGGTTGCGCCAGACCTGCGATAATAGACATAAAATCCCACGCTTAATTAGCAGCGCATGACAAATCGGTTTTCGGGATTCGTCATATACCTATCTTTACGCTTTATATCTAGCCCAGTGAGAAAGATTATCGAAAATATATACACTTGTAAACAAAAAATCGCAACTTTGAGTTATCACCTTGACAGAGCGAAAAACATTTTGTGCTCTGCAGTCCGTTCCCGTTGATTCAGAAAGTGGAAGAGCTGGAACTATAAATGACGTCAGTTACGAGTCTTGATTAACTTCGAGCAGTAAACATACCTCTAGAATCACCACTTATGAGATGTTAACCCTACCCCCCACCCCTCCCAACATACGCGTATTGTCTTGTCACTAATGACCATATAATCGTTTCGTCACATCAACTCCTCCTGGTTACTGTTTCTCCATGACTGTCTCTACTGTTCTCCTCTTCCTCTGAACAAAATAACAACTCTGATATTGAATATTTCTACGATCCAGATTGAATATTTCCCCTCATTTTGTACTGTGTAATTTGTTTCAAGGAACCCGCTTTCATAAGCCACTGGCTTGATGCTGAATCCTTATGAGTTTGTAGATTAACCTCTGAATTATAATAGTGTACATCTATAATCTGGAATAAAAAATATTGTGTAAAATAAAATTAACGGGATCAAGCGTTCCTGTAAATATCTCTGGAGATGACAATTTCAGCTTTGAACACAACTTCCGCGATATTTTCCGGTTTGATTTACCTATTAGGAAGTCCACCTCTTTTCTGGTGTTTTAGATGAGTGATGGGATTCTTCTGAAATATTTCATTTTTATGTTATATATTCAATCTGCCACCTGAAATCGGCCACCACACAAGCTCGTGGGAATGGTTACTCAATATGCTGGCTTAAAGTGTTTTTTTCTGAGCTACTGACGTGCAAGCTACAGTACAGCCGCCGAGGACTGGTCGTAATCCGCGCGTGGGCAGTGATGGCCACGCATGCACTTACCAAGTAATAAAAATCCTCATAAGCAAAATTTTAATTAATGAAGCACTGGGATGTGCCCGTTGCTTCGTTAATTAATTTTTTAATGGTTATTTCTGTATCTGTTGTCTGTAATTTGATATTATGGCGTCCGTGGAAATATTGCCCGCCCGCGAAAGTGGTCAGTCCACGAAGTCTGTACTGTAACTTAATAATTACAACTCTGTTCAGAATTAAATACTGATTTGAATCATACTATTGCGAGAAATCTTGATAACACTGAGCGAAAGTACACATATTTGAGACAGGGGATTATTAAATACACGACCAATTTATTACAATGTAAACAAAATGATCATGCATTGTGGATATGTAAGGCGGATTTAAATTGGGTTAGATTGAACGATTCTTGTCCGTGACATGTTTTGTTAATACAAGAACAGAAATAAAATTGTATATCGCTTTATTGAAAGACAAATGCACTTCATACTGAACTGAACACGGTTTATCTAGTATTCGTTTTCTGGTAAGGCGACATAATTCGTGTCAGTTCTGATATGGACGACTGTTACGACCCGTAATGTAATAAATGCCCATAATGTAATACCTACCCATAATGTAATACGAAAACGACCCATAATGTAATACGAACCCATAATGTAATAAAAAACGACCCATAATGTAATAAATGTAATAACGTGTAATAAATGTTAGGTACCCATAATGTAATAAAAATTTTAAAAAATTAGATAGAAATTACACTTTTCCAGGCCCGTAATGTAATAAACTTCTAAGCTTGATTTTTGTTTTTTTCTCTTTACTCCAGCAGTGCGTTCGGCCACTTATGACACATCCTGCGCCTTCATCATTGCTGCCAATGGCCCCTATGTCGTACACAGCCAACATGTGTGGGTGTGTTGGGATTACGATAGAGAGTATTCCGGGACCTGGGGCGGGTATACTCTGCTATGAGTGGCAGGCATTATCCCTCTTCCATTTGTACCACCCACGCAAACGACTTCCTCGATAGCCTCTACTGCCCTGCCACAATCATATAGGTCTACCTTACAAGGCATTCAATAATTTTGATTCCAGGATGGTCATTTATAACTGCAATCATCATATTCGACCGGCTGTTCACTTGCATAAAAGCAATGCGGGTAGCAGGTTCCTATACTGTTAATAAGTGCAAGCAATTCTGGCCAAAGTTGCTGAGGCAGAGGGTGTAGTGGGGTGCAGTGGGGTTTGGGTGCACAATAACCGGATAGTGTGGGGAGGGGGGGCGTATAGTGTGGGATACAAGGAAAAGATAGAACAGAAGCAGGACGTTGAGTCAAACGGCGCAGAGGAATATCAGGAGGCGATATAGTGAGTGTGCTGGTATTGGAATGGGGGATATCCTATAGCTCGATGGGATTTGGATTAGGCTACTTTGCTCCAAATTAAGCGTACAATCTATCCTCTGTCTCTCCAATTTTCACTACCTAAACAAATTAGTAATTTCCCTGTACTGTACTACTATAAGTTCATGTCGCACCCTCCGCACCTTGAAACCAATGAGCCCGAGCCCAGGACCACACTTAATAACGACCACATCATATTCCCGGTCCTGTGATCACATGTGTCAAGTAATATTAGCAAATGCTTTCCAGTCAAATAGTTTGCACTTCCCACATGCAAGAAAGACCTTACATTTTCAATCAAAATTGTATCAGTTTCAATAGTGACAGCCCTGAGTGAAATGGTTTCAACTCCTCTCAGTGTTATTTTTCTAAAACCTCAACACACCACAGATTGAACACCCTCAATTGATATGAACCGAAGCAAGTTAAACGCCTTGTAGACTGCTATCATCCACGCAGGCCACCTTTGCGAGAAGATTGGTTAAGAGTATGTCATGTTCACCTGTGGCTGTGACCAGCAACTGTGTCGAGTTAATGTGCACATCACTTGGTTGTACAAGGCAGCCTCTTTGTATTGAGCTCAGGGGATTGCATTCTCAAATAAATTTCACCAGTGGTGTGGCATCACTCATAGTATGCACAGGACGAATGCAGATCTATAATAGAGAGTAGTTTTGGTGGTTCTTGAGATTATGTTGATTGGAAAAGCATTCCACAGCATTTTCTGAGCTGTGGGGACTACCATTTAAACCACCTACATTTCCTGACAGTTCCTGGCAGTTGGCAGGAACTTCCTGCCAACCGCATACTCTATCACATCGACTATTCGCGTGTTCATCCCCGCTATTGTGCTATCTTCTCCTAGGCTACACTCAAACAACATACGTAGCTAAACACCAGGTGTAACATGGGCATATCCGTTTGACCGTGAGGTGTGACCTTGACCATCAATCCGGTGACCTTGAACCTGTGTATGGGCCGATTTTTATGAAACTTGGTGTGTGGTTCGGGCGCCCAACAATTTTGCCACACCCGATGCCCGTCATGTGTGACCTTGATTGATATTCACACCATTAACCTTGAACCTATATCTCGGCTCATGTTGGGCCGATTTGCGTGAAACTTGGTATGTGGGGGTAGTTCGGGGCTCTCTCTCTCTCTCTCTCTCTCTCTCTCTCTCTCTATATATATATATATATATATATATATATATATATATATATATATATTGAGCGTCCTGAACTACTCCCACATACCAAGCTTCACGAAAATCGGCCCAGCATGAACCGAGATACAGGTTCAAGGTCAACGGTTTGAATATCAAGGTCACACATGACGGTCATCGGGTGTGGCGAAATTGTTGGGCGCCCGAACCACACACCAAGTTTCAGGACAATCGCGCAGCAGGAGCCGATACACAGGTTCAAGGTTTCCGGTTTGATGGTCAAGGTCACACACCCGGTCAAACAGATACGCCCATGTTACTCCTCGTGTCTAGCTATGTATGTTGTTTGAGTGTAACTTAGGAGAAGATGGCACAATAGCGGAGATGAACACGCGAATAGTCGATGTGATAGAGTAGGCGGTTGGCAGGAAGTCCCTGCCAACCGCCAGGAACTGCCATGACTGTAGGTAGTTTAAGTGGAAGGCCGTGTGGTGGACTAATAATATTACTTGACACATGTTATCACAGGATCGGGAATATGATGTGGTCGTTATTAGGTGTCATCCTGGGATCGGGCTCATTGGTTTCCAGGTGCGGTGGGCGTGACATAAACTTATAGTAGTACAGTACAGGGAAATGACTAATTTGTTCAGGTAGTGAAAACTGGAGAGACAGAGGATAGATCGTACGCTTAATTTGGAGGAAAGTAGCCTAATCCAAATCCCATCGAGCTATAGGATATCCCTTATCCCAATACCAGTACACCTACCATATCGCCTCCCGATATTCCTCTGCGCCGCTTGACTCAACGTCTTGCTTCTGTTCCATCTTTTCCTTGTATCCCACACTACCCCCCTCCCCCGCCACTATCCAGTCTTGGTGCACCCAAATCCCACGGCACCCACTCCACCCTTTGCCCCAGCAACTTTGGCCAGAGTTACTTGCATTTATTAACAGTAGGAACCTGCTACCCACATTGCTTTTGTGCAGTGATAAATGACCATCCTGGAATCGAAATTACTGAATGTCTGGTAAGGTAGACCTATATGGTTGTGGCACAAGGCAGTAGAGGCTATTGAGGAAGACGTTTGCGCGGGTGGTACAAATAGAAGAGGGATAATGCCTGCCACTCAGAGCAGAGTATACCCGCCCCAGGTCCCGGAATACTCTCCATCATAATCCCAACACACCCAAACATGTTGGCTGTGTACGGCATAGGGGCCATTGGCAGCATTGATGAAGGCGTAGGATGTGTCATAAGTAGCCGAACGCACTGCTGGAGTAAAGAGAAAAAACAAAAATCAAACTTAGAATTTTATTACATTACGGGCCTGGAAAAGTGTAATTTGTATCTAATTTTTTAAAAATTTTATTACATTATGGGTACCTAACATTTATTACACGTTATTACATTTATTACATTATGGGTCGTTTTTTATTACATTATGGGTTCGTATTACATTATGGGTCGTTTTTGTATTACATTATGGGTAGGTATTACATTATGGGCATTTATTACATTACGGGTCGTAACAGACGACCTCCAGTTCGTCACTATGTAATATAACATTTCTGAAGTTTATGAGACGAGTAGCTGGGGATACTTTCCGAATAGGATATCCGATGCTGACTAGGTAATTCACTAAAGTCTTAGTTATCGTTCTTATTATTATTTTAGCAAATTTTGGCAGCTAATGTGATTACAAAAGCGGTGTCTTCTTGACCGTTTGTCCTCTCGATCGCATCCCGATCTGGTCGCGACACCCTGAACTCTTTTCATAAATAAAATATTGCGAAATCATGACTGAATCAAGAAACATGAATGAAAATGGTTCCTAAGATTCCACGTTCTCGAACTACTAAGGTTTAATCCGGGATCGGGAATTTCCGGGTTCCCGTTTCCGAAAGCCGGTCACAATACCCGGGAAATCTACAGCGCGGAAGAGGGTAACACACATGACACTCTTTGTGTGTTCAACTGAAGTCTTGTAAACTGAAAAAAAACTGCCCAACGAAACTTTGTAGGATGTCGTCAACCCTTCAGCGCCTGCATTTTTACAATCTTCCTTCCTGAAGAACCTTTCTCACCAAATCACTGTAGCTCTCAATCAGTTCCGGAGGACTCCTCTCTTCAACAGCAAGATCTTCACTCGCTTCAAAATGCAAGCTCGTCGTCAATTTCAGAATCACTAGTATCACTCACTATATGTTACCAACATCAACTCTTTTTTTCACGGCCATCACCAGTCCCCTTTGCTTCAAGCAGAAGAGTCTGGTGGCGGTAGTGATGAGAGAGCTAGTGAAGCCAGGAGGTAGTGGTGATAAAACTAGCAAATCTGAAAATGAAGGCGGTTTGGAAGCCGGTTTGAATTTTTCTCACACTTCTCTTTGGAAAATAACTTTTCTGTATGGAGATGGCAGATTGCCAATAAAATATGCTCGCTTTCACGAAAATAAATGCGACTTGTTACTCTCGTAACTTTACTTGATATTATCCGGGACATTTCCCGGTTCTGAGTATAATTTCCTTCTCGTTTCTATAGAAAACCGGGAATATATTAAAACATACGTGCAACTCTCTTGTCCGGTGATATTCTACAGTTTTTGACAAAGGAAAGCGGACCGAGAATTCCGAACAAATTGCGACCCAATCGCAATCCGGTCGAAATTCTGTATCCGATTTTGTTACCAATGTACTGCAAAGAGAGGATAATCTGACTTCACAAATAATATATTAACCCTTTAATAACGTAAGGGCCAAAACCGGCCAGCGCTATTCACAAAAATCGCCAATTAATTTTCATTTTTTTTTTTAAATTTTTGTCTCAAAAACATAGGTTATGACCCCTCTTTGGAACGAGCTCGACGAGCTCGTTCCAAAGAGGGGTCATAACCTATGTTTTTGAGACAAAAAATGAAACAAATTAGTTATTCAAGAATTTTGTTTGCAAGTGTCGTCTGCTTTTCATGTCAGGTAAAGGGTTAAACTGTAAACTTCGTCGATTAGAGGCTGCACAAATATGCCCCACCTATCATCATCCAGAACCTGTACAGACTGAAAATGGCGAGTCATTTTACAGTATTTTCTCGTTGGTGACCACTATAACGTTCAGGCGAAAAATGTATGATCGCATCACTTTAATTTTGGCATTCAAATATCTTTGTCAAGAATAGCCCTTCTGAAAACTTTTTCTGACCCGAAAACAGAGGTTCATGCAACATATAAGAGCGAAAAGCTGACAGGAAGGGAAGTACCGATCATGTGCACATATTTTTCAGGGAATTCCCAACAAAAACACACCAATGGTCAATTGTATTGTTTATGTCCAAACATTCATCAAATCACCCTCTTTATTTATCTGGAATATTCGACAATAACGCAAGCTGTCAGTAGAAAATTTCAAACGTTTATTGAAACAATATATTTTCCCATGGTTGCTAAGTTTTGGAGATTGGAACATTTCAAGGCAGGTAACTCTAATTCAAATATTTAGTACAGTCAAAACTATAATCCATTTATATAATATTCCATGTTTATGTAATAGTGCACTAAATTTCAACAATCAACATTTTTCAAACCTTATGATTTCAAGAAAGCCTCGAAAGTATTCATGTGATCTGCGTAGGCGAACTAGCATTTTTGAAAATCATAAAGGAATCACAATTGGAAATGTCAAAATACATTAATCAGAGGCGTAACGCTCATACAACGAGGTTAGGGCGTCTCCTAAGGGTCCCCAACAATTGCACGTTTTTAGGGGCCCCCAACAAGTCCAACATTTTGAGAAAATTTCAGAAAAATCATTATTAACCCTTTACCTAACCTGAAAAGCAGACGACACTTGCAAAAATAATTCAAGAATAACTAATTTTTATTCATTTTTTGTCTCAAAAACATAGGTTATGAGCCCTCGTTGGAACGAGATCGACGAGCTCGTTCCAACGAGGGGTCATAACCTATGTTTTTGACATAAAAAATGCAAAAAATAATGAAAATTAATTGCCGATTTTTGAGAATAGCGCTGGCCGGTTTTGGCCGTTACGTTAGGTAAAGGGTTAAGGGCCTCAAAACAGTGTTGTAGTTGAAGTATCGAGCTTGTATGCTTCAATACCAGCTTGCAAAAAGAATCGGGACGATATTCTCTGAAACCAATTATGGGGCTTAGTACATGGCACATGACAACATGAGACAGCAGCTCAAATGGCGAAGTAATTTTAATTTTAATTCATTTAGAAATGTGGATGCATTCTGTACAAGTTGTTACATCAAACCGTCAAAGCAGTATCCGAAACCAACCAGTGCCAACATGACCCTTTCTCGGTTTAGGTGCTGACCAACTAACGAAGGAACGAACACAGAAACGAAAGCAAAGACCAACGAAAATCACCATCAAGAAAATTTTAATTAATGATGCACCGTGATTTACCCGGGGCTTCATTAATTAAATTTTTGTCTATTACTCAAATAATTAGTGGTGGAAATCTAATATTATTGCATTCGCGGGAATATTACCCACCTGTGGAAAGTGACCAGTCCACGAAGACCATACTGTAACAACTAATCAGCACTAGACCCTTTTAAGATATTCAAGGCCGGATGGATATAAAACTGAATAGAATGTTTGCACACAATCAGTGTGCTAGAATATAACATTATATTGTACTGAATAATTACAGTATGTGGCCTAAGGGCCCCCAATATTACTGTTATGCTACTGATATTAAAGTTACGTCTGGTTCTTTTTTATGCTTCTGTTTACTTTATGTGGACTGGACAGTGTTTTCCAGTGTGTATTGCATTATCTTCTTCGCGCTGTCCTTTCTTGCTTTAGATTTCCGAGTTATTTCTTTGCTGACTGTCATGAATAACCACCACTTACAGTTTAGTTACAAAGGTGGAGGTCTCCCCCCTCCCCGACCCCCCCCCCCCCCCCCCCCCTCCCACACACACACTTGTCTTGAAAAGCATTAACCTGATACTCATTCATGCCTGGAATCCATAAAAAGTGGTTCATGCGCTCTCACCCTAACATTTCTTTGGCCATTTTGCTACAGTTATTTCTTCACTTATAGGGTACTAAAACATTGAAACAGTATCCAAGGTGCTCCAGTTTGAATAAAGGTTTATCTTGTTCTCCGGGGATGACCTTGGGTCATCACATCCGGAGTATACATAATCTTAAACCAGCACGAGGTGAAATGAAGTGGGGAAAAATATTTTTCTGATTCCTCTTTCAGAAAAATCTATTGTCCATCCTACACTTGATGAAGTCTTGAGACGTCCAGATTACTCAGATAACATTGTGGAACTCTCAAATCAAAAAGTATTTTGCAGTTACTAAGATATTAACATAATTAGTGTAACTACATGGCGTAATCATAAAACTACGGCTGTGGTGCGTCTTGATTTCTGATTTCTTGATTTTCTGGTGATGCCATCAAACGTTCAGTCAAATGAAGTCTCGTTTGAGCAACATGTCTAGCGTTGGTTTAAAGAAAATGACTTTGTGGTATATTTTAGATTCAGTCGTATGGAATATATCAGATGGACGAACCATAGGTTCGCTTTCCTGACCAACTGATCTATTCCAGACGAGTGAATCTAAACATATAGGCGATGGGCTTTTTAAGGGCTAGACTGGTTCCAAGCCATAGCTGCGTTGAATTCCTTACAGAATTAGACTTGTGGCTTCAGAGCTTGGTGTATACTTTGCAAGTTTAGGCAGCTGGTATTCCAAAGCAATTTAAGGCATAGGGGTGAATTCCGTTACGCGATCCTGGCCCTCCATAGCTAAATTGAATTGTATTGTCAAATGAAGCTTTCTGGAGGCTTTAGGGTAAATCTCTGCTTTTTTGGCCTTCGAAAATGAAGAAGCGTGAGTGCGATCGTGCAACTTTCACATGAAGATCTGTCTGAATGTATGAAGAACAGCAGGTATCCAGGTTGGCTCAGCGGACTGGGAGAGTTTACAATAGAAATTTCCTCTCAATTTATAAATATGTAGGATTGCACTCTGGATAACTGGTTAACCCTTTACCCAACGTAACGGCCAAAACCGGCCAGTGCTATTCTCAAAAATCTCCAATTAATTTTCTTCATTTTTTGTCTCAAAAACATAAGTTATGACCCCTCGATGGAACGATCTCGTCGAGCTCGTTCCAATTACGGGTCATAACCTATGTTTTTGAGACAAAAAATGAAAAAAAAATAGTTATTCATGAATTTTGTTTTTGCAAGTGTCGTCTGCTTTTCATATCAGGTAAAGGGTTGATACTCCGTCTGAAATTATTCAGATAACAGATTGAGCGACACTATACATGCAGGGCTCTTAAAGTTGGTCAGTATAATTACGACTTGACACTTTTATTCCAGTCAAATGGGAGAACTATTGTTGCTAGACAGGACCGGTCGGAAGTCCCCGAATCCTCCGCCTCCCGGGATAATTACTTCAGTTGACTCGATCCACACAAAATGAGAGAATTATATAGATAACAGATTGGCCGTCTCCGTGGAACCCTTAAATTGCATGTGAATGACTGGTGGTTTGATTCCAATCGAGATGAAACTATTGTTGCTAGACTTTGACCAGACGGAAACCTCTAGAGATTACTATTCCGACTCACCCGCCTTCTTGCTACACCTTTTCAGTGTGCATTGGATGTAGAAAGTGATGTCATGTTTCTAAAGTACAGAGTTTTGTAAATATTCTCGCCGTTTGAACTACCCGAACCATTCCGTTTCTTTAATGACGCTGCTGAAGACCTGCGGATGTGACGAACATTTGGGAATGGCTCTGATAGCATTTTCTAAAGGTCTTTCACGTGCCAGCATGTAATCATCTAAACGCCGGAAACGTTGGAAGATTTGGTTGTGAAAACAAAACATGTGATGCGTGCACACATAGAGATATTGGAGGAGTATTGGAGAGGAAGCATACTTTCGGAGAATCCTGGTGGGGTAAGGGAGATGCCAGCAGTAGAGGTATATGTATGAGCTCTACATTTGTGCCGTACATGTACACAGTGCGTTATTGCGCAGTGTGTACGCCACATAACATGCAATAGGTGTACACATATGGACATTGAAAGATCAGGTGGACATAAAAGTTCGCGAATGGAGGATCATTATCGGACGGTTATTATCGGATGATCAGTATTAGGATTCTTGTTGGAGGAGGGGGTTTGGCACCAGTGTCGGTGTTTTTCTGGTTATGGAAATGGAGGATATTCCATACTGAACGTTACAATAGTCAACTGATCTGGTTTGCTATGCTCCGTCTCGTTGACGAGACCAGTTCAGCCAGATCAAACAAGGCGCCGTGGGCAATAGGGCAAGAAGTGTGTCTTTATCGAACGTAAACTCTTGGAATGTCTACAGAACCTCCATCACACAGCGAGTATCTGAACAGATGGTCTGTGTGGGACCTAGGCAAAGACACTCCGGCACAAACGGAGATATAAAGGAGACCAAGGTGTCCAGAATGATGAACGAACATGACAAAATGCTTCAACACAACGAGATACGACAGACAGCACTTTAATCAATTTAGCAACATAAGTAGTAAGAGATGCCACTTGGGCGAACTAAATTAACACTGAAATCTCCATAGACATCGGTTCGCCAGAGCACAATCACGATCGTGTGTATATATGGGGATTTGATTTAACACTGAAAAGTCCCATAGGGTTTTGAGTTTGCTGTGTGTACTTGGGCGTAAAAATTTAACACTGAAAATTCCCATAGACATTTTTTTCGCAAGAGTGCCATCGGCCGATGGCACTCTGGCGAAAAAAACGTCTAGGGGAATTTTCAGTGTTAAATAAAGTTCCCATAGTACACACGACACAAATATTTCATAAATTTCAAAACCCTATGGGAATTTTCAGTGTTAAATCAGGTCCTTAAAATACACACGATCGTGATTTTTCTCTGGGAACAAATGTCTATGGAGATTTTAGAGTTAAATTAGGTCACCATAGTGCCAGCCTTTACTACTAACATAGCTGAAATGCCACTGCCAATAAGGACCAATGTTCAAAACCTCCGAGCACCGTAGACAAGCGGAGGAGAACGACGTGAACGAAGCTCGAACAGAACGAACATGGACGCGAACGTAGATTGGACATATAGTGGTGGCCGAAGGGATCGAAGATTACGTAGAGAAAATCACTTCACTTTGAAGTTTGCCATTGGAGCAGTCATAAGATTCAAATAATGTTGTTTCCATCCGATGCGACAGGTGGAGGGGTGGGGCGGTTTGATCTCTTTCAGATCATGACATTTATTTATTTATTATAATTATTATTATTACTGAACTCTTTGCCTCGCACGAATAGCAATTGGCACTTGCCAAACAATTTAAGATTTTTGTTTGCGGGAAACGGGTATCTTATTCCCCCTCATTGGAACGAGCTCATCCTCGCGCACACACCTTCTGTTTAGTTCGCCGCCTGTGGGTTTTCTTAAAATAATTCTACATCTTGCCCAGCAGCAATAGTTATTCCATTCCCATACATTTTTCGAACAAGAAGTAGCTATAATTGGTCATAAAATCCGGAAAAAGAACAGAAATTATTCGAGATGGCTTCCTAAAACATGTTATTGAATTCTTTGTTCTGTGAAAAAAGAAGTTTCCGTGTCCCACATTCTTTAATTAGTCACCTCTCTAAGGACAACGTTGTTTACAATCAGAACACTCTCTCAGTTCCACCTCAGTTTGAGTTTTAAACACGCATTACTTTAAATCAAGCTGGTGTAGTGTTCTCTTATAGAGGGTACTGCATTGTCTTATATTTTCATTCAGTCGGATGTGCACCTCTTTACTAAGCAAAAATTTATGTAAATTATTCAACAAACGCGTGTCCTCTGACGTATAGTCACTGACACCAGAAAGCCTTTCACAACGCTGAATGAATATTCACATTTTAAAAAAATGTTATTTACAGTACGACAGCCTTGGAGTGGTCACTTTCTTCGTGTGGGCAACATTTCCACAGACTCAATAATATTAGATTTCTAACACTAATTATAGGAATAATCATCAAACAGTTAATTAATGAAGCACCGGGTATAACCCGGTGCTTCGTTAATTTATTTTTTTTGAAAATGATTTTTATTACCTGGTAAACGCATGTGCGGACATCACTGCACACACGTGGATTACGACCAGTCCTCGGCGGCGGTACAGTACCTTTTTGATTTGTGCCGTCATTTGAAATTAATCCGTTTTGTATTTTCACAACGCGCGGCGCACAAACCACTGTTTTGTAGAATAAAATCAAAATACCATGTATGAATGAAAATAATGAGGTTTTAAAATCTCTAAGGTTATTGCCTCGGGGGAGGAGGGGTGGGGGGGGGGGGTTAGTTATAACATACTATTAAAGAGTTGGTCTGTCGTTTTGAGGCGAGCAATCAAGATTCTTGAAAATTTATTTATTTATTGGAGTTTTAACAACACTTTCGACAGCCAGGGTGACCTCGTATCTGGAAGTTTTACGGGTGTGGGAAGCCTGAGTATCGGCAGAGAACCAACGAGCAACGACGGGCAACTGTTGAACTCTCCAACGTACTAACTCCAAACAGGCTGGGTTAGCACTGGTGGATAATATGTGCACCATCCACGTGCAGTACGCCTTTGTACACACCGCGATCGTGCTCCCACGTGAGCAATCGGGATAAAGCGCCTTGCCTAAGGACACAATGCAGTTACCCCTGGTGGGGATCGAAACGTGGACCTTTCGGGTTGAAGTCTAATGCCGTAACCACTAGACCGCCGCGATCCCGAATTCTTGAAAAACGCTAGGATTCTAAAAAACATGTCCGCAAAATAAATTTAATGGAAACAGAGCGTATCTCTTTTAAACTTTAAGGGTCTGAGACATGTTCCGAAATTTTACTTCACACTACAACTTGTGAGTCTTGCGGCTTAGCAGTGATTTCCAGCCAAGTCTTGGCTGTCTCTAGTGGCAGCAATACTTTACTAGAATTTACTTCCCTCTTCTTGGTTGTTTGTTAATATACTCATTATGAGACCAAAATGTTTGTCAAAATCAGATAAAGATACCCTTTTCCCATGTAGGAGTTAGCCACTCCCCTGTGATTTCAAAAACGACCGACCCGAAGAAGCAAGGGGTATTGAGGAATAGGCGCGCGGTGGCGTTGCGGTAACCGATTCTCCTCAGATCACCGAAATTAAGCAACGTCGAGTCTGGTTAGTCCTTGGATGGGTGACCCTCTGAGCGATCGATTCGGACTCCCGCGTTGTGTCCATGGGCGAGGCACTTAACCGCGATTGTTCACGGGGGGGGGGGGGGGGGGGGGAGGACGATGACGCCGTGCACTAAGGCGTACTGCCTGTCGATGGTGCGCATGTCTTCAACCAATCTCACCTTACCTGTGCTGCAGTGCGGAGTTATGATGTTGGGGAGCTGGCAGCTGCCCGTCGTTGCTCGGTCGTTCTCTCTGGGAACTCCGGCTTCCTCCTACCGTAAAACTGCTACCGACACGATATGATCTTGGCTGTTAAAGTGCCTTAAACATTAATAAATAAATAAATTTAGGAATAAACAATTTTATCATAATAATATGGAAAATATTATGTATGTGCAGAACCTTGATCGCAAAGGCTGCCGATTTCGCATTCAAATCGTCATCTTGTGTACTTGCGCAAGGCACTTAATCCCAATTGCCCAAGTGGGAACACGGTGGCGCTGTGTATTAATGCGTATTGCACGTCGATGGTCTACCTGTCGTCATCCAAATTCTAACCCTGCTTGTGTGGAGTTAGTACGTTGGGAAGTCTGATAGTTGCTCGCCATGGCTCGGTGGTTCTCTCCAGGTACTTCCTCCACTCGTAAAACTGTCCGACGCGAGGTGACCCTGGCTGTCGCAAGTGTCGTTAAACTCCGATAAATAAATGAATAAACAAATCGGCAACTGATCGCGATACACGTACACCAATGGATTTATATTTCATAAATAATATAGTGCGAAATGAAGACAGAGTCATAAAAATCATATACTACTCAAAGTTTGCTAAGCACCAAGTAAAAATCCAACTACCTGTTTTCCGTTTTAGTTGAAATATTGTAATGAAAAGTGTATATATTTTTATTTAAACATATCTTTAATGATTTAAGTACAGAAATTAAGATTTTATTTGTGTTTGACATTATTTTTAAGCTTTTGAATACGATAACCATGGAATATGGATATTATTGGTAAAAGAGGAAATTTTTCAATATGCCAAAAAGCTGACGGAGCGAACTGGTAAGGGTTCAATATCGAGTATGCGAACCATTACTGTTAATTACAGCTTGAAAGCGCCTGCTCATGCCCCCAATCAGGTTCCTGGTGGTTCTTTGTGGGATGTTGTTCCATTCTTGGACCAGCATGGCACCAAGCTCCTGGACCCTTCTTGGCTGGACTGGACGGGCTGAAATTGCAAGCTGCAACTCATTCTAGACATGTTCAATTGGATTGAAGTCAGGGGATCTTGCTGATCAGTCCATACGCTCAATCCCCTCTCTCTGTCGGTACTCCCCGACAGCCCATGAGGGCGGGCATTATCGTCCATCAGAATGAATCTATCACCCAGTGCACCTGCATACAGTCTGACGTGGACATCCAGGATCTCGTCAATATACCGTTGTGCAGTCAATGTACCACGTTCAAGGACACAGAGCTCTGTACGTCCATCCCAGCTGATGACGCCCTAGACCATGATTGATCCTCCACCATAGCTGTCATGCTCAGCAATGTTGGCTGCATGGAATCGCTCTCCTGGTCTTCTCCGTATCCTGAAACGCCTATCTGTGTGGTCTAGGCAGTACCTTGACTCATCTGTAAAAAGGACAGGTCGCCATCTTCTCTGGTCCATCCAACGTGGGCCATAGCCCATTCATATCGTGCCTGGTGGCGGTTTTGGAACAGCGGAATGCGAATACATGGTCTTCTCGATCGGAGACCACCTTCCTGCAACCTTGCCCGGATAGTCTGCGTCGAAACATTTACCCCGGATGCATTCTGAAGGTCACTGCGAAGCTGGGTTGCTCTGGCAAAGTGGTTCCAACGGGCCTGAATGATCAAACACCGGTCTTCAGCTGCAGATGTTGCCCTGTCTCTGCAACCACCATGCCGTCTTACTGGTGTGCCATGCTGCTGAAATCTTGCCCATGCTCTGGCGATCACCGGATGGTACACCTTAAGGGCTTCACCAACCTGACAATGGGTAGCCCCTTGCTCCACCATCCCTACAGCCCGCCACATTTCTGCTTCAGACAAATGTCTTCTTACATTTGCATTTTCCATATTCAATCAATAAATCACAAGGGTTTGTGTTGAAATGAAGATTGAATACTCTACACATGTCATGTACATGTAGATAGTACACGAAAACATCATGAAAATCAAGGGGTACTTGATTTCCATGACTGTCACGGAAAGTCTGCCTGTCAAGAGAGCTGATGTAAACACTGGGGACCATCTCAGTACATTCCTCAATCATATCCACCAAAAATATCGCAAATACGACAGCAGCAAATTTCACAATGATGTGTCAAATATTTGGTGCTTAGCAAACTTTGAGTAGTATAGGAATATGGCAAGTGAGATGTTATGAGTTTCTTTTTCGTCTGATGAAATTCTTCGCTGTTGTAGACAGAAAAGCAGGCAGCGAAGTTCGACGCGATCGCGACCCGGTACGTGTTCAATATTAATTAAATGAAACAAAATGAGCCATCCTTTCGGGACATAGGTTTCAGTTCGATTAACACCAATATTTGAAGCCCCGTTCCGTAGTCTCTTGGTCTCAAGAAGCGAACATATTGTTCAAAAACTGGCAAGCCCTACACGGTTTATTCACGAGAATATGGCAGTTGCATTGCTAAGAACAGGTTCACGCTACAGGGAAGCAACAAGCTAGTACTCGCCACAGTCTTGTAACATTATGTTTAAAGCTGTCGTCAACAGTTTGTGTGTAGGTTACCGAAAAAATCTGAATGCTGAAGAAAAATGCCTTTAGACTCCCTGTATTGACAACAGCGACCCAAGATGAACTCATTGGAATAACAGCTCTCGGAAATGGTGGTCAGACTACCAATCAGACCGGGGAACAGACACAGATTGTATGTAAATGATGTGGGTGTTCTTGGACAGATTATCCTACTGGCATTTACACACTTGACGACCATGTGCAGCTCAACATTATAGCAGCTCAACACGTTGGTACTGGACTTGAATCGTGCCGACGACCTCAACACTGGGCCAACATATGCTGGACAAACGGTGTGGAGTTGATAGATTCGATTCCAGATTTACGCCAATTTTCCATGAGCTGTTTTCAAAAGTGTGTCATATAATGGTATTTCTCAAGATATATATTACAGTACTGTGGTCCCCAAAGCGGACGGATAATTTCTATCGGATCGCGAAATTGTCTTCCCGCTTCCCGCACACGGCAGGCTCACGTCACTGTAGAATCTCGCCAGCCGCAAAACAAATGCATGAACATTGAAACGGAGATGCTATTTCTGTCTGTGTTTCTTGATACTGCCTCCATTTCTCGGTATTTTATTAACGAAATCCCGACACTCTTGTGCCAATGTGTCACGATTGCATCGCGAAAAAGACCACTTTTGTCTTCCCAGTACTGAAAATGTACACATCAGCGTTGGTCTCACTGGAGAAGTAGGGCGTCTTACAGAATTAGACTGGTGGCTTGAGAGCCTGGTTACCTATCTGTAGGATAACATCAGTTACGGAATGCGCATAATCAGTGGAGAGAAACCGTCCAACTGCAACTTCTATAGCGATCAGAGTGTAGGCGTATAATCATTTGCACGAAATCAGAAGTGTGGGAGATTAAAAGGGTATTTCTCGTCAGATGCTGAATATATTGAATGATAATTGATACACTTGTTTGTCGTTAATGTCGTCTGATGTTACTGACGGCCATTATTTCTCGAAGGTTGTATATAAATGTCGTTCTGAATGATTCTTTATGATATGCAACGACTATTTAGATAAAATTGTTACCAATGGATGAGAGTTGTGTTTGATCTGCACTAAACATATGAATTCTGTGCGGAAATGTGATGTCAATTCTCAGCTGATCTATGTGATATATATAATTAAATATGACAACGGCATCGTGAGACAAAACAATACGTCTTTACATTTTTGAAATCTTTCGGTGGAAGATCGGTTGTGGAGAGGAGGGATATATCATGAGTTATATTAGACAACACCCAGGGTACATGGATATTTAATACCCGGCGGCAGTTACGATTTTAAACATGCGAATAATACATCTCCATGTAACCTGAATGCTGCCTGTGATAACGAGTTTGTCCCATCTACATGTATAGTATAGTTCATAATAGCGCAACAATTCTAACCGGTCTTTCCCCACGTCAAAGTAAACCATTCTTAAACGGGGAAACTAAACAACAGTGAGCGCCATTATCACCCACTTGTTTTGGAAATGCCGATGTCCTTGTTATTTATTTCGGCCCCTTTAGTCAATCGTTAGACGCTTTACATACTGATAAAAGGACAGAAACAGTTGGTACAGGAAAGTTTTGAACACTCAATAACTGGTGGCCAGATAATCGCGATATTTGCAGTGGAAGGATTAAACAGTACACGAGTCATAATGTGCTGTGTTAGAAATGTATTTTCGAATGGGCTTAATGTATTTTTTATGAATCTAGCAATTTATTATATGCTCTCCTGTGAATTACTGCAAATTATCTGAAAGATATTTCTCGATATCTATCGAGTCGATAGATCTCGAGGAATATCCCTAAGAAAGCTTCCCAAATGACGTCACGGTTCGGGTTGAACGTCGCCTTGAAGGGACGATCAGCAGATCTTTAATACTGTCTTTAAACTGTTTACAGTCGAATTGGGCTGAATATTGTGCAGTAAAATTCCACGTAGCTTATAATAAAAAGAAAATCTACGCTATTTAAGTGAATATCGGGAATTATCTCATTCGTTTGGACCTGAAGGTTTTATTTTTCACTCGCGTTTGCGCGAGTGAAAAATAATACTTCCAGGTCCACACTCATGAGATAATTCCCGATATTTACAAAACAGCGTTGATATCCTCTATTTATTCAAATGTTCCATTTAAGGAAAAATAGTCGTTGGAATTCACACATACTGAACGACTCAGAATATAAAAAAAACACAACTGCTTGGATTATTTGTTCATCATTTTTTCTGTCACCTTTGACCTCAAAGCGTGAAGACCTGGAAAATTACCATGACAGCTAAATTGGAAATCCCAGTTAAATTACAGAAGGCTCTGTCAGCTCTGGACTTCTCCTGCCCTACCAACTGGACTCTGCAGATGATAGACAAGAGTGTCCAGCTGACGTTGGGATTCAATACAGAGGAAGATACCACCACATCCACACCACCTCCTTCGGGGAGAGATAGTACATTTTATAAGAGGAACCCCCTCTCACACTGGTCCTCACCCAAATGAGTCAGGAGGCCCTGAAACGCGAAGAAAGAAGAGAACTCCATCAACCACGCGCAGAGATGCCGTGCGCTTGCACTGCAAAAAATATAGGCTCTCTTCAGAACCAAAACTGGTTCTAATCTTGTCCCTGAGATGGAACCAGTTTAGTTTAAACAGTATTTATTTCAAATCAAATAATTTACCAAGATTAGCATTCACTTTTAACAGAATAATACATGAACTGAAGTAGATTCAGCAGTAAACTTGAAGCTTATTCAACGCAGTCGCCAAACATTTTGAAACAAAGCGAATATAAATACCTGGTATATTGGTTCTATACAGAACCAAAACTGGTTCGATATGCCAACTGTTCATATCTTCTTTGCTTAATAATGATTTGAAACAACGTCGTATAAGCTCTAAACTTACGGCTGAAACCCCCTCAATTTATGTTTAATTCTGTTAATATTTAATGTTAATCTTTATAAAATTATTTGATTTGAAATAAATACTGTTTAAACAGAACTGGTTCCATCTCAGGGACAAGACTAGAACCAGTTTTGGTTCTAAAGAGAACCTATATTTTTTGCAGTGTAGAAGCCTGGCTTGAAAGGAGAAGAGCAGAGACAGAGAACCACGAAGAGGAGAAGGCGCCAGACATCAAATCACCACCACCACCTTCACCTCCCACGCCAACCCTCAGCTCTTCACCAAAGAGGTCAGCTGGCGGGGAGATTGAGGAGGCGGAGGAGGAGATATGGACGTCACCCTATCCAAACCTGGATCTGCCATCTGCTTCGACCAAGCAAGCCAGGGATCCGACGAAGAATGCCACAATAGCCTGGACGAAGACGAAGAGCCACTATCCGCCGATTTCATCGAAGCCCTGGACGAACACGCCATGGAGATTCACGGACCACTCAAGCTTAACTTCATCGGCACCCTCAGTCAGTACAGGAAATGTGTAGAAGACCACTAGGAAGACAATGAAGGCAAATACAAAGTCCTAAATAATTATCCGGATAAGAAGCCCCAAAGATCAGGGACCAGGACCTCCACTAACACATGAAAAACGTAGCCACTCGAAGAAACAACAAGAAAAAGGGCAAAAAGAGCAGACGCAACTGAACCCGACCCGGCCTCTTTCCTCCTTAACGCGCCCGGACATTTTGCAGATGTCTATGGCGTGCTTAGTGTCAACACGTAACCCCTTAACACCGACTCATAGAAGGAAATTGTTTACCTACTTCTGTATACATGGACGTTGCCGAGTCTATTTCCCATTGACATGAAGGTTCGATAATAAATCGAGCAAACCGCCGTAAAAGGATATAAGATTAAATGATCACTCATCCTACTGTCCGGTTAGGTGTTTATTGTTTTGTCCACTCTCGGTCTGCCATAGTTCGCTTTACGCAAACAATATGCTTACCGGATTGAAACAATTAAATCAAACCTCTTTTTCGTTAGAATATGGGCGACTGTCTCTTGTTTAACTCTCCACCCAACCTGAACAACAGACGACAATCGCAAACAATTTTTTTCAGTAACTTCGTACGGCCGCCGTGGACGGGCCACTTTCCACGGGTGAGCAATATTTCGACGGACACAATAATATTAGCTTCCAAACACTAATTATAGGAATAATCATCAAAAATTTAATTAAGGAAGCGCCGGGTACCACCCGGTGCTTCATTAATTAAAGGTTTGCTGCTGTGATTTTTATTACCTGGTAAATACATTAGTCGACGTCAGTCTCCACGCGTAGATTACGGCGACTGTTCTGTAAATATTTTCATTTTTGTCTTAAAAACTTAGCTCGGCATCTCACTGGAACGAGCTCGTTGTACTCGTCCCAATGAGGGGTGACAAGCTATGTTTTTGAGATAAAAACTTAACAGATAATTCAATTTGCATGGCGATTTTTATGAATAGCGCTGGTCGTACGTATATGGTCGTTACATTAGGTAAAGGGTTAGCCCTCAGCTCACCGATGTCCAAATCGCAAATTACATGCTGCTATTTTTTCTGGTAATTCAACAGTGAGGATTTAACTAATAGAGTTGTGTTTGACAGAGCGCAGTGAGCTCTGTCAAACAAGACTGAATTGGTTAAACTCCCAGCTGAATTACGGGATAAAATTGGTACTTGTTATTTCCATTAGCTCCCTCCCCTGTGTCCATATTGTCTGCAGTAGACATGCCGATTTTCACAGATTCCTTACCTTTATCGCTATCGGTCCGATAATGCAGTGGGAAGAATTCGTTATCGATTTTTTCGATAAAAGCCTTATCGGACAATCAAACTTTGCGATCGTTGCCTCACTTGTTCACGTCACTAAAACTCCGACTAAGTGTATTGAAGTTTCACTGTAAAGTTACCGTTAAAATCGCGGTGTAGTACTGGTAACCAATTGCCGTCACTTCTACCGTAAATGTTGCGGTAATAACTGTTATTGCTCAACGTTTCATCGAACGAAAATTAATAGAGGAATTCCCAGTTTCAGTATAGCAAAGTCTTTTTGAGAACGAATGCATTCACCTCTTTAATTTCTGCATTTGCAAAATAGGGTTGGTCGTGATGAAAGAAGAGGCTGGCTGGCTGTATGGTTTACCGGAAAAATTCCCGTGGGCCCCCAATGGCAATCCATATGGAGAACATTTCGATACACAAGGAACGTCTGCCACTGAAAGCTCATATGCAAGGAAACGGAATCCTTTTAATTTGAAAAAATTAAAGTTTTTTTTCTGTTGGACCGAACTATGGTCGGTCCGATGGGTCCGGGCACCCTCATCCCCTGTTGATACCATTCTTGCCGAATGAGTGATGAAGATGATACAAAGATGTCATCAAAATGCCCTTTGTGTGAACTGCCATTAATCACTCAGATGCAAGGAAACAGCGTTCGTTCAGTTCGAAAAATCAAAATTTTCTCCGGGTCCTGGGTCTGCCTTGGTTCATTTCCCCGTAACTTTTCCTGGCCCAGTCCACCCCTGGACGAAAGATGCCTTGTTTTAGAAGACTCAATTTTTAAAGTTAATTTACTGATATCTTTAACCAGCTGCAGGTTAAAGGCACAATAGTACTAAATATTGGAATTAGAGTTACCCACCTTGAAAGGTGGCTCTCGGAAATGAAGAAAGAAATCTCCGAAACTTAGCAAAGAGCTTTATACTTTTAAAAATGTTTTGAAGCATTGTACTGAATTCTTGCTGCTTTATTGAATATTCCAGAGAGAATTGAGTGGTGATTTTATGAACTTGGGATCCTAAATATACGATTGACATTTGCGGTGTTTTTGTTGGGAATTCCACGAAAAGAATATGCCGGTGACCTTCTGCCAAATTGTCTCTCTTATTTGTTGAATGACTCCGGTTATGGGGGGCAGAAAAACTTGTCTGATGTGCTATATCTGACAAAGATACTTCAATGCCCAAATTAAAATGATGCAATCATATTTTATTGCATGAAGTTTATAATGGTCGCCGATAGGAAAATATTTTGTGCTGCAATACCTGTAGATATTAACTGGCCTTTTCTTTATGACAAACCAACAGCCTTCTTGTTAGGGAAGTGAAATGAAATATCACTTCATCTGTTTGTGCTCAAGATCGAACAAAAAATGGTCGGCATTGCCAAACGTATTTAACAACTGTATTTTTTCACCGTAATACGTTATGGTAGCCATACTGTGCAACTGGATTGCTAGTACTTTGTACACTCTAAAATCAGATGGGTTTACAGTATTTATTTATTTTTTGGGGTTTAACGACACTTTCGACAGCCGGGGTCACCTCGTGGCGGACAGTTTTATGGGTGGAGGAAGCCGGAGTACCTGGAGAGAACCACCGAGCAATGGCGAGCAACTGTCAGACTCCCCAATATACTAACTCCACACAAGCAGGGTTAGCATTGGTTGAAGACAAGTGCACCATCGAAGTGCAGTACCTTAGCACACAACGCCCCCGTGCCCTCACGAGGATAATGGCAGTGAAGTGTCTTGCCCAAGGACACAACGCGGTTGCCGCAGGTGGGATTCGAACAGAGGATCTCTCGGCTTGCAGTCTGCAACTCCACCTACTGAGCCACCGGTTAACAATCAACCCAAAATCAGCTGCATGGATTGAGTGAATATGAACTCAGTTGGGTTAATATTCACTCAACCCAGTTGATTTGGGTTAGTTTTTAACCCCAATGATGTTAGAGTGTAGCTGTAATATTTTACAATGTAATGTTCATAACACTCAACGCTGTCCATGCAGCTCAAGGGGAAAAGCCGTATTGGGTTGTATGTAACAATGCATTTTATGCGAAGATTTTGTGGAAGTTGGAATCGTTCTGTCACCGGATCAAACTGGCAGAAGGCAAGCGCTTGCTGGAGAGCAATATTGTTGGATCGGACAATTAGTGGACACGTTCAACGTTTTCTAAAATGAAAATCCTATTGTAATATAATTCATTTCCTATACCGGACGTTTTGTTCAGTAACTCGGAACTAAAAGTCAGAACAATGCCTAATTTGTGTAATATGTGTAAGAATTCTTTCGCCCTCTTCGGCTTGTTCAGACAGAACATCCGGAAACGTAAGTAGAAGTTTCCAGACGGCTCGTTCTTTTTGTTTCATCTTAATTTATTTGCAGTTTATTCTCAGTTTATCAATGCTGTTTTTTCTTTGTATCGGATCGTTTTACGTCGCAGTCAGGTTTCTTGATTTCTGATAAATGATATATAATTATATTTCATCTTGAATGTGGTTTATCTAGAGGCAGACAACAGTGTTTTCTGACATATTGTCGGAAGCAAGTCTCGTGGCGACTTTAAATCCGAAGTTATTTACAAAGAAAGAGAGATAATTGAGCAAATCTGATTATAGGGGAGCACGTCTTTCATCAGCCGAACACTGTGTTAATTGGCTCCGGCCTTCCTGCTCTGGGCTTAGTTTGTTATCAAAGAAGCAATAAAACCGATTCTATCGCGACAAGGCGAAACAACAAAAATACTTCTCAATATCGATTTGAATTTAAAGCATCGTTCGTTGTACTGATGCACTGGCGTATTTCATAATAAGGTTTCAATTTTGCATTGCATGTTCTCTTTACAAACACGATTTGGAGGTGGCGCTTCTTAAGAACAAATTTATGATGACTGAAAATCTTTCATTTGTTGCTCCAAACTACTCTTATGACCCATCACTGGAACGGGCTCGACGAGGCCGTTCCAATGAGGGATCATAAACTATGATGTAAAGGCAAAAAATGAAAATATAATAAACTTTAATGAGTGATTTCATGAATACTAATAGGTGGATATGGCCGTTACGTTAGAAATGTTTTACATATATCAGGCGAGAAACAGTGCGTCAGTGCGCACATGGCGCATTAAAAAATTAAGCTAGATTTTACGCACTCGTAGTACAGAGCGAGGTGGCTCAGTAGTTAGAGCCTTAGACTTTGTGAATGAGATAGCTTAAATTTTTACGATTTTACTGCTTAAAAGTGTATATATTTTTTATAATCTTTCCTACTCGGGCTAAAGGCGAAAAGATAGATATTCCGGACCCCAAAAAACCGATTTGTCAAGTAAGACATCTGTGTATGTAATTAGAAATAAAAGTCATAACTTTAATGGAAAGGAATCGCAATAGGAGCCGTAACGCCAATTAGCGCTTATCAGGGCCACAAAATTGATCTTGCCTGATAAACTTCAAACAAAGGACATTTGTTCAGCCATCCAAGGTGATTAGTCATCTACTTATATGGTCATTAGTGTCGACAGACTCCTAATCACGAGAAGCGCACATAGAGTGCCTGTGCTCCGTGGATATCCTGTCTTTCTGACAGTGTACTGTCACAAGTGTCGATGTATAGCGAAGTAGGATACCTTAAAAGAACTTGAAAGAGAATTTTAAATTAAGACAGATCTAGAGTGGCCAAGTACAAGAGATGCAATTGGAGTGAGAAATAATGTCCTTGTGATCGAATAAGAATTTCTCGAAAATTTCCTTCCAGTCTCAAGGCGTGTAAGACTGCGCGTCGTATGCGAAAGTTGGGGATGCCCCACGCTATAGGTTAGAGGTGGTGCCGCATCGGTGCGGAAGTATAGGTACGTTGTAATGTAAGTGGAGCCTCAGAGCTCATATTTAGAGAAGGAAAAGGTCACAGGCCACGTCGGTGGCCATATATGAGTGTAGGAGCAGAATTGGAAGTACGAGCTTCGGGAGCTCACGAAAATTGGCATTCGGTAGACGGTATTACCTGTTATAGACAGAGTAAGTTTTGCGTGTATGAACATTAGTCTGAGGTAATTAGAGGGAAACGGTTAACCATCGAAATAGCGACTGTTAGAGAGAAGGCGTCCAGTAAAGTCACAGTACGCTAGTGGCAATGCGACGGCAGTGATAGAGTAACATTCTTCGTGAAAAGGCGACCAGAGTCCTGAGACACTGCACTGAGCCGAGAAGATAAAACACCAGCGACAAGGAAGAAACAATCAGCGACAACATAGAACGCGGGCCGGCAACGTGACTCAAAAACTGTGTGGGTGGGGTGTGATTGACATTTTGTGTTTTATTCATTGGATTCGTGTAAGTCACAAGTTACTATATTTTTCTATATGTGTGAAAATTGTTATTCTCAGTGAAGCCCTGTTGGTTATGCTCTTTGATGAAAAGTCACTGACCCTTTCAGGATGAGAACCACCCCAACAAAAACGAAGCGGGAGGGTTGGACACGGTGAGACATACGTTCACGCATGGATTCAGGCGACGCTCCTTGAATCTAGGCTGATCACGCGGCGAGAATCTATTTCTCCCAACAACGACAACGTCCGGGTTTCGTCATCTAGCGAGGCTTACAGAGAATTTTCCTAAAAGGTAAGAATTGAAAAGTTCAAAATCAACAGGATCACTTAATGACAATTGTAATACATGTTTCCGTTATAATGTTCATACAGGTTGCCGCAATGAAATTTTGATAGGTTCCAAAAGTTGTGTAGGGTTATTCTTCGGTTAAATTATCTCTTCAATTCGATCGGCGAATTCAACATAACGGTGCTAGAAATCTCGCGAAAGAATAGGACACGGTGTAGGTTAGTGACTGACAAATTAACCTTTAAGTCAAAAATATTTTTGTGTGAAATTTTCAGTGACAAGTTTCAGAAATGGATCCCCCAAGCTTGGAACAGTTGATTAGTATGGGAGAGCGGTTGGGCTTCGCGTGTAGTGCATTACAAAATTTGTAAAAGAAGAGAAAAAGCGTGTTGCGAAAGAAATGGCCACAGAGTTAGAAAGTCAGGTTACGTTGGAGTTCGAGTAGGCCGCCTTACGGACAGCAGAACGATAGAAAGAGGCTGCGTTGGAGCGTGAAAGGGGGAGGGGGGTGGAGAGGCAGCACTATGAGCTGAGGAGCGAGAAGAAGAAATCCAGGTTGAACGCGAAAGGGCTGAACTAGAAGTGGCATTAGAGAGTGAAAGGGCTGAAAGGCGCGTGAGGAGGCTGAAAGGGCGCGCGAGGAAGCTGAAAGACAACATGAGAGGACAATGGAAATTTTAAGGGCTAGGGCGCAGTTATCCGAAGCTAATGGTAGACAGGGTGGAGAAAGTCCCGAGAGAAACCTGAAGGCACCTTATCCCCAGTTACCTAAGTCCAATGAATAGACTGACGACATTGACGCTTACTTACAGAGATTTGAAAGGCTTGCTTCGAGTCAGGGTTGGCCCGAAGACGCCTCGGGGTTCAGTCTTAGTCCACTGCTGACGGGCAAATCACTACAAGTATATGTGAGCATGCCCACTGAGCAAACTAATGACTATGGTAGGCTGAAAATGTCTATCCTGAAGAGATACCAGCTCACGACGAAATTCAGAGTGTGTAAGGCTGAGAAGGGTGCAAGTGTGTACCAGTTTGTTTCAAGGGCTACAAGATATTTCAACAGGTGGTTCGAACTATCAGAAAACGAAGAGTCATTTCACTTCCTGAAGGACCTACTTTTCAGGGAGCAATTTATGTCGTCCTGTACCCCCGAGATGGCGTTTTTTGTTAAGGAGAGGACGCGGGGTAGTGTGGAGGAAATGACTCGGATGGCCGAGCAGTATTTGGAGGCTCATGCGGGAGGTTTGACCCCGGGTGCGTCGGGTTGGAGTAGGGGTAACGTGACAGCTTAGGCGTCCGTTAGAACCTCAAGCCCCGAGGTTGAATCAGAGAGGGTCAGGGCCCAGGGACACCACTTTTTTCGTGTGCAATAAAAAGGGGCACCTGGCCAGAGGCAGTTGGAGGATGGTTACGGGGAGACAAAGGGGCCCCCCCCCCAAAGAATTGGAGGAAGGGACCCATCCCCGACTAGTAAAAGAAGAGAGATTAATGCGATACAGCCTGCGGAGAAAAGGCAGACAGCGGTATTCTGCCAAACAAATTTGAACGGAAAGGATTCCAATACGCCAAGCACTCGAGGTCGGGCAGCTCAGGCTGGAAGAAGGGCAGGTATTGCCCATTATTAGTGTACTGTGCGAGGGATACCCCGCCTTTGGCGAAAAGGAAGAAATGCCGGTGTACCCAACGCATATTGGTGACAAAGCAGTCCGTATGCTACGTTACACAGGATGTAGTAGCGCAGCAGTAAAGAGGGAACTCGTTGGTAACGGACAGCTGACGGGGCACGACCACATGTGCATGCTAATAGATGGCACGATTAGGGGGTTACCCCTTGCGAGGGTGAGGGTGAATATCCCATTCTATAGCGGCAAAGTAGAGGCAATGTGTATTGAGGCGCATAGCTATGACCTCGTACTTGGGAACATAACCGGGGTATATTGAGAACCCGACAAAACATGATCGGAGAGAAAGGCGCCCAAAGGGGCATCAAGGGAGGTTACCTGAGCCCAAGCCACGGGGATAAAGCGGTCGGTTAAATAACCGGAGAGGACCATGAAGTCAAGTGAGGACGCACATGTAAATTATATAATGGAAACCCTAAATGTTATCCCTTTGACAAGGAAAGTCGGGGACTTGCTGAATGGAAGCAGGCGAGGTATGTGGAAGGGGAGGGGCGTAATGAGGGTCGGTATGGGAGTAAACCAAAGGTTAGGAACTTCTGGGTCGGTCAAAAGGTGACCGTGCTCCGGTCGACAAAATCTGGAAGACCGCTGTTACAGTGGGAGGGGCCGTACATTGTGACGAGAATAATGAGCAACCATAATCACCGAGTGGACGTAGACGAAGAAGTGGTTTACCATGCAAGGTTTTTGTGGAGATGCCAAAATATGAAGAACACTAAACCCACCCTATTGGCTGGAGGACGTACATTAGGCCAAGAGAGGCCGCGAGAGGTGGTCACAAAAGTGGCACCATAAAAGGAGAGTTAGGAGGTGGCCCGAGACTTGGAGTTGGGCACCCTAGAGTGGACTGGCAGGTGTCAATCAACAGAGCGTTGCATATGGGGCGGAGAACTCTGGTACGGCAGGCATCACATGGGGGCCTGTAGGTGTTGGGCGTGAAGATCAGTGGGAACCTTGTGAAAAGTTCCCGCTGGTGGATGCTGGGGGTGGGGGTGGGACTCTCTATGGGATAGTAAGGTTCCCGCCACACATGGGAATATTTAAAGGTAGAGCCTAACAGGGCAGGTAACCCGCTGACTGGCTTGACCCGGGTGGGGCATCCCAAGACAGAGGAATACAGTTTTGTGAAGTGTGTCGACGGATGTGGTTGATTCGACAGATTCGATAGAGATCTATCAGATAAGAGAGGAGATTTTCTATGGCGAATGCTTGATACCGGGTGCAAAGAGGGAGAGAGAGGGGGTGCAGAGAGAGGCGGAGATAGAGGGAGAATCCAAATGGAGATGAGTGAAAGTATTATGATACATAAGACTGCCTGATGTATCCTCTCGGGAAAAAAACCCAAAACACTAACTCAACGTATTCATGAATACATTTTGAGGAAGCTACACAGCCCAAAAACAATCACACACAGCTATTTTCCTCGTTGACTAGAAGCTCGACACCACTCGTAGAACTCATTAACTGTTTTATACAATATTAAGTTTACGAGTCGATTAAAGAGCAATCATTTTTCGACAAGAGAGATTCATGAATATACTGAGACAGAGATCTAACTGCACTGCAAAAAATATAGGTTCTCTTTAGAACCAAAACTGGTTCTAATCTTGTCCCTGAGATGGAACCAGTTCTGTTTAAACAGCATTTATTTCAAATCAAATAGATTTACCAAGATTAGCATTCAATTTTAACAGAATATTACATGAACCGAAGTAGATTCAGCAGTAAACTTGGAGCTTATTCAACGCAGTCGCCAAACATTTTGAAACAAAGAAGATATGAACAGTTGGCATATCGAACCAGTTTTGGTTCTGTATAGAACCAAAACTGGTTCGGTATGCCAACTGTTCATATCTCCTTTGCTTAATAATGATTTGAGACAACCTCGTACAAGCTCTAAACTTACGACAGAAACCCCCTCAATTTATGTTTAATTCTGTTAATATTTAATGTTAATCTTTATAAATTTATTTTACGTTGAGTCTAGGCTGAACACGCGGCGTGCGTCTATTTCTCCCAGCAACGACCACATCCGGCTTCTGGCAGACTTTAAACCAGGTCCCAGGTTCGATCTTGACTAGAGGCAACTACATCAAGACACTCGATCACGATTGTCTGCGTGGGGCCACAGTAACGTTTTGTGCTATGACGTACCGCATGTCAATGATGCACTAGCCTTCAACCGCTATTAACTCTTCATGTGTACAATTAGTAAGTTGGGGAGTATGACAGTTACTCGCCGCTTTTTAATGGTCCACTCCGGCTACTCCAGCGTCCTCTTCTCGTAAAACTATCCGACACAATGTGATCCTGGCTCTTGAAAGTGTCTTTAAACGCAAATAAACAAACGAGCAAACGCACTTGCAATAAACAGTACTTAGTTAGTGGACTGAAATTAAAGCACCCACTTAGTGGAGTTGTCACCCATGTAATATCTCAAAGACCATCGAGACGCTAATAGAGTTAAAAGGAAATGTTAGGTAATTGTGCCGTTGTGAGCCCGTCATGCTGCCAACGTATTTCTGGTAGCACAAGAGCGGTCTGAGACAAGAAAAGTTACAGGGAAATGCACGAAGGGGGGCCTGGTCCCGGAGAAAATTTTGATTTTTCGAACTAAAAGAACGCTGCTTATACCTTTATCTGAGCGATCATCTACAGTCCACATAGAAGACATTTCGATGGCATATTTATATCATCTTCGTCTCTCATTCGGAACACAAAATGGTTGCACCATCGAGCTGACCATAGTTCGACCCAATGAGAGAAAATTTTGATTTTTCAAATGCAGACTCGACTGTTGGTATATCGAATTGTCTCTTTGTGGACTGCCAATGGTAGTTCACATAGAGAGCATTTCTGTATACCGACAGTCTCTGCAATCGGGTCCATTTTACCTGTTGGCCATTTTCACAAAATTCCATGCATTCCTCGTGATGGGCTGCATTTTGGGACCTCAGATGGACCCCCAATAGGAGGACCACCAGTCCGCCTCTGTGGTAGCACGCTTCATAGTTCCCTGGTGCTGCAAACGTATGTCTGTTAGCAGGGTTATTAGTTTTTTCCTTCTATGGATGCGAAACTTTGTGCCCGGGTGAAGTCTGGGAGTTTTGTTGTAATTCATGACCTGTCAAGCAATAAGGCGATTGATAACTTGAATTAATATGGCATTCATATATCAGTGTCGTTTGATTTGCATTTAAAGCACGTATCGATCTGACCGAATACTCCAGCGGACTATATCACTGGACTACATCGGCACCAGAAACACAATTTTATAAATATCTGTGATTGGCCGTTGGCGGGTTTTTCAAGACTCATTGCTCATTTGATACAAATGACGTTTTATGATATTCCACTCTCAAATTTTGATACCCACTGAATCGTATAAATACCCAAAAAACCCGCGAAATATCACAGACCTGAATGATTCGCACCTCTGAATTAGGAGTGTGAAGACGTGATAATACCCGGGATTTCCCCAATAAATTAAAGAGAAACCTGTTAGGTCTGGGCGCCTCTTCTCCCCTCTCTTGCCCTCTCCAAGTGAAGGGCAATAGCGTCCATCTAACTATGGAATTCAAGACCACAGAATAACCAACACCTTCGGGAAGAGGTAACAAATTTTGTGAGAGGAACTCCTCTCACAATATTCCTCGCCGAAGGGGACGGGACATATAATCAAGAAGAAGAGCAGGAGGAAGAGTCCACCTACTAAGATGCCCGACGTCTGGAAGAGCCCCTCGGGAAGAATGAATAGAAGAAAGAAGAGAAGGCAGAGAGGCAGTCAAATAAGGCCACTACCGTTTACCCACCTCAAACACCGGTAAGATCCATCCAGATCTCAATTCATTCTCCCCGGTGAGCAGAATTGGTTGAGGCTGCAACTAGTGAAGATAAGGCAGATATTCAAACTGGTTCTTCAAGGTCTACCCTTTCAAAACTCTTCCGTCACACCTGAACAATCCGCTGAGATCTGACGCTAGATCGGCGGGAGCGTGCTGGAAAGCATCACAGGAAGTCATCACGGAAAGAAGCAGACAATAAGCTGGAAGCCGACGGGAAGAACTACAAAGGAGAGGAGAAACCAATTTCCCCTATCGCTAATCCGACTTCACCCGCTAAAACGTTCAAAAAGGCGTTCATCAAAGCCACAAGCAAGGAAAATGAAGAACCACATTGACGACCAACACAGATCAGACACCAAAACAGACGAACCTAGCCCCCGGGGTCAAAAAATGTAATCCCACGCCGTCCTTGCGTTCCCGTGTTGCGCCCAAACCATTCTTCTGTCTGTCAGGGACCTAAATTTGTTTTAGAAGTTGTTAAATGGTGTGGAGTATGAATGACTCCGCTTACTGTAGAATTCAAGAATTATGTTGTTACCACGTCTGTTGCAATGTTGCAAAATGTGATGGAGGAGTCGCGCTTTAACTAACTATACACGCTTATTATCAACCATTTACCTAGCGCAGACGATTTCAAAATTTATCATTTTAAATATCATTTTTTAAATTTTTTCAAAAAATTTCAACAAACCATATCATGTGACCCCTCTTTGGAACGAGTTCGATGAGCTCGTTCCATAGAGGGGCCACATGATATAGGAGGAATCTATTCATACAAACACTGCTTAACCCTTTACCTAACATGAAAAGCAGACGACACTTGCCAAAAAAATTCTTGAATAACTAATTTTTTTTCATTTTTTGTCTCAAAAACATAGGATATGACCCCTCGTTGGAACGAGCTCGACGAGCTCGTTCCAACGAGGGATCATAACCTATGTTTTTGAGACAAAAAATGAAAATATTTTGAAAATTAATTGACGATTTTTGAGAATAGCGCTGGCCGGTTTTGGCCGTTACGTTGGGTAAAGGGTTAAGCTTATCTATTTACGCTTTACAAAAGCCAGGTGTAGTGGTGTCTTCCCAGATGATCTAATTTTCAAAACTGGAATCCCGAAAGAAATTTAGATCATGTGGGATTTTCAAGGATGACTGATTATTGGATTTACTAGGGAGAAATTTGGGTGAGTCCATCATTTAGCTTTTGGTGGGAGAAAATAATGATAAAAAAGTAATAGTTGTATACTTTAATCAACTAGTTTTATACTTCATTTTATGAATGAATGAATGAAAGCATGAATTTTACTCTCATTCCCCGAGTACATGCGCAATATTTGTTGAAAAAAGTTGATTGATACGAGATAGCTGCGGAGTCTCATAGTGAGAATCTCCTTCCTATACGGCTAAGCAAGCTAATTGGGCGGTAGTTAGAATGGCAGGTAAGGTCTTTGTCGGGTTTAGATATCATGCCTCCTGTGGTCACTTGCCAACATTTTGAGAAGTATCCACAGAAAAAGACAGCAGTTTAGGAGTTTTTCGAAAAATCGCCAACCAAATTTGAAAGGGGAACCCGTGTTACTATTTCGACCCCTGATTTCCAATGTGTTCTATGTGCCTACTGGCATATAGAACACATTGGACATCAGGGGACGATTTTTGGCTATCGCTATCGGGCCTTTGGTCGAAGTTGGGTTCTTTGAAAATTGAGTTGTTATCTTGGACAAATGTATTTGCTTTTACCTTGCAAAATAGACAGAAAAAAAACAGAAAGAAATTAACAACATTTGAAGTATAAACTCAAAACACCCCCAGGAAACCAAAGTAGAGTAACCCAGTCAAACTTAGTGGTCCAGTAGGCATGTAAATTAGACTATCAGGGAACAATGTTAATTACCTATAATCGGATTAAAGCGATAGGGTAGATGTGAGAAATTAGACTAACTGGGACTATTTGACTACATCTGTACAGACAGCAAAGTCTACCAACACGTGTATACTTACCAAAAAAACAGAACCAATTAATATGTACAGTCATTATTGGATTATACGGAATTATTTTATTTCCCTGAAATTGGAAATTTCAAATAGCGACACTACTTGGACTTCATTTTTTAATTGCATTTCGGTACTATATTACATACTGGAAAGGTGTGCTGGCATCCGAGTTAGTTGTAAGATATAGGTGTCCCGAGAAACATGGAACCGAGAAAAGCTTATGTGCACTCACTAGAACAACCCGAACGAGGTGTTCCAGGAAGAGGTCTTTAGCTGTGTTTTGGAGGCAGAAATCACATGAAGAGCCACATGATATGGTTAAGTTGAAATTTCTTGATGTTTTTCTTCAACTACTGAATTTGTAAATTACGCGCGCGGATGCGGCAAATTCGTATGGTGAAAGGTTAATGTGCTTTAGTTCGCTTTGCATTCAGCAGTCAACTTAAAAGGTTTTTTTACATTGTGAAATTTGGATGTAGTCTTAAATCTCGTGTCAGATATTTCCGACGGGACATGATCATCTCAGCGGCAAATAAATTAATAATACAGTTTTTGAAGGCATTGCAGATCCTTATCCGATCGGCATCAGGAATTAGCAGTCGGACAGTCATTAGCAGCTCGTTAATAACGTGTGACGCCCGAGAGAATCGTTTTATTACCTGTCATTACATATTATAAATGCAATATTATTGCTGTGCAGCTAGCCTATTAGCCTAAATATGTTTTTCCACTTGTTATTACGCGGTGTGGGCTTCTCTTCGCTTGCATTGCGTCAGAGTTTTTTTCATTCATCATTGTTTCTGTCTGAAGGTGCGACTGTTATTACATACAATTCCCTATGAAGTATTCAGGCAAGACGTTTGAAATTAGGTCCCTGTGCAGCTTCGAAATTCGATTCGATTCGAAAAAGGTCGATACGATTCGATTCGAATCGTTTTCAATCGCACTTATTCGAAAATGTTCGAATCGTCGAGATGTTCTCAAAATCCTACAAAGTGTCTCCTCTTGAACTCTTTTTCTGTCATCAGGTCTCCTGTACAGGAGACCTGATGACAAAAGAAGAGTTCAAGTAGGTTCAAATTTCTTTGATTCCGTTCTGGAATTTTCCGATATTTTGCTTGATTTGAACGAGTGACTGTAGCGCCCAATATTTGAGTGGAGACACACAATATTTACGACTGTATGAAGGTGCGATATCGACTGTAAGAAGGTGCGGAGAACACAATATTTACGACTATAAGAAGGTGAGAATTCGATTCGAGCTTCGATTCGATTCGAAATCTGATATCTGATTCGATTCGACCCTAAAGTTGAGGTTCTGAGTCCTTATCTGCAGTCGCCGAATTTAGCTGCGGTAATCGGCAACGCTGTGTGAAAAGCTGTGGCAGATGCTCCGGATTTTACCACGGTATTGCCGATTGACATAACTACTTTCTAGGGCTGATCCGACTCATGTATCACCGAACTAGCAAACGCATATGGCAGTTTTATGTCTATGGGGAGGTAATTGAATGTGCTAGCTACTAGGGAACAGTCCTCAGCTTGAGAACTGCCCGATGAATCAATGAGTTTGGAGTGGTGAAGAGCGCTCTCCCCCACCCGCACGCGCATACACATGCACAAAGTTTACACTCTGATCTGCACAGTGGCGTCGGCTAAACAATTAGGCATGCAAGTAGTCCAGAAGGCAACACTGTCTAACGTAGATCGCTGCGAACTTTCGAGATGAAATTCGATTTCGAATCTTAAGTTGATATTCCACTCGATTCGAAATCAACTGCCCGATTCGTTTCCTTCGAATCTTTATACAGGAATATAGCTTGGTATCAGTCATTGCCGCCATCACGCAAAACGAATAGTTCAGATGGAATTCGTACGTAAATAATGCTGAAAATAAAGACAGAGTGTAGTTCCATCTATACTAACATTAATAGCATCAGACCCATGCCACCTCCCATGCTAATTCTAGTCTCTCTAGTCTCTACCACTGATGAAAACAAACTTAAAGTTTCCGAACAATGTAGACGATGAACTATTGCTAGCGGCTAGTCCTGTGCAGTGATTAGTGCTGGTATGTCTCGCATCCGTTCCTGGAGAATATTCCAACTATATCAGCAAGTGATGCCTTCCAGGAAGGCATGTCTTGATGATGTGGCTGGAATATTTTATCAGTCGGGACTTGAGCTGTCACAGTCATAACAGTCAGGCTTACCACCACCTCAACCCCTCCCCGCTTACCCGTATCTGTCATCTTCAAGATACCAAGAATTCAATTCGAGATTCGATTCTATTTGCGAATAATAGGCCCGATTCGATTCGAGATTCGATTCGAATCGAGAATGCGTGATTCACAGGATCCTACTTTAAAGCAGAGGGCCGTAGGCCGCTGATTGTCATTAGCTTGAGCGCCCTACTTGTTCTTCCTTTGTAAGATATCGTGCTTCCATCCCTGGCTTATATCGTCATGAAAATCGACTTTCGATACAGTTATCTGCATTAAAATTATTAGAAGTCTGAGAACGGTCCAGTTAAGAAGCACGTAATTGTTGAGAAAACACTCATGTCCTATGACATCAGTAGGAAATAAAACCACGTTTCCTTTTTCTTACTTTTAATGAACGAAAACAGCAGGCAGCTTCCGGAGATAGCTGTTGTTTTCGTTTGTTAAAAGTAACAAAAGGAAACATAGCTTTTTTGTGGCGAGTTAATGGGAAGCAACTAGTTCACAGATAATCAGTCATTAACCATTTATTTACCCAACGCTACGGCCAAAACCGGCCAGCGCGATTCTCAAAAATCGCTAATTAATTTTCATTATTTTTTTAATATTTTATCTCAAAAACATAGGTTATGACCTCTCGTTGGAACGAGCTCGTCGGGTTCGTTCCAATGAGGGGTCATAACCTATGTTTTTGAGACAATAAATGAAAAAATTTGGTTATTCAAGAATTTCTTTTGCAAGTGTCGTCTGCTTTTCATGTTAGGTAAAGGGTTAACCCTTTACCTAACGTGAAAAGCAGACGACACTTGCAAAAAAAATTCTTGAATAACTATTTTTTTTCATTTTTTGTCTCAAAAACATAGGTTATGACCCCTCGTTGGAACGAGCTCGACGAGCTCGTTCCAACGAGAGGTCATAACCTATGTTTTTGAGACAAAAAATGAAAAAAATAGTGAAAATTAATTGGCGATTTTTGAGAATAGCGCTGGCCGGTTTTGGCCGTTACGTTGGGTAAAGGGTTAAAAGTATCTTTCATCATCACACCTCCAAACAAAGCGTCTAATTTGGCTCTATGTTTAGCGAATGCGTTTTTACAGTAATTTGAAAGTTTCTATTCTTTCCAGGAAAAAATAGCAAATCTCACCTACAAGACTTTTGGCTCTTTCTTTAGCGAATGTATTTTTGTACTGTTTACCTTTGAATTATTTATTCTTCCCAGGAATTAAATTAGCAAATCTTACCTCCTAGACTTTTATATTAGTGGAAATGACAGTGTCTGTATTTTATGCCATGATTACCTATTCTACTATAAATAAAAAGCCTAGGACATAAATTTTAGCTTTACACACCAACCGTGGTGAACACGCCAGCAATGGGATTTCAATAGTTAAAATTTACACCTACAGTGGAACTACATCCAAAATGACCTTTGGTGACGTCGACCTGAATGCGAACTTGTCTAAATTTATCTCACATCGCCTCGCGAAGAGTGAAATGAAAGTGGCAATTATTTATTACGGTTTTAAATGAGTTTACCTCATAAAACACCAAAAATTAATAAACATGCATTGTCGCATGGTAATAAAGCATCCATAACTCGAAATATACTCGCCCAAAAAAGAAAGTGTGCATTGCAGAAATTGATCAAACTCCAAAAAAATAATTTCGTAGGTTTAAAGAGTGTTAACCTGTTCATGAATAAGTTATATTGAACACAAAAACAGCTTTCCCCGTTAAAATTGCATTAACGTTAAATGACGTGCTGCACGTTTGTGAAAAGGCATGTTTTGCACGTGGAGATTCTGAAAATTCATGCAGCAATGTGAATCCTTGGGTTTTTAAACACTAAAGTAAGGCTTTCCTATCGTTCACATTCAAACTTGCGCTGCTGTTAAAACGACTCCACATTAGCATGCCAAGATTGACAATGAATCTACGTCTTCTTGCCCTGGGTATGATTAGAGCTGGCAGAACACACAGAGAGGTTGCCCAGCATTTGAACTGCCACCGTAACACTGTAGACAGGCTAGTCAACCGACATGCACAACATGATGACGTTCGAGACCGACCCCGCTCTGGGAGACCCCGAGTTACCACCCCTGCACAAGATCGGTATATCCGTGTCGTCCATCTCCGGAACCGGCAACAAGCGCCAACGACGACAGCCAGGAACATCCCTAAACTGAGACGGATACATCCTCAAACAGTAATCAACCGGCTAAGAGAATACGGCTTACGTCCTCGAAGACCTGCAATTCGTCCGATTTTGACGTTACGTCGTCGTGGTGCTCGACTGCAGTGGTGTAGACAACATCTCAGGCATCCCTTACACTGGTGGCGACGTGTTTTATTCACAGATGAATGTCGTTTCCATCTTTCATCATCAGATGGCCGCCAGAGAGTGTACAGACGTCGAAACGAACGCTACGCAGATCCATGTGTCGTGGAGCGAAACCGTTATGGGGGAGGGTCTCTCATGGTGTGGGGTGGCATCACTGCCCGTAACAGAACTGAGCTGGTCATTATTGATGGCAATCTCAATGCAGCCAGATATCGCGATGAAGTGCTTACACCTGTTGTTGTCCCATTTCTGCAACGTCACGGCCCCGGCGTCATTCTACAGCAGGACAACGCCCAACCACACGCAGCTCGTGTTGTTCAACAGTATCTGCAGCAACAACAAGTGGATGTTCTTCCCTGGTCCGCAAATTCGCCCGATATCTCACCCATTGAGCACGTATGGGACGAAATGAAACGTCAGCTACGCCGGCTTCCACATGCACCGTCAACGCTTGTGGAACTCCAAAGACAGCTTATCAGAATATGGAACAACATCCCACAACACTTCCATGCTAACTTGTTCGCTTCCATGAGGCGTAGATGCACAGCAGTAGTCGATGCAGACGGAGGTCATACCAGATATTGAGAGTGTGACTTTTGTGTTTGACCCTTAGTGTCTTTGACTCTCCATGGCACCAAGAGTATTCGTCGTAACGTAATGAAATTTCTCGTGTTGGTCACAAATTGATTCATCTGTGATTGAATAAAATTTCCATGAATGAAAATGATATATATCATTTTTTAGTGTTATTTTTTAGCATGCACACTTTATTTTTTGGGAGAGTATATTATGTTATTATGTTACTAAAATGAAAAAGGCCCTGTTTCTTTTTCTAGTTCGTTTCGGTGATAAAATTGACAGCGGAAGTATTGCCCACCGATGCTCATGTAAACAAAACAGATTCGCACGTGTGTACATCTGCTGCTCAGTAAAATCGAGAAAAAATAATAGCGACTCCTGATAATCTGACGATCATGGTATAAATAAAATATACCCAGAGTAGCTTGGTGTTCCAAATGTTCAGCACTCGTGATGAACATTTGGTACACCAAGCTACTATGGGAATATTCTATGTGTATGTCACGATGCGAACACGGTGATATAACTTGAGAAACAGAATTTACTGCACCCAGTAAATTTAAGTCTGTATGAAAAGGGTTAAAGTACCAGGAATAAACTATACAGAAAGAGAATTTATGGAGGCTTATTTTCAGGAGTAAAATATTTTTAAACAAATCAGATATGGGTTTTCGTTAACAGTATTTACAGATATTCATACTGGAATCAGAACAATTATTTATAAGAAACCAGAAAAGACATGTGACCAGCATTGAAAGGGTTCGATACTCGAATCAGAAATGGAAATTTTTGGCTCTGCCCACTAATTTGAATGATGAAATACGTTCATAAACTTTAGAAATGCATTAAGGTGTAATAAAATTAATTTCCCAGTATTTCTGAATAATACGCACTTGATGACTTTGGTGACCTCTTTCAGGCGAACCCCTAGGTGACCTCCGTGACCTTGACCCATATGTTGGATTTCCATCAAGTGTCGACTCATTTGGTGTTAGTTCCAGGTCCATTCATCATACCACGATTGAGATATGAGCATGATCCACTTTCAAAAATGTTGGCTACGCCCACTTTTTAAACATAAAAAAAGCAAGTATGGACCTCAGGAATGCTTTGGGGGGGGGGGGGGGGGGTCAAAAAATGTGATTTCCAGCAATTATGAAAAATGCACGTAATGATCCCCTAGGTGACCTCCTTGACCCTGACCCATATTTTGAATCTCCATCAAGTGTCGACTCATTTGGTGTTAGTCCCAGGTCCATTCATCATACCATGCTTGAGATATGAGCGTGACCCACTTTCAAATTTTTTGGCCACGCCCACTTTTTTAACGAAAAAATGCATGTATGAATCTCAGGAATGCTTTGGGGGACAAAAACTGTGATTTCCAGCAATTATGAAAAAATGCACTCAATGACCCCTAGGTGACCTCCGTGACCTTGACCCATATTTTGAACCTCCATCGAGTGTCGACTCATGTGGTGTTGGTCCCAGGTCCGTAGGTCATACCACGCTTGAGATATGGGCGTGACCCACTTTCAAAAATTTTGGCCATGCCCATTTTCTTTTTCTTTTACGTCAAAGTGCATGTGTGTACGTCAGGAATACTTTAGGGGGTCAAAAAATGTGATTTCCAGCAATTCTGAAAAATGCACTCAATGACCCCTAGTTGACCACCTTGACCTTGATCCATATTTTGAACCTCCATCGAGAGTCGACTCATTTGGTGTTGGTCCCAGGTCCGTAGGTAATACCACGCTTGAGATATGGACGTGACCCACTTTCAAAATTTTAGGTCACGCCGGCTTTTCTTTACGTCAAAATGCATGTGTGTATGTCAGGAATACTTTAGGGGTCAACAAATGTGATTTCCAGCAATTCTGAAAAATGCACTCAATGACCCCTTGGTGACCTCTGTGACTTCCTTGGCCCATATTTTGAATCTCCATCAAGTGTTGACTCATTTGGTGTTGGTCTCAGATCCATACGTCATACCACACCTTAGATATGGGCGTGACCCACCTTCAAAAATTTTGGCCACGCCCACTTTTTTACTTCAAAATGCATGTGTGTACGTCAGGAATAGTTTAGAGGATCAAAAAATGTGATTTCCAGCAATTCTGAAAAAATGCACTCAATGACCCCTAGGTGACCTCCATGACCTTAACCCATATTTTGAATCATCAAGTGTCGACTCATTTCGTGTTGGTCCCAGGTCCATACGGCATATCATGCCTGAGATATTGGCGTGACCCACTTTCAAAAATGTTGGCCACGCCCACTTTTTTACGTCAAAATGCATATGTGTACGTCAGGAATACTTTAGGGGGTCAAAAAATGTGATTTCCAGCAATTCTGAAAAATGCACTCAATGACCCCTAGGTGACCTCCCTGACCTTGACCCATATTTTGAATCTCCATCAAGTGTCGACTCGTTTGGTGTTGGTCCCAGGTCTGTGGGCCATACCACGCCTGAGATATGGGCGTGACCTACTTTCAAAACACCCCTACAGACACCCCTGATACCCCAGGAATCTGAAAAACATAGGTGGCCGAGAATTTGTGGCTGTCTATCAGCATGCCAAAAATCAACGAGATAGGGCAATTCGTTTTCGAGTTATCTTGCGGACAAAAAAGTGATGAGAAGAAGAAGAAGAAGAAGAAGAAGAAGAAGTCTGTATATATCTCTGCATTATGTGCCATACCCATTAATGTTGTGGCTGTGCAATAAAATTTATCTTGTAATACCACCAATAATGTATTTCATACTAATATACGGGAAAATGCCTGAAGTTTGTAAATCATGCGCACATATAGATGTTACAAAATATAAATCGAAATTTAAATTTTCATTTGAGATTCCCACACCATAAGTATTAAATATACTGACAGCTTTAGACGGAGCTAACTTTACTGTAAATCGCTTCCAATGACGAAAATTGCCAGCAATACTTGACATCGCCGTCAATATTATTTATTTATTTTGGTTAATGAGTAAACAATATTCTCTGATTTGATAATAATGAGCAGTGTCAAATGTTCACACTCACTATTGATTTCGACGTCTGACTGACCGTTATCTATTCTGCTGAATCGCCCAGCATGATAGACGAGCGTACTTATCCACTAGGCCACGTCTGAGACATTCCAATACGTTCAGACTTGTAAAAAAGCAATGTGTTGTTTGGATTTATTTGATTATACGGTGAATGTTAGTGGTGTAGCTATAGGAAGGTAGGTTGGGCGGCAGCAATTCCGCCAAGGATTTTGTTCGAGAATTTCGAGTTCTGATGGACATTTTCTTGTACACGGCTGTTTGTGCACTCTAAAAGTAACTTCCCACTAGACAAACACTTAGATGAGGACAACTTTTACCAACTGCATTATTCTGTAAAGGCAAACGAGTTGGAAAAGGCCAGAAAAAATAAGTGCTTATTTACATTGTTACCTTTACCTTTGGCCTGTTAACATGTAAATTCAAAACTGATCAACAGGCCTTAGGGTGCTGCTGTTTAACAAGTATGGGTAAGTTTGCTGCAATGCACAACGTACACATGCCCAAACAATCTTACTAACAGAGAGACAGGCAGCGCCATCGTTACACATATCATATTCACACGGTCACGGAACTCTAATTAGCTTGTGTCATTTGAAAATACTTACTTAAAATACTGAAAGTGAAGTCTTCAAAACACTACAGTAATTATCATAAAATCTTCTAAATGAATCCGCATCCTTAACCTTTGAATTGTTGGCATGTGATGCGAATTTGGTCAGAATACCAAAGAACCAATTTGTTCCCTAGGTGTGGCCACTCCCGCTTTAAGGGCGGTTGATATAATGTGTGGGAAAATATTACACACAAAAATATACGAGCGGACGGTACCACACTTGCTATACCGTCGCATAGTTGCCATTGGTTTTGGCTGACTGTATTTCACCTTCACGTACAGTACGTCTGCCGTGGACTGGTCACTTTCCACGGAACACTTGGGGAACACTTCTATAACTATTATGAATATAAAAAATACTGTTGGCCTGTGGCATTAACCATGGACACGGTGATCTGTAAATGCAACATTTAGCTGAACACCCAATGACCAGTCTGTGTATCGATTTAATCCGACTCTAATGCCGCTGAATCAGAAATATTCGAATCAATGACCAGTCTGTGTATCGAGGATGGCCACCACCGGTTTAACGATTGCTAAGACATGGTGTGTGCAGACAGGTTAACAGCAAGGAAGGGAACAATGCCTTGACTTGGGACCTGTGAAACATAGAAATTTGGGACCTGTGAAACATAGAAATTCGATTCCATTCGAAATTGTCCCAATGATTCGATTTAATCCGACTCTAATGCCGCTGAATCAGAAATATTCGAATCGTTGAGATTCTCTCAAAATCCTAACCAATGTCTGCCCCTGAACTCTTCTTTTATCATCAGTTTCCATGTGCAGGAGACCTGGTGATAGAATAAGCTTTTAAGGTGTCTATTTCCGAACTTACATTGATTCTGACCTGGAATATTCCACCTTTTACTGACTTGTCCAAATAGTCGAGCCGCCATTGAACTTAATATAATACTTCAGTTAGACCTGGGGCCAATACGATAAAACTCATTCAATTGTATTTTCGAGAATTGTATTTTCCAGTTGTGACTTTAACCCTTTACCTAACATGAAAAGCAGACGACACTTGCAAAAAAAATTCTTGAATAACTAATTTTTTTCATTTTTTGTCTCAAAAACATAGGTTATGACCCCTCGTTGGAACGAGCTCGTCGAGCTCGTTCCAACGAGGGGGTCATAACCTATGTTTTTGAGACAAAAAATGAAAAAATAATGAAAATTAATTGGCGATTTTTGAGAATAGCGCTGGCCGGTTTTGGCCGTTACGTTGGGTAAAGGGTTAAGAGGGCTGAAATTAATCATAAGCATTTTCAAAGATATGGCAATTTGCTAGTTGGCAAATTGTCATAACTTTTAAAATGCTAATGATTCATTTTAGTCAGTTATTTTAATAGGTGGAAAATACAATTCTAGAAAAGATAATTGTGAACATTTTATGGTATTGGTTCCTGAACGTCGAAGAGTAAAGATTCTGTGTCAACAGCAGTGCTTAGATTCAAAGATGACTTACACGTACAGATTGTACGGTCGACGGAAGCAAGAGAAGAAACCTAGATGACTACACAGACTGTGTATTGAGAAATAAACAACGATGTGTGGATACGCCTTATGGTATGTGTTGGTTGTTGACCAAAGACGAGCACGAAAGGCAAAAGAAGAAGAGTGAAACACTAAGGGACCGAAAGAGATGCCAAAGGCAACTCCCATAAACAACCACCCAAAGAAGCCTTAAGTTGAACAAGCTACAAACAAGAACGAAGTTTCCACTCAACTGCGAAGCAGCCTGAAGATAAGAGATCGAAAGAGATGCCAAAGACAGCTCTTGTCAATAACGAACCGAAGAAGATTGAAGTGTCCACTCAAACTACAGACCAAAACAAGAAAGACGCTTCCACTCAAACTACGAACCCTGAAGACAAAACAACGAGAGAGATGCAAAGGCAGATCCCACCAAGAACCGGACCGAAGAAGAAATGAAGATTCAAGGATGGACAAAGATCAAACCAAATACTGCGAAAGAGATGCCAAAGGCAACCCAATCCAAGAGTGATGTTACTACCAGAAGAAGAATGTCCTCCGAACACAAAAAAGCAAATCAACCAAAAAAGCCAAGCTACCAGCGTTCATTGAGAGAATTTCTTTTATCAAGAAAAAAGCTGCCATTAAACGTCGTCTCTATTATCTTCGGATCACTGTTTGTACTGTAACTGTTTGTACTATTAACATTCAGCCAAACAATGTACATCGAAGATCCATAAATGCAACCATCTGTACAAATGCCAAAAGGTTTCAACTTTTCATTCGAATCAATATGCCACATAAACTTTGGACATTTACGGACATAGATTCGACTTTTAATGGCACCCTTTTTTCTAATGTCCACCCCTCACGGGTCAACAATTTGAAGCAAAGGTCCTACGATATCTCCAGTAACAACATATCCAGCTTTCCTGACCTTTAAATGCATGAATTTGTAACCGTGTAAATAACTTTACGTTTCCATTTCGCTAATTATGAATAACTCTTTTGCAAAATATCTGCAAACTCATTTCTTCTGTAAAGCCCAGCTCGCCTTAAGACACGCTGTACTAATATTTTTGACAGAATAACATTATTTACTGCAGTCAGACAAGACACAAATTCCGGAGGAGTTAAACCAAGCGAAAAGTATATTTTAATAAGTCGTTCAGCGTTAAATCTATCCATCTCGTATCTATTACAAGCAAGACGAGTAACGCAGTTTCCTGTGACAATGTGACGTCATCTTTTCTATTCAGACGGGCTTAACTCAAGTTGAATTGTTTAAACAGTCTTGTAATATATAGAATAAATATGTACTGGAACCAGTAATCAGATTTAAACCACGAGTGGGATAAGGGTTTTAACCTCGAGGCTCAGCCGATTGGTTAAAACTCTTATTCCACGAGTTGTTTAAATTTGATTACCGGCCCTCGTACCAACTTGTTTTATTTATACCGTGCTCTTAATAAATAATCGACGTTGTCACTTAAAATGTCTATCGCAAACACTTGGGTTTGTTTTGTTTACATCTGCTCCGGTAGGCAGTACTTCCGGCTGCACGTGAATGCTTGATTGACAGCTAGACACATCGTCAAAGTTGATTGAATTTACCTTGCTTTTTCAGTCAAATTTTTATTAACATTCTTAAATTTTATTTTAAATATTTAATTGTAGGTATTTTAAACCTGATAAGTCATTGCACGTAGTAGATAGTACCGCAAAACGTCGGATGTTTGAATGAAACATCGCGAAGTGTAAACTTATCGATGTCGGCAAATTGGGTCATGTCAAAGGAAAAGTTGGATGTAGCTCCTACCATAGGTGTAAACCTTTGGAATGGAATTCCCATTGAAAACGTTTTAACCGCAGTAGAAGCGCGGCATCGGTAGTGGGGTTAAAAGGTAAAATTTAACATAGACATTTTCTCACTTAGTAACATAGGTGAGCATGGTATAAAAAATTGTTTAAACACTCGCCGAAATCCTAGAGGTGCAGTTGCTGCTATAAATAAATAATGATCGCCGATTGGTTTTTAACTCTTTACCTAACATAGTATTTTTAAGAAATAAACTAAATTTCACATTTTTCGAAAACAAATTTCACAATTTTTCAATAAAATCATACAATATGGATAGCATTAGAACCAGCTCGACGAGCTGGTTCTAATGACATCCATATCTGTATGGTTTTATTGAGAAACGTCCGAGATATTTTATAGGCTATGGTAGGCTTATTCTGGTTAATTTTCTGGCGTGTTGTTGAACGCTGTGTTAGGTAAAGGGTTAAAGAAAATATTTTGATGTCTCTGCAAAATGAATTTTGATGATGTTGGGCTCCTTTTCGCGGCAGGACAAACTGAATATCCAAGACATATTTTATTTAATCTTGATAGAAACACTAGCCGAGATTGGAAAGCTGATGCAGCCTTACTAGCATTCTTTCCAGGTACTGAGTGAACACAGTGACGTGTTAGCCGCTTATCAAAGACAGTGTTAATCCAGTCGGGTGCTAATGGTGCCAATTGCACTCAACAAATTCGTTTGGCACCAATAACATAGCATTAGGCACCAAATTGGGGCACCCAAAATATACTTTTGGTGGGTCTCAAAAGCTTTGTGTTTTTAATTGCAATGCGTCGTTTTCGATAAAATAGCTATAATAGGCGGGGCGCGGTTGCTCAGTTGTTAAAGGTGCAGGCTGCAAGCTGAGTGGTCTTCGGTTCAAATCCCACCTGTGGCAACCGCGTTGCGTCATTGGGCAAGACACTTCATCCATACGGGAGCACGGTGGCGTTGTGTACTGAGGAGTACTGTACGTCGATGGTGCACCTGTCTTTAACCAATGCTAACCCTGCTTGTTTGGAGTTCGTATGTTGGGGAGCTAACAGTTGCTCGCCGTTGCTCAGTGGTTCTCTCCGGGTATTCTGGCTTCCTCCACCCGTAAAACTGTCGTGGTCATGATTAGCCATTGTGCAGAAATATGTGACCTTAAACACCAATAAATGAGTAGGAAATATGTGTAATCACGGTTCTTTGTTATAGGTCAACTGAATTAACAGTTTATCCATTTAATCCGATTGTTATGAAAACATTTCTTTATTACTTAACACTTACGCTGCCGGAAGCGACTTTTGTCACCTATTTTATGATGAGTATTTATAAATTCTGGTATGCGCAGATCAAACCTACCATCTGATTAATTGTTGGAAAGGGCTCAGAGAGCCCTTTCCAACAATTAATCATATGATATAGTTTCAAGTATTTCATAAATTGTGTTGAACTTCCCCGCATACAGGCATATATAGAAGTCATCCATATATGGCTAAAGTGGGCGTGGCAGTAAAAGGGTTAATCTTTTTACTTACTTTTATCTTGCTTAATCTTTTTTATGACCCTTCTGGAAGATAATAAAATAATTGGCAACAAGTTTATGTGGAGAGAATAAACAGTAAGTAAAAAATACTCACAAAATTGTAAAAAAAAAATTGTATAGATTATTTATTTATCATCAATACTTTTTATCATCTGTGTTTTTTCCAACTAATATACTTAAAGGAGCCATGTGATACAAAATTAAAATATCGTACTTTGGGTGCAACAATACGCCATCTGCAATGCTTTATCATTGCAGGTGGCGGTCCGTTGCACTCAAATGACGAGACATGGTGAAATTATTCTTATTTCTAATCAGATTCCATTTGGAATTAAAATCTTTCATTTGGCACCAAAAAAAAAATAGTTAGAAACGAACTAAAAATCCACTTGACACAAAAATACTTCGAGCCAGTGTTAACACCACTCTGACTTTCATGTCATGAAACGTCACCGCATGGGAGGAGTTATCGTGGTGATTGACTTGACGCCATCTTCGTCGGGTGGAGTGGGGGAGGGGGGGGGGCGAATGATTTTGGTCGTCGCTGGAGTTCCGGTGTAACAGGAATGGAAGTCCGTAGGAAAATTAGTCCCTCTGGACTATTATTCCGCGGAATTATAGTTCCAGGTCTAACATTTCTAGGAATAGTAGTCCGCCGGACTACTATTCCTAGAAATGTTAGACCTAGGACTATAATTCCGCGGAATAATAGTCCAGAGGGACTAACGTTCCTACGGACTTCCATTCATTTTACACCGGCAATCCAGTTATGTAGTGATCAGTGGTTGCTACTTGGTACTTGTGGCAAAGGCGATGTTCCACTTCGTTAATGTTTGAAGAGACCGGTATGGTGTCCTCTCACCACCCGAAAATCTTTATATGCCATAAGCGGGTCCAGTCATTTGCTATACGCTGTGTCCTCGGGCAAGACATCAAATCCCGATTGCCCACGCTGGGGCACAGTGGCACTGTGTACTATGACATACTGCACACCGGTGGCGAACTTGTCGTCAACCACTGCTACATGTAACTCTGTTTGTGTCGCGTTAATTAGGTGCAGCGTCTAACAGTTGCTTGCCGATGCACGGTGGTTCTAAGTGGATTCAGCTCCAAAACACAAAAAAAACAAACAAACAATACAGCCGCTGCATGTCGGCTACAATGTAAACGACAAAGACACCACTGAAAGGGTTATTATAGTATATGTCTGTTTACTGATGTGAATAAATTTATTGATATGATGAATGCTGTTATCGATGTCGCCAGATTTTTGGGTCCGCATTTGTTGTTATCGATTGTTTAGCATCTGATTGATTTGAAGGCAGGCAGAATAAAAATCTCTTCGTGTTATTTACTTTTAGTCCACTTATACACGTTTTACGCTGTTTTCTGTCAATATGTCTGACATCTCACGACAGATAAATGTATCACTGCGCTCAAGGCTGTATTAACATTGTTCTTGCCGAGTATTCTTATGTTTGTAAAAAAATGCTAGTAAAGCATGGCTAGTGTTGGTAAATCTCGAGGAAATTATTTGATATGCTGCGCGGAAAATTTCAGGTTGAATTATGTTTCAAACAACATCTGGGATGACATGTTTGGAGCAGAGATGCTCGGTTTCCACTTTGAAGGCACGTGCGTGGTTTTGTGTGCCACTGTGTTTTGTAATTTTCATTATTCTGTGCTGGAACCACATGTTCCATAATAGCATCGATTATATTCAAGATTGTTCTACAATGATTGAGTGATTGCGTTTTGGCATTGTGTATTAACACATCCAGCCATCTGTACCTGATACTGGATGCGTGAAAATGTCTTCGCTTTACTGATGGTATCGCAGAACTAAATATTGAAATTAGAGTTAACCGCCTTAAAATGTGGAAATAATGCAATTTCTAAAAATAAACAGCCTTGGGAAAATATATTGTTTCAATAAACGTTTGAAACATTTTATTGACATCTTGCATTATTGTTGAATATTCCTGATAAAAAAGAGGGTGATTTGATGACTTTTGTACCTAAAAAATACAATTTACTTTTTGTGTGTTTTTGTAGGGAATTCCCTGAAAAATATGTGCACGTGACCGGTACTTCCCTTTGTGTCAGTTTTTCTCTCTTATTTGTTGCATGACCCCCTGTTTTCAGATCTGAAAAAGTTGTCTGAATGGCTATACTTGACAGAGATATTTGAATGCCAAAATTAAAGTGATGCGATCATTTTTTTCCGCCTGAACGTTATTTAGTTCCGTGATACCTATAGAAAATATGTTTTTTGGCTTCCAAGCCAGATTCGATTATTATTTTGGGGGTTTCTTTCACATTTAAATATTTATTTGGGGACCACATACCTTACCAAACTATTTTATTGTTTTGAAAAGTTACATTTTTGTCACAGTGGGCAATAAAGGCTATATATTGCCAAAACTAAGGCTGTTCATGCAAGCAAATTCACATATTGAACAAGTGTATTCCCCAGGAGCACACTGTAACCTTTGGCAGCTGCTAACTAACAGCCTATCTTACCCTATTAACATATTTATTCAAACCACGGTTTCCCCTCATAGTACTAGGGGCAGGGAGGATTCCAATTTTCCAACCCCCTCCCAAATCACCATTCAAACACAGACAGAAAGCCTGCACTGCATTTCTATTTACTAGTATTTAGAAGTTTTTCTCTTCTATATTATGCTCTTCAAAATGTTGGAAAATTCCTTCATTGAAAGAGTATCCTGGAACACAAATTTGGGGAGGGGAGTGGGGCTACAGTGGAAAATAACAGGATAAAATTACAAATGTGAGTGAATGGCATTTGTGCGTAGCTACCAATATAGTTGTCTAGTACTAGTGCTGTCATGGTTCCCATGATACAGCACAAATTTACAGTGACAGTTGTGAAATATTGCTCTTTCCCTGAACCAAGTCCCTCCTCCCACACATATTTAACCATTCTGCTGATGATAAACATTTGGAAAGACTAAACAGCATGTTTTTAGAGGTTGAAGTTAGTATCATATACTTTCAGTTTCTTATGATTTACTTTGAGACTGCAGCTCTCATGGTCCACTGAGTTATTTTTCAATTTAACAACCTTGCCCTGGCTCTTCCACTATATTTTTCATTGTATGTCATTCAGTACTCTCATGTAGACCTCCTACATGTGTGACTGCAAGCCTTTCCGTTTGTCTGCATGCCTGTCTTTTCATCAGTCATGGTGTTTCTTTGCTTTTCATTTGCCTGGATCTACATTTTCAATAACTGGCAGTAGCACGTATGAATCGTCCCTGATTACCCGGACTTTTGGGGGTGCAGCTAGTGTTAAATTCCCATAGGAACCGGACTTTTGAGGGTGCAACTTTGGGGGTGCAAAATGTCGGCACCATACATCTAGTTCTGACAAGTGGTGTAGGTACTGTATATATATTATACTATGGCATGTATAGTGATATATGTGCGCATGGGGCTATAGGTATATATTATGGGTAAGTGGTGGAAAGATGATGGGAAAATTGGGTTTTCTTGAAAGTTTTTTTCCGTGAAACGGTTGACGTTGCTATTAACGTCGTGACGTCATGATGCGCTCGCGACGTCATAGAGATGCTGACCGCTGTTATTGTCCAGTATACGATCTGACATAACGTAATTCGTGTCAGCGGGGTGACTAAATTTAGATAGGAGAAATATCATAGTAGCGGTGTATTCTCCTGTACCCCCCCCCCCCCCCTCCGAAAGCCATTGGCACTAGTAACCGACTTAACACATTGTCATCCCATGATTAGTATAGGTAGTATGTAATGCGGTGGCGGGCATTATTGTGGGGTGGGTGGGAATGCGTGGTCGCCTAGTGTGGAAGTACAGTATGCGTGGTATATCCCTTTCAGGTCCCAAGTTAGTCCTTAGTACTATTAATCCCCCTTATGCTTTATATTGTCTGCTATAGCTAAGTCAAGCAGTAGGGTGGGTGGGTAGTAGTGTGGTATTGCGAGATAGTCATTAGTGGTTTAGATTGGCAGTACAAGATGAATGGTCTGTTGAGTTATCACCCCCTTAGTACTATCAACCTATCGAATCATTTATAGTATCTATTGGCTGGTATTGGTAGTATGGAAATTCCAGACCAGGCAGTATTATACTAGGTTGTTTAGAACAGTAGTAAAGGATTAACGGCCTGTTGGTCTATTATCCACTAAGTTCTAACCTATTAGCTCGTTTCGGGACGGGTGTGGGTGGAGGTGGTATTGGTAGAACGAAATACGGACTACTATGGAAATGAGGTTAGCCTTTGTGGTGTTTTGGCAATTGAGGCAAGATTCGGGGGGGGGGGGGGGGGGGGGGGGGACTTTCGGAGACCGAGCAAAGACCCGATTTGTGGACTATTGGGGGCGCTGATATTGCACTTGTGTAGATCGGCTCCTGAATCCCAGAAAAGCCTTCAGGCCTCTTACTTCCAAGCTCCTACACAACCTATTTATGGCTCCTATATGGCTCCTATTTCTATAAGCGTCATATACAATAAATAACAGAAGGCTTTTCAACATTCAATACATTTTATTCTATACAACATAATAATATTACAATATACATTCATTTGACAAAACACGATTTAATTGCAGTTTTCAAATATACACGACTAATGAGTGACGTGTAACATAGAAAAATGAATTTTTGACATCAAGAGTGCAGGGATAAAACAGCTGATGGTCAGAGTACATTAATGTCTATATATCCAGTGGTTTGGTCGAGGTTCCATCTTCTTGAACTTTTCTTTTCGGGTAAAAATATGGCAGTCCATTTTTGATCTGACTATAAGTGTACATGTGATTATTGTTCATTGAGATGTGAGATTGGGTCCAAATTCAGTTGCTGATTTGAATGTTCAGGTGTTCGGACTTATTTGTTGACTGTGTGTCTTGTATTTCTATACTACTGTGTGTGGTTTTGTTTTATTTACTGCTGTGTGTGGTAAGATTGTTCTTGTATTATCGTCTCATGTCATGTCTATCTCTGTTTGTATGTTCGTCTGTTTGAACTGTGATTTTATCCACTAGAATTTACTACAACAGTAACCAACAAAGAAAAACACAGAAATATAATTTATTGTAATGACGACGAAGCTTCTCGCTTAATAAACAACGTGCACTTCCGACATATGAACCCTTTGAGCGAAACACGAAACGAGTTGGAAATAAATAAGAACCGCATCAAGCTGAACTTACCACTTCATATCGGATTTTTCGTGTACCAATACGCAAAGATGAAGATGTTGCAGTTTTACTATGATTGTATTGATACCTTCGTGGATAGACGTGATTTTCAGTACTGCCTCATGGATACAGATTCTGGATACATCTCATTCTCCAAATCATCTCTGGAAGAAGTAATAAAACCGGAAAAGAAAGAACAGTTTTATAGAGAGTATCATCAATGGTTACCGTCAGAATCATGCGATGAGCACAGAGAAGACTTTGTTCAAACCAAGATTAGAGGAGGTATATGGTCACCGAAGGGGTCATGTTGCAGCGACCGGAAAACATTCGATAAAAGAACACCTGGCCTTTTCAAGGTTGAATGGAGCGGAGATGGAATTGTGGGCTCTGTAGCAAAACCTACTTCTGTTTCGACCCGAGTAGCAAGTTTAGTTCCAAAGGAATAAATAAACGCCAAAACGACCTGGCGAAGTACAAATATATGCATGTGTTGAAATCGCAACAGAGTGGAACAGGAGTTAACCGTGGATTTGTAGTGAACAATAATCACATGTACACTTACAGCCAGATCAAGGATGGACTGCCATATTTTTACCCGAAAAGAAAAGTTCAAGAAGATGGAACCTCGACCAAACCACTGGATATATAGACATTAATGTACTTTGAACATCAGCTGTTTTGTCCCTGCACTCTGCAAAAAATTCATTTTTCTATGTTACACGTCATTCATTATTCGTGTATATTTGAAAACTGCAATTAAATCGTGTTTTGTCAAATGAATGTATATTGTAATATTATTATGTTGTATAGAATAAAATGTATTGAATGTTGAAAAGTCTTCTGTTATTTATTGTATATGACGCTTATAGAAATAGGAGCCATATAGGAGCCATAAATAGGTTGTGTAGGAGCTTGGAAGTAAGAGGCCTGAAGGCTTTTCTGGGATTCAGGAGCCGAACTACACAAGTGCAATATCAGCGCCCCAATAGTCCACAAATCGGGTCTTTGCTCGGTCTCCGAAAGTCCCCCCCCCCCCCCCCCCCCTGAATCTGGCCTTAATTGTCAAAACACCACAAAGGCTAACCTCATTTCCATAGTAGTCCGTATTTCGTACTACCAATACCACCTCCACCCACCCCCGTCCCGAAACGAGCTAATAGGCTAGAACTTAGTGGATAATAGACCAACAGGCCGATAATCCTTTACTACTGTTCTAAACAACCTAGTATAATACCGCCTGGTCTGGAATTCCATACTACCAATACCAGCCATTAGCTACTATAAATGATTCGATAGGTTAATAGTACTAAAGGGGTGATAACCCAACAGACCATTCATCTTGTACTGCCAATCTAAACCACTAATGACTATCTCGCAATACCACACTACCACCCACCCACCCTACTGCTTGACTTAGCTATAGCAGACATAGGATAATATGAAGCATAAGGTGGATTAATAGTACTAAGGGCCAACTTCGGACCTGAAAGGGATATACCACGCATACTATACTTCCACTCTAGGCGACCATGCTTCCCACCCACCCCACAATAATGGCCGCCACCGCATTACATACTACCTATACTAATCATGGGATGACAATGTATTAAGTCGGTTACTAGTGCCAATGGCTTTCGGAGGGGGGGGGGGCGGGGGGGGGGGGTACAAGAGAATATACCGCTACTATGATATTTCTCCTATCTAAATTTAGTCACCCCGCTGACAGGAATTACGTATGTCAGATTGCATACTGGACAATAACAGCGGTCAGCATCTCTATGACGTCGCGAGCGCATCTTGACGTCACGACGTTAATAGCAACGTCAACCGTTTCGCGGAAAAAAACTTTCAAGAAAACCCAATTTTCCCATCATCTTTCCACCACTTACCCATAATATATACCAAGAGCCCCATGCGAACATATATCACCATACATGCCATAGTATACTATATATACAGTACCTACACCACTTGTCAGAACTAGATGTATGGTGCCGACATTTTGCACCCCCAAAGTTGCACCCCCAAAGTCCGGTTCCTATGGGAATTTAACACTAGCTGCACCCCCAAAAGTCCGGGTAATCAGGGACGGTTCATACGTGCTATACTGCCCCCCCCCCCCCCCCCCCCCAACACACACACACACAAGTATATTAAACATCAAATACCACTATATTCTTGAAGCAAATGTTTGATTCATCCTCTTTAGAAATATATTTTCTACAATTTCATACTTTTTGCCAGAATGGGTGTCTGTGGGGATTAAAACAAAGGTTATGGAAGTGCACTTATGGGAACTTGCAGCACAAGCATAGTACTATCGAATCAATATTTGATGGTTTTAGGCATCTTACCAGTGTTATGAGATATCACAGCAGCAGGTACTGATCATTCGTTTGGAAAAAACACTGTTTTATGTTTTTTCAGTTGCATACCAATGACTCTATGTGCCTTTACTGAGAAAACTGAGGCTTTTCCTTTACAAAAATTGCAAAATATTCATCAAACACAATGTGTAATGTCTTCAGAAGCTAGAATGTGATTTTAAAACTATTACAGATGGGAAAGTTCATATCAGTAGGTTTGTTTTGGGTCAATATCAATTAATTTATGAATTATATCATAGATTTTGATGAAAAGGGGCATACCAGGGGGTCTTATTCAGGGCTATATTTTACTACATCAGATGGTAGAATAAAATTTGACATCAGTTGTTAGGATAAAATGGCAGAGTGCTTTTATATTGGTGAAATATTTTGCTGCATCCTGAATTTTTGAAATAAAATTGACATCCATATTGTTCCATCGGGGTTGGGACACTATTTTGCTTGCAGTATGGTTAAATGAGACAGATTTTTTCCAAAATTATTTTGTGCTGATGTAGATTTTGGTTTATTTTGGGATCAGGGTAGTTTTTTTTAAAGAAAGCTGTAAATTCTTGTCCCTCTCAGTTAATTTAGAAAGTAACAGGATAGAAACATCTTTTGGAGGCGATACCAGTTTTCAAGCCCATTTGACAAAGTTTAGACACTTTTCCTTAAAAGAGCAAATTTTCCATGTTTTTGACTCAGCCAAAGCCAAAAGTTGGTTTCTAATGCAGAAATGAATCATTTATCACATGGAAGTGGTAAAATGTAACCCCGTAGCATGACTGTGAATGGCCGGGACAAGCCGTAGGACAACCGTGGCTTGTCCGAAGCGGTTCCGTTGGTGCCGTAGCATAACCGTAGGAAAACCGTCACATAACCGTAATAATCCTTGGTGAATCCTTGGTACTTCCTTAGCTCAACCTTAGTACATCCTTAGCGCTTCCTTAGATCCCCAGTAAGCGCCGTAGCCACACCCAAGTGCCACCGTAGAAATTGTTTACCGTGGCCAGAACACCCCGGTTTTACCATAGCATTCCGGGGTCAAAACCGTGAAAGTGAGAATCCCGCATTACACAATCTCTGCCAGACGAATGAACAGTGAAACCCGTCTTTGCTTTGTTTATTGAAAATTTGGAGAAACTTAATTACTTTTAAACAAAAATGTCTAATGGGTTTCGATATTGGCACCTGGCACTGGTACAGCTCCAATGGAATTTTATAACAGTTTTACCCTCAGCGCTGCGTGCTGTCGACCGGTCTGATACTTGGCCTACTGTGTTATCTTATTCGATCCACGCTGGCGCAAACATCCTTTGAAGAATATTTTAAGTTGAATTAGTTCTCTGGACGCAGGACAAAATCAACTGAGAAAACTGTTACCGTGAAACGGAAAGACGGACAGCGACACTGGCGAGAGTGGCTGCAGATAGGTGACAGTTAGCTGGTAGTTACTGATTAACCCTTGAATACGAATTTGACATCTCCCCCGCGTAATTATTAAATTGAGCAGTTGAACAATTTTATTTTTTATAAAATTTCAACAAAACATATCATGTGACCCCTCATTGGGACGAGCTCATCGAGCTCGTTCCAATGAGGTGCCACATGATATGGTTTTGTTGACAATTTTAAAAAAAAATTGAAAAAACAATAATTAAAATAATAAATTTTAATATCCTGTGCGTTTGGTAAAGGGTTAACTATCACCGATTACATACTTATTAGGTGAACACCCACTCTCCACCGCCACACACCACATTAATTGAAGAAAGAAAATAACATGGAACAATGATAAGATCGGTTTAAGAAATACTCAACTAAATTCTCTCAGTAGCCCATATTTGTGGAACCGATAATTTTGTTACGTGGATAATGTTATTTTCGATGGTGCTGGGGAGGGGGGGGGGGGGGGTAGTAATGTTGTAATCACTTTCTGTAGTTTGCACTATGGAAATAAAAAAAGTTACCATCGACCCACTACTAAAGGTTTTGAGCAGAGTTGGAGTCGGGCCATGAAGGGAGGGGTGGTACATGCATGTGGCCTGACGCAACATATTGTCAATTGTATGACAAAACTACAAAATATTCAAAATACAGCAACACGTATCATCACAGGTTCTAAACGTTATGATCATATAACACCACTTCTAAAATAATGTACGATAGCGGATTATTTTCAAAATTTGAGTTTCGGTATTTAAATGCATTCATGGCTCTTCACCTAAGTACTCACAAGACCTTCTGGCAATTAAAAAAGCTAAAAGGAACTTGCGCTCCTCCACACAAATCAAGCTACAGATGCCCTTCTCTAGGTCCACTTTTGTGAATAACAGAGCTTTCCCTTTCGCTGGACCTGTACTTTGTAATAATTTACCAGTTCAGGTTCAGGCACCGATCTAAACCAATTCATTTTTTTTTAAGATCGCATCTTTTCAGAGAGGCTTTTAACAGTATGTAACCTGCTGACCATAACAACTTTCTCAGTCTGCATATTGCCTTGATAGTCATGAGCTCATTGTTTATTTAATTTTACAGCATTTTAGGGCACTTTGTGATTTTACGCTTTATAAAATTTCCTAATTATTATATTATTATTATTATTATTATTATTATTATTATTATTATTATTATTATTATTATTATTATTATGATATGAGGTGACTTCCATAAAAAATAACTATTTGGATATTTAAAACACCCAAACATAGATTGACGCGTATTGGTAAATGACTAATTCAGAATTACGTTGGTACTTCTGTTCTGTACAGGAATATTGCTATGTTTTATTCTTCCTCCCAGTGGGAACTCCGTTAATTGAAGCCATGCTTGTTTACGGTTGTAAACTAGCTCTGTTTTACTTGTAAAATAGGCCCCGTTCACCAGTGCCTGTGTTAGGAGTCCTCTAAAATGGGCAACATTGGTATAAAGAATTGGCTGGACTTGACTTTACATTCACGTTGAGGTCAAGATTAGTCATTGTGTGGGAATGTGTGACCTTAAGCACCAATAAATAAAAGAATAAATTGTTTTAACTCCCAGCATCAATACTTGAATCGAACGCTATATACATGTATTAGCTACATATGTGTATGAATTTGGGAGGTGGGGGGGGGGGGGGGCTGTCCCCCAACAGCGAGCTAACTTAGCAATTTTCAGGGCAAGGGTTTGGTATTTTCAGAGCAGCTCATAAGAAAGGAGGGATAGTTTTTTTTTCATTTTGCAAAATTAATAGGCAGAGTATTTTCAGGAGCTTCCATGGCAAAACTTGGGTAGGCACATGCATTCTGATTTTGAAAAAAAATCAGAGCAGTGTGATTGACCATCCCCCATCCCTAACAAAATGTCCTTCAAAAGCCTATCATTAGTCATACTGTAACAGTACTCTTTAAAAATACTTTCTAAATGCAACTTCAAAGTAATTCCAATTTAAGATTGAGAAGATACAAAGACTGACCCCTAAAGAATTATGTTTGTGTTGAAGCAGATGTCAAGTGTTGAATCAGACGACAAGAGGAAAATATTTTTATCCAAGAATGAGGTTTGTCATTGATAGAACAATTCAGGTAACAACAGGACCCTGCGAATCTTCGAAATTCGATTCGAAATGGTTCCCACGATTCGATTCGATTTCGATTGCACCGATTCGAAAAGTTTCGAATCGTCGAGATGTTCTCAAAATCCTACAAAATCCTACAAAGTGTCTCCCCTTGAACTCTTTGTTCTATCATCAGGTCTCCTGTACGGGAGACCTGATGATAGAAGAAGAGTTCAAGTAGGTTCCACATCCAAAATTACCTCGATTCCGTTCTGGAATATTCCGATATTTTGCTTGATTTGCACGAGTTACCGTTGCGACAACATCTGAGCGGAGACTGACAATATTTACGGCTGTAAGAAAGTGCAATATCCGCAACTTGAAAAGCGGTGAGATTCGATTCAAATCTGATGCCTGATTCGATTCAAAGTTCGATTAGACCCAAATTGTGAGGTTATCAGAGCCCTAGGTAACAAGTTGGTCAACAAGTTGCTCCAGATTCATCAGCTATAGGTGGGACGCCTTTGACTCCCTCTTGCAAATACTTGTCAAGAAAAACATCATTTCAATTTTCACCATATCAGTTGCAAGATCGAAATTATTCAGGGGCGAGGTCCCGCCCCCCCCCCCCACCCGTGCCATCATAACTTTAATGCAATAGCATCCCTTCTTTCCAACTTTCGACTTTTTCGTGGCAAGAAGGGGTTGTCTATCCGATCCTTACCAAATATGCCTATACTTTGTGGTAATGGCACCCAATTACTGATGGATCCTGCGCAACAGCCAATCATCACAAATAGACCTCTACTCTGAAAATTCTGCGACCGAAGTTAATAGTAGAAAAAACAATAATTAACACAGGTAATATTCCTAAAAACCTAAACCCCGTGACTCCCCCCCCCCCCCCCCCGCTACATCATTTCTTACGGCGTATTATTAGTCTTCATTGCATGTCCCATGGCTCCTCATTGGAACGAGCTCAATGAGCTCGTTGCTGTGAGGCGTCATGGTGGCATATGACTTGAGGCGAAGGACAACGCTCTTAGTTCGTTATCAAATGTTCATAGAAGCGGCACCTACTACTTACTGTTCGCATAGACTAATGGGGTTAATGTTCGCAATTGCTACCACATGGTAACTTCTTATAACACATTATCAAGCTACACGAAACTCGCCAACGTTTCATCTTATAACAAACATGTGAACCCCCCCCCCCCCCCCCCACACACACACACACACCCATATTTTGTTTTGGAAGCACTTGCTTGAGCCCCTTCAAATCTTGCTTCACCGTAACTCATCTGACAAATTGACGTATTAATATATGGAACCTCCACATCACCTAAATACGGTAACTCCTGACCTTCTCCAAACAGACTTCATCCTAAACTTACATATATATAAACACTTTACATTTATTTTGTATATACTTACATTCTTATTTGTGTCTTTCGTATCACCTATTCTTTAGTCTATCTATCTTATTCTCCTTACTCTCTTCCTCACTCTCCCTCGCCAAGCCAGATTGAATATTTTTTTGCTTTCGAATATAAACTGTTTGCTTGAATATAATTTAATTTTAAAGCAAATCCTACATATAATGTGCTCACTCGAATCATACCGAGCCCACATAGGAAATTTCAACTTATTAGTTCTTTCTAGTAACTTAAAGCATTGCCTGCCAAAAGATGGATCCATTTGTGTCCTAATCTACCTCATCATGCGACTCGGTGGTGTTGAGCTGCTCAAAAGCTTCAATTTGATGATTTGTCAGTTTTTTATGCAATTCAGTGAGACCATTACACCCTACTCACTAAAATCTCCCCAAACACTTCAGCATTGTTACATGCCCTTCCGTGTCTCAAAGTCTACGTCTACATTGAAAGTATTGACCACACTTGTCCTATTTATTTTGTTTTCCTACCACATGGCCATAAGCTTGCTGCTATCTGGGGACATTGAAACCAACCCTGGTCCCCACTCTCAGAACTCAGTTCACAATCAGAACACTCTATCAATTGTCCACCTCAACATTCAAAGCCTCAAACCAAAACTAGATATTATTCAATGTGAATTCGCTTCTTTTGATATTGTGGCTTTGAGTGAGACCTGGCTGGATCCTAACGATTCCGCATCCGATGTCCAACTAGATGGGTTCCATGAACCATTGAGATTCGACCGCTCGTCAAGGGGCGGCGGTGTTGCCATCTACATTAAAGATGGTATATCGTTTCGACAAAGACCTGATCTCGATACACCAAATACGGAATGCCTATGGGCTGAGATATTTAAGAAAAAGGGTAGGTCGTTATTATTAGGAGTATTCTATCGTCCACCAAATAGTCCCCCAGATACATGGGATGCCATATCATCATCTATTGAAAAAGCTAGAGACACGTCAATTGATGACTTAATTGTAACAGGTGATTTCAATGATAACCAAATAGTTTCCCCAAGAAGTAGCTTTTCTGGCATAACTAATTATTTTAACCTTAGACAGCTTGTGAGGGAACCAACTTGTTTTACTGAGACATCAGCAACATTGCTTGATCTCTTTGCTGTCAGTGACACAATACACGTGAAAGCATGCGATGTCCTCGAACCAGTTATCCCAGACATGATCCGCTATCACTGTCCAATTTCAATCGAAGTCGAATTCCCCAAACCAAACTCTCCTGCCTTCAAAAGGAGGATATGGCTTTATTCTCAGGGCAATTATGAGGCATTGAACGAGGCTTTCTCCAACACCGACTGGAATTCTGTCTTCGATACTCAATGTCTCGATACTATAGTTTCCAGTCTCACCGCCATAATACTCGATACTGCATCCACACACATACCCAACAAAATCATTACCTCGAGAATAAATCAACCAAAATGGATGCATAATGAAATAAGATTACTAATAAGACAAAGTAAACGTCTGTATCGCATTGCTAAACGTACGAATTTCCCACATGCCTGGGCTAAATATAAACTTAAACGCAACGAATGTGTTTCGGCTATTAGGAAGGCCAAATACCTGTATCTCTCAAAAGTCCAGTCCACATTGAGGAGCAATGTCACCCCAGCATCACTGTGGTGGAAGACTCTTAAAACACTACTCGGTAGCAGCCGCGCGACAGGTACCCCCACCCTGGTCCACTTGAACAAAATATACTCCCCAAGTTCTGAGAAAGCTGAAGTGTTTAACGAATACTTTAGTTCTATCTCGTCAGTTGATGACTCGACTGCCTCCTTACCGGTCGCACCACCCCGTGTTTCGCATGTTATTGATAACATTATTTTACACTGCAGTGAAGTATATGCCGCAATGAAGTGGATAAAGGTGTCTAAAGCGTCTGGTCCTGATCAAATAAGCCCACGTCTCCTAAAAGAATGTAAATCCTCTCTCTGCGAACCACTCTCAATTTTATTTAATATACTACTGAATAATTCGTACTTCCCGTCACTATGGAAAAAAGCTAATGTCACCCCAATTCTAAAAAAACAGCCATCTAACGCAGTGACCAATTATCGTCCGATATCACTTATCAGCTGTGTTGGTAAAATATTTGAAAAATGTGTATTTAAACGCTTATGGCAGTTTTTGAGCGAAAATAATGTTCTCAGCCAATTTCAATCAGGTTTTACACCAAGAGATTCAACTGTCCTCCAACTAACTGATATCTATGACGAATTCTGTCGGGCTCTTGACGAAGGTAAAGAAGTTAGGGTTGTCTTCTGTGATGTCAGTAAGGCCTTTGACAAGGTATGGCATGCAGGCCTAATCTACAAGCTGGAGAGTATTGGCGTCTCAGGGGAACTTCTGCAGTTTTTGAAATCATATCTTGCGGATAGATCGCAGCGGGTTGTGATAGCTTCGGTGGAATCTTCATGGAGGCCCATCAATGCTGGTGTTCCCCAGGGGTCAATACTTGGGCCCCTGCTGTTCCTGATATACATAAACGATATAACCAGAAATTTACTCAGTAGTATACGCCTCTTTGCTGACGATACTTCCTTATATTTAATTATTTAGAACCCGGAGCAAGCCTCTATCATAATCAATCAGGATTTGACCACAATCGAGCATTGGGCCAAAACTTGGTTGGTTGAGTTCAATCCCAACAAAACAGAGAGTATGTTAATATCGCGTAAACGCAACCCCAACTCCCACCCACCCTTATATTTAGGTGACTCGGCGATTGCGGAAGTTTCCAACCATAAACACTTAGGCCTCATACTAAATAATACATGCACATGGAACGATCACATTGACCATATCTGCTCCAAAGCCTGGTCCCGTATAGACCTGCTGAGGAGGCACAAATTTAGTCTCGATCGCAGTGTCTTAGAAAAGATATATTTTGCCTTTATAAGGCCACTTCTTGAATATGCGGATACTGTCTGGGATAATTGTTCTGTGACTAATGTCGCTGAACTTGAAAAAATACAGATTGCAGCTGCAAGAATAATCACAGGGGCCACATTGAGTGCTAGTAAGTCTCTGCTATACACGGAAACACGTTGGAACTCACTGCAAGAAAGACGCCGCAAACATAAATTAATTCAGTATTTTAAAATGTATCATCATATGTGTCCCCCCATACATCTCAAATAAAGTTCCCAGACTCGTCTCCATGACGAATTCACCACTTAGTCTCCGATCTAGTCAGAACCACCGACTTCCTTTCTGTCGAACGCAATTGTATCAGTCCTCTTTTATCCCAAGCGTCACTGACCAGTGGAATAATTTGCCCATACCTGTCCGCGAGAATTCATCGTTGACTAACTTTAAAACTTTCCTGAGTAATGGTAACCAAAGACCCCCTAGGTTTTACAACAATGCGAAATCTCGCAGGGCCCAAATATACCACTGTAGGCTGCGGTTACACTGTAGTAACCTGAACTCACACCTCTACGAAAATCACTTAATACCTACTCCGTCGTGTCAGTGTGGCGAGCGTGAAACTACTGATCACTTTCTCCTTCATTGTCCGCTGTTCTCGAACGCTCGTAACAACTCGATTAATTTACTCCCATTTAGAGTAGATACATCCATACTCTTGTTTGGCTCCGAATTCTTAAACAGTGAGGGACAACTGCCTTATTTTTGACGTAGTACATGACTTCATTTTATCCAGCAAACGATTTCAGTAAATCTTCACTCAACATTATATCTCGTTCGTGGATATCCCAGCTTTGGTGCTCTGTTTCCTCTTTATGGTATCATATCATATATATAATTAATCAAGTGACCAATGCCTCAAGGAATACACTTACCAGCCTTTCGCAGTTCAACACCACCGAAACTCCCAACTCATAACATGCCCACCTCTATAGTAATGATCTAAAAACTAAGTCTCCGCCCTTTTACTCTCTCCAGTCCATGCATTCAACCTGGCTCTTGTAATTTTTCTCCATTATTTTCTTCATTCTGCTATCAGTGTTTCGTATTTTCACAACTTTATTCAATCTTTTTTATTTCCATTTGCTGTTTAAACGATCTCACATATCGTTGCCTGGTGGCCGAGGTCGCTTCACCGCCCCGTCTCTGGATGCCATTGGTCTGAGAGGGTATGTGTGCCTTATCTTCTAGGGTTAATTTAATCTACAATAGTAGCAATCTCGTCCTAATTAAAACACAACTGGGGGCGAGGTGTTTTCGGCATCCATGCGACGATGTGTGAGTTCTTCGACTGATATTACACCACCTACAGGAGTATCTTTAACCTACCAGGGAGACGACTTACATAAGCTGTAAGCTTTCTGTCGGATCCCCTCTCAAACTGTAACTTGTCTGCTCGCTACTTGTATACAATTGTATTGCTTGCTGTTCACATTTTGTTTACTTCCATTAACTGTTATTGAATATTGTATACATATCGAACTCTTTAATAAATATTGTTTAAACTAAGTTGGTCAAGTAGAGATGTAAAAAATAATAAAAATATTATCAATTTTTAAAAATATTATCAATAAAAATAAGTTGGGAGTTAAAACTGGAAAGAAAAACCCCCGCGCCATTTATTTCTCTTTTCGACCCCTGACAAAGATTACTGTGGTACTCATTGAAGAGCATTTCAGAAAATGCTGTCTGGGACTTGGTTGGGGGATGGGTGGGGTTTTAATAATGTATAACTAGTGGAAAGATCAAAACACGTGACATTTTCTTGCAGATACCCTACAGTTTGTTTCATTCTCCATCTTCCAGAAATAGGTAGGCCTAATGATATCTCCACAAACACACTTTTCAAAACAAATTTCACAGCTCATAATTACCGATGTCCGATATGAAACGCCTACATTTGTGTTTTGAGTGTTCTGGTCGACATTTTTCGCGAATAAAATGAAACGACACCGATTCCAAAGGTAGCAAGGACTAAGACTCAAGACTGGTTCTCTGACAAAATTGCCTATTTCGCAGGAAAATCCCTTCAATCGCAAAAACTATTGACTAATTAATTCAATTAGCGATCAGTTACAGTGAATCCCTTTTTCGGTTTGTAATAAATGCAGAACCACATTTATGCTTGAATGAGTTTACGATTACTGGACTCGAGCGAGTAGCTTTCGTCTAGTTATTGATAACCCATTCAACCTTAAGTGTGGTTCTGTGTATATATATGGTTTGTGTGGGCGTCCCACCCGAACGAACGAAACAGCAGATCATCCACCCAGTTCGAACACCCAAGAAGAGTCGGCAGTCTCCAATCTTAGGCCATTAGCAAAGTATGTAACAAATGTATGTCGCCGCCTCATTCTTCTATACACTGAACTCGCCACAGCGATGCATAATACATGATAGATTTCTTACTTATTTTACGTGAAGCAGTCATCATCTGCCGACAAGTTGAAAGGTGATTGAACAAAGGAGAGATCAATGTTAATCGAAAATAGTCAACGACTGACTGTATATTATTTATACACAGCTTGCATTTGACGTGTTAAAACCAGTGAAATATTCAAAAACACGCGTGACGTGTGATATATACAGATTACTACAACAGTAAATTGATCTGTGTTGTTGTATTCTGTCGAGTTGGCGAGATGAGATCGGCCAGATCAAACGAGGCGCCGCAGGCGTCTCGTTTCATCTGGCCGATCTCATCTCGTCAATTACTTTTGTAGCAATTTGTTTATTATATGACAATTAGTTTTTAAACTGACCACAAAACCTGAAAAATCAAATACATCAACAATTATATTAGCCAAATAACCATTAGCAATTTATGGAATTGGGGAATCCCAAACGCGTAGTAATATCAAACGTTCGTGTCGAGCATGAAACTTGAAAGTCAAAACAATGGAGGCAAGACTTGAATTTCAATCGGAATCGCTTTCGATAACACAGATTCTCCTACATTTTGTTGGATTCGCATCTTGAAAATAAGCATGATAACGATCTGGAAAATTTGACACTCTTGTTTCCCGGAGATCTTGATCTCATGGGCAAACTACAGTGGTAGTTAGGGGCTATTTGTGGCAGTCATATAATAAAACTCCATATCTGTCGATTCGACAAAATATCGAGAAATATCGTTAGTGAACATCCAAAAAATGTTTTTGCTATATATAATTTAACTTTCTTTAATGACACCCCGACTGCCTGCATATGATTGGTCGGGGTGAGTTTTTCATAATTTGACGAATATTTCTCCAATTTCAAAATGCCGCAAATATCCTCATTTCAGTTAAGGTTGGGGTTCGTGGCAGGCCACGGCAGTGTGGTGATGGTATTCTGACATCAGAAATCACTCTCTGCATGTGCACTCGACATGGCCGGGCGTTGTCGTCCATAAATAGCATTGTTAACGCGAGGAACAATAACCCTGTCTTAGGTCTCCTTTTGATCGTTTTAACCCTAGAATCATCGCTCATTGTGACGAGATTCAGCTCTCAGTCGGGGGAATGTCATCCCCATACAACCCGGAATCCACGTCAATTGGAACTGAACCGGGAGTGTTTTGAGCATATTCTTGGTTCTGCGCTTCCAAGCACAGACGGTTCAACTTACATTTTTATTCAGAAGTGTGCCTGTTGAAAGCGGGAGTCATGTTAAGGGCTGACGAGACTCACATATAACAAAACTGGCAACCGCCTCTGGCAGTTTTATACTCATGCACATGTCTTTATATATTCCAGCTAGCGGGAAATGTGGGTGAAGCATAGCCCTGATGACGTAATAATTTAAATTTAATCTTCTTCAATCCTTTGAGCCCAAGAGGCCGCTTTTTCGGCTTAGGAACTTAATACGAACTAATTTCATTAAGTATGATGTCTGCTAAGTAACTGTGTGGGTACACCAATCATTTTGTTTAAAGTGCAGCCCCAAGGCAGCTCGTTAAACATATTAATTGATCTACCCACAAATAATGAATATGGACTCTTCCAATTTCTACCATTCAACTGACATGGAAGATATCACAAGGGTTCAAAGAGTTAATAATATTCCATTTGCTTGCATATGACTGGTCGAGATAAGTGAGTTTTTCATAATTTGATGAATATTTTCCCTACCCTATGGATGTTTTTGCTTTGTCCCGCCCATTTGTCAAATAAAAAAATGTTGACATGTACAACCGTTTAATTAAACTATAATTGCTGCAGATGGGCTGTAAGATGATATTCACCAGGGTTGTTCACACCAGGGACGCGGGAACACGGGGGCGGAAGGCAGTCGCCCTCCCTGCATTCGCACCACCTGCCTTCTCTGTATTCGTACCACGGGGGGCAGAGTGTCCTTCCCAGGTTCGTCGCTCAGCTTTTTCAATGATTTATTCTCGACATAATGCTAAAATACACGCCAGATCCGTTGAAGGAGCTTTCAAAATTCAATGGGGAAGTTATCAGATTTTGGGAGGAGGTGCACCTTCCCCATACGATGGGAGGGGGCATCTCCTCTCAAACTCCTCCATCTAGGACCTTCGGCCTTCGAGACATGCATGCTTCGACATGTCATGGCGGGGCTGCACGTGCGAGTAAATGCCTTTTCCCGGGGTTTGATCCTCCCCCTGCCCTGAAGTACTTCCGACGCCCCTGTTTTACACTGATGTTTCTCTTCAGTATTTGAGACGAGTGTATTGGCTTATGTTGAAAATAATAAAACAGTCGTGTGCACAAAAGTTGATATGCCTGCAACGAAAAATGATGGACCATTCGGCCGCGCAATGGTACATTATAATACAAGGAAATACCTTGAATTAATTTATAAGAAGTATCCGTGTTTGAATGTGGGATAACCGTGTTAAGTTTTGTATGACGACGATCGATCATACTCCATAAAGCGACAGATAATTGATTTCAGTCCTTATATAACAGTGTCATTATATAACTCGATATCAATGGAGTCCGTGGAATATTGTGAAAAACCTTTTAGCGAACAAAGCACACTTGTTTATTCAATATATAACATTGTCATTATTTTAGTCGCTCCCGACCTCTGCCAATTGTTTATATATAGAGAGAGGATATCTACGCTATTTTAGTGAATATCTGGAATTAATTCATGAGTGTGGATCTGAAAGTTTGAGCCCTGGAATAATAATATTTTCAGGTCCACACGAATGAGATGATTCCCGATATTCACAAATTTTACTGCACAATATTTAACCCAATTCGACTGCAAACACGCACGTTTCAAAACAATAACAAAGATCAGCTCATCGTTCTTTCAAGCCTGTACAAGCCAAATCACTCAAACATAAAAATAGTCCCACTTTCCCACGATAATTTAACCAACTAACTGTTCAACTCACAGATGAAATTTAATCATTATAATACTACAAATGAGAATATTCTCATATTTTTCATTTATGATGATTTTTAGAACATTTTAAAGGTCAATTCACAACAAGGAATTTGGAGTGCGCCGACTCATCCATAAAAACCTGCATGGACGAATCGATCAACAAGGTTTTCGGAAAAGTTACCCAGTTCAAGGCTCAGTATAACTCTCGAAATCACTTTCTATACATCTAATTATTTTACTTTATTATTTTATTATTATTATACATGTACATCTAATTGTTCAGTCATACGATCGCCAGAACGGCTTGGAATAGCATGAACTTCTGGTACTGCTGATAAAGTTGACACTGAATCGCTTGTAACAGTATCGAAGGCCAGTTATGCGCTGAAGCGTGACGTCAAATAGGAAGCTTCTGGGGTTTATTCCTCGTTATCCATCAAGTCGATGGATATCGAGAGATTTATTTTAGATAATTTTGCGATAATTCACAGGCCAGCATGTAATAAATATATATATATAAGACCGGTTGGTACATAACTTCACAAAGATCATCTCGAACTTTACTGAAACCTGAAATAAAGGTCAATGCCTGACAGTCTTCGAACACTATACGGACACACAACATTGAGTGGTATCAGGGAAAAGGTCATACACATTTTATAACACGTTATCTTCAAGAAATCTCTCCTGACACACACAATCCATCTATTGAATTTGATTTTCGCGAAGAAGAAGACCAAATTCGATGCCAATGTCAGAGAATTGAGTGTTAATTTGATTTGTTCTTTTCAGTAACTCCTTGGCTGAATGCAGTGTGGGAAGGTCATGACAAAAATAAATCTTGCATTGATGTCACGGAGTTAGATGTCAAGTGCTGCTTTGTTGCGTCTAATTAATGAACGAGCGTCACGACTTCGGAAATGAAAAGATAATTGTAAAATCTTCGCTAAACTGAATGTTTCTGGTTTTACATCAATACCTTGACATGCGATAAGCTTTCGAGTGGTAGTATTATGTGTGTATTTGACATTAACCCAATACCCAACACACAGGATATCAAAATTTATCATTCCAATTATTGTTTGTTTGTTTTTTAATGTTTTCCAAACATTTCAACAAAACTTTATGGTGTGACCCCTCATTGGGATGAGCCCTCATGAATGTCAGGACACGGCTCTCAACAAACCAGATGACCTTCCCCTAATGATTAGGGCCCAGCAAAGCTTCGAAATTTGATTCCAGTCGAAATAGTCCCCATGATTAGATTCGATTGGATTTCAATCGCACAGATTCGAAGATTTTTGAATCGTCGAGATGTTCTAAAAATCTTACAAATTCTCACAAAGGGTCTCCTGAACTCTTCGTCTGTCATCAGGTCTCCTGTACAGGAGACCTGATGACCGAAGAAAAGTTCAAGTAGTTTCCGCATCCGAAATTACATTGATTCCGTTCTGGAATATTCCGATATTTTGCTTGATTTGAACGAATCGCCGTTTCGCACAATATTTGAGAAGGGAGTGGCAATATTTACGGCTGTAAGAAGGTGCAATATCCACAACCCGAAAAGCGGTGAGATTCGATTCGAGATTCCATTCGAAATCGAATGCCTGATTCAATTCGAGATTCGATTAGACCAGAAATTCGAGGTTCCCTGGGCCCTATCTACATGGCATTCATGTATTCCTCGTTTCTGTTAAGCTGGTCACTAAAATGTTGCACTTGCTTAGTGGTGTGTGGGTATAAGCATAATTTTAATATTTTTTACTACCATACGCCTCTCATCATGGTACAATATCTTATTTCTGATGTACAGAAGTTCGGAATATGCTTCGAGATGCAGAAAAATCCCAACATTCGACTGAATGTTCAGGGATGAGAGAGTTCAGCTAATTTGCTGATTTCAGCTAATTTATTATCAAAATTGAGAAATTTTATTTGCTATAAATCTACATGGAAATGGTCTTTAAGACAATTTCCATGAGAATTTATAGAAATGAAATGTACAAATGATCCCTTAACTATATGCCCTTTTCTTTTCTGTGGACAATTTATTTCCACCTCCTTTCAGCTAAAACAAATGTGAGTTCCAGCTTATGAATCTGTGTGAAACACACATACCATAGTTTTTGTTTAGTTTCTTGTTCTTTTTTTCTTTTTTCTTCTTCTTCTTCTTCTTCTTCTTCTTCTTTTCTTCGAATTTTTGGTAAACTGATAGGCAGTCACAAGGACTCTGCCACCTATGTTTTTTTGAATTCCCAGTGTATTGGGAGTGCCCATAGGAGTGTTTTGAAAGTGTGTCACTCCAGTATCTCAGGCTTGGTATGACCTCTGAACCTAGGACCAACAACAAATGAGTCGAAACTCAGTGGAGGTTCAAAATATGGGTCACCTTGACAGAGGTCAGCCACGGGCCATTGAGTGTATTTTTTAGAATTGCTGGAAATCACATTTTGTGCCCCCAATGCATTCCCGCAGTTCATACATACATTTTTTCACTCAAAAGTGGGCGTGGCCAAAAATATTGAACGTGGGTCACGATCATATCTGAAGCATGGCATGACCAATGAGACTGGAAACAACACCAAACGATCTGAAACTCAATGGAGGTTCAAAATATGAGTCATGGCAACTGAGGTCACAAAGGGGTCATTGAGTGCATTTTTCAGATTTGCTGGAAATCACATGTTATGACCTCCTTATGCATACCCGACAATCATACATGTATTTTACACATGTTGAAAGTAGGTCACGCTCATATCTCAAGTGTGGTATGGCCTAAGGACCTGGGACCAACACCGAATGTTTTGAACCTCACTGAGGCTTCAAAATATATATCAATGTAACTGGGATCCCCAGGGGCCATTGAGTTCATTTTCAGAATGTCTGGAAATCACATTTCTGACCCTAATGCGTTCCGGAAGTTCATGCATGATTTTTACTCTCAAAAAAGTAGGTGAAGCCAAACATTTTGAAAGTGGGCCACGCTCGCTTCTCAAACATGACATGACCTATGGATCTGGGGCCAACGCCAAATGACATAAAAGTCAATGGAGGTTCAAAATATGGGTCAAAGGTCACTGGGGCAAACAAGGCTCACTGAGTTCATTTTTCGGAAATGCTGGAAATCCAGATTTATCACTATCTAGTGTATTCCCCAACTTCATACCTCTACTGAGCGAGGTCAGACATTTTGAAAGAGGGCCAGGCTTTTATCTCAAGAACGCTATGACCTATGGACCTGGAACCAATATCATATTAGGCGAAACTAAGTGGAGGTTCACAATATGGGTCATGGTAACTGTGGTCACCCAGGATCATTGAGTACATTTTTCAGAATTGCTGGAAATCCCATTTTATGCCCCCCCCCCCCCCCCCCCAATGCACTCCCAAAGTTCATACATGTATGTTTGCACCCAGAAGTGTGGTGTGGGCGAAACATTTTGAAAGTAGGTCACGCTCATATCTCAAGTATGGTATGGCCTATGGAGCTGGGACCAACACCGAATGTTTCGAACCTCAATGCGGGTTCAAAATATGGGTCAGGGTCACAGAGGTCACTCGGGGTCACTATGTGCATTTTTCTGTATTGCTGGAAATCGCATTTTATGCCCGCTTAATGTATTGCTGAAGTTTATACATGTATTTTTACACTAAAAAAGGGCGGTGGCCAAAATACTGAAAGTAGGTCATGCTCATATCTCAACCATGGCATGATGTATGGACCTGGGACAATCACTAAATGAGTGAAACTAAATGGAGGTTCAAAATTTGGGTCAGGATCACTGACGTCACCCAGGGTCATTGAGTGCATTTTTCAGAATTGCTGAAAATCATATTATGTGATCGCCTAATGCATTCTGGGAGTTCATACATGTATTTTTATTCTCAAAAAAAAAAATGGTGGGGCCAAAAATTTTGAAAGTTGGTCACACTCATATCTTAAGCATGATATGACATATGGACCCGGACCGACAGCAAAGGAGTCGAAATACCGTGGAAGTTAATAATTTGGGTCCAGTTCACTGGGGTTACACAGGTCTCATTGAGTGCAGTTTTCAGAATTGCTTGAAATTGCATTTTATAACCTCAATGCATCTCAGGAGTTAATATATGTATCTCTTCTTTCACAAAAGTGGGCAGTGTCAAAAATATTCATTGCTGATTCACATTTGATGTTGTGCACAGAAGTTATTTCCGGTTTCTTGATAATTTTATCCGAATCCTGTTTGAAAGTCTTTAAATGCTGTTTACCAAAACCTATTTTTGATTTCTTTAAATATATTTTGCTCCCGAAAATAAGTCTCCATAAATTCTCTTTCTATATAATTTAGTTCTGATGCTTTCACCATTTTTCACATACTCGAATTTACTGGTCTCAGTAAATTCTGCTTCTCTAGTTTCATCTAATTTTGTTGTCTTCCACTCTCATACCTGGACTGTTAACAAGGGCTCTCTGAGTTTTTTTTCTAACAGTGTGCGACATGACATTATTTCACCAAGGCCATGGCAAAAAAACGATATTGTGTTTAGGCCCCGGCGAATATGGATTTTTTTTTTCGACTTGACTTTCGACTCGAACTTGCCAAAAAATGTTCGAGTCGACCGGACATCGAATTCGAACCAAGTTGGCCGAAACCATGTGTCCAAGTGCGGTTTCGTACGCGATATTTCCAGTTTAAAATGGCGGCCACGTTAGGATTGTTTTGGCATTGTACTGATGACTTATTCACATATTCATGCTAACATTCAACTGTTCGAACGTTAACAATGCTACGTACTTGAACGCATGGCTGAATAGGAGACAAAGAATCTATATATCTATATGTGCCTGTGTTTGCTTCGCTCCCTTCTTGACTTTAAGCTTGGCATCGTCCGATCTTGTCTTATCATGAAGCGATGGGTGTATCTTACGGACGTGTACCAGAGGTGAGATGGTGTCCCTGTCACTTGTGTATTGTACGAAGTCTTACAGGTTTTACGTGTAGGTAGCCGTGGCTTTATCCCCTGTAAAATATGAGTGTTACCGATGTCATTTGGAATCAAGCCTGTCGCGTGATTCCAAGTGGCATTGGTAATACAGTGTAAGTTTCATGTTGACGGCGTGTGCTTATGGTTCGCGCTCCCACCTCACTCCTCCCACTCAACACCTCGCATTGTTTTGACAATTTAGCCAATATTAAATGTATAAATGTACGTATACTGAGACATTTATTAATATGTTTTTTTTTCATATTCGATTTTTATTTTCGTGATTTTATTTTCGACTCGAATTTTTTGATCGACTCGACTTCGACTCGAACAATCGAATATTCGCAGGGGCCTAATTGTGTTTCCAATAATTATTGTTCAGTGACGCGAAACAACAATTATTGGAAACACAATATCATTTTTTTTGTGACAGCGTTGTGGTCACAAAAATGGGCAGACAATTTGGATCGATCTGGTCGAAAGTAACTGACCGCCTTACACCCACAACATTGTAGAATCGCCTTTCCAAAACGTAAAGTGACAACATTGCATCTCAAATTCCATTATCGTCTTTTTTAACGGTGTTGACCCCTTCCCCTCCTCCACTAATTTAACAGTCCGGACATTTTCATCTGGTTTGGAGGCTAAGATATTAATTTACTCTTGCTTGTAATCAGTGTTTTCTAACGAGACAAGCTTTTCTTCTTGAACTTATTTCACACACACGTACGTAGTATGTCATATTCCCCTACACTCCTAGGTTGCAGGACCCCGGAAGTGACGTCATGTCACGTCACGTAGTGGCGCCATGTTGTGCTGTTATGGTAACCCACGTGAGCGGCCATGTTGTGACGTCATCTCCATAGTGATACGTGGTGTGAGTGCGCATGCACAGCGCGTGTTGTTAGGGTGATACGTGTTTCCGTCGTCCATTTTGTATACTAGAGGCCGCCATCTTGGTTTCTATGGTAGCACGTGGTTGCTATGTTACCCAATTTTTCTGTAATTGGACGGGGTATGTTCGGAGGGTATGCTCGATTGTAGAAGAGTATTTTCCCGCTTCATAGGATTACCACAAACAACCCGACAATTTTACTATTTCGAATTCTTTCAGAATTCTCTACTTCTATGTATCTATGTAATAGTTTTCGCCTCTCTGGCCATGTTCCTTTGTTCTAGAGTATACTCCAGTAGCGTAGAAGGGTCTATCAACTGGAACAGCTTTGCCTATTATTACTATATTTAGCTATTTCTGGTCTATTCTTGTTAGTTCTGACCCTATTTCAAGTACTCTTGTTGTTTCATTTATCTAGATCATTTATATAGATTATTAGTAACCAATCAGATTGCTTGATTTCCAACAATCTGAATGCAGAGTTATCTCCCTTGTGTATAATAAAAGCCTTATCCAATGGCCATATTCCCGGGTACCCCTTTTTCTGAAAAACATATGGCCTTCGGCACCCTTTTTTTCTGAAATGAGGCTAAGAGTCGTAGTAAATTATACCTCATTAGCCGATTGCATTGTACTATTCTATGACTGGTATAGGGACTACGTTATGGCAGGTCAAGTGGTATTGTGGGGTGGGGTAATGTCTGGCAGTATAGAACAGTAATATAGTATGGACGATATATACCTCTCATATTAGCCCTTAGTACTATCAATCCACCTGATGGTTCATGTTATCCTATGACTGGTGTAGGTAGTATTCAATGCTAGGCATAGGGGTATTGTGGGTAGGGGTACTGCCTGGTAGTTTAGAACGGTACTATAGTATGGGAGGTATATACACCTATAGGCCCCTATTAGTGCTTGGTACTATTAACCAACCGATTGCTTTGTTTTATTATATGGCTGGTATATGTAGTACGCTATGGTAGACCTGGTGATTTTGTGGGGGTGGGGGTAATTCTTGGTAGTTTAGAACGGTAGTATAGCATAGGCTGTACATAACCCTTTAGGCCTCTTGCTGGCCCTTGGCACTACTGATCCACCAGGTGCTTTATATTATTGAGCGGTATTCTGGGGTGGGGGCAATGCCTGGTAATACAGAACGGCAGCAGAGTATGGTTGCTATATTTCCTGTAGGTTCCATCCTAACCGTTTATGGTATTAACCGACCAAATGCTTTGCATCATCCTGTTACTGGTAAGGTGGTACGTAATAGCAGTAGTTCTGACCCTATTCCAAGTACTTTTGCTGTTTCATTTATCTAGATCATTTATATAAATTATAACTAACCAATCAGATTGCTTGATTTCCCATAATCTATATGCAGAGTTATCTCACTTGTGTATAATAATAACAAATACTCTGCTGCCGTTCTGTATTAACATGCATAACATGCTTGAAGAAGGAACACCGGAAGTACAGGGGCAGAGGGGGCAGCTGTCCTCCTTGCCTTCAAACCACAGGGACAAGAGGGGGCAGACAATACCCTTCCCAGGTTCGTCACTCATTTTTTTTTCAATGATGTATTCTCGAAAATAAAGCTACAATACAACCCAAATCCGTTCTGGGAGATTTTTAAATTCAATGGGAAAGTTTGGGATGATGTGCACCCTCACGATGGGAGGGGACACCTCCTCTCACCCCAAATCCGTTCTGGGAGACTTTAAAGTTCAATGGGAAAGTTTGGGATGATATGCACCCTCCCGATGGGAGGGGACACCTCCTCTCACCCCACCCCCTTCTTGGGCCTTCCGCCTTCGAGACACACATGCTTCGGCATGTCATGGCGGGGTTGCTAGTGCGAGTAAATGCCATTTTTCCAGATCTGCCCCCCCCCCCCCCCCCACTGCCTCAAGTACTTCCGGTGAGCCTGATTTGGAGTCCGATAGGTGCTAATTTAATAAGAAGTTTGGAAGCCCGTGCATTGAGACTATTACATTTTTTATACACAAATTTCCGGTGTTTTTTTTAATTTAATCATTGACAAATATTCAAGAAAGATCATCAAGGTATGCCTTCGAAGGGGCATGCCTTGATGCAGTTGAAGTATTTTTGCAGTCGGGACTTGAGACATGACAGTCGGGACAAATTGGGTTTACACCCACCAATCGGTCATCTTCGCGCGACGCCCCTGTTCAAAGAACTATAATAGTATGAGTGATGTGGCTAATTATTACAGGTAATGATACAGATAAAATTTAGTTACCGCAGCGGAACACGGTCACATTAAACACCAGCCACTTTACCCGCAAAATGTATTGTAGTCCCGGTAAACACATCAATACCACAGCTGCTCGTCGAAAGCAAGGACTCAATCCAGGGTCTTATACACGCGTTCAGTGCGGTCCACCCAGTAGGATGCTGTCATAATAATAATAATAATAATAATAATAATAATAATAATAATAATAATAATAATAACTAGAGAAACAGAATTTACTGCACCCAGTAAATTCATGTCTGTGTGAAAAGGGTTAAAGAATCAGGAATAAACTATGCAGAAAGAAAATTTATGGAGGCTTATTTTCAGGAGTAAAATATTTTTAAACAAATCAGAAATGGGTTTTCGTTAACAGTATTTACAGATATTCATACTGGAATCAGAACAGTTATTTATAAGAAACCAGAAAAGGCATTCATGTGACCAGTATTCAAAGGGTTCGATACTCGAATCAGAAATGGACATTTTTGGCTCTGCCTACTAATTTGAGTGATGAAATACGTATTTCTGAATAATACGCACTTGATGACTTTGGTGACCTCTTTCAGGCAGACCCCTAGGTGACCTCCATGACCATGAATTTCCATCAAGTGTCGACTCATTTGGTGTTAGTTCTAGGTCCATTCATTATACCATGCTTGATATATGAGCGTGACCCACTTTCAAAAATGTTGGCTACGCCCACTTTTTTAACATAAAAATGCATGTATGGACCTCAGGAATGCTTTGGGGGGGGGGGGGTCAAAAAATGTGATTTCCAGCAATTATGAAAAATGCACTTAATGACCCCTAGGTGACCTCCTTGACCCTGACCCATGTTTTGAATCTCCATCAAGTGTCGACTAATTTGGTGTTGATCCCAGGTCCGTAGGTCATACCACACTTGAGATATGGGCGTGACCCACTTTCAAAAATTTTGGCCACGCCCGCTTTTTTTACGTCAAAATGCATGTGTGTACGACAGGAATACTTTATGAATGAAAAAATGTGATTTCCAGCAATTCTGAAAAAATGCACTCAATTCCCTAGGTGTCCTCCGTGACCTTGACCCATATTTTGAGTCTGCCTCAAGTGTCGACTTATTTGATGTTGGTCCCAGGTCCATACGTCATACCATGCCTGAGATATGGGCATGACCCACTTTCAAAAATTTGGCCACGCCCACTTTTTTACGTCAAAATGCATGGGTGTATATCAGGAATACATTAGGGGTTCAAAAAATGTGATTTCCAGCAATTCTGAAAAATGCACTCAATGACCCCTAGTTGACCTCCGTGACCTTGACCCATATTTTGAACCTCCATCGAGTATCGACTCATTTGGTGTTGGTCCCAGGTCTGTAGGTCATACCACGCCTGAGATATGGGTGTGACCCACTTTCAAAAAATTTGGCCACGCCCACTTTTTTTTACGTAAATAATCATGTGTGTACGTCAGGAATACTTTAGGGGTCAAAAAATGTGATTTCCAGCAATTCTGAAAAATGCACTCAATGACCCCTAGGCGACCTCCGTGACCGTGACCTATGTTTTGAATCTCCATCAAGTGTCGACTCATTTGGTGTTGGTCCCAGGTCCATGCGTCATACCATGCCTGAGATATGGGCATGACCCACTTTCAAAAATTTGGCCACGCCCACTTTTTTACGTCAAAATGCATGGGTGTATGTCAGGAATACCTTAGGGGTTCAAAAAATGTGATTTCCAGCAATTCTGAAAAATGCACTCAATGACCCCTAGTTGACCTCCGTGACCTTGACCCACATTTTGAACCTCCGTCGAGTATCGACTCATTTGGTGTTGGTCCCAGGTCTGTAGGTCATACCACGCCTGAGATATGGGTGTGACCCACTTTCAAAAATTTTGGCCACGCCCACTTTTTTTTACGTAAATAATCATGTGTGTATGTCAGGAATACTTTAGGGAGTCAAAAAATGTGATTTCCAGCAATTCTGAAAAATGCACTCAATGACCCCTAGGCGACCTCCGTGACCTTGACCTATGTTTTGAATCTCCATCAAGTGTCGACTCATTTGGTGTTGGTTCCAGGTCCATGCGTCATACCATGCCTGAGGTATGGGCGTGACCCACTCTCAAAAACTTTTGGCCACGCCCACTTTTTTATGTCAAAATGCATGTGTGTACGTCAGGAATACTTTATCGGGTCAAAAATGTGATTTCCAGCAATTCTGAAAAAATGCACTCAATGACCCCTAGGTGACCTCTGTGACCTTGACCCATATTTTGAATCTCCATCAAGTGTCGACTCATTTGGTGTTGGTCCCAGGTCCATACGTCATTCCACGCATGAGATATGGGCATGACCCACTTTCAAAACTTTTGGCCACGCCCACTTTTTTTATGTCAAAATGCATGTGTGTACGTCAGAAATAGTTTGGGGGGGGCAAAAAATGTGATTTCCAGCAATTCTGAAAAATGCACTCAATGACCCCTAGGTGACCTCTGTGACCTTGACCCATATTTTGAATCTCCATCCAGTGTCGACTCATTTGGTGTTGGTCCCAGGACCATACGTCAGTCCACCCCTGAGATATGGGTGTGACCTACTTTCAAAAATTTTGGCCACACCCACTTTTTTTACGTCACAATGCATGTGTGTACGTCAGAAGTAGTTTAGGGGTCAAAAAATGTCATATTTTGAACCTCCATCGGGTGTCGACTCACTTGGTGTTGGTCCCAGGTCCGTAGGTCATACCATGCTTGAGATATGGGCGTGACCCACTTTCAAAAAAATTGGCCACGCCCACTTTTTTACGTCAAAATGCATGTATGCACGTCAGGAATACTTTAGGGGGTCAACAAATGTGATTTCCAGCAATTCTGAAAAATGCACTTAATGACCCCTAAGTAACCTCTGTGACCTTGACCCATATTTTGAACGTCCATCGAGTGTCGACTCATTTGGTGTTGGTCCCAGGTCCCTAGGTCATTTCACCCCTGAGATATGGGCGTGACCCACTTTCAAAAAAATTGGCCACGCCCACTTTTTTACGTCAAAATGCATGTATGTACGTCAGGAATACTTTAGGGGGTCAAAAAATGTGATTTCCAGCAATTCTGAAAAATGCACTCAATGACCCCTAAGTGACCTCTGTGACCTTGACCCATATTTTGAATCTCCATCAAGTGTCGCCTCATTTGGTGTTGATGCCAGGTCCATGCGCCATACCACACCTGAGATATGGGCGTGACCCAGTTTCAAAATTTTGGGCCACGCCCACTTTTTTACGTCAAAATGCATGTGTGTACATCAGGAATACTTTAGGGGGTCAAAAAATGTTATTTCCAGCAATTCTGAAAAATGCACTCAATGACCCCTAGGTGACCTCCGTGACCTTGACCCATATTTTGAATCTCCATCGAGTGTCGACTCATTTCGTGTTGGTCCCAGGTCCATAGGTCATGCCACACCTGAGATATGGGCGTGACCCACTTTCAAAAATTTTGGCCACGCCCACTTTTTTTTATTCAAATGCATGTGTGTACATCAGGAATACTTTAGGGGGTCCAAAAATGTGATTTTCAGCAATTCTGAAAAATGCACTCAATGACCCCTAGATGACCTTCGTGACCTTGACCCATATTTTAAACGTCCATCGAGTGTCGACTCATTTGATGTTGGTCCCAGGTCCCTAGGTCATACCACGCCTGACATATGGGTGTGACCCACTTTCAAAACACCCCCACGGAGAACCCTAATGCCCCAGGAATCTGAGAAATATTCAGTGCCGAGAACTTGTGGCTGTCTATCAGCATGCCAAAAATCAACGAGATAGGGCAATTCGTTTTCGAGTTATCTTGCAGACAAAAAAGTGATGAGAAGACAGAAGAGAGGAGAAGAAGAAGAAGAAGAAGAAGAAGAAGAAGAAGAAGAAGAAGAAGAAGAAGAAGAAGAAGAAGAAGAAAAAAGAAAAAAAAGAAGAAAAAAAAAGAAAAAGAATCCGTACAAAAACAATAGTCTGTGTGTTTCACACAGACTAATAATAATAATAATTGGGCGAGCACTTCCTTGCCCCAACACTCGTAATGTCCAAGCCAATATCTTATTTCCATTTTGCATAAACCATGTGTTCTGCTCGATTGTGTCTGTCAAGTGTACTAATGTTGTCATTCAGAGAATGTCAGCCATTCACGATTAACTTCCTGCTATTTACCTTTCATGTAATCTCATTTCATTCGACATTTATAATCACCTGTGATCATGTATACATATACGGAGTAAATGAACCTTTGCATGATATGAATGTTTGATGCAAAAATCGGCCAATGTTCAAGACCTTCACGCCTGACCAGAAACGAAATAAGATTCGAATATATTACCAGAATTGACAATGAGAATTCATGTTAATTATCTACTCTAACTTGCAGACGCAGTTGTTTGAATATAATTGTTGACGTAACGTTGGAAGCAAACCAAGTTAGTTAAACCTCGTACAGAATATTGTGATTCTAGGCCCGAAGCTAGGAGCGTTAAAATCACCCGACAAAGTGGGTCGAAGTAGCAGCTGTACGTTGCACCGAGGTGGAGGAGAGTACGGGAGAGGATCGCGTCATGGGGCGACCCCCCCCCCCCCCCATATTCTTCCCACCTAGGCGAGTAGCTCCCTCCTATTAGTGGGAGTTCCGGGACCAACCCCAAGAAAATTTTGTAAAAGACAAGCCTCTGATAACGATTCTAGAGTGTCTTGGCTTACGATATTTTTCTAGCACCTCAATAGGGCATGGTTAAGATAAGGTGTTTTTGTTTGGTGCCTCTAAGAATTAGCGAGTAACAAGACTGTTATACAGAAGAGGAATATAATGTCGTACCGATGTTCATTTCCGACAGATTATCTCGATCTTTTGGCAGTATTCGGAATATTGCCAAACGAACGAGAGAATCTGTTAGAAATGGACATCCGTACGACTAGGTTTTGTCGGTCAGAATTTTTTTCCGACGGCTATTGAACATGTCCGACAGAGACTGTCATAGGGGCGGTACGCCCCTCTTGCACCTCACTGGTTTCAGCCCTGTGTGGTTCAAAAAGCGAACCGAGAATGGTTTTGCGATCCGGTCGAAATTCGCTGTCCGTCGTCTCCCCACAACACTGGCTAATCTTACTCACCCATCGATAAAGAAAAGAGAAAACATCGAATCCCAAGTACTATTTACAATGGTCTCGATTTTCGCAATACTTCATCTTTGAAATTCAGGATATTTAGGAGATAAACGTCTCCTGTTGAGTTAGACTTTCGGGAATTTGACTATTGAAAACCATTTGTTAACGAGACCCGAAGGGGCGATTTAACAATTGGTTTTCCATAGCCAAATTTCAGAATGTCTAACGAAACAAGAAGACGTCCCTTTTATCTCCATTGTAATTCCTGTCATCGTTACAAGTGAAAAATTTTCCAAATCCGTTTTATTTCAAGAAAAACAATAAAAAAAATTGTCAATTTCGATCTCGGTCAATTTGCTTTGCTCGAATTAACAGAATGTGTTCGATTTGTGACTCGGGTGATGTGAGAGTTCATAAGGGAAAAGGGAGATCGCGCGTAGAGTGGATAGAGACACGTTCTAATTGACCCGCTTTCGGCAATTAGAGCACTTTAATAGTGAATTCACCTGAGAATAGCGCACGGAGCCAACCGGCTTTCAGCCAATCAAATTACGGGTTCAAAAAAAACAACTAGGTCAAATTTAACTGATGAATTACAATATATAATATAAGGAATAAATTAACTTGTACAAGGTTAGGCTTGGTATGTCTGTATACAAAGTTACAAAAGAACCCCGACCCTTCATCAAATTACGTTATGTTCACCGTTCGATGCGTCGCGATTGTCGCACTTATGTGGGTCCTACCTGAACCCACACTGCCAAATGGGAATGCCGACAACTGATCTCTCTACAAATGGATTGCTGAAACTCAGCGAAATGCGTCGCCACTCCGTCTACTCTACACCACTCTCCCAAGATTGCGTCATTCAACGCGGTAAGTCCTCCCAGTCCATGACGTCTGATGACGTGAAAGCTGTTACGCTGTGACAACCGTCACAGCGTAACAGCTTTCACTTCATCAGACGCAATGGTGTTTCACTTGCATGAAAATTAATAATACCATATCAACTTTCCAATGCCGGCACTTGTCATTTGGGGAGCTCGGTGGCTCAGTGGTAGACTGTTGGACTTCCGTGCTAGAGGTCCCGAGTTCGATCCCCGTCCTGGACGACCCGCTTTGTGTCACTGGGCAAGGCACTTTATCCCGGTTGCTTACATGTGGGCACTATGACGCTGTGTACTGAGGAGCACTGCACGTCGATGGTGCACATGTCTTCAACCGCTGTAACCACACATGAGCGGAGCTTGAACTGAGTTAGAATGTTGAGGAGCTGACAGTTGCTCGTCGATGCTCAGTGGTTCTCTCCGTGTACACCGGCTTCCTCCACCCGTGAAACTGTCACGGTCACGATTAGCTATTGTGCATAAGTATAAACCAATTAGTAAATAAATAAATAACTTGTCATTTTGTCTCAATAAATAATTTCATTTTTGGCACACATCGAGGTATATTCTTTGAAAAAGCAATCGGAGGTTGCGAGGCGTCGGAAAAATGAAAATCGTCAGGAGAATTGTTGATGCTGAACATTGATTATTTATAGCACTCCCTGGGGGCGCGGTGGCTCAGTAGGTAGAGGTGCAGGCTGCAAGCCGAGAGATCCTCGGTTCGAATCCCACCTGCGGCAACCGCGTTGTGTCCTTGAGCAAGACACTTCACCCCCATTGCCCACGTGAGGGCACGGTGGCGTTGTGTACTAAGGCGTACTGCACGTCGATGGTGCACCTGTCTTCAACCAATGCTAACTCTGCTTTTGTGGAGTTGGTATGTTGGGGAGATGACAGTTGCTCGGTGGTTCTCTCCGGGTACTCCGGCTTCCTCCTCCCGTAAAACTGTCATGGTCATGATTAGCCATTGTGCAGAAATATGTGACCTTAAACACCAACAAATAAATAAATAAATATAGCACACACCCCCCCCCCCCCCTCCGCCTAAGTTGACGACAGTGGAGACACTTTTCTATATTTTGATCAATGAGCGTTCCAGTTTTCCAGTTGTGGGGAGGTCAGTGATTCTGACGCGCTGCTGTACATTCAGTTTTATCTGGGTCACCTCAGATCATGTATCATTAATAGCCAAATAACGCTAACAGATGCCACAAATTATGCATTGGTCCAACAGCAGGCTAACGATACAGATGCCGCAAAGTATATATATTTATTTTATTAGTCTGTGTGAAACACACAGACTATTGCTTTTGCACGGTTTCTTTTTCTTCTTCTTCTTCTTCTTCTTTCTTCTTCTTCTTCTTCTTCTCCTGTCTTCTCATCACTTTTTTGTCCGCAAGATAACTCGAAAACGAATTGCCCTAACTCGTTGATTTTTGGCATCTATGTTTTTCAGTATGTCTGTATGGGTGTTTTGAAAGTGGGTCACGCCCATGTCTCAGGTGTGGTATGACATATGGACCTGGGACCAACACTAAATGAGTCGACACTCGATGGAGATTCAAAATATGGGTCAAGGTCACGGGGGTCACCCAGGGGTTATTGAGTGCATTTTTCATAATTGCTGGAAATCACATTTTCTGACCCCCTAAAGCATTTCTGACATACACACATGCATTATTTACATTTAAAAAGTGTGCGTGGCCAAAAGTTTTGAAAGTAGGTCACGCCCATATCTCATGTGTGGTATGACGTATGGATCTGGGACCAACTCCAAATGAGCCGACACTCGATGGAGATTCAAAATATGGGTCAAGGTCACGCACGTCACTTAGGGGTCATTGAGAGCATTTTTCATAATTGCTGGAAATCACATTTTTTGACCCCCTAAAGCATTTCTGACATACACACATGCATTTTTTACATTAAAAAAGTGGGCGTGGCCAAAAATTTTAAAAGTGGGTCACGCCCATATCTCAGGCGTGGTATCTTGTATGAACCGTATCTCGTATGAACCTGGGATCAACACCAAATGAGTCGACACTCAGTGGAGATTCAAAATACGGGTCAAGGTCACGGAAGTCACCCAGGGGTCATTGAGTGCATTTTTCATAATTGCTGGAAATCACATTTTTTGACCCCCTAAAGCATTCCTGACGTACAAACATGCATTTTTAACATTAAAAAGTGGGCGTGGCCAAAAATTTTAAAAGTGGGTCACGCTCATAGCTCAAGTGTGGTATGATGAATGGACCTGGGACCAACCCAAAATGAGTCGACACTCGATGGAGATTCAAAATATGGGTCAAGGTCACCGAGGTCACCTAAGGGTGATTAAGTGCATTTTTATAACTGCTGGAAATCACATTTGTTTACCCCTGAAACATTCCTGACGTCCATACATGCATTTTGACGTAAAAAGTGGGTGTGGCCAAAATGTTTGAAAGTGGGTCACGCTCATAACTCAAGCATGGTACGATGCATGGACCTGGGACTAACACCAAATGAGTCGACACGCGATAAAGGTTCAAAATATGGGTCAAGGTCACCGAGGTCACTCATGGTTCAATGAGTGCGCTTTTCACAATTGCTGGAAATCATATTTTTTTACCTCTAAATGCTTCCCCAAAATTCAGACATGCATTTGTTCATGAAAAAAGTGGGCGTGGCCAAAATTTTTGAAAGTGGGTCACGCTCATATCTCAAGCATGGTATGATGCATGGATCTGGGGCCAACAATAAATAAGTCGACACTTGATGGAGGTTCAAAAATATGGGTCAAAGTCACGGAGGTGACCTGGGGTCATTGAGTGCATTTTTTTCAGAATTGCTGGAAATCACATTTTTTGACTCTCTAAAGCATTCCTGAAGTCCATACATCCATTTTTACGTAAAAAGTTGGTGTGGCCAAAATTTGTAAAAGTGGGTCATGCTCAAATCTCAAGTATGGTATGATGTATGGACCTTGGACCAATACTAAACGAGTCGTCACTCGATGGAGGTTCAAAATTTGGGCCAAGGTCGAACAGGAGTCACGAGGGCTATTACCAAAATTGGTAGAAATCATATTTTTGAACCTCCTCGTGCATTCCCTTGATCAGTCCCTTTGAATGCTGTGAAGATATATACCTTATCTGGTTTCTTGGAAAAAATTATCTGATTTTTGAATGAATATCTATAAATGCTGTCATTGAAAACCTATTTCGTATTTCTTTAAAACTATTTTATCCCCAAAATAAGCCTCTAAAGTATTCCCATTACATTCTTAGAGGGGCGTGGTGGCTAAGTAGTTAGAGGTGCAGGCTGCAAGCCGAGAGGTTCTCAGTTAGAATCCTATCTGCGGCAACTGCCTTGTGTCTTTGGGCAAAAATACTTCACACCCCCCCCCCCCCCCCCCCCCCATTGCCCACATAAGGGCATAGTGATGTTGTGTACTAAGACATACTGCATGTCGATGATGCACTTGCACTAACCCTGCTTGTGTGGAGTTAGCATGTTGGGGAGCCAGACAGTTGCTTGTTGCTGCTTGGTGGTTCTCTGGGTTCTCAGGCTTCCTCCATCCGTAAAAACTGTCCGACACGAGGCTGGCCTAGCTGTTGAAAAGTGTCGTTAAACCCCAATAAATTAATAAAAATTCATAGAATGTCTTCTATGAACTGTTTGTCAACATGATAACCCAAATACAATCAATCCTATCTCAATGTTTTTGGTATACTGATAGACTGCCTGCCATTGGTACTCGGTCATCTATGATTTGGAGGCATGTGGGGCCTTCGGGCTCTACAGGTTAAAAATATGTTTACAACATTTACTGGGAAATGAGTTAGTTGAAGCAGTAACCATTATCTAAAACAGAAATCTCCAGAGAGAAAGCTGAGATAGAATTCTTTGTTACATTGAACAGCACTGTAAATTTATGTTGTATCATGTTACAAAACTTCAGTCTCAATCATTGAAGTGAGAGAGAGAAACCTTCACCTTTAAAAGCATTTTTTTTCAAAATCTATTTATTCTCAATCATAACTCAGGATTGAGAGGTTTTGGGATGGAGTGGTGTGTGGCTTTCTCCAAACACCTATCACAGTTACAATGTAATAAAATGGAATATTTGAATGGTCAGATTTTAACCCTCTTAATACTTCGATATGAGTAAAAAATACCTTTAATATAACTCATGGCTACAGAATGTTTTTCGCTTTCTTTTCTGCGACATTTAATTCTATGTGGAACGGGACACCTTTTCAGTGTGCTTTCCAAACTAAGGGATTCTTAACCCTTTAGCCAAAATAACGGCAAAAACGGTCAGCTTTATACACAGACATGTCTATTCAGTTTTAATTACTTTTTCATTTTTGTTTAAAAAACATAGCTTATGACCCTTCATTGGAATGAGATCATTGTTTAAAGGATTATTGATTTATCGGTGTTTAATGTCACATATTTCTGCACACTGGTTTACTATGACCAGGACAGTTTTACGGATGGAGGAAGCCAGAATACCTGGGAAGAACCTCCAGGCAACAGGGAGCAACTATCAGACCCCCACATACTAGCTCCACACAAGCAGGATTAGCATTGGTTCAAGACAGGTGCACCATCGATGTGCAGCACGCTTTAGTACACATCGCCACCATGCACGCACGTGGGCAATGGGGTGAAGTGTCTTGCCCAAGGACAGAGTGAGGACCGCTCGACTTGCAGCCTGCACCTCTGCCAACTCAGCCACTGCGCCCCCATTTAACCCTTTACCCAACGCAGACGATACCAAAATTTATTATTTCAAATATCATTTTTTCATCTTTTCTAAACAATTTCAACAAAACCATATCATGGGACCCCTCGTTGGAACTAATATTTTTTCAACTTCTCAATTTGCATATTACGCGGGCGGATGCGGCCGATTCGTTGGGTAAAGGGTTAAATGATTAAAATGGATTATTTAAAGAGAATATTTTAACCCTCTGAAGATCTTAATATGGAGGCGCGGTGGCGCTGTGTACTAAAGCGTACTGCACTTCGATGGTGCACCTCTCTTCAAAAAAATCATCGAGAATAATGAAAACCATTTCCATTCTCACAATGTTGTTCTAAACATACTTGGACATAGATGGGACGTCGGTATTTTGACAATGCCAATAAGTCTTCAGATAGGCTCCTGGGGGTCATCAAGGCCTTTCAACGTCTACATTCCAACATTACTGAACCTTTTTACTTGCAGTATATTTTCCAGCGGTACCATGCATGCACTTCATCATTGTCTAGCTAATATGAACATTTGCCATCATTTACAAATATGGCAGATCCTGAGTTGGTGGAGCCAATATTTATAAAGTAGTTTATGCTCATACTTCAGGCTTGGTATGACCTATTGTAATAGTACCTACACCAAATGAGTTGAAACTTGCTGGAGGTTCAAAATGTGGTCTACCTCTATGCGGTCAAGAGAGGTCATTAAATGCATACTTTTTCGACCTATTAGGAATTTCATTTTATAACAATTAATGCAGTTCTGAAGATTATACATGTATCTCATCATTCAAATAAATGGCAGCGGCAGTAATGTCCATTTCTGATTCCTTGATCGAACCCTATAAATGGTGTGCACATATATGCCTTTTCGGGTTTCTTAGAAAAATTGTTCTGATTCCTGTATGAATATTTTCTCCATGAAAGACTGTCACATACAATAACATGATCTATTTATTTAATCTCATTGTACAGAATTAATTCCCAAACCAAGTTCATATAAAAACAAACAACTTGATCTTGAAGAATTCCGGTGTACATGTAATTGTAAAACTACACTGAAGATGTATTATTTTAACCTATCACAATACTGTCAGGATGCCGGTAAAAGATGCAATACTGACATAGTTGACTGTACTGTTAACTGTGTTAGTGCTATGGCTGTTTAAAATTAATTTATTAGAGAAGTTCTAGTTTTATGTATGCCTTGTTTGGGTCACCAGATGCGCTTTTAAGAGAAGGCCTTCGAATGAGCTCTTGGGGCTTTTAAGGTTTTTATGACAATATCTCAGACATAGAGTCTATGCACCTATGTCAGCGCGACAACTCAAATACGGATCGTCCTATCTCTATGCATTTTGGCATGCTGGTTAACAATAACCAGTTTGCACTCATCTATGTTTTTTTCACCCGTTCGATCTGAATGACAGATGACAGATCTGAAGTTGGTTGAGCCATTATTTCAAAGTGGGTTGTGCTCATTCTTCAATGTAGATGTGGACATGGGACTACACCGACTGAGTTAAAAATTGCTGGAGATTCAATATATGGTCCACATGAATGAGGTCATCAAGTGCATATTATTCAGAAATACTGGGAAATGCATTTACACCTTAATGTATTTCTAAAGTTTATGAATGTGTTTCATCACTCAATTTAGTGGACAGAGCCAAAATTGTCCATTTCTGATTCATGTATCGAACCCTTTGAATGCTGGTCACATATATGCCTTTTCTGGTTTCTTATAAAAAGGTTCCGATTCCTGTATGAATACCTGTAAATACTGTTAACGAAAACACATTTCTGATTTGTTAAAAAATATTTTACACCAGAAGATAAGCCTCCATAAATTCTCTTTCTGTAGAGTTTATTCCTGATACTTTAACACTTTTCACACAGACTTGAATTTACTGGATGCAGTAAATTATGTTTCTCTAGTTTTCATTCGTTTCTCTCTCCCCAAAATGGTCTTCGTCGAAAATGGTGGAAGAACTCCCAGCATCGTATTCCACTCTCAGCGACGACGGGCTATTTTTTATTGCTTACAAATCGGTTGAGTTGAATCAATTATAAAGGGTTGCTTTGGGAACACAAATAAGGAGAAAATAAAATAAATACAAACGTTCACTGCTCGGATTCGAGTAAGATTTTATCCTCTCGTAGGCCGTGAGGCTAACGCCTCGTGAAATAATCCTCCGCGCACCACACCCAAGGATAAAAATCGTACTCGAATCCGAGCAGTGAACTTTTGTCTATATCCGTCATTTTTTGTGGCAATAGTATACAACCGACCTTAATTGTTTGTTTTTATTTTTATTTCAACGACTGGGGTCACATCGTGTCAGACAGTTTATCCAGATGGAAGATGCCGGGGTACATGCACGTCAGGTACCATCACCACGAGGGGTTTAGGAAGCATTTCAACCTTGCCAGAAACGATCATAGAAGGGCACACTCACACTGACATATATTTGTGGTGGTTAATGCGCCTTAGTGACAGGTAGGAATACACTACAAAAAACAATGGTTGGGACTAACACACCTCTACAGGTCAGAAAAAAAACACAATGTTTGGCTCCATTTTTAACAATTTATCAAATTTCTCCACCGAGACAAAACATTATTATTATTGCCAACTCTCGCCATCTCACGTTCGTGATCACCATGCATTACCAACTTCAGTAGATGTCGCTATAAAACAACCGACACTATTGCCCAGCTATCCTTTATCGCTTCTCATCTCTCATTGGTCAATTTCCGTGTGTGCTGAATTTATCTATCCTGTTCTCACGCGGTTAGTTCCAAACAACTGTTTTTCTTCTCTTTTCCTTGAAATACATATAAATACAATTCTTCGGTGCAGCTGAAATGACAAAACATAGATTCGAAAAACCGAGTCCGTTATATTTAAAATATAAAATATCCTTAGTTTTCCAAGACACCTTACTTTTCCCAAACCGCTCTGTGATACTCGCTAACGCGTTTCTCATTACTTTGTGGTCACCAAATTACTTACCACACGGAGTATTTAGCAAATCGGAGGGATGTTTATTTATTTTGGTGTAAACAAAGAGAAGCCTGGAGTCGAATCCATACCCCATTCACCTTGTACGATAACACTGAACACGCTGCATTACCGAAGTGATATGTGATGGTCAAGATACGGATGACATCTTGTTAAACAACCGAAGTTCAAGGTGTGATGTCTCGTTAAATTGTACTTGACACTTATTCCACAGAAGACAATTCGCGGGAAAGTTTGGAGGGTTGTGTATAAGGTATTAGTAGAAAAATAATTTACAGCGATTATGTCTTGAATAATTAATTCGTGCAGAATCTCTGTCCAATAGGTTCCACTTGTGGTGTCAAATTTCCCATTTATGACCTCGAAACAGCTTAATGCAAAGCGATTTGGATCACACTTCGCAGAATTAGATGGAGCAAACATTCATCTCTCGATATATTTCTCACTCCTGTCGTCCAAAAAACACAATGTGTCCATATGTGTGGATTGTTGCTGGCATTCCTGCATACTAACGCGCGTTGTGTGTAGCGGGTATTTTATTTCTGCTTGTAACCCCGATGTATCAATCAATTAATGCACAGAAGCAAGTAGTTTTACTCGGATAAAAAGGTCAGGAATTCACTCTAGTGATAGGCTGATTGTCCGTTGATAGCGGCCATTCAAAATAGCATAAATTGGTAAACTGTGAGTTTCAAAAGTCCATACTACAAACATAGTCAACCTGAATGATGGAAAACCACTTCCAATGTCAAGTATATATAGAGTTTTATATTTCCTCGAAAGAGGCTGAATATTTTCTCATTATTCAACTGAAATTTTTATTTATTTATTTATTTGTTTATTTATTTATTTGTTTATTTATTTATTGGCGTTTAACTACAATTTCGACAGCCAGGGTTACCTCGTGTCGGACAGTGTTAGGGGTGGAGGAAGCTGGAGTACCCGGAAAGAGCCACCGAGCAACAGCGAGCAACTGTCAGACTCCCCAACGTACTAACTCCAATTTTCTTTAAACTCAGACAGCTACCTTATTCTGAGTAGATGAAATGTCCTATGTTGGTCATTGTTGGTTGTACATAATGGCTGTCATGGTGCATGTAGCAATCGTGTATTTCTTAAGTACATGTACACACTACAGGTAGGTTACATTTATGGATCAGATTTCTTGAAAAGTGGCAGGACAAGTATGATAAGCAGATGAGAATATAATGTTTCTGTGATGGGTAGCTGCTTAGAAGGCATATGTTTTCCTTATATAAGTTTTTTATTAGCCCACCTGAGCGAAGCTCAAGAGGAGCTTAATGATTACTTTCCATTTGTTGTACCTACGTCCTCCGGCCATCGTCTGGCATGAACTGTAGATTATCGACGTCTCCTCATGAACTACTGAACGAATTAAAACAAATTGTAACCAAGGTTAATCCATGTGATTAATCGATCAAGAAAACCCCTTAACCGTTTCAGCTCTAGCCATTTACCAACCAGCTTTGTTGGCCCGGATCTCTCGGTCTCATGGTAAATCGAGCTTCGACTGAGTACTTCTCTCTCGATCTGTTACATTGGTAGCAATGACAAGCCTTCAGCAGTTGGTGGCACTGTGAGTGCTGTGGCAAAGCACTGCGGATGCTTCGAGTGCTCTGAGATGGAGTCTGGGTCTGGGGTGCAATGCGTCAAGGTTGAATCCTAAAAAGAGATTTTAGCTCGAAGAGTTCATTCATTGACTGAAAAAATGATTAACGAAATTTTTTTCCAGAAAACATACGTATTCACTCTATTTCTCCAACCAGCTAGAATCCGTATGCTGTGCCAGTACACACCCGTACTCCGAAAATATACACCCTTCGCTCTCAATTCGCTTTTTTTGTTGACACATTAAAAACTAATTCAGAACGGGATTTTATTGACAACAACATAGATAATCCCTGCGTTGGGCTATGTCATTTAAATTGAAAGACCCATCAATTTATGATAACCCTTTACCTAACATGAAAAGCACACGCTAAAAACTAAAGTGTTAAAAACTACACTTGAAGTGCTGTATTTAACACTTACTAAGAGCTGAACTAGCACTTTGTTCAAGTGTAGATATCCCAGAACTTGACAGGTGTTACAATAATGTCACTTGACAAGTGTAATGTCGCGACACTTAAAAGGAAACAACGCAGATGACGCGGATCAGGCTCGAACTCTCGAGCCTGATCCGCGTCATCTGCGTTGTGTCCTTTTAATTATGTACCCACCAAGCGCAAATCTAATTATGGACGATTCTGGAAGAACCACCAATGCTAGACACATGGGAAGTGCCATCCATTCAAGTTTCAGATGTCTGACGATTGTAATGTCTAAGTGCTTAAAGCATTGTACTTTGAGTGTTAAAATCAAACCCTAAGAGTTAGAATGGCTTTAACATCTTGAAAGTGTGAGTTTTAACACTTTAGTTTTTAGTGTGCAGACGACACTTGCAAAACAATTCTTGAATAACTAATTTTTTTTTTTTTTTTTTGTCTCAAAAACATAGGTTATGACCCCTCATTAGAACGAGCTCGACGGGCCCGTTCCAATGAGGGGTCATAACCTATGTTTTTGAGACAAAAAATAATGAAAATTAATTGGCGAGTTTTGAGAATAGCACTGACCGGTTTTGGCCGTTACGTTTGGTAAATGGTTAAACATTGCAACGTTGTGATTTAATCAATAATCGAACAATTTACTTTTAAATTGCAGAAATAACACGTCAATAAATAATTACATTTTAAACACTAGGTGACAAAAGTTATAATGTTGTGAAGGCCATTTCTTTGGTGATAAAAGGTGGTGGGAACCGAATTTAAATAGCAAACACTATCTGCTGATGTGCCCAACGTGCTTTGTTACCGTCAAATACGCCCAGGTGTGATCTCTATCTTGACCAGCACACATCATTTTGGTAATAAAGCGAACTGAATAACGTATAACATAGAAAGTTGTTTTTTTGTCAAATGTCATCTGCCTGTTCAAGCTAACGACACAAAAAGTAGATTTAACTACAAAGCAAAATTCGTATTCACTTCTGATGTGCGATAACTCGGCTCCAATTTCCAAGGCTTGTACGAATTAACCCTTATATCATGATCTTTATTAGTCCACAGCATAAATTCACTAAGCAACTACTCAAATTTTCGATTTTGTTGTTTAAAAAAGGTATTGTTGGTAACCCTTCTCATTCGGGCTAAAAGCCAAGAATAGGTATGTGACGGACACCGAAAAATCGATTTGTCAAGTAAGCCATCTGTGTATTTAATTAGACATAAATTAGTGTAGGCGCAATAAAAGTGATAACTACAATGGAAAGGAATCTCAGTAGGAGACTTGGAGAGTCAATTAGCACTTATCTGGTCTGAAACAACTACAGAAACAGCGGAGCCAGCGGAGCCAGCGGGCACAGGGGCACGTGCCCCCCCCCCCCCCCCCCCGCCCACTTTCTTTCCACAGATACGTTTCGCAGTTTCACAAAGGGTTAAAATGGGCGCATGCAAACGTGGCAATATACAGGCATTTCTGTAACAACATTTGCAAATCCAAACAATATTTAGCCAAAGAATCCCACTTTCGGTCGCTTCGGTCCGTTTTTTCTTCTTCAACTATCTTCCAACCCGAAGACTGTTCTTGGGGTTGGAAGATGGTTGACGTAGAAGAAACGGACAAGGCAGTGACCACACAGCTGCATATTCATCTAAACGATCGACTATAGCGAGTCGTGGTACACTTACCGATATAGGATTGTAACCTTTCTCACGCTGGGTCGAACCATGTAGCATTGTAACTTTGTTCCCCTCGACATTTATCGAACTTCCGCCGTCCCTGAACAACAATCTTGCCCGATAAACTTCAAACAGAGGACACTCGTCTAGCCATCCAAGGTGATCAGTCATCTAATTATATGTTGATTAATTGGAAGTTAAGCCTCAGGAGAGTAGAATTCTCATACGCTATGTTCCAGACCGGTTTCGACTGTGTTAGTCTCTTCAGTGGATTGATTTGCGTTTGATTCTGATCCGGTGTTTGACCGCTTTATATACCATATGTTGGCGGATACGATGTCCGTCTCTGGGCGGATATTTGGACCGTTTTCTGTCTATTGTTAAAGCTATGCGGCGGATAATTTGTTCGTTGACTGATTGTTGGCGGATAAATTATCTGCCAATTATTTCTCTTTGCGTGTGCTGGTATAATAAATGAGTGTGTGTGTGTGTAGGGGGGGGGGGGGGGGGGGGGTATCAGAATCAAAGAACACCTTTATGATATCAAGAAAAAACTTGATAAACCGGTGGCCATCCATTACAACTCCACCAACCGCACAGCGAACGAGCTCTCCGTCCGAGTCATTGAAATGATACAAGGAAACCCTGATAGCGAATCGAGCACCCGGACAAGAAAACAACGGGAAAAACACTGGATCTATACAATGCACACGCTACAACCACTCGGCCTCAACATCCTTGACTAGGGCACTTTCATATTACATCTAATTATATGGTCATTAGTGTCGATAGTCTCCTAATCATAAGTATCGCACGTGTTGTGCTTGTGTTGAATGGACATCCTCACTTGCTGGTAGTGGACTGTCACAGGTGTCAATGTATGAAAAAGGTACGATACCTTAAAAGAAATTGATAGAGAATTTTAAATCAAGGTAGATCTATAGCGGTCAAGTTCAAGAGATGCAATTAAAATGGGAATTAATGTCCTTGCGATCGAACAAGAGTCGCGGTTTTCACGAAAAATTAATTCCTGTCTTAAAGCCTGTAAGACTGTGGGACGCAGTCTAGAACCCGAGGAGGCCCATGCTCTATGTTAGAGGAGGTGCCGCATCGGTGCGGTAAGCGCGTTGTAATGTAAGGGGGGGGGGGGGGGGGGCACAGAGCTCATATTTAGAGCAGAAACAGTCGTGGGCGAAGTCAGTGGTCATAAATGAGTGTAGGATCAGAATGGTATATACGAAGCACCGGAAGCTCACGAATATTGGCATTCAGGTAGACGGTATTACCTGTCACAGAATGCAAGCCATACGTAGACAGAGTAGGCTTTGAATGTATGAACATTAGTCTGAGATAGCTAGAGGGAAGGAAAGTAGCGGCTGTTAGAATAAAGGCGTTCAGTAAAGTGACAAAGCGTGAATGGCCGTGCGACGGCTGTGACAGAGTGGCATGTTCGTGAAAAGGCGACCAGAGTCCAGATACACTACATTGAGACGCGAAGATCAAACACCAGCGACAAGGAAGAAGCAGCCAGGGACAACGGAGAACGCGGGCCCGCAAGTTGACTCAAAAACTGTGTTGGTGGAATGTGATTTACGTTTTGTTTTATTCATTGTATTTCCTGTAAGTCACAAGTTACTGTTTTTTCTACATGTATTCAAATTGTTATTTACAGTGAAGCCCTGTTGATTATGGCTTTCGATTAAAAGTCACTGACCTCTTCGGGATAAGAACAACCCCAACAAAAACGAAACGAGCGGGTTCGACACGATGAGGCGTACGTTCGCCCTCGGGTTCAGGCGACACTACTTGAGGCTAGGCTGGAGACGCGGCGTGAATCTATTTCTACCAACAACAATACCCTGTTCCTGACATACTTTATGAATTCAGGTTGTATCACGATCCAGGACCGAAAAAGCAATCTTTCGGGTTCAAAGGGTTAAGCGACCTTTATGGCAGACAGAGTTCCATCACCTCAAACAATATTACGGGAGGACGAAGTAAGCTTGTCAAAGAGATCCACTAGACACGAGAAAGCAGGTGACAGCCGTTCTTTTCATCATATAAACCAATCCTATGCACAGCTGGATCTCGGTTAGTCTTGCTTGGGGTGGTGTAAACTACATAAATTGTTATTCACCTTAGCAGACTGGTCCTACCGTGCTTCCATTACAGACTGGGGGTGAAGTAGCTTGCAGTTGAAAGAACGTGCAATGGCTGCAGCTTCAAAAGCTGTAAGAGGCGATTTGGCTGTTGGTTCAATTCGAGTGCACAGGAAAACAAAACCAACCGGAAAGAAAATTATAGAAAAAAACACCTGTGGAACAAAAGCTATGGAAAAACCCTAACAAAAATCGAATGGGTACGAAAACAAAACTTTTTTATCTTGTTAAGCCCGCAAATATTTTTATAGAATTTTTTTTATTTATACAATTCCAATTTCAAAGTTAATGGTTATTATTTCATTATTACAAAACCTTTTGATGATCTCCGTTACCCTCATATGTAACTAAGAATTTAACTTTTTGAACCCGAGCGACCGCTTTGCCAGCCAGGAACATGATACGTCACACTTTCATAAAGTAGGGTGGCTGCTTAGTGAATGTGTTGGTAGAGCAATCAATATTTTCAACGTGCAGCCTTGAGGATGCACGTTGAAAATATTAAATAGTCTACCTTCACATAATGAATATAAACTCTTCCCATTGCTTCCATTGAACTGGCATGGAAGATACCACTAGGGTTCCAAGGGTTAAGTCTTAGATATCGAGTCATTTTTGCTGGTTATGATACAAATTTTTGCGGGTCTTGTTTTGTTTTGTTTTCTTATACTTACGTCAAATATGCATTCGATCCCATGCAAATGGAGGTCTGTGTCTGATAGGGAATGCTGGGGTCCCAGCATAACCAATTTTAAGTCTGGTACGTGCTAAATAATCCCACATACGTTTTTCCACAGACAAATTTAAACTATAATTCCCATTCACAAATATTCCAACTGCATCATTAATGCATGCCTTCGGAGAAGACATACCTTGATGAGGCAGTTGGGATATTTCTTCAGTCGGAACTTGAGTCATAACCGTCGGAATAAGTTGGATTTATACCCACTCCCAATCGGTCATCTTCAAGCCGTCCTCGATCGTTTTCAATAAATCAATATTACATAACAAAATTGACAGTTATTTGCACTAGCGCCGAGAAGCGGGGAGGATAAAGGGGAAACTGTCCCGGGATTTTTTTTTTTTTAAAGTGTACGTTGACCGCTGAAAATCGTTGGAAGGCTTTTGGTACTGGTTTCCGACGCTGGTGGAGGTGGCAAGAGTATTTAACTGCATTACTGACCTGGTTCCTTTCATATAAAAAACAAACACTTGTTCCAGTTTTGGGGTTTTCCGCCGGTCGTTCCTCCGTCATGATGGCCACGATTATCTTTGGAGAAAATATGCACCATACACACAGAAATACGGGTAATAAATTATCCAAATTGTAAGGAAATAATTGAGTAGATATTGTCATGAAAATGCAGGAGAATGTTTCTCCTAGCACTAATTTAAAAAAAAACCTTTCTGAGGGAGGATCTCCAGACTCCGCGTCCGCGATAAATTATCGCTTCGCGCCTTCGGTGCTTTCAGGACCTGTAACGTCCGTTCTACACATTGCCCCGCATCCGTCCTCACTCTCTCGGCTCCCTGGTTATTTGCAGTTCTTGTTGATACTCCCAAATACTTCTCTTTTCTCCACATGCCCATCTCGACGTAAACCTAGCTGTTGAAAATGTCGTTGAAACAGGAATACTTAAGTATATATCTATTATATAGTATAATGGTCTATGGTCCCAGCTTTTAGCCCTTTACCCAACGTAACGGCCAAAACCGGCCATCGCTATTCTGCAAAATCCTCAATTAATCTTCATTATTTTTTCATTTTTTGTCTCAAAAACATAGGTTATGACCCCTCGTTCGAACGAGGTCGTCCAGCTCGTTCCAATGAGGGGTCATAACCTATGTTTTTGAGACAAAAAAAAGAAAAAAAATGAGTTATTCAAGAATGTGTTTTGCAAGTGTCATCTGCTTTTCATGTTAGGTAAAGGGTTAAACACAGGAATCAAATTAATGGAAGATCCGTGAAGATGCAACTGCTTGAATTTAATTTATATCGGCTATGTCAAGCCGGAATTCCACCAGGCATCGTCCTGATATCTCGCCACTGGATTGAAAACTGTGAACTTTTTTGGAAGGTGTCCCCGACAGGAGGCGATCCCGGGTCGACAACACCCAATCGCCCAGCCATAAATGCTCTACCACCATATCATCTGAGACAACGCCAATTCCCAAACTGTTGCAATTGACTCAGCCAGTATATTAGTTTACATTTACAATTCGCTCCGAGACCGATATTCGAGAATTGACAATTAATGTATTGTTGGAATTGTTTTTCTGTGATAATTCGTAATTGTCTACAAGTAGCCTGTATTTTATTGTGAGATTTACCCGTGGATCACTTGCCTTAACATCCAATGCAACTGGGACAGATTACTGTCATAATGGTGTATGGTCCCAGCTTTTAAACACAGGAATCTCACTCAATTAATGGAAAATCCGTGAAGATGCAACTGCTTGAATTTAATTCAATTATATAGTATATAGTATATCTATTATAAAAAATACAGTACATGGAGATTAACCCTTTACCCAACGCAGACGATACCAAAATTTATTATTTTAAATATATTTTTTTTATATTTTTTCAGAAAATTTCAACAAAACTATATCATGTGACCCCTCAGTGGAACGAGCTCAATGAGCTCGTTCCAATGAGGGGTCACATGATATGGTTTTGTTGAAATATTTTTAAAAAAATAATTTTTTCAACTGCTCAATTTGCATATTACCCGGCGGATGTGGGCGATTCGTTAGGTAAAGGGTTAACCAGTTATATTTTGTTTTTCATTGAGCTCTGTGAAACAAGATATAGCTGGTTTATTTCCCACTTGTACTTTTGGGAAAGGTAAAACCCAACGCTTTAGTATTTTTTAGCTCAGTGGGGAATAAGTTTATATATATTTTAAGCAATATTTGAAGCATCGTTTCTTCCAGACAGTATATTCTAGGTATGTATCGCGTGGGTTATCAAGAAATAACACGTTCAAAACTATTTACTACGCGGCCTGTAGACGTGTTGTTGCTTGGCTTCTAAAGGTTTGACTCAGTAAACTCGTTTATTTACATCTTCTCTCAACATATATTATGAAATAGTTCGGTTGCATCGTGTATGTAAATACCAGATTTGACAGCTTAAGTGCACCGGCACTTGTAAGAATGCATCACCTGTCTTATTGTTATGTTTAAACCACGTCAACCCTTTCTCCCAAGAGCAACACACTGAAGAGCTGCGTTCATGGCAGCGCCTTTCTACTAGCTGTTGCAGACTGGATAGACTGATGTAATACGTGTATGATAAATGACAGTAGTATAGCACGTATGAATCGGGCCTGATTTTTTGCCGGTGCGGCTAGTGTTAAATTCCCATAGAACCGGAGCCATTGCCGGTGAAACTTTTGCCGGTGCAAAATGTCGGTACCATACATCTAGATCTGGTAAATGGTGTACGTACTGCATATATGGTATGCTATGGTATGTATAGTGATATAGGTAAACACATGGCTAAGGGTATATACTATGGGTAAGTGATGGAAAATTAATGGTGAAGATGGATTTTCTTGAAAGTTTTTCCCGCGAAACTGTTGACGTTGCTATTGACGTCGTGACGTCATGATACGCGCGCGACGTCATAGAGATGCTGACCGCTGTTATTGTCAGGTATACAATCTGACATAACGTTATTTGGGTCAGTGGGTGTCGGACTTCTTGTAAGGGGGTGATCTGGTAGTGGTGATATATATCCAAGTTAGTATACTATTAGCCCTTGGGTCTTCATATTATCCTCTGTCCGCTATAGCTAGGTCAAGCAGTAGGTGGGGGAAGGGGGAATGGTAGTGTGGTATTGCGAGATAGTCATTGGTGGTTTAGAGTGGCAGTACAGGATGAATGAAATGATCTGTTGGTCTATTACCCCCCTTAGTACTATTAACCTACCGAATCCTTTGTATTATCTTATGGCTGGTATTGGTAGTTTAGTGTTAGGTCAGGCAGTATTATAATCGTTTGTTTAGAACGGGTGGCATATGATGCATGGTATATACCCCTGTAGGTCCAGTCCTCGATATTATTAACCAGCCGATTGCTTTGTACTATTCTATGACTGGTATAGGGAGTACGTTATGGCAGGTCAAGTGATATTGTGGAGTGGGGTGGGGGTAATACATGGCAGTATAGAACAGCAGTATAGTATGGACGATATATATCCCTTGTTAGCCCTTAGTACTATTAATTCACCTGATGCTTCATGTTATCCTATGACTGGTATAGGTAGTAGTAGGGGTACTGCCTGGTAGTTTTGAACGGTACTATAGTATGGGCGGTATATACACCTATAGGCCCCCTGTTAGTGTTTGGTACTATTAACCAACCGATTGCTTTGTTTTATTATATGGCTGGTATATGTAGTACATTATGGTAGATCTTGTGATTTTGTGGGGGTGGGGGTAATGCTTTGTAGTTTAGAACGGTAGAGAAAAGCATAGGCTGTACATATCCCTGTATGTCTCTTGTTGGCCCTTGGTACTACTGATCCACCAGGTGCTTCATATTATTGAGCGGTATTCTGGGGTGGGGTCAATGCCTGGTAATACAAAACGGCAGCAGAGTATGGTTGGTATATTCCCCTGTAGGTCCCATCCTAACCATTGATAGTATTAACCTACCAAATGCTTTGTATTATCCTGTTACTGGTAAGGTGGTACGAAATACCAGTAGTTCCTACCCTATTCCGAGTACTCTTGTTGTTTCATTTATCGAGATCCTTTATATAAATTATAACTAACCAATCAGATTGCTTGATTTCCCATAATCTGTATGCAGAGTTATCTCCCCTTATTACAATGATTCTCGTCTGTATCCAATGGCCATATCCCCAGGCACCCCAATTTCGGCACCCCCTTTTTGGAAGACATTTGGCCTTCGGCACCCCTTTTTTTGTCGTATGAGGCCATGAGGGCTATGGAAAAGCCTTCAAGGAGTCCTCATCTATTATCCCTCATAGCCTCATTGAATTTTGAGGTTATGAGGACCATGAAAAATCCCTCAATGGGGTATAATTTACTACGACTCTTAGCCTCATTTCGGTATTTAACAGCCATATTCCCAGGCACCCCAATTTCGGCACCCCTTTTTGGAAAACATATGGCACCCCTTTTTTATCTTATGAGGCCATGAGGGCTACCAAGCATTACCCCCATATCGTCCATACTATACTGCTGTTCTATACTGCCAGGTATTACCCCCACCCCACTCCACAATACCACTTGACCTGACATAACGTACTCCCTATACCAGTCATAAAATAGTACAAAGCAATCGGCTGGTTAATAATATCGAGGACTGGACCTACAGGGGTTTATTATGTCTCATGTCTGTGACATCAGTCGTGATTGGGTAATTTGACAGCTTCTAAAAGTCATAGTACGGGACAAAACACTGGTACTATCGGAACGTTCTCCCCTGGAAATCAGAGAACAAAGAAAATGTAAGCTTCACTTCGATTGATCAGCGTAGGTTTCGCACGTGCTAATTGGAATGTCTGAACATCAAACGCTGGCGCCGCGTCTGTTTATCGCTTTTCTTCACCGATAGTTAGAAACGTACCTATCTGTATTCATTGGGAAAATACAAAGATGAACGAAGTTAGCAAAAAATTTACGAACAATTCTGTGTTGAATTTAGATGAAAGTGTTTCCAGTAAAAAAACTGTGGATGCTAGCAGGTACAGCGTAAGAATTTTGCGTGAATTTTGCGTTTGTCGTGGACTGAGTGAGAATGTGGAAACTTACTCTGATAAGGAACTCGACAACCTGCTGGCTGATTTTTAGGTCAACGTGAGAACTAAGCAAAAACAGTTATATACTAAGAGTTCCCTAATTTGTTTCAGACATGGAATCAATAGATTTCTTGAGAGGAGTATTTTAACTGGGACTGAATTCAGAAAGTCATCAGAAACTTTTAAAGCTGTCCTTAACCCTTTACCTAATGAATCGCCCGCATCCGCCCGCGTAATATGCAAATTCAGCAGTTGAAAAAATATTATTTTTCAAACAATTTCAACAAAACCATATCATGTGACCCCTCGTTGGAACGAGCTCGATGAGCTCGTTCCAACGAGGGGTCACATGATATGGTTTTGTTGAAATGCTTGGAAAAATTTGAAAAAATGAAATTTAAAATAATAAATTTTGATATCGTCTGCGTTGGGTAAAGGGTTAAACATCTACGACGAGAAGGAAAAGGTTCCGTTGAACACAAAAAACCAATTTCCCCCTTGATATGCAGAAACTTTATCAGCACCTCATAGTTTTCAATCCTGACATTCCTCAAGGACTGTTAAATAAAGTGTGGTTTGAAATTGTATTTTACTTCTGCCGCCGCGGTCAAGAGAACCAACGTGATTTGACCCCTGAACATTTCGAAATCTGCCATGATGACAGTGGGCGTAAATTCGTGAAAAGAAGTAAATCAGAAAAAGACAAAAATCACAGTGGGGAGTTCCACTTTTTTGAGGGTAAGGGGGCTTACATGTATGCCACTGGTACCAGAATGTGCCCTGTTGTCAGCTTTGAAAAGTATCTAAGTAAAAGACACAAAGATCAGCCAGCCCTATTTCAACGTGCGTTGTGTTCATTTGACAACGCCAAGAGAAATGGTACTGTCGGTCACCTTTAGGTAAAGATACTTTATCAGGAATGATGAAGCAAATAAGTCAGCGTGCCAACTTATCAGCCGTATACACAAATCACTGCATACGCACAACAGCTATCACAGTACTTTTCCAAACTGGCTTTGAGTCCCAAAAAATTGCATCAGTTTCGGGACATAAAAATCCAGTCTCCATTCAAAGTTACTGCACAGATTCCAGCGCCATGTAAAAGCGAGAAATGGCAGATGCTTTGACAAAATATACAGGGCAGGGTTGTGCTACTCTTCAAGTACCCAACAGACAAATACTAAAGTCACAAGCTAGTTTATCTATAGCTCCTAGTAGTAGTGTATCTAGTTCTTCTCAGTCTGGCTCCAGGCAGCTTTTAGTCGGTTTGTCGACAAGTTGCAACACATCTTCAGAGCGTATCGGGAGTGTCACACACGACAATTTCATGGACGCAGCTGATGATGAACAGCTTTTCAGTTTTTCGCAGCAGATAGAGTCGAGGTTCGCGGGGAATGGGAAAGGACAGCAGCGTCCTATTTTTAACTTCAGTGGGTGTGTTTTCAATTTTAGCTGCAAACAATGAATTTAAAAGATTTAGAAATAAAAACTCACGTATTGTTCAACACTTGTACAAATTATATTTCCACAAGTAGTCTCGATCTCAAGTTTACTCCGTTTAATTCTAACAACTGCTGTCAGTAGTAGTGCTCGCACGTTTCACCCCCCATTGGCCGGACCCCGGTGCCGGACCCCGGAAGTGACGTCATGTCACGTGACGTAGTGGCGCCATGTTGTGTTGTCATGGTAACCCGCGTGAGCGGCCATGTTGTGACGTCATCTCCATAGTGATACGTGGTGTGAGTGCGCATGCGCAGCGCGTGTTGTTAGGGTGATACGTGTTTCCGTCGTCCATTTTGTATACTGGAGGCCGCCATCTTGGTTTCTATGGTAGCACGTGATTGCTATGTTACCCAATTGTTCTGTAATAGGACGGGGTATGTTTTGAGGGTATGTTCCTTTGTAGAAGAGTAAATCTGATTACCACAAACAACCCGACAATCCCTCCAAATCACCAAAATCCACCCAAAATCACCGAAATTGACTTTATTTCCCCAATTGATCGGCTTAGCACGTAGTGCTATGGTACTAAGGGGTACAAGGGGTGTGTTCCTTTGTAGAAGAGTAATGTTCTGGATTACAATTCTCCCAGAATCCCTTTTTTTGGATCCCATGACGTTTTTTCCCTATTAAGAGTAGCACGTAATACCGAGGGGGCGTGTTCGTTTGAAGTGAAGTAATGTTCCCATTTTTTGGGGGGGGGGTGGGGGATCCCATGACGTGTTATTTCCTTATTAAGAATAGCACGTAGTGCTATAGGACAAATGTATCCAGAATTCCTCTGCTTCTACTTGGAACTATATTTTTATAAATTCTATTTTTAGTAACATCCTTAACTGACCCCCTAACTAATTGTTAGTGTCTATATTTAGCAATTTCTTTAAATGACCCCCCTAACTACATGATTTTAAATAATAAAATTAATGAGGATCAAGATGTTTTTACACTAACCAATCAGAGAGAAGTTAATCCACCAATCAGATTTCTGGATTCCCATTGTGTTTCTTTCCCATTACTTTCTATACTAATTTTCTAAATTTCCCAACTTTAACCTATAATCCTATAGGAAACAAACACAAACACCCATCGAGAATGAAAATATCGATGAAAAAACGTTGTGACGTCGTGACGTTTTCAAAAACGTCCGTCACGTCTAAATAAATTCCGGAGAAGAATAACGTCGCGTCATTCTGTTTCGATCCTTCGAACTGAACACATCGCTAGAGAGTTTTCTATAGCAATTTTGCCTTTGCAAGAAATTTATGAAGATGTCTGAAGCTGCTACTGCCGTTACCAGAACTGATGTCTACGCCTGTGAAGAGTGTGGGAAGACCTTTACGGACCGTCGGAACCGGAATTGCCATGTACGCACCCAGCACGCCACCGGAGAGAAGAAGACCCACGATTGTACCAACTGCAACAAGACCTTTACGAGGAAAGAAGATTTGGTAAACCATCTGAAGAAATGTTTGGAGATATATACATGTATGGAATGCGGCCAGGAGTTTAACCAACTACTCCATTTTAATCGACACAAGAGCGTTGCCCACCGACCAGTTCCTGTACCATCAAAAAGGAAGACTGATGAACCGAAGAGAGGACCACCTAAACAACCACGGACCACGACGACCACCCATTATGATGTTGACCCAATGGAGTTTGAAAAGAATATGATGTCTGAAGAAGAGCCAGATGAGATATTGACCGTGTACGAAGATAACTGGAGTTCTATTAGAACTCGCCACATGATGAACAGAAGAGTCCAAGACCAACATAACTACCGGATCAACGATGTGAACCTGAAGATGATGACTGATGAATTGATGACTACCATATTTCTGCCACAACAGCTAAGATTTAAAATTAATCTGAGTTTTGGTTTTATCCTGCGACACAATGAAACGAATGAACTGAAGTATTACCATCCATCACAAAACAACGCCCGAGTACTTGATGTTCCACAACTTGTATGCTGCCAAGAAGACTTTGAAGAATTCCTTGATGATGTCATGGAAGAAGATATCCTGGAATGGGCCAAATTAAAACGACCCAACACCAAATGGCTTGTTGAGAGAGTTACCAACGTCACATTTTATGTGAACAAGCTGAAAGACCACCCAATTGGAATGGCAGAAGATCTTCCGGACTACATTCTCCAGAACAAAGCAGTAAATGCTTTGGTGAAAGATGAACATCACCAGTTTACCTACGAAGACAACCTGTGTATTTTCCGCTGTTTAGCTTTATGGAGTGGTTCCAAAGCACACACATTGAATAATACAACAGATGTGATGTACAACAAGTATTCAGAGAAGCCAAAGAATGAATTCCGTGGAGTAACTTTAGCCGAATTACCTGACTTGGAGAAATGTTTTGAAGTAAATATCCAAGTATATGAACTTGTCAAGAATGATGATGACCAAATTGTTGCCAAATTAGTACAGAGATCTCACAGAAAGTATGAAGATACCATGTATGTGAACGTTTACAAGAACCATTTTAGCTACATCATCGATATAGACCAATACTGCAAATCCTTTGAATGCCGCAAATGCGGCAAATTATGGAAATCTGCCCGATATCTTCGGCGTCACGAGAAAACCTGTACAGATGAAGTCAATTACCAGTATGTTGGCGGTGTATACCATCCATCACAGTCCATATTTGATCTGTTAGAAGATGAAGGTATAGAAGTATCTGAAGAGAAGAAGTTTTATCCATACCGTGCAACATTTGATTTTGAAAGTTACTTTGTCAAATCCAGTCTACCTGCTGACAGTGATAAATTGATATGGGAAGCAGAACACCGACCATTGAGTGTGAGCATATGTAGTAATGTTCCAGAATACCAAGAACCGAAATGTTTCATTACAAATGGAAATTCTCAAGAACTTGTTGAAGAAATGATGACATACCTCACAGCTATTTCATCTCATTGCCACCAACTGATGCAGACCTACCATGCTTGGACCTTGTTTAAACTTAGACAGAAAATTGATGAAACGCTGGAAGCGGAAGCCAGAGCTACTGGAGAAGATACATCCAAGATGCACCCTTTACAAAAATTGGAGAAGAAATTTCAAGATTATCTGCAAGAGATGCCCGTCATCGGATTCAACTCTGGAAAATATGATATGAATGTAGTCAAGCGTGAACTGATGACATACCTGAAGAGACAGAATCCACTCAAGTTTGCAGTGAAGAAATCGAATAACTACATGTGCGTCTCGACAGAATCTTTCAAGTTTGTTGATATTTGCAACTACCTCGCTCCAGGATTCAGCTATGACAAGTTTTTGAAAGCATTTGGCTGCTCCGTGACAAAGGGATTTTTACCATATGAATGGATCGACAGCTTGAACAAATTGGATCAAGACCACCTACCAGACCATGAAGCCTTCTACAGTTCTCTCAAGAAAGAAAATATATCCAATGAAGAATACCAGTACTGCCAGCATGTATGGAACGACCTGGAGATGACAACTTTCCGTGATTTTCTGATCTGGTATAATAACCGAGATGTAAAACCATTCCTTGAAGCAGTTGACAAGCAGTTTGCTTTCTACCAAGAACGCCACATCGACATGTTTAAAGATGGTATCAGTGTTCCGGGCCTCACGTTGAAATACCTGTTCCAGACCATGAATGATGAAACTTACTTCACATTATTTAACCAGAAGAATAAAGACTTGCATCACTTGGTGAAAGATAATATCGTTGGTGGACCTTCAATTATCTTCAACCGATACCACGAGAAAGATGTTACCCGAATCAGAGAAACAAAATATGGCAAAGAAGCAAAACCATGTGGAAGTATTATAGGCTTTGATGCGAATGCATTATATCTTTGGTGCCTAATGCAAGAGATGCCAACGGGTTGGAGTATTAGACGTCGTGAAGAAAACCAGTTTAAACCAGAACATCCAATGAAGTATGGTAAAATGGCTGAACAATGGTTAGAGTTTTTATCCATGAGAGATGACATCCACATCAGACATCAGTTTAACGGAGCTGAAAAAATGATTGGTCGAAGACAGTTGCCTGTTGATGGTTGGTGCAAAGAGACACAGACTGTATACCAGTTCCATGGCTGCTTCTGGCACGGACATACCTGCATGAAAGATAAGAATGGCCTTCCTATCATCCATAATGAAGTCAGAGATAAACCGATGAAAGAACTACTACAAGACACCCGTACCAATGCAAAGTACATCACCGATTTGGGCTATAAACTTATTGAAATCTGGGAGTGTGAGTGGAGAGAGATGAAGAAGACCGATGCCACACTCAAAGCCTTCCTGAAAGAGAACTTTTCAGACAAAATAGATGGTGCGATGACAGAGGAAGAAATAATGAACAAAGTGAAGTCCGGTGAACTGTTTGGTTTAGTCGAATGTGATATACATGTACCAGATCACCTGAAAGAGTACTTTGAAGAGATGACACCTATCTTCAAGAATACAGATATTTCCATAGATGATATTGGTGAACACATGAAGGCCTTTGCCGAGAAGAATGGAATCATGAAGAAACCCCGTAGAAGTTTGATCGGAAGCTATGGAGCGGAGAAAATGTTATTTGCAACCCCTTTACTGCAGTGGTACCTCCAGCATGGTATTGAAGTTGATCACGTCTATCAAGTTATCCAATATAAACCAAGAAGATGTTTTGAAAAATTTGGAGATGAAGTATCTGAAGCAAGAAGACAAGGAGATGTTGACCCTGACAAGTCGATCGTTGCCGACACCATGAAGCTGTTGGGAAATTCTGGATATGGCAAAACCGTCACCAACAAAGAGAAGCATCGACGTGTGTGCTATTGCGACGACGAAGAAGTTACCAAAGCTGTAAATGACATGTCCTTCAGAGCCTTGAATCCATTAGATGATACATTATATGAAGTCGAACTCAACAAGAAGACCATCAAGTTGGATCTGCCACTTCACATCGGATTCTTTGTTTACCAGTATGCGAAACTCCGGATGCTTCAGTTCTATTATGATGTCATCGATACTTTTATCAACCGCCAAGATTTCGAATATGCTGAAATGGACACAGATTCTGCATATATATGTACCTCGTCACCATCCATAGATGAATTAGTGAAACCAGAGAAGAGAGTAGAATTTTACAAAGAGAATCACAAGTGGTTTCCATCAGAGTGTTGTGATTTCCACAGAGATGATTATGTGAAAACCAAATTAGAAGGCAAAGAATGGCTGTCACCCTCATGCTGCCAAGAAAGAAAGCGTTTTGACAGGAGAACACCAGGCTTGTTTAAGGTAGAATGGCAAGGAACCGGCATTGTTGGACTGTGTAGTAAAACATATTATTGTTTCGGAGTCACCAATAAATTCAGTTGTAAGGGAATCAGCAAACGCCACAATGATTTGACGAAAGACAGATATTTGCAAGTTTTGAAGACTCAACAAAGTGGATCTGGCATCAACCGAGGATTTGTGATGAATGACAACACTATGTATACCTACCAGCAGAGCAGAGATGGACTATCATATTTCTACCCAAAACGAAGAGTTTTAGAAGATGGAGTTAGTACCATACCACTAGAGATTTAAAGAAGAACCAATTGAGTGAGTGTCATATTTTTCTACAACCTGAACCAAGTCTAGCTTTTGCCTACAAAAAATTCCTAAAAAAAAAACCGAAATGGTTTTTAGGTGGTCCACTCAATCATATTAGGCTCATCAAATTTTTAAAGTCCTTTATGGCATTCTCTAAAGTCCTTTATGGCAGTCCTCATAAAGTCCTATATGGCATTCTCTAAAGTCCTATATGACATTCTTTAAAGTCCTTTATGGCAGTCCTCATAAAGTCCTATATGGCAAGTTTTTTTCTCAAAGTAAAAAGTCCTTTATGGCAGTCCTCATAAAGTCCTATATGGCAGTCCTCATAAAGTCCTTTATGGCAGTCCTCATAAAGTCCTATATGGCAAGTTTTTTCTCAAAGTAAAAAGTCCTTTATGGCAGTCCTCATAAAGTCCTATATGGCATTCTCTAAAGTCCTTTATGGCATTCTCTAAAGTCCTTTATGGCAGTCCTCATAAAGTCCTACATGGCAAGTTTTTCACAAAGTAAAAAGTCCTTTATGGCAGTCTTCAAAAAAAAATTCTAAATGGCAAGTCTTACAAGGCAATACATTTTTTCTAGTGTAAAGATTTTTTCAATTTTTTATTTAATCTAATACAGAGAGTTTTTTCATCATTATCATCATCATCATCATGTTCCTGATATACTTTAGGCTAACCCTATTGGAAGTGGAGGATACTTCTTTAGTTTCATTCAAAACTTAGTTTCATTCAAAACTTTTTAGTTCCATTTATTTTTAAAAAATGTTGATTCATGGTATCTTTTAGGTTACACCTATTGGAATCAGATGATACTTCTTTATTCAAAATTTAGTTTCATTCAAAACTTTTTAGTTCCATTTATTTTAAAAACATGTTGATTCATGGTATCTTTTAGGTTACACCTATTGGAACCAGATGATACTTCTTTACTTTTTAGTTTCATTCAAAACTTTTTAGTTTCATTCAAAACTTTTTAGTTCCATTTATTTTAAAAGACATGTTGGTTGATTCATGGTATCTTTTAGGTTACACCTATTGGAACCAGATGATACTTCTTTACTTTTTAGTTTCATTTCATTTTTTTAAAGTTGATTCCTGGTGTCTTTTAGGCTACCCCTATTGTATAACCAAAGGAATAAATCATCATCATCATCATCATTACTAAGAAATTCTCTGTTGTGAATATTTAAAAGAAATGAGAAATTTTTATGATAGAAAAACTAAATTGCTAAGTTGGACATGTTGTTTTCGTTTTTCTTTTTTGATGAACAAAAAAAATTCCCTCAAAGAGGATACGAACTGTAGGGGGTGGGAATGCACTCGAGCTATTTGACTTATCTCCATTGGACAGAGGTTTGTAGCTTGACCTGTCCCAAGCCAGTATAAAATGCAGAGGGCCATATCCTACAGTTTAAGGATCAAGATTGCAGTTTGATCGCCAAACTGACCAATCAGATCGAAGTTAATCAACCAATCAAATTTCTGTATTCTCATTGTGTTTCTTTCCCATTACTTTCTATACTAATTTTCTAAATTTTCCAACTTTAACCTATAATCCTATAGGAAACAAACACAAACCCCAACCAAGAATAAAAAACTCAATCAAAATTTGTTCAACTGGGGTGATGTTTTCAATCACGTCCGTCAAAGATATATAAGATTAGGCAAAGCATGGACTTGGCATCATTCACGATCGAACCATTGACCAGAGAAGATGTTCCGAATTGGCACCAAGCAGACTTATGCTAACGTCACCCAGTACCAGGGTGAACTGAAGATTCATCTCAGAAGATACTTTGAGGGAAAAGACCAGAAACCTTATCCTACGAAGACTGGTATTGCTCTATCTTTAGAAGAATGGAATGCCTTGAAATCTCAAATAGAAGAAGTAGATGCAGCCATCAAAACCCAACAAACAACTTTAACTGAAGACACTAAACCTACTAACCATAAAGACTTCAAAAAACCAAATCAAGAACCACCTTTGAAGAAGAAGAAGAAGATCACAGTGAGAATATCCCAACCACGACCATTGATCGTTGATGAAATTGATAGTGAACTCAGGCAAGTTCGCTTGCAGCATGAACTTTGCTTGGCATATGCTCATTATGTCGAAGAGAACATTGACGCTGTAATGAAAGAAAAATGCTATGGATGTACAGTCGATCACCCAAGTCAGATTCAGCATAATGTATGCCTAATGATGTCTGAAGAAGAGAAGATTATAACATGTTTTAGTGACGCACTTGAAAGAGTTAACAAGAATGATGTTCATCTACTGTGGCACCATAATACTTCTGGAATGAATCCACCACCAGTACAGAAAGAATATGAAGATATGTTCGTGAAACCTCTCACAAATGAACAGAGACGTTGTATTATGGATTTGGTGATTGAATTTATGACCATCAAGAAACCTGTTACAATTGGATTCTAATTGAAGATGTAAATAGATGATTTTTTTATAAAAAAAAGAAGAAAAAAGAAGAAAAAAAGTATAAAATGAAGAAACAAGAAAAAAAGGTGGTAATGATGCTTAAGTTATTTGATGTTTATCTTCTTGACAAATATCAAACAAACTTAAACTGTCCCCAGCCAGTAAGTCAGAGGGCCACCAATTTTAAATATTTTTTGGATGACGGTTCATATTGGCCACCTCTCCAAAAGGTATAAAAAGGGGAGTAGTCCCCACGTTCAGTAGGGCCACCTCCCCAAAAGGTATAAAAGGGAAGAAGTACCCACATAGAACAACAAAGATGGATCCTCGTTGGAAGCATCCATTCACTTGTTTATTGTGTGGTCCCACGGGTAGTGGTAAATCATCCTTTGTAAATCGGGTTATTCAAAACATTCAAAATATTATATCACCTGTCCCAAGTCACATCATTTGGTGTTATAGTGAATGGCAACCATTATACAATACTTTACCCCAAGTAGAATTCGTAGAGGGTCTCCCTCAAGAATTAAAATCTGATAGTTTAGTCATATTGGATGATCTGATGCTCGATGCAGATGTTCGAGTGTCTAGATTATTTACTAAAGGTAGTCATCACCGTAACATTAGTGTGATCTACATTGTTCAAAATTTATTCGATAAAAATAAAGTCCATAGGACTGTAGCTCTCAATAGTCATTACATGATCTTGTTTAAAAATCCTAGGGATCGTTCGCAGATCTCACACTTGGCAGCACAGATGTATCCTGGTCATTCCAAGTTTCTGAGAGAAGTTTTTGAAGATGCCACGTCGACACCATATGGTTACCTTTTAATAGATCTCAAACAAGATACTCCTGAACACATGAGATTAAGAAGTCAAATTTTTCCTGGGGAAACACAATATGTGTACCTCCGAAAAGTATAAAAGGGTAGCAACAAGTCTGACTCGAGTCAGAAGCATGTCTGACCGTCTCAAGCGCAACATCTCTCTTCTCAAGGTTCTTATTAAATCGAAACCCGCACTCGTCAAATCCATACTAAAACATGCAGACAAAGAATTGATAACTTGTTTGTGTGACTGTGCCTCGAATATACTGAAGGGAGCAGTACCGTTGACCAAAGCTCAGAGAACCAAACTCGTTCGTCAGAAACAACTAGTGAGGGCAGTGGCAAACAAAGGTACATCTGACAAAAAGAGGAGACAAATCTTGCAGAAAGGGGGATTCTTGGGGGCATTGCTACCTCCTGTACTATTGGGTGCTGTTAAAGGTATATTTGGATGATGGAATATGCAAAGAAGATGGCTTTGGTAGAACCAAGGTTATTGGAACGTCTACAAGAGACTCCAAGACAACCGAATGAACTGGCTGTTTCATCACTGGATAGAGAAATGAGAGATATTCTCGATGCCCCTTTTCTTTCGGCTGATGAAAAGATGACTCAATATAATCAAATTTTACAAAGATACTTGACATTTCAACAAAAGGTAATGGCTCCTCGACCAATTAAAGTCGAATTCGAGAAAGATAATAAAGACGAAGACATTCTCGATTCTGTACCTATGACAATGAAGAGAAAGGGAAAGTTGTTGTTGAATCGTATTAGAAGTGACCCAAATATATCTTGGAATGGGAAGGGTGAATTAGTCTACAAAGATCAAACAGTGGTAGGGTCGAATGTAACAGATCTTCTAAACGATTTACTTAGAAGACGAAAATCTTTCCAACCAAAGGGATGGGAAATGTTGGCCGAAGCTTTGAGAGATAGTAACATACCCCAAGAATTAATTGGTCATAAAGAACGTTGGGATTTTATGAAACAGGCACCGATAAAGTCGGAACCAAAACAACCAAAGAAAACAGAAACGCCAAAGTGGATCGAAAAAAAGGTATAAATAGAGTTGACACTTGAACAGGGCAGTCATGGAAGCATTGTACTATGATTCTGAAGTGCCTGGTAGTTTTGGTGGTGTAGACGCTCTTCGTAGAGCGTCCAAGAAAAAAACCAAACAAGTTGTAAAATGGTTAGAGACTCAAGACACATACACTCTTCACAAACCTGTTCGTCGTACATTTCGTAGAAGAAAAGTAATAGTTAGTGGTATAGATGCACAATGGCAAGCTGACTTGGTAGATGTTTCAAACATATGTAAATTCAACAAAAACATAAAATTTTTGTTGACATGTATAGATGTGTTTAGTAAATATGCTTGGGTGATACCATTACAAAACAAACTTGGTGATTCCATCGTGAAAGCTTTTAGTAAAATTTTCAAACAAGGTCGTAAACCAGAAAAATTACAAACTGATCAAGGCAAAGAATTTCTAAACAGAAAATTTCAGAATTTTCTCAAAGATCACAAAGTCGACTTTTTCACAACACAAAATGTGGAAACAAAATGTTCCATAGTAGAAAGATTCAATAGAACTTTGAAAACCAAAATGTGGAAATATTTTACCAAGAATGATACACTAACTTTTCCACTTCAAAACTTGGTGAAATCATATAATCATTCTCATCATCGCAGTATAGGTATGGCCCCCATTGCCGTGAACTTTGCAAATCAAGAAGAGGTTTGGCAAAGGTTGTATGGACAACCCATAAAACACAAGACACCAAAGTACAAAGTAGGAGACAGAGTGAGAATCAATAAAGTTAAGAAAACTTTTGAGAAAGGTTATTTGCCCAATTGGACCGAAGAGTTATTCACAGTAGTAGCCATCAAGAAAGGACATCCAGTCACATACATGTTACAAGATGATAATGGAGAAATATTGAAAGGGTCATTCTACACTGAAGAGCTTCAGCGAGTTTCACATAAAACTATTTACAAAATCGAACACGTACTCAAGAAACGTGGTCGAGGTAAGAAAAAGGAATTGTTCGTAAAGTGGATGGGATACCCAACTTCGTTCAATTCGTGGATCAAACAGAGTCAGCTCACCTATAAAAGGAAGTGAACCTCTGAAGTTTCTTCAAAATGGAAGAAGGATCGAACGGTTCTTGGCCTCTGTTTGGTAAAAGAATTCCAAGGAGCGAGATCACTTATTTTTCACAAATAATCATTTTGTATATCATCATCATTACCAGTGTCGTTAATCTTACTCTCGAAAACACAGACAGCAAGTTGTGGACTGCTCTCTTGAGTAGTAGCATAGGATATTTGTTACCAAATCCAACCATTAAGAAAAAGTAATGTTTTATTTGACTCTACCAAGTAATAGTTCTATAAACGTGTTTCCAGAAAACACGTTGACTACGTACACCACTCAGTTATCACAACCAGTGAATCTCACGGAAGAATGGGAAGTAGGTCTGGCAGAGATTCAGTATCCAAATACTTGGTTCAATATTCGTGGAGAAGAAGCTTTCGTTACAGTGTTCTGGTCTTCGAAAAAGAATTACCGACTTACTCTCAAGGAAGGTCGTTATTCGGATCCCATTGATGTGATACGAGCTATCAATGGTGTTAAAGAATTACTCTTGCCTCGTCACGATAAGGTAGCTTTTGAACTGGATAGAGTGACTGGTAAAGTTCGTATCACGGTACGTGATGGAGTCGTGGTCACATTGAGCCCTACTCTTCAAAATATTTTGGGATTTAATGAGTGTGTTTTTAAATCAGGAACTTACAATTCTTCCAGAGTTGCCGATGTCAACCAAGGATTTTATTCACTCTATGTATATTGTGACTTGGTTCGTGACCAAGTCGTAGGAGATACAAGAATACCACTTCTTCGTATCGTCCCCGTACGTGGAAAATATGGGGATATCATCTCTAAAACATTTGAGAATGTGTATTATGTACCAGTAGAACGAAAAAATTTCAGTACCGTCCAGGTGTATATAAGGGGTGACACAGGAGCCATAGTACCATTCGAGTTCGGGAAAGTGACAGTGACACTTCATTTCAGAAATCGTAGATCTCTTCATTTCACATAAACATGACTTACTGTTGTAAGTCCAAATTATACGAAGAATATTACACGAAACAAGCTGGAAATGGTCTACCGGCTTTTTCTGGAGCTCAAATACAGAGAGGATATGGTTTGGGAAGTATATTGGGAGGACTGAAGAATATGGTGTTACCTTTATTGAAAACTACAGCCAGGACCGTGGGAAAACAGTTATTGAGAAAAGGAGCAGCCTTTGCCGAAGATGTCATTGAAGAAAAAAATGTAAAAAAGGCAGCAATCAAAAGAGTCAAAGAGGCTGGTGCAGGAGCTTGGAATGAAGTGGTTGGTGGTTCAAAACCACCCGGTAGGAAAAGTATAAAAAGGCCCGCACCACGCAAAACTAGCAAATCAACAAAAAGAAGGAGAACTGTTCAGACCCAAGACCATCTCGGTGCATGATGTCTCTCATTAATGAAAAATCTTGTGAGTGTGTCAACAGCGAACTCGACTTGTTTTCCATACCACCAACACAGACTAGTGTGGAACATGGGCAATGGGTAGAACACAGGCCTTTGGCGACTATAGGAAACAGTGGTCCAATAGAATTCCACATTGCAGGATTAGGAGATGATTATTTGAATTTGGCACAGACATACTTGTATGTTAAAGCAACGGTTGTAGATTCCAATGGGGCATCAATTGCACCCGATGCCAAAGTGGGCCCAGTCAATTTATGGATGCATTCCTTATTTAATCAAATCGATATCAGCTTGAATAAAAAACTGGTATCTCCTTCCAGCAACACTTATCATTACAGAGCTTTCATAGAAACTTTGTTGAGTTATGGACCAGCTGCCAAGAAGTCACAACTGACTAATGCATTATGGTACAAGGATACGGCCGGACACATGGAAGATTTGACAGATGATAACAAGGGATTTCTTCTTCGAAAGAAATTTATAGAGAAAAGTAAAATCGTGGACATGACTGGAAGATTACATTTGGATATGTTTTTCCAAACTCGTTACTTGCTGAATGGAGTTAATGTTCATGTTAAAATGAATAGAGCCAAAGATGCTTTCGCATTGATGGCCGATACCGCTACATACAAGATCAAAATTCTAGATGTATCCATGTTTGTACGCAAAGAGAGACTCCAATCATTCGTGAGAATGGCTCACGAGAAAGCACTAACAAAAGCAACTGCAAAATATCCTATCGATCGTGTGGAAACCAAGGTGTTTTCAGTGCCGAAAGGAAATCTGAGCATTACACAAGAAAACTTATTTTTAGGCCAACTACCTAAACGCATCGTAGTGGGATGTGTAGACAACGATGCTTTCAATGGAAACTTTTCAAAGAATCCATATAATTTCAAGAACTACAAAATCAATTACTTGGCATTGTACGTGGATGGGCAGCAGATTCCAGCCAAACCATTACAACCTAGATTCGAACAACAAGAAGTGGCGAGATGTTATGCAACTCTGTTCCAAGGAACTGGACAAATGTATGAGAATGAAGGAAACCACATCAGCCGAGAGGAGTACATAAATGGATACACCCTATTCGTATTCGACCTGACTCCAGATCTATCACATGGACAGCACTTCGATCTGGTGAAGAGAGGAAACTTGAGACTAGAAGTCCATTTCGAAAACCCATTACCAACCACAATCAACGTACTGGTGTATGCAGAATTCCAGAACATCATAGAAGTGGATAAGAATAGACAAGTAATCTTCGATTACTCAACATGAACACGTTGCAGTTAGAGAATGCACTTCGATCAGATAGTTGTTTGAAGAGAATATGTTTGGGTGTATTTTCAAGAAACAAATTACCAAGAAGATTAGCAGATCACAGACCAGTGGCTTTGATAGCCAACACGGATCCAGACCACAGAAAAGGAGAACATTGGGTGGCTCTCTTTGTGAGTCACCACAACGCAGAATACTTTGATTCCTATGGATTACCACCACAACACAGACCATTCGAGAATTTCCTGAAGAAGAATTCCAGATATTGGAAGTATAATACGAAACGCCTTCAAGGACCATTACCAGTGTGTGGACAATACTGTCTGTTTTACTTGAAACATCGCTGTCGCGGTGTACCGATGGAAACCATATCCAACATGTTTACCACTGATCTAACGGATAATGATGTGTTGGCTAATGACGTCATAGAGGAAACCAGTCACTAGATGTCGCTGCATTGAAGGAAAACTATAAAAACTGGTGCACTTGGTGTTCAGCTCATTTGTGTTTCGACAGCCAAAGAAGAAGGATGTCTACTAATGTGACCGTCTTCAAACTTAACAATGATTTACAGATTCAACTATTCAAGAACGACGTTGGGTTCCAGTTTACCACCAGAGATTGGGAACAAGTGACCAAAGCAGTGGATATTGCAAAGAAGAGAAGTCTTGAAATAGGAGAACCCAAACCAAAAAGAGAAAGAAAACCAAAGAAGAATGAAGATAAAAAGGATTGAAGAATGTTCACTATTCCATGTTTGATCAGGATGGCACTGAATGATTATCAATCAAGAAACCAAGAAACAAGAAATCCAAGAGACTTTGTAGAGAGAATGAGCGTTTCATTCGAAACGTATTTTCGTGATGTTCCGCCACCGGTACTGGAGCAGTTATTACGTGGAGAAGATAAAATAAGAAAGACACCAGAGCAAAGACCACCAAAACACATCAAGTATGCATTGGAGGAAAATCGTCTCAAGACATTCCAATTCATGTTACAAAGTGAAAGTGTGAAAACCCCGAATGAACTGACAAAAGCTGGATTTTTTTATTTGGGGACAGGAGACAGAACTCAATGTTTTCATTGTGGTATTATTGTTCGTTTCTGGGAAACAGAAGATGATGTTATAGAAGAACACAGAAAATATTCTCCAGACTGTTATTACATTCATAATTTACCACCTGAATTCATGGACGTTGAAAAAGAAGAAGAAATGGCCATCAGAGAAGAAGAAGAAATGGACACATCATCTCAAGAAGAAGAAGATTCACGGAGGACAAAATGTAGTGTGTGTTTATTAGCTGAAGCCAATGTCGCTCCGCGACCATGTAACCATTTGTGCCTGTGCACAGACTGCTGTAAACCACTGAGAAGATGTCCAATCTGCAGAAAGACTGTTTATGAATATCTAACAATCTACATACCATAAAAAGATGTATTTTTGTTGTTGAATAAAAGAAATTTAAATTTATATTTAGTGTTATTATTTTTTTAAACTTTCCATCGAAGTACAAAGAAAAATCAAAATGAGGGATAGTAAATTAGACCTCGTACGTCACATCTGTTGGGTAGATCCTCATATGAGTATATGGTGGAACTTAGCTTCATGGCCTTCATGTACACATATGGGTCCTACTTGTAATTTAAATAATGGATTCTGGGTAAATTTGTCCTATAGCACTACGTGCTATTCTTAATAAGGAAATAACACGTCATGGGATCCCCCACCCCCCCCCCCCCAAAAAAAAAAAATGGGAACATTACTTCACTTCAAACGAACACGCCCCCTCGGTATTACGTGCTACTCTTAATAGGGAAAAAACGTCATGGGATCCAAAAAAAGGGATTCTGGGAGAATTGTAATCCAGAACATTACTCTTCTACAAAGGAACACACCCCTTGTACCCCTTAGTACCATAGCACTACGTGCTAAGCCGATCAATTGGGGAAATAAAGTCAATTTCGGTGATTTTGGGTGGATTTTGGTGATTTGGAGGGATTGTCGGGTTGTTTGTGGTAATCAGATTTACTCTTCTACAAAGGAACATACCCTCAAAACATACCCCGTCCTATTACAGAACAATTGGGTAACATAGCAATCACGTGCTACCATAGAAACCAAGATGGCGGCCTCCAGTATACAAAATGGACGACGGAAACACGTATCACCCTAACAACACGCGCTGCGCATGCGCACTCACACCACGTATCACTATGGAGATGACGTCACAACATGGCCGCTCACGCGGGTTACCATGACAACACAACATGGCGCCACTACGTCACGTGACATGACGTCACTTCCGGGGTCCGGCACCGGGGTCCGGCCAATGGGGGGTGAAACGTGCGAGCACTACTACTGCTGTCCAAGAAACATGAATTTATATCCTATTACACCACTTATCATACAAGTGTGTTAATAAACTTTCCAACTGTAGATCCTTCTCCTACTGAGTCCTAGTCCTGTACATTATGATCCAGTAAAATTTCACCATTAATAATGAATTATAACACGAACAGCATGATGCAGTTGTAAACACTGGCATTTGGTGATATAGAAACTCCCAAAGCGACGGCACTTGTAACAAGGCATTTTTGAACTTGGTGATCTGGAAACTCATATTTAAAGTGACGTTATTCGTTCGAAATGACGTCAGTAAAAAAAATTTCTGGATTCGACTACATTGTTTTATGATTGATGGAATGTTGCAGTTAACCCTTAACAATGAAAGATATTTTTTGTTCGGCATAATAAAATAATTAGAACGTTTCTCTTCATGTTCTATCGGTCGATAGTACCTGAGTTTGTGTGATTTCTGTTAAAAACCTTCAGCAGCTTCGCTGCTTCAGGTTTTATTTCAGAAATCACACAAACTCAGGTACTATCGACCGATAGAACATGAAGAGAAACGTTCTAAGATTATAATATACCATGCATCCTATGCCATAAGCTAACGATTATAATACTGCCTGACCTAACAATAAACTACCAATACCAGCTATAAGATAATACAAAGGATTCGATAGGTTAATAGTACTAAGGGGGGTAATAGACCAACAGATCATTCATCCTGTACTGCCACTCTAAACCACCAATGACTAACTCGCGATAGCACACTACCATCCCCCCTTCCCCCACCTACTGCTTGACCTAGCTATAGCGGACAAAGGATAATATGAAGACCCAAGGGCTAATAGTATACTAACATGGATATATACCACCACTACCAGATCACCCCCTATAAGAAGTCCGACATCCACTGACCCGAATAACGTTATGTCAGATTGTATACTGGACAATAACAGCGGTCAGCATCTCTATCATGTCGCGCGCGTATCTGACGTCACGACGTCAATAGCAACGGCAAAAGTTGCACCGGCAATGGCTCCGATTCTATGGAAATTTAACACTAGCTGCACCGGCAAAACTCAGGGTAATCAAGCCCGATTCATACGTGCTATAATACTTATGAGTAACTGATTCTCCAGTCGCATGTTGCCATCAAACAGGCCCGAGGCATGCGTTTCCTATTTCGCCAAAGAGACATGTTGAAATGTGGTGCTTAAGGGTTATGGAACTAACACACTGAGGGTGTATAATTCATATCAAAACCATCGGGCGATGAGGGCCATAAAACGAAATACTCTCCTTGAGAAATATTTTGAATTTTTCTTCCGTCGGATAAAACTTGAAATAAATGGATGAGCCACAAGTGGTTATGACGAGAGCAATAGGTGTTAACCTAAAATTATGGTATGGTACATTCCATACATCATTGCAGATGACGGCTTGATTCACTCACAGGACGATATTTTGCCACTGGTTTAAACAGAAGTACAAACATTGGACAGTGTTTTTTTTTTTTCTTTTAAATGTATACACATAGAACATATATGAAAAAAAAAACACAAAAGGAACTTGTATTGTTGACCTATTATTTTTGAATGCAGCAGAAATATGAACTAGCGGTTTCAAATATATTTTTTCCACTCTTTGTTCCCTTTTCCATCCCAGATTCTACCAGAAGAAAGTGAGATTCCAGTTTCCACATGCGAAATGTGAAACTAGAGGCTCTTCTGATTGTTTGTTTATTTCTGAATTTGTTTGTGTGTTTGGCTAGTTTAATCTAAGCCTATGATAAAAAAATAGAATTCCATCGGTCACCCATGGAGACGGAAGTTCAAGTTTCCCTCTGAATAGGTTTGGGTCGGAAGCAGATACAATTTATCCTGCTGTACAAGTCCTCAATATTATAAATTATTGTGTTGAATTGACGATAACATGGTCTGAGGTTTGAGTCTTGGAGCTTATGTTCAACCAAGACGTAAAGCGTAATAGCCCAAAACCCACATCGTGAAACACGAGAGGCTCATTTACTAAACTTGTGGTCGTTAAAAGTTGCCTTGTTCAAGGCACCTTTAAAGATCACAGGTTTAGTAAATAAACCTTTCGTGCACCCACGGCGACACTGGACAAATAATCAATAAACCTGATAAAATCTTTCCATCTAAGTTCAAATCGTAAATCGGTTTGTAATTTATGCAACACTTCATCCGGAACACCGTCTTCTGCACGTGTGAAAAATCCAGAAAAATGAAGCGGCTTGCTAGTCAACCCGTTGATGAAGCAATTACGAAACGGCCGACGTCATTTCAAATATTTCGCGTGGTGACGTCAGTTGGTAACATTTGCTACTGGAGCCGTAAACATAACAAAATGTACGCCAGCTCTCATCCAATCAGGGGGCGAGGATTTTACTCTTATTGGAACATTGTTTATCGTGCGAGCCCCTTATTGCCAATATTGTTCTAGCGGTCGAGTTGAAACCCACGTTTCTGTAACCTAATTATTGGGTGGTCCGGCCAGTGTGCGCTGAAACGAAATTATCTGCGCCCTTTGTGGCTCCTCTACGCTCTCCCTACTTGGCATCCCAAAACAACACTAATATGGTGCCACGTTTTCGCTCGAGTTTATATCATGTCAGCACGCTGTTGGTGCGCGAAAACTCTGCTTATTTTAATCTACAGTACAGTTGCCGTGGACTGGTCGTAATTCACGAGTAGGCAGTGATAATCTACGCATGCGTTTACCAGGTAATAAAAATCATCACCAGCAAAATTTTAATTAATGAATCACCGGGTTGTACCGGGCACGTCATTAATTTATTTATTTATTGGTGTTAAAGGTCACATACTTGAGCACAATGACTAATCATGACCGCAACATGGATATAAAGTCAAGGTCAGTCAATCGTTTATACCCCAGGTTGCCTATTTTAGAGGACTCGCACCCCAAGAATTAGTGACTGGGTCCTATTTTACCAGTGAAACAGAATTTGTTTACCACAGTAAATATAGGCACTGCTTCACTTCCCGGGGTTCCCGCGGGGGACTTCATTAATTAATTGTTTGATGATTATTCCTATAATTAGTGTTTGCAATCTAATATCATTGCGTCCGTGGAAATACTACCTACTCCGTTGGAAGTCAGCAATCTTACTGTAGCAATATGTACTTAAAGGGATAATACGTCACTAATCTGAAAAAATCGACTTTCAGTTTCTACTTGTATGTGAAAGAGCATGTGAAAAACATTGCATGCAACGTGTAATAGACGAGAAGCAACGCCAAATTACTTAAATCTGTTATTAAAATCTTTACCTCTTTGAACTCTAGTGGTGTCTTTCATGCCAATTCAATTCCAGCAAATAGAAGAGTCCATCCATATTCATTATTTGGAGTAGACCAATCAATATTTTCAACGTGCAGCCCCGAGGCTGCACGTTGAAAATATTGACTGGTCTACACCACACATATACCGAACAACCATCCCATTTAATGACGTTATGCCGCATCATGTTCCTGAACGGAAAAGCGGCCTCTCGGGTTCAAACGGTTAATGTAGACGAATTTCCAGAAGACACGATATTTACCGAAAGTGATCGGAAGTAAACGAAATACCGTTACATAATTTCTGAATACACGCAGTTTCTAATTTTAACTTGACTTATGACCGAATAAATGACCGCCACGAACAACAACTATGCGTTATTTTATAAATAGGTGGGCATCATAATGTCAGAAACTTTGTATTGTTTTGAAGGAAGCAGAGTTATGCTTCCAATAAAATCCACAGCACGTGTCACGACAAGGGAAATCCGAAATAGATTATATTGACGTGTACTCTGTAAATATAAACACGAATACACGATCCTTCTGAGAAAGCTAATTTCGACGACTATGGAAAATGACATTAATTTACCGGGAGTGATCGGCTAATGGGGATGAAAAAATGCAGCCTGTCTTTTTTCCGAAAAAAAACAATAAATTTACCTTCAAGTTAATTTATATAATCGAATGCTTTCTCACGAATGGTGTACAAATAATGGCACTTTTACACAACGAAAATTGTGGTTTTGTCAAATGTCAGACAACTTATTTTTTTCAAATTCGCGTTTTCTTGCCGCTTGAAATATTAAATCATTATTTATTTAATGCTCAGGCATGAATTCACGCTGAAAAATTAAGTCATATTCCCCTGTCGGTCGGCAAAACGAAATATCAAAATGATATTTAGAAATCGATATTTCATCGTAGGTTCGGATGACGAATCACATGTACTTTAAACGAGTCAGCACATCAGTAATGAATTCCAGAGTCCCAAATACAAACGAATTCGAATAATTGATAGTGACAGTGACTAAATCAATTCATTAAATCAGCGGTTTCAAAGTTTGACTTTCTCATTCACCTTCCAACGAAAAGCCGAAATCACTTTCAAATTTCTTCAGTTCAACTTCACACGTCTTCAGTGCATTGAGTTCAAAAAAAATAAAATGACGTGTCTTGTTATTGAAAATAAGAAAGTGGTGTTTTTTGTTATTGTTCTATTTCTTCGAAACACATTGCGATTATTTCAATTCGCCAGCCTTGGTAAATCGTAAAGTTAGGGGAGAAATAAGACGGGACTACTTTTTGTGCGGATATTCACACATTCCAATGGTTGGAGTTTGGTTGTTGTAATTTTTGTATGGACGCCGGTTCGGCACATAAATTTTGCGCCTTAATGGCAAATAAAGGCCACAAATTGGAGAGTTTGTAGTCGTAGAGCATTAAATAAAAAGAAAATTCACGAAAATTTGATGAATACCGCTCGTGAAGATCCTCATATTTCTTTGTAGCCACTCACGAGATATTTTCGGTATTCATCAAATTTTCGTGAATATCCTCTATTTATGTGGCACTTTTGGCCAACAAATAACTTCGGACGATCGTTAAATTAGATGTAGTACGTGCAACCAGTGGTATCACATAGATTGCCAGGAACTATAGGCAAAATATATATATAACGAATTTGTAAATGATACATAATACACTCGCACGAGATGCATACTTTGCGGGTATGTTTTAAAGTTTGTTCTTAGAACCTCAGACCATTTTAGTATTCTCTCATTTTGATAGTTCCCGGTAAGTTCCACCCGTGACAGCGCCTTAACTTTTCAACGCTTGATAGAGGAACACAACGTCCACAGAATCAAACGAAACCACTGACAATATTCATTATAAATCTCTGGTCTCTTAAAAATAAAGCGCTGAGAATCTCAAATATCTTACCAAATCGAATCGGACAGAGGATGCTAATCTGGTATCTTGAATCGAATCCCTCCACTCTACAAGTGATAGGTGGACACGTTCTTATAAACGTGGAATAAATTGCCAGTCTGCATCCAAGTATTGCTTTCATCGCCGACTCCTTTGTTTGGGCAAATTAGTCATAAAGCAGAACATTCCAGTAAGGAAGTCAAAGTAGCTCCGGAAGCTGAAGCCCCTTGATTTTTTCTTCTGTCAACAGGACTCCTGTACAGGAGACCGGATGATAGAAGAAGAGCTCAAGAGGAGGAGAAACTTTGTAGGATTCTGACATCTCGACGATACGAACATTTCCGAATCAGTGCGACTCGAATCGATCTATCTGGACGGTCTCAAGTCCAGTAGAATTGAAGCTCGAGGCTAGGAATGGCCATTCTTAAAAGCAAACAGCGTCAGCTACACAACCTTTTCGATGGTGTGGAGCCTGTTCTCATTATGGGAAGGGAAACCCGGATTGACTCTTCTATTACGTATTCACCGATATTTCCACCCAACTTCAAGGTGACCAGGAATGCCCGAAATTGTAACGGCGTAGGAATCAACAGAGCAGGAATAACAAGAGGGTAAACTGTCCAGACAGATTGTGAAATACTATGGACACAATTTGAGCGGATAGGAAGGGTAGAATGGACTTTACGTGTGCACCCTCCACAACCCCACAACAAGCAGTTTCTCCTACAACTGGCTTGAAGCTCGACGCGCGGATGTAATAACATTAACGCGCATGTCACTTTTGGAGTGGACTTCAATTTATCAGGTTGGAACTGGAGAACAACATCAATGAAACACATCTTACACGTAACTTCACTACCATTTGCAAGATATCTTCTACGATAATGGACTAACGCACCTTATTCTAGAAGCATCTGGGGAAAGTAATATTCTCGACCCTTTAACTACCAACAGACCTTTGAAGTTTATATAGTTAGCCGTGTCAACGTAACTACTCATATGGGAAAGTTAGAAAACGGCAGCTTATTTCATGTGCTTCTTCTGGTAAGCTCCCTTAGAGCTGTGATGTAACGTACTGATGGAAAGGGCTCCGGGAACGGCATATCATCATCATGAGAGCAGAAGAATAATAAGTCATTTCCTTATTATGAAGAAGAACCTGGCTGTTGGAATGTTCTCAAGTTTAGACCAATGAATAAAAATCCTATTCGTTTCAACGTTCTTACTATTTGTATAAGGTCTCGTCCCATAGACGAACAGGAAATCGGTCGACCTTTTTCTTTTGAGACAAAAGATGGGCTATCGTAATGGTTGTTTGTCCAGTTTGAAAAGGTTTGGATCAGAAAATTCTAGTTCTGGTGACAAATTCTATAGACGGATTAATACTATATAAACAAAACAACAGGGATGTATACAACCCCCCTTCCACCCCCCCCCCCTCCCCCCTCCCCTCCAAAAAAAATTTCATACGGATAATTCCGAAAGAATTACAAACTCTAAAATTATTTGCCTCTCTCAGGTTTCGGATATCAAATGATGTTCGGTAACTAATCAGAATTTGAAACCACCACTTTAAAACAAATACAGCTGACACCCTTAAAGGTTGAGGATTGCACTTACTTATTTGCTATTTCCCCTGACGGTATATTACCTAAAAAACGTAATGTATTTGTTTCATTTGTATTAGAAGTGAAAAAAGTAACCTGTTCAAACAAAAATGTAGGTTCAACTCTGTCCGTGGTTTGCTCACTGTTCCTCGTCAGTCATTATGAATGACAGCAATGACCTTCATACATGCGTGTACATACCCTGGGTGTCAACTGACACGGCATCCATTCAAATGAGATATATTTATGGACTGATCTGATTCGGGGTTCCCTCTATTATTTACAAGCCTGTTTTATGTAATTCGCATCTACAGCGACACTAAACCTTGCGGAAAATGAAAATCTGTTCCGCACATATGTGCGGAACGGAAATCGTTGACGGACTGCTTCTAAATAGAAGTGAAATTTCACTGGAATTTTCTACAAATCGTGCGCCGCACCGGCTGATTGGAATCCCTAGCGATAGCTAAAATAATCCCCCGAGTTCCAATGAATGTGTTCTATGTGCCAGTAGGCACATAGAACACATTGGAACTCAGGGAACGAAATAGTAACACGGGTTCCCCTTGCAAATTTGGTTGGCGATAAAATGTGTTCTTTTTGTTGATAGTTGTCAAAAGAATTGCTGACTGTCCTTCTGAACATTATTTTTATAGACGTGAAGGCGTGTAATAAACACAGAACGACACACGCGTGTGAATGGGTTAATCGATATGGCACTTGTGCTATCGCGGAAGGATCAAACTCGAGTCCTGCGGCCTCTCGTTCTATCCTTCTACTTCGGACAAACGTGGAGCAGGGTGGTGTCTTAAATTCCCAAAGACACAATAAATGAAATGACATGACCCAGTTGGCTTTGTTACCGTTTACTATAATAGACGTTATAGTTGATGTAGTGTCTACTATAGTACACGGTAACAAAGCTGGTAGTTCAGTACAGAAAAAAGTAATTCCAAGTTTTCCACATTTAAGACCACTCTCTCAGGCCACCAGCCTGATTCCGTACGGAATTCGGGGCAATTATGGGCTGTTTGTTTACTCACTGTAAGTGGAGTTTGCAGGCAGGCTATCGTTGATTTAATGTGTTGATCCATTATTCACAAAATATATAGATATTCTTTCATACTTGAGTTACTGATATTCCAATAAATAAATATTTATTTCTTGAAAATATCAATATATTATTTATTTATTTATTGGGGTTTGACCACCTGCGGCAACCGCGTTGTGTCAGTGGGCAAGACACTTCACCCCCATTGCCTACATGGGGGCACGATGACGCTGTGTACTGTGGCGTACTGCACGTCGATGGTGCGCATGTCTTCAACCAATCTAACCCTGCCTGTGCTGCGGTGCAGGGTTCAGAGTTACGATGTTAGAGAGCTGACAGCTGCTCGTCGTTGCTCGGTGGTTCTCTCCGGGTACTCCGGCTTCCTCCACCCGTAAAACTGTCACGGTCACGATTAGCCATTGTGCATAAGTATGTGACCTTGAACACCAATAAATAATAATAATAATTGGGGTTTGACGACACTTTCGACAACCAAGGTCACCTCGTGTCGAACAGTTTTACGAATGGAAGAAGCCGCAGTAACGGCGAAAAACTATCAGAATCCCCAACGTACTAACTCCACACAAGTAGGGTTAGCATTGGTTGAAAACAAGTGCACCATCGACGTGCAGTACGCCTTCGTACACAGCGCTACAGTGCCCCACGTGGGCAATCGGAATTAAGTGCCTTGCCCAATGACTCAACGCAGTTGCCCTCTGTGGGGATAGAACAGTGGACCTTTCGGTGTGAAGTTCAATGCCATAACCACTGAGCCACCGCGATTCCATCTGGAACAAAATTAGTGGAACTACGAGGCATAATCATACGCCTACAGCCGTGTTGACTCTTCAATCACAAGTATTTGGTTTACAAGCATGTCTAGGGAGCGCGGTCCTCAGTGGTAGACTGTTGTACTTCTATGCTAGAGGTCCCGAGTTCGACCCCCGTCCGGGACGACCCGCGTTGTGTCCTTGGGCAAGGCACTTTATCCCGGTTGCCTATATGGGGGCACGATGACTCCGTATACTAAGGCGTACTGCACGTCGAGGGTTCACATGTCTTTCACCGCTGTAACCCTGCTTGAGCGGAGCTTGGACAGAGTTAGAATGTTGAGGAGCTGACGTTGCTTGTCGATGCTCGTTGGTTCTCTCCGGCTACTCCGGCTTCCTCCACCTGTAAAACTGTCACGGTCACGATTAGCATATTTATGTAACCCTGAACACCAATAAATAAATAAATTACAAACCCGCCTAAACTTATTGCCATGCCATTAAAGATTCGGTCAAATCAATCTGGGAAATATTCCTGGCATTGGTTCAAAGAAAATGAATGTTTAGGGTATTTTTAGATTTAATCGTCTGGACTATTTCAGTTGGTCGGAAAAGCGAACCATGGGTTCGCTTTTACAACCAACTGAAATAGACCAGACAAATAAATGTACAACTTAGTTGATAGTTTTATTTAATGGATAGACTGGTTCCAGACATAACAGTGTTGAATTCTTTACATAATTTAACTGGTGGCCTGAGACCTGATTTAAGACATACAGGGAATGAATTCAATGTCAGAAGCGGACCAGCTGGACAAATTTCAGTCCACTTGTTAGGAGATATTTCGAATCAGTATTGAATAGCTAAGCCTAGAAATGTTCACTCGGTGCCATATCGTAGCAAGAACTGTTTTCTTCCCAATATTAATACCAGCTCAACCTGGGACCAACTAATAATCATTTAAACGTAGTAAAAAGGAACATAGCTTTTTTATTATCATCTTGAGTAGCTATATGTGTACGAACCGACGGGGACACGATTTCGGAAGCCTATTCCATTGGATTTCCATGTCTTTTACATGCAAATGAAAGACCTTTATATGTATGTACACCGTATCTCAAACAAGTAAACTACAATTTCAACAAACGCGAAGAACACTATAATTACACATCGTCAAAATACCAACATGGATAACAGTATGACTTGCACAATTCACACCCTTTTTTGAAGAGCCCAGTCAATAACCCCCCGAAGTGACTGCATACCGCAGCACACGAATGGTGTCATGTGTTTTCGTGGAAGCGTGCGGCGTGTGTGGGTGCGTGCATGCGTGCGTGTGTGTGTGCGTGCGTGGGTGACCATGTTTTGACGTCATTTTTATTGTAATATGTATTGTTTGTGTATGTATTCAACGCATGCTGTTTGGGTAATGTGTTTTGGCTTTTCATCTATTTCGATAGATGGAAGCCGCAATCTTCGTTTTGAAGGCATCACGTTGTCGCGATAGGACATAAATACCTCCAGCAGCGCAAGGGTATGTTTTGTGCGTGTGTGGAGCTGGGGCATTGTGGAAGTACAGTATGGATTACGTGTAACCATTTTGATGTATTTGCAGCTCATGGAGCTACCACACCCCACACCCAACCTAGCTTTACGCTGTATGACACTTTGATTATCCAACAGTGCGGTATTTTGTGAACAAGTTCTATTGAATTGTTCTAGGCTGCACTCCGATGGTGCAAACAAAACTGTTAACTTGGAGGATAATACATTTTGGTGACTACTTTTTAGCGTTTTTGGCTACTCCGTTTCGTTTGTAAATACTCCAACCCAAGTAATTTCTACCTAAAGGCTTGGTCGTCGCGGACTATGCAGGTTCAGTTAAATCGTTCCGTTCAACCTAGCCCTTATCTGCCAGTACAGAGCCCCCCCCCCCCCTCCCACCCCTTAACCGTGGCGTATGGTTCATAACCAACGGAATGAGCCCAAGAGTTGTTAGAGACATTACTGGGAAATGTGACTAATCGTACGATTTCACGACTCACCTGGGTATTGGTTCCGATGTCATCCAAGTTCACAGATTAGGAGTCCTGGCTCCAAACGCCTAAAGTACAATATAACTGCTCGGTTCCCAACTGCTATATTGCCCTTTCTTGGCCACTAATTCCAGAATTATGTCATTTTGGCCCCTAGCTCTTAGATATCCGATGGATTTATGGTTTCTACTGCTCCGGTATTGCGACTACTAGCTTATATTACGAAAGGCTACTATCCCTGTATTGTAAGGTGCTAGCACTGTGTGGCTCAGTTCGTAGCCCTATTTCCAGTTAGTTTCGAATACCTAGCTGAGGATATGAGGACTCAACCTACTTCGTACAACAAAATCGTACGAGCCATAGATTTCTACGAATATCAACCTCTGATAGTGATCTTACGATAGTATAGCAGTATGTTTATTGATCCTCCTATTCCTTATGCGAGTCGAAGAGTCTCACGAGTAATTCCTGTCGGAATTCATTCAGGAACATTCGAACATGCCCACAGAACACCATCTTTCGACATAACCCCAAAAGGAAGTCCTCCACCGAGGTCATCCAAAAAGGCATGCAAGAAGTGTGTTCAACCTAAAGATATATGCACAGTAAACAATTTTACGATGTACTGTTAGGGGAGCTAAACAACTGGCAACGCAGATACTCAGGGGAAGTCAATTTGGAACATATTTCTGTACCAAGTTCACTAAAATCGGCCTCAACAGACGTTTTCGGGGACTCAAAACGATTTTACTCAAAGACGCCAGCTCGTCGAGTTCATTTCAAGGAGGGTTAATAAGTTATGTTTTCGTGACATGGTGTCATCGATATTTCTGTAAGGAAATATTTGTTGGTGATTATGTGACAAATTATTTTCTTCAAACGAAATTTTATACATACATTATTAAATTGTTTACTGGTCAGCTTCTGGGTCAATATCTGCTATCACACGATATGCAGTGATGGAAATCACCCGTATGATAATCGCAAGAAAGGGATACGCCACATCCATTCTCACTCAGGTAGGCAAAACCAGGGGGCTTAAATTAACGATTTGAACGACTATTGTAGCCAGTGCAGTCCAATAGGGAAGCCCATTTGGGCCAACATGTGTAGCGGGGGGGGGGGGGGGGGGGGATCGAGCAATGCGAATATTAGCAATACATTGCGAATATTCGCAATGCCTGATCACCCCGCTACACATGTTGGCCCTAATGGGCTTCCGTAGTCCAAGGCCGCTGTGTCTGTTTTATTGGTAGACCCTGTAATATTTATTCTCTCTTTGGGCCATTCTCTTCTAGCACCAGTAAAATATCAGCAGTATCATCAAGTACGATCGTCGTGGAAGGGTCAAAATTCACGCGTGGGCAAATTGTTTACGCATGTGTTAAGAGTGACTCTCCGACATAAAAACTGAATCCCCCATCAAATTTCCAATGAATGAAGCACCGGATTTTGACCCGGTGCTTCTTTCATTGAATATTTTCCGAAAACTACTGTTTGTTGGTTGGGAAATGCGCCCGTGTTCAACACTACACACGCGTGGATTTTGACCATTCCACGGTGGCTGTACTGTACATGTATAATGATCTGTGTTGCCAGTTTTTAAACACGGCAATCTCAATTAATAGAAGATCTGTAAAGTCATTTGCTTAAATTTAATTTTGTTCCGTCTATATCGAGGAGGAATTCAACCAGGAATAATGTTGCGTCCGTGCCACTGAACTATGTTTACTATGTATATGTATACACAACGCATAAGTAATAATTTCTACGTCACATCTGAGGCCTACAGTACAGCCGCCTTTGATTGGTCGCTTTCCACGGGTGGGCAATATTTCCACTAACGCGGTAATATTAGATACCAAACACTAATTCTGGGAATAACCATCCAACATTTAATTAATGGAGCTTCATAAATTAAAATTTTGCTGACGAATGCGTGGACATCATTGCCCACGCGATGATTACGACCAGTTCACGGTGACTGTACTATACCTTATAGAAACGTGTTGAAAATTTTCGTTAACCCTTTACCTAACATGAAAAGCAGACGACACTTGCAAAACAAAATTCTTGAATAAATATTTTTTTTTTCATTTTTTGTCTCAAAAACATAGGTTATGACCCCTCATTGGAACGAGCTCGTTCCAACTAGGGGTCATAACCTATGTTTTTGAGACAAAAAATGAAAAAATAATGAAAATTAATTGGCGATTTTTTTGAATAGCGTTGGCCGTTTTGGTCGTTACGTTGGGTAAAGGGTTAAATTATAATACAAATATAATAAATAATAAAACAACAGAGAAAAACCGATGAAGACTGGCTAGAAATCTGCTGCTTATGCGTTTTTATGCAACCAATCAGCCAGATAAACCAAATTCTGCTTATACCACTAAAGAATTGAAAAAAAAGGAAATAAATTTTGCAAACTGATGAAACGCGATGAACTGCATATAAAACTGAGATGTGAAACCGAAATTAATGGTATTAAGAGATGAAGTGGTTTATTTGTTTGTTCGCTTGGGGTTGTTCGAAAATATAATCAACAAGTTGTTTGAAAAAAAAAACCGAATGCGCTTCCAGCAAGGTGAAATACTTATTATGTACAAACTAGATAAACTAATTACCAAATATACATAGAAAATATTCCTGTAACCTTCAAAATATTTCCTTTGATCCTGGCGGTATGTTTCTTAAAATAATTACCTGGACATTTCTGTTGTCTAGCCAAAGCTGGACGAAACAAGAGTGTTTACAGTGAATACTACACTGTACGAAATTATCGTTAAAATTGCGGTAGAAGCACAGAACAGCCGCCGTGGACTGGTCGTAATCCACGCGTGGGAAGTGATGTCTACGCGTGCGTTTACCCGATAATAAAAATCATCATCAGCAAAATTTTAATTTTTTTTTTTTTTAAACATAATTTTATTTCTCAAAATAGAAATAGGGTTTGACGAACAGGCAAAGCCTGTATCAACGTCTCTCCCAATACATTTAAGAAATTACAAAAGATAATAAATGAGTGCAAGTGCGTGTGCAACGGAGAGCAACACATAATTCTGATTTCTATAATCACATTTTATGAAACACTTAATTACATTTTATCAAGGCTGGGAAGAGTTAAAAATTGTCCTTAACACGTTAACGTGTTAAATAATTCCGTGTTAACGAGTTAAATGACGTTAAATGTTAAAATGATCAAAATTTTAATAACTTCGGCCATTTTTATTACGTACAGTTCGTCTCTTGAGTTCCAATGTGTGCTATGTGCCTGCTGGCACATAGAACACATCGGAACTCAGGGGACGAGTAGTTAATATACTTCTCGCAGGTTATCATAAATTCTAACATTCAGCGATGTTTTCATTTAAGAATACAATCGCTGCGGCCGTATCCATAGAAAGAGACATCCGGCGTTGCTCGAATACCAGTCCTTACATGGAAAATAGGCGTTCGGATGAAGTTGATATTGCTGTATCGCCAAATATCGGCGGGCCAACTTCACCAAATCAGTGGGTCGTCAATAATTGACGAACATCTAAATTATTCGTGTTCTTCAATTTCGTCAAATGGCGTAAAATTCGACGTCATCGGCACGCGCGATCCGGCTTGGGTAAACACAAGATAATGACGCAATGCTACATATTATACAATTATAATCTTCAAAGTTAAACGTTATTAACTTGGTTAAATTTTTTTAACGTTAACTGCTCCCAGCCGTGCATTTTATGCGTGTTGCCCCCCCCCCCCCCCCTCCCCCCCCCCCCCCCAAAAAGGGAAAATCCATTCTTCAGTAAATCTTGGGTGATTTTTCGCATGACAAACAAACATTTTCGAACACTGAAATACGTACTGGTCTATTAGTATGACAGTTACAGTACAGTTGTGGCCACTGAAATAGGCTGATACTCCCTCTCCCCAGTCTCCACCTTTCTCTCTCTCTCTCTCTCTCTCTTCTCTCTCTCTCTCTCTCTCTCTCCCTCCCCCTCTTGAGAGAGAGAGAGACAGACAGAGAGAGAGAGAGTGACAGATGGTGGAGATAGAGAGAGACAGATAGGAAGAGACAGAGAGAGAGAGAGAAAGAGACAGTCTGGGATTTATCATAATTTACCCATTCCGTTGAAAACGTCCCGTATCTGAAATATAGTCTTGGAAAGCCTGAAAAATCTGAAGATTATCCGAATTAGACAAAGATAAATCACCGAAAAGAATGCTATCTAAAGTGATGTTAAAACTGCTTATTTTGTTCTGCAATTCCTGTCTCTGTAGTGACCACAGTGGATACTCAAACACAAGTCTTGCTCGTTTTCATTTTAATTAATCAAGTACTGGGTTGTATCCACGGACGCAATAATATTACATTCCAAACACTAATTACAGGAATAATCATCAACAATTTAATCAATGAAGCACCGGGTATAACGCAGTTCTTCATTAATTAGAATTTTGCTGATGATGATTTTTATTACCTGGTAAACGCATGCGTGGACATCACAGCCCACGCGTGGATTTCGACCAGTCCACGGCGATTGCACTATATGTTAAGGTGGAAATATCGGCACCTGCTTATCTGTACTGTTACCGCATTTCGGCTGTAATTTTTTTGCAGCCACCGTACAGATCTTCTCATTGTATTCTGATCGTAAATACAGGCTCGTTTTCTACGTGGTTGACATGTATTTGGGAGTGATTTAAAGGAAGTTAGCTCCCTTAATTTCCTAAAGCTGCCAGTAAATTTAAAACTCAGAGTGTGGACATTTCATATAAAAATTAAAATTTCGAAATGTTATCCAAATTGTATCATCGATGTGAGCATCATTGCACAAACTACAGGCATTTCCCTGTGGAATAGCCTAAAAATACAGAAACTGGCTGGCTTTTTACAATTTTTTTCTCAACCTGTTTCAACGTTTAATAATTATTCTCTGTCTAAACCTATTTAGAAATAAGGAAACGGCCTTTTCACTATCTATTGATGTCCTGTAACGTTTTTTTTTCTGTTCATTATATCAACAGTGTGCGCAACGTGATACAAAACACAGACACTGTCCTTTCCATTAATATAAAAGTCTGGAAGGTGAGACGTGCTCATGTTTTTCTTGTGAAGAATTAAACCTGCAAATTACTATAAAAACACATTCGCTAATGAAAGAGCCGAGGAGGACAATTGGTGTTTGTGGGTGTGATACTGACAGATATTATTAATGACGGGTCACCTGTGACCTAGTTGCTCCTAATTAGCTTGTCATAAATCACATAGTTTTCCTTTTGTTACTTTTAACAAACGAAATCTTTAATAAACGTTCATTAATAGTAACACAGTACATTACTGCACTTCAGCACCATCGCTACAAATGATTCACTTGGAGAGTGATAATAGCGTCGGACACATCGAGGAGGAAACTCCTCGTCACTTCCACTAGTTTCACGACATGAATATGCAGAGATGCCAGTTCCAAAAGAAAGCATGAGGCCACTTCATCACATAAAATAGCATGTTAGTACTATATCTTCAAGTGCAGTGTTTCCTTTATATGTTCGTAGCCGTTAGGTGGAGAATTCGATACCTCGGTGGCAACGGACTTATTGGATAGAAGTAGCAAAATGTATACATACCGCAAAAGGCGCCATCGACGGGAAAACGTTTCGGTTGAAAGTCCAATGATTTGACCCAGCCATTTAAGTAACATTTCCCGGCAGTCGGTTAACCCTTTACCTAACATGAAAAGCAGACGACACTTGCAAAAAAAATGATTGAATAACTAATTTTTTTCATTTTTTGTCTCGAACATTGGTTATGACCCCTCGTTGGAACGAGCTCGACGAGCTCGCTCCAACGAGGGGGGGGGGGGTCATATCCTTTGTCTTTGAGACAACAAAATGTAAAAATAATGAAAATTAATTGCGGATTTTGGAGGATAGCGCTGGCCGGTTTTAGCCGTTGCCTTGGGTAAAGGGTTAAACTATCGCTCTTCAACTTCATGCTTTTCTACTACAATTTATACCTGAAAGGATCAAATAATAGTTTACTTTAACATTTAGTTGCCATCTTCGATTTCCAAATCATAGTGTATGTCCCCGTATTGAAATGAGCTTTACACTTTGCATCCGAGAGGCCGCTTTCCCGGTCCAAGAACAGGATGCGTCATAATGTCATTCAGTGGGATGGATGCTCAGTGCATGTGTGGGATTGGTCAATCAATAATTTCAACGTGCAGCCCCAAGGCTGCACGTTGAAAATATTAATTGGTCTATCCCCAAATAAAGAATATGGACCTGATAGATACCATCAGTGCTTAAAAGGTTAAGAACCTGATTCCAACAAGAGATCGTAGAGTAAGATTTACAGTGCTAAGAATTAAAGCTAAATAGTATTTCTGTTCGTGATTGGGGCTGCACGTTGAAAATATTAATTGGTCTATCCCCAAATGACGAATATGGACCTGATAGATACAATCAGGGTTTAAAAGGTTAAGAATCTAATTCCAACAAGGGATCATGAAGTGAGATTTACAATGCTAAGAATTAAAGCTAAATGGTATTTCTGATTGTGAACAGTGCTAAGCAGATAACTTCTCTTTTACATGAGTATGTTCAACACTTAAGGATGTGACAATCCTTACTTATCCCCAGTTCCTCATTCGATATTCGTTATAAAATCGGTTGATAAAGAATGTCGAATAAGGAACTCGGAATAAGTAACGGTGGTCACGTCTGTTCATCACTGCACCATTGCTATTAAATAGCGGCGGATTGCTATTAAATAACGAAAGAGTAGTGTGTCACCCTTCCAAAATATATCATCTCTAAAACGACACATCAATCATTAATAAAGGTCTTGCTCATGAACCCATGGGTTCACCGGGTTGTGTTTCGTGTATGTAGCATATGGAGTTGGTAAAACACTGCCCCCCCCCCCCCCCTCAGCGATTTAGAAGAAGTCCGCCCTACCTGTACTGTACTTTACTTGAATGGTCGGGTGCTCACAGAATATTTCTCTTTTTGCATTCCTAAGATTCTACAACTGTTTAACCCTTTACCCAACGTAAAATCGCCAATTAATTTTCATTATTTTTTTTATTTTTTGTCTCCAAAACATAGGTTATGACCCCTCGTTGGAACGAGCTCATCGAGCTCGTTCCAATGAGTGGTCATAACTTATGTTTTTGAGACAAAAAAATTAAAAAATTAGTTATCAAGAATTTATTTTTGCAAGTGTCGTCTGCTTTTCATGTTAGGTAAAGGGTTAACCCCATTTCAGAAATGGCCTGGAAAAGGATAAACCATTCACTTAAAACAAATCGAGGGGGAACTTGCAAAAATTAATGGGTCTTGCAAAACAAAATATTCTCATTTGTTGCAACCAAAACATGGCGTATACCCACCTCCCTCCCCCCCACCCCCTTTGTACTAGCTTAGAAAATAGAAGAAAAGTTACTGAACATCACGCACTGCTCAGGAGTTATGGCCTAGTCAGTGTTTCTAGTGAGATATCGTCTGCCCGTTCAGGCAGATGACACTTCACTGGAAAAACTGCTCTGTTTTACGACTCTACCTCTTCGCTGTAGTTCAGGCCGCCAGTGGTAGGGCATCTATTGTATCGCGCGTGGGTAGACCCGACTTTAGGGTTCTAGCAGTCCCCTCTACCGGTGTCGTTTGGATTTCTAGACCTTGCATGATATTATGTTGGGTTAAAAAGAAATAAAAAAAGAAAATACTATGATGGCTTTTCTTAATAATCAACTGAAAAAGGGCTAAACAAATGTTGTTCCACCGTGGAAAGATATGAGTTATTTTAATGCTCTGGTTCAGCTGGGTGAAATAAAACGGCATATTGTAACAACAGGCTTGTGAAGTTATAAACAGCTTAATTAGTGTGCAGGGACGCGCAAGCTCAGTGGATAGAGTAACGGGTTTCAGACCGAGAAGTACACGGTTCGTTGTGTCCTTAAACGAGGCACTTAATTCCGTTTGTACCCGTGGGTGGCACGGCGGCGCTGTGTACTAAATCGTTCTGCACATCGATGGTGCACTTGTCTTCAACCAATGCTAACCCTAAATTTGCGGACTTACTACACTAGGGAGTCTGACAGTTGCTATCTGTTGCGCGATGATTCTTTCCTGGTACTCCAGCTTCCTTCACCCTAAAAAAGGTCCGACAAGAGGTGATCCTGGCTATTAAATGAATAGATAACTGTTCCAGCATTTACCACATTCCCACGGGTGGATCAACAGAATTACTGTTGCAAACATAGAAAGGGTGACTGTTCTTTCCCTTGGTTAGTGTGTGTATGAGGTGTAGGAAATGCACGTTATTTGAGCATGTCTGGCGCAATGATGCCCCGATATGAGATTTCTCCATCCCACACCCACATTATTTCCCACAGTCATATTCAACGTGTCATCATATGAGTTTAAAGTGTGGTTGTGTGCCACCCAGTGCACATGATGGAGGATTGTTCGCGTTAGGTCCGAAGAAATTAGTGGTGTCGAGGAGCTCCCCCCCCCGACCCCCCCCCCCCTTCCTCATGATCTTGCCTGTCCGAAATTTTTGTTTGGTCGTCGGAAAAAAGGCTGTTGGTCACGGCCAACATTTTCTCTAACAACCACTAACCTGAAAAAAGTTGACCATATGGCGAAATTGCAATTTTTATAATGCAAAATCAACCCTTTGTATCTTTTGTAGGAAAGCGAATGAAATATGACAAGCGAATAGTCTAGTGATTTATTTCGTGCATTATTATTATTTTAAAGAATTGTTTGCGTCAAACGAAAATAATTCTTTAAAATAATACAAATAAACGAACGTTCTCGCTCTGTTTCCTTTATTATCGTTTAACCGATTGAGCGTTGGAAGTCCATGTCCACACACTTTCCTTCAGAGTTGGTCCTAGAAATATGTCCAAAAATGGCATAAAAATCGTAGGGGTGTAAGGTCCATGGGGGTTAGGTTGTAGATTTGTAGATTGCTTGTCCTAGTATCTGGTATAGACAGTCAATACATGAAAAACCTCAAAACATCCGCTCAGATGCAAGGAGATGGGGGTTTTTGAACCCTGGAATTCAAAAGTTTTCTACCACGGGCCGAACCAACGTTCTTTTTTAATTACAGGGTTCCAAAAACCCCATCGACGACCCTTGGCCGCTCCATATCGGACACATTTATTCCCTCTAGTGGAAACCCTGATTATTGTTACCTTGGTTATCTAGCTCAAACTTTATGGACGCAAAATTCTGAGATGTGAAGGCTTGGAATGCTTTTCCCGCACACACCACCCTCACCCCCCCCCCCCTATTAAAATGGAACTAAGCCAGGCTCTGCGAGTTTGCCCCCCCCCCCCCCCCCACACACACTTGCTTTGGATTGGCTACGCCACTGTTTCACCCCCCTCTCCCCACACTTCCTATGCAAGATGTGTGTGTCTCCTGTGAGAAGGCCATGTGAGATGGACATCTCTGTGTTGCACTCAATGGATGATAAATGGCTTTTTCTTCGGCTACCGTTGTGGGGATCCAGAAAAAACCCCTACCGGAAAAAACCCCTACTGGAAAAAACCCCTCAAGAAAAAAACCCTACCAAAAAAAACCCCTACCCAAAATGATGGGGGTAGGAAAAAACCCCTACCTTTTTGGATAGATAATTAAAACAATGAATTTTCAATGAATTTGATCAATCAATTTATTCCATGTAACCCTTTCCACTGCAGTATATTTTTTTAATGTTGTTATAAGATCCTTTGTGCTCTATAATTGTGTCTGAAAATGTGTTATCTATTGATCATTGTTAATTATGAATTCAGATTTAACAATCAAAACAACCTATAGACTAGTACTTGATATGTTTTAGAGAAGCATAGCTACATCAGTAAACTTTAATGATCACTTATCACATTTGCTTACACAGAAGCCACTCATTCCTAATTTCAAAGACTTTCTGTTTTTTTAATATTATAACAACACTGTTCAAAAGATATAAAATGAGGATTTTAAAGCTTTAAATTCAGTTATCAAACAGCCAACATGGAGTTAATACCTAATAACAAAGGTGGACATAAGGTAGCATTCGATGGTTATTTGTATACCAAAAAGAGAACTTTGAAAAATTCAATTCAGTGGGAATGTAGCAACCGTGGTTCATTTGCTTGTGTTGGGAAATTAAAGACCAATTTAGAGGTAAGAATATAAAGCTTCTTTTTTTTTTAAATAAATTTGATGAACAAATATGCCTTTTATGGGGAGTGCAGCTCAACTCACTAACCTGACGGCGGTCCGTAGCTCGACGGCTAGTTAAAGCGTATGGATCTAGGGCCACAAAAGTGGATTTGTGTATAAAGTGGAATATGGCTCAACCCATTAACATAGAGTAGCCCGTAGCTTCACCCCAGTGCAGAGTTCCCACCTCGAATCAATGTGGAGAGATACATATAAACCCTTTATTTATTTAGGTTTAATGTCACTTTCAACAAGTAAGGTCATATCGTGACAGAAGAGAAATCAGTTCAGGCCAATGCAATCACCAATCCTCTCCCCACTTTTAGAAGTTTTATGAGCAAATATGCCTTTTATACAAACCATATTTATAAATATATCAAACTGATTTGGTATATGTATACATCTAATCTAATGTTTTGTTTTGTTTTCAGATGACAACATGTTCTATGACAACACCTCACAGTCACCCATCTAACAACTCCAGTGTGGAAGCAGCAAAACTGAAATCATCACTGAAAGATAAGGCCAAACTTTCTAGAAGCAAACCTGTACAGCTGCTGGCTGACACACTGGTTGGTGCTTCAACAGAGGTTAGAGTGGCACTGGGCAAAAAGGTGTCTGTCAAGCGGACAGTACGAAACAACCAGAATAAAAGTTTGCCTCCAAACCCTAAGACTGTTGGCGAGTGTATCATCGAGGGTGATTGGTGTTTGACGGAAGGAGATGATAAAGAACAATTCCTCATTTATGACTCTGGTCCAGACTCGTCAAATCGTGTAGTTGTTTTTGGCACCAAAGATTGTTTAGAACATTTATCCAACTCAAGTGTATGGTTCATGGACGGTACGTTCTCATCTGCTCCAAGCATATTTACTCAGGTATATGTGATACGTGCCCCTATTGGTGAGTCAGCCATAACGTGTGTGTATGCCTTAGTGAGGAATAAACAACAATCGTCATATGAAGAAATTTTCAGTGCTGTTTTGAACAAGTCAGAGGAGTATGGTTATTTCCAGGACCCGCAAGTAATTGTAACTGACTTTGAGCAAGCTGTGTTAAATGCCATACATGTTACATTTGGCGAATCGGTAAGAAGGCAGGGTTGTTTTTACCACTTGAGCCAATCTACACATAGAAAAATACAGAGTTTGGGTCTGGTAGCCTTGTACAAGGACAACGAACATATCAAACATGGGTGTGGCATTCTAAATGCCTTGGCATTTTTGCCCATAGAGGATGTGCCTGTGGGCATGGAATGGGTGAAGGATAATGCCCCAGAGGAGTTATGTGACTTAGTTACTTACTTTGATTCAACGTATGTATCTGGTGGATACAGGAAAGTAATTAGCAGAAACAACAATGAGGGTGACATTCCAAGTGTACGACTTCGAAAGCTTCCACCCTTATATGCTCCAGACATTTGGAATGTCAACAGTGCTACGCTTAATGATGGTGCCAGAACAAACAACTTATGTGAAAGCTGGAATAATGGTTTTCAGCATTTGCTAGGACACGACCACCCTTCCATATGGAAGGTTATTATGGCCATGCAACAAGACAATGCCATAGTGCGAGATTTGCTACATGCAAACCTCATTGGTGAGAAACTACCAAAAAGAATTCGAAAAAACACGAAAATGTTGAATGATAGATTGAAAAGACTTTGTGTGGAATACAAAGATGGAAATAAGAATTTACATGACTTTTTGAAAGGTGTTGGTTTTAATATCAGATTGTAGGTCTACATGTAAACATGTGTTTACCCTTTACCGGCAAAAAACAACCAGAAGTTTTCAATAAAACCATGGAAATATGGATGCCATTGTAACCGGCTCATGGAGCCAGTTCCAATGTTATCCATATCTCCATGGCTTTATTGAAAAATATGAATACAATCGTCCTTAAATTATGAAATTCTCAAAAACAGTTAAATTAGTTACAGTTAGTTAAATTAGGTAAAGGGTTAACACCAGTGTCCAGATCCTCCATTTTTTTTCTTGTATAGTATACGATTTTTGTGCTATTTGTTGAAACTCATTTTCACGTGTTCTCAGTCTTTTGTGTATACTTATCTTGTTTGTTTTATCTTTTTGTGCTATTTGTTGTGCTATTATAGTATTTATTACTTATGCATCACTTATTTCATACATTGTGTTATTGGGTTACTGCAGTGGAAAGGGTTACATGGAATAAATTGATCAGATTCATTGAAAATTCATTGTTTTAAATATCTATCCAAAAAGGTAGGGTTTTTTTCCTACCCCCGTTATTTTTGGTAGGGGTTTTTTCCAGTAGGGGTTTTTTCCTGAGGGCTTTTTTCCGGTAGGGTTTTTTTTCCGGTAGGGGTTTTTTCCGGGATTCACCGTTGTGATAGCTGTCAAAGTTCTAATTGTCTACTGTGCCTATTGATAGTGTGTTCACGGCGGAGATACCAGCTGGCTACAGTATCGTCACAAATTGAAATGTGCATTCTATTCAATATTCGATCGGGTTTCGAACCTTTTGCTTGATTCGATTCGAGAGAAACGTCGTGATTCGCCCGACCTTACATCAGAAGTAGAATTTGGATTTGACCGATAAAATCGCCCACATAAACAGCGTGGCGTGTCAACAGAATATGTCGAAATATCTTATTAAAACGATATGACAAATAAAACTCAACTGGGAAACTTATTTACCCAACCTGAAAACAGGTCTTCATTCATTGTCACAATAGGAAACATGAATTGATTTTCACTGAAAGTGCACGTGACCATTGTCTGGTGAAAGTCGATATTCCAGATATCTTTGGACTTGATTCTATTTCCAGTATCATTATTCTGTGTAAACATAGTCAAGGAAGCCATGTCGAGTAGTTATTTAGCATGGAATGAACGTTCGCGAGGAAGTCCGGATATCAAACAACACATGTATTACCTCTTTGCGATAAATGCAGTACCTCAGAACTGATGGTTTGGACACTTTGCAAGTGGAAGCTGTGCAATAAACAAGAAAATTCATTTAACCCTTTACCTAACATGAAAAGCAGACGACACTTGCATAAAAAATTCTTGAATAACTAATTTTTTTTCATTTTTTGTCTCAAAAACATAGGTTATGACCCCTCATTGGAACGAGCTCGACGAGCTCGTTCCAATGAGGGGTCATAACCTATGTTTTTGAGACAAAAAATGAAAAAATAATGAAAATTAATTGGCGATTTTTAAGAATAGCGCTGGCCGGTTTTGGCCGTTACGTTGGGTAAAGGGTTAAACAATTTATTTTCTTATTTGATAATGAAACATTGATTTGTACTCAATTATACCTTACGATAAGTACATGTATTGTGTCCGTAATTACTCTAATACAGCGTGTATCAGGGACTCCAGATACAAAACCTGTTTCCTGGAACTGCATAACACAAGCACATGCATGGTTACGATTTGTTTACGTTGCTATTTATAGAAGATTACAAGCTTTCAAAACGTATTTGCAAGGGGTCTTGTACGTTTCTATATATGAAAAGAGAAGGAAAAAACACTTTTCAAAAGTATTAAAACACTTTGAACCCGAGCGGCCGCTTTTCCGGCCAGGAACATGATTCGTCATAGCGTCATTAAATAGGATGGCTGTTCAGTAAATGAGTGGGGTAGACCAATCAATATTTCCAACTTGTAGGTCCGAGTCTGTACGTTGAAACTATTGGTTGGTCTACCCCAAATAATGAATATGGACTCTTCTGCTTGCTGCCATTGAACTGAAATGGAAGATACCCACTAGAGTTCAAAGGGTTAAATTATGGAACCACATTACTTTTACGCTTTTGTATCTGAATCACTGGACGCCTTCAAGCTGGAACAACATGCAGTTATACTGTTCAAGCGCTCAATGTTTTCGGAATGTAGAATATGTATGCGTTCAACAAGTTTATCAGATCGTAAAGGTTTAAGGCAGTCGCATAGTTTCAATCGATACGACAAGCATTTTTATTATTCTGAAAATGAAATCTCAAATTAAAATGCTAGTTAAATTTTTACACAACGCACACGATATATACCACAATTTGGTATTTTAATTAGCTTTCTGTAAAAAGGTTTTCCAAAACTTCCACAAAATAATATCACCTGACCCCTCTAATTAAAAAAATAATGTTTTTTTAACTGCTCACTTTTGTAAATTACTCGGGAGGATGGGGTTGATTCGTATAGAAAATGTTAATCAAGTTATTACAGTTTGGAATTGAAAGATAAATCAATCATCACCATTATGTTTATGAAGAAAATATATCAGAATCTCACTCTTGTCCCTCTGTCTACACACGGTACGTGGAGAGTGGATTGTAACAAAATCATACGCGGAGTGGAGTTATCACCCAAACTATAATTTTCAAATTATGTCCATTCGGACAAAAAACACACGAAATGTTTCAGCCAATGGACCACCGGGTTCAACCCGGAGGTCCATTGGCTGAAACTTTTCTTGTACTCGTTATGCTTTGCAACAAATTTGCAATTATTGTTTGGGTGGAATCTCCACTCTGCGGGTGATTTGGTGATAATACACTCTACACGTACTGTATATCTCGACTCGTCTACGAAACTGACGCTGGTGTGCGAGCATTCCATTTTGAATGTTATAGTGGGATGGAATGCTTTGATTTCATCCACAAAGTCCTGTGTTTTTCCGTCAAGTGATTCTAAAGTTAGAAAATGTCGGAATTCGGCACAGCCGCCGTGGACTGGTGGTAATGCGCGCATTGGCAGTGATGTCCACGCATGCGTTTATTAACGGCTGAACAGGTGTAAATAACAGCCCGACAGCTTATAAAAGGCCCGAGACGAAGTCGAGGCCCGTTAATCAGTTGAAGGGATGTTATTCACACCTACTGGGCCGTGTTAATATACCACAATGCTCGACAAAGTCATGTTATTAATATTATTGCCACTGAGATTCTGAGAAAGTTTTGACCATGTACCATACTTGACATTTTTAAAGTTTTCCATTTCGACAGATGATAATATCGTCTGTTGTCAAACAAACTGGTGTCACATGATTATCAATTGATCGGCACCGGTACGCTTTCAATTGCAACGAAGTTAGAAGACTTAAGAGGAGACCCGATATTTACTGCTTTTAAGTCAGGAATAAAGGCTTAAAATGTAAACAGACTTACTTACTATATACAACTGTTTGTTTTTATGAGGCTAGCTTTGATGGACATTTTACATATTTAGTAATCTAAATAAAAGCACATTGTATACAAGTTGAAGCCATTTCCATTTCCGGGTGTACGGCAGCAAGGAACAAAAATCACGTGACGTGTCGGGCTGTTAATGAACGTTTACACTCATTAGCGGCCCGACACGTCAAGTGACTTTTTGAATTTGAGAGCGTTACGTTCTTGTAATGCACTATTAAACATTGTTAATGTACAAGAGAACGCCCGCTAAAGTGGTAATAATATCGAATTTTCAACATTTGGTTGACGCTATATTTCATTCGATACAATTGAATAAATAAATGACTGTGCGTTGGTGAATAGTATAACGAGTTCAACGCATCAGGGACATATTATTGCACTTCTGTGCAGCGTAAGGAATTCGGTCAGTTCCATAGTCGCTAGTTTGGAATTTGGACGCCTTTAACAACTTATTGGCTGCTGGCGGATATTTCTGCCCAGGGCAGGATTTCACTTGTCACTGATATAAGTATAATATGGACACATTTAATCAAATTAACTCTCTGTAAATTAAAGGATTTTTCACCAATGGTCCCTTGTGTTAAATTTAGATGAATCCTGCATCAAATCTAGTCATGGCTGCTTCATAGCAGCCATGACTCGATCAGATGCAAAATATCTTGAAAATACTCAGCGGGTTGAGAGTTAAAATAAGTGATGCCATTGGTTATATATACACTCGTGATAAAAACAGTTGTGGAAGTTATCAGGAAAATAGTTGTGTCAATAGCAGTACGAGCAGTTGTAGTAGTCGCAGTAATATTAGTGACAACTCCATTAGTAGTTTTAGTAGTAGTACAGTTAAAACTAGAAGCCCTGCCTCGAACTATGCACTTATCTTGACATAATTTCAAATAGAAATTGCGCGAAATTTTCCAATCGAGTGGCATTCAATGCATGACAAATTCTCTTGGTTACTGATAGCAAGTACAAACAATATTTCAGACAAATGCATTTCCAGGTTAAATCTAGAAGTCCATTGGTTGAAACATTCCTTGTGCATAGGGCATATGTACAGAATTTGATAGTTCCACTATCGTCAGAGCACGCAGAGTGACGTGCTATTTGCGGGAAATTCATGACAGGAATTCTAGTTTTAATTCTAGTAGTACATGCAATGGTAGAGGTAGGGGTGGCAAACTTACTGGCATCTGCAATCGTCGTATTGTTTGTAGTTTTAGTAATAGCAGCAGGTTTAGTAGTCTTTTACATCCACTAGTTATATTGGTCGCAGCTGTAGTCGTTGTCGTTGCTGTTGAGGTAGAAGTAAGGGGAGCGGCAACAGTAGTAGTCGAATTTCCAATATTTGTAATAGTAGATGGAAAGGGAGGAGTGCGTGTTGGCTCAGAGGGTAGCACGTTTGACTTCAGATGGGAATATTATTTTCTCCCCCCCACTATACGTGAAACATACGCGTGTCCCGGGTGAGACAGCAGGGTGAGATATTTCTATCCCACCCACTCCACGTGACATACTCATTTGCATATGTTATTAGGTCGTCGGAACTATTTCATCATCGTCTGCACAATTGTAAATAAACAAAATGGCTTCACGATTTCCCTCATGTAATCCACGTGCCATTCAAAATCAACAATATTGATTTGTTTCAACCCCATGTTTTTCTGCAGATTTAATAATATCACTGCGCGAATTTATCGATCGATCAATAATCTCACAATGCCCTTTACATTAGAGTTTAACACGCGCAAATTCATTAACCCCTTATCGGACAGTGTTACAAATGAACTTTTCAGTATATACCTATGGTATATACCTAACTTTTGTACGATCTTTCCGATGAAATTGTTCGTTTTTCGAAAGGACTACGACTTGATAAATTGGGTATGTCAGCACGTGACCGCCAGTTATCTATAATTACGTAATCCTCGTGTGTATGGGGGGGGGGGGGGGAATAATCACCCTCGATGAGTCTGAAGGTGGGAATGGGGAAATCTCACCCCCGGGGCAAGATATTTGAACCAGACCCTCGGCAAGCCTCGGGTCTGGTTCAAATATCTTGGCCCTCGGGTGAGATTTCACCATCCCACTTCCAGACTCATCGGGGATCATAATAATCCTGGATGGGTATCTGGGTGGGATGGGGAAATCGCACCCGATGGGCAAGATGTTCGAGCCATACACGAGGCTTGCCGAGTGTCTGGCTCAAATATCTTGCCCCGAGGGTGAGATTTAACCGTCGCACCCAGATACCCATCGGGGATGATTTTTCTCCCACCATTTTAGGGATGCGACGCCATTAATAAGAAAATACCATATTTTCCAGGAAAAAATAATTTTTAGTGCGTTCATTCTAGGAGAAAACCAATAAGATATTCGGAAAGCTTGTCAAGAAGTTTGGTATCAAAAGACGCAGACTAGCATCGCATGTTGAGGGTTATTGTACTGAAGCGACCTCAAATGAGATCAACATGCCTGCACACGTCATTTCCAGACTGGTAGGCTTCCTTCAGTTTGACATGTATATTTCTCTCCGATAAACCGGCAGAGCAATTTGAGGTGTGCTGAAGTTTTTCTTTGAGTGTTCTGGTTTCGATGTTCGTTTATAAAGTGAGTCGTATTTAAGGAAGCAAAACGGCCTTCTATTTTGCTTGTTTATACATGTGCAGACGTGATTTGCGATGATTAAATAGTAATATGCAAATAGGTTGGTCACGTGGGTGTGTGAGATAGCTGTCACGCTGGTGGGGTGAGGCATGCATATCTCTCCCAGCTGTCCAACACGACTTTATATATATCTCAGTACCTTAGTTGTGGGAGAAAGTTTGAATGTTTGAACCTTGTCCGTGTCATCTGCCTTGTGTCCTTGGGCATTACACTTCATGCCAACCGCCTAAATGGGAGCACGATCACACAGTGTGCTACGGCGTAAAAATAAATAAATAAATAAAAAAATAAATAAATAAATAAATAAATAGTAGTAGTAGCAGTACAGTGGAGCCCTCTTAATTCGATATCTCTTAAATCAATAACCATGGTAATTCAATATAACTTCAACATCCAAAACCATTTCTCAGAATCTTCAGTACAAATTTGACATGTTAATTTCATAAGGGTTACAGAGTAAACTCCTATTAATTGAAAAAAAACTCCTTATAATAGACCTATTTGGTATATCCCATTATGGCAATTTATGTTCTAATATGTCAAATAAGATATAATAGAACGAAAGCTTAGTTTATGTGTAGAATACTGAAATGCGATCAAATCCATCTTAATTGAATACTCCCGTTACGCGAATAACTTTCCCTGGCAAAGTGGCTATTCAATTAGCACAGTTCCGCTGCAACCAGTGGGACAGGGCAGCCTTCACGGACTGGTCGTAATCCACGAGTGGGCAGTACCAGGTAACAATAATCATCATCAGCAAAATGTTAATTAATGAAGCACTGGGTTGTACCCAGTGCTTTCGTTAATTAAATTTTTGATGATTATTCCTATAATTAGTGTTTAGAATCTAATGTTATTGCGTCCGTGGAAATATAACCCAACCGTGGAGAGTGACCAGTCCACAGCGGACGTACTGTTATGTAGTACTGGAAGATGCATCAGAAAACGTAGTATTTACATGTAGTAATTAGTTGTGACAATTCCGCTTGAACAAGATGAGAAAGACAACGAAGTGCAGCGTTTGAAAAATGGCGTCCAAACATAGTGTCACTTCCATAACAATGGCAGTTAAAACTGTTACCAGGTATCTGTAAATCCAGCACAAGTAGCAACAAAAATAATAGAAATAAGATACGCAAAAGAAATATCAAAATCGTTATCCTACTGGTTCCAAAGTCTGTTGTTGATCTGGACATCGGTTGCCTACACGTTAAATAACATTTTGGGTTGTTATCGATTGCGGTAATTGTTCTGATTGCGACAAACCGGATGTAAACAAAAATAAATTATTCCTCACCAATAGCACCGATTCTTATTCAAACAGAAGGTCTGGAAAATTTGGTTTGACATTTCTGGTTTTTGAAGTTGGAAAATTAGATTTGTTACAAGTGATGTGTCTTTCATTTACTCTATTCGCATTATCTGAATAAAACTTTCTAACAACTCAGTGATAGTTAATTGTATACTTGACTTCGACTAAGCAGTGTTGATTTTCTGTTACTTCTCGTTCATAGAATGTTCGCTGTTAATTGATGTGTCTGTCTAATGAAGTCATAAAAGTATTGACTGACTCTCAGTTTCATTCCCCAAACACGAAGCCTTTGTACATCTGAACTCCACCATTTATATTTCAATAGTGTTGACCGAATTCCCAACGGATGCCCACCAATCTAATTTAAATAATAAGTGAAATGAATTGTATGTCGCTTTATCGGAGTCTGAATGTGTGATGGGTGTGTTAATTTTGTACGACGTGTGTAGTCCGCCATTCAAATATTTACACATCCATCCCTGACTAATATCCAGAAAAAGCGAAAGATCAGCTCATTTCAATTCTTATAATTCAATTTAGAGTATTGTTCTATGTTGTACCTCAATGTGGTCGACGTCTCCGCCATTTACATCACTGAAATTCCTGCTCACTCGTATTAGGCTTTTGCACAGGCGACTGTTCTACAGGATTCGACATAGGCTTACAGTACGACCGCCGTAGTCTTGTCGCTTTCCGCGGATGGGCAATATTTCCACGAAGGCAATAATATTAGATTACAAACACTAATTACAGGAATACTCATCAAAAATTTAATCAATGAAGCATCGGGTACAACCCGGTGCTTCATTAATTAAAATTTTTGCTAATGATGATTTTTATTACCCGGTGAACGCATATGTGGACATCACTGCCCACGCGTGGATTTCAACCAGTCCATGGCGACTGTACAGTATTCTGAACACTCAAGAGGAAAACTTATGTAAACAATAGCTGCAAATATTATTCACTGGAAAAGATTTACCGGAAAGTTAGCTCCCCTAAGCTTAATTTCCTTAAACTGCCAGTAAATGTAACACTGAGTGTTTGGGAATTTCATATACAAATTGAAATTTCAAAATATTAGCGAACTGGTATAATGGATGTGCGCATCATTTTACAAGCTACAGACATGTTCCTGTAGAGTAGTATACAGACGCCGGCCTTTAGCATTTGTGCTCCATTCAGTTTGAACGTTTGTCTATTATTCTCTGTTGAAACCCATTTAATAATAAAAACGGCGTTTTTACCATCTTTTGATGTTCTGTACTTTTCTTATGTTCACTATATCAACAGTGTGCGCATCGTGACATATAATACAGACACTGTCCTTTCTATTAGTATAAAAGTCTAGGAGGTGAGATCAGCGCCGTATTAACCCATGACGGGGCCCTAGGCTTTTAGGGACTTCGGGACGGGACACCTTTCGGTACTTCAGTCTTTCACCCCACTACATCTTACAGCCTGACCCTGGTACGCTGGGCACTATGCCGCAGTACATAGCCCTATATCCATTTTGCGGATCTACTGAAGAATTCTACTCACAACTTGACATATTATTTAAATAAGCATTAAAATAATTTACTATATATAAATATATATATAGTATATTTATAAGAGAATATATATATGGATAAATACATATGTACATGTATCGCTACGGCGCAGAGTGCAAAGTGCCTTTAACCATTGGAGCCCTAAGGCGCTGGTAACAATGCCTCGGCAAAATGCCTCCCTCTGTCCCTGCGTGTCCTTAAGCTTCAGCCTATTCAGCCTTATGAATAATACGGCCCTGGATGAGATTTGGTCATATTCTTCCTGGGAAGCAAACAAATTCTTGCAAATTGCTGTTAAAACTCACCCGCCAAACAAAGAGCAGAACTGGATGCTTCCTTGGAGGTGTCATGCTGATAAGTATTGTTAATGATGGATTATCTGTGAAGTGGTTGTTTCTATTTAGCTAATTAGCTTGCTATTAAAAGTCAAATTGCCTTATGTAACTTTTAATAAACGAACACAACAGACATCTCGCGGAGCTATCTGTTGTTTTCGTTTATTAAAAATGACAAACAAAAACCAGGCTTCGGTTTATACCGATGTCATCGCTTTTACTCAAAAATAAGTTCTTTTTAATTGGACCTTTATCGCTCATCTAATAATTTTAATGGAGATCATTTTATCAAAAGTCCGTTTTCATGACGATATAAATCAGGAATGCAACCCACGTGAAAAGTAATTTGTACATTAATTTATTTCTGTTAATATTTATTTATTTATTTAATGTCACATACTTATGCACAATGGCTAATCATGACCGTGGCAGTTTTACGGGTGGAGGAAGCCGGAGTACCCGGAGAGAACCACCGAACAACAACGAGCAGCTGCCATCTACCCAGCATCGTAACTCGGCACTGCAGCACAGGAGGGTTAGATTGGTTGAAGACATGCGCACCATCAACGCGCAGTACGCCTTAGTACACGGCGTCATCGTACCCCTATGTGGACAATCGGGGTTAAGTGCTTGCCAAAGGACACAACGCGGGAGTCCGAATCGATCGCTCAGGCGGTCACCCATCAGAGGACTAACCGGTCTCGACGTTGCTTAATTTCGGTGATCTGACGAGAACCGGATTTTTGTTAAAAAGTGTGTAGTCTTATCCAGGTTCGATACCGATCCTCTTTTCAGTGACCAATTACGGATGACTCTTTTGGAAGAACAAGTGAATGAAATTCAACAATTGTTCAATCCCCCAGTCGCAATTACATATTAATACATCGTTAGAGACGCGTATAATGTTTCAGCAGTTGGGTGGGAGAAAAGCAAACACATTCATACGATATAAAAATACTCATCGAATTATGAAAGTTCATCTCCACCAGTAAAATGCAGCCAACTGGTATATCATTGAAGAGAATTATATTATTTCTGAATGGCTACATGCATACACGAACACAAGTGATATAAACATTTAAAACAAGCGTTCAGCCCCAGGCCATGATGTGTCAAACTATTAGTTTTTATCTTTATCTAAAACACATTGGAGGTAACTGAAACTGATATCCCACCAAGTGTGTTCTGAAACACAACATGGCCTGAAATTTTGAAATAGAGACAGCCGAATTCGAGACAGCCGGCATAAAGATTCGAAAAACAAATGAACCAATAACCATAGTTATATACCATTAACACATACTCAGCTAAATCACGTGATCAAGATTATAGTACCACGCGCGTCCCATAACAACTGGAATATCCAAAACGAAAGCATCAGAAACGTCACAGAGATGAGAGAATCTAGTCCCAGGTAAGACGAAACGAGAATGTTCAGGACACAATCCTTGGGTACTTCTATTCAATTGAACTTGGTCCAAAGATACATGACTGAGTTTATAGCACTTCGTGGACACCATAGCAACCAAGTGTCGCATTAGAAGTCTAAACGTGCGTTAACCATGAACAAAAATGAATGACGGAAACTCGCGTTACCTTAACAACACGTTCTGCCCCCTGATCATTAACACCGCCAACAACCGTGGTATTAACGTCACAACACTCACGAGTGCATTAAAGCATGCTACCAGACAACCAACATCATACCTCCGACGTAACATCACCTACTTCTAAACCCTTTACCTAACACGAAAAGCAGACAGAGCTTGGAAACAAAATTATTAAATAACTATTGTTTTTTCCCTTTTTCGTCAAAAACAAAACTTATGACCCCTCATTGAAACGACCTCGTTGAGGTTATATCCTACCTTTTTGAGGCAAAAAAATAAAAAAAATTAAAATTGAATGGCATTTTTGTGAATAGCGCTGGTCGGTTCTACCGTTATGCTGAGTAAATGGTTAACCAAGCCGATTGTAAAAGCATCTTTTAAACCATTGTCATCGGCATGGATAAGGTGGCTGTTTGAGAGACGGACACGAATTTCAGTTCCGTAATTCAACCACCAGGAATCTGCGTTGAGGTCATTAGAGTTCGGGTGTGACAGAGGAACTGTCACGCGTATCGGATTAAACGACACACGGAACGAGGGAATCTATCTGATTATTGGTCCCATTGCTGTTGCAAGAGGTTATGTTAAGTTACATGGGTACAGTGGATCGTGGATAGAGTTAGATCTCAAACCACCAATCAAATTCTATAGGTGTTGCGACGCTGCTATGGCCTGCAACCACTCTAGCACTACGTAGTCCTTCGCCTATGTTTTAACCCTTTACCTAACATGAAAAGCAGACGACACTTGCAAAAAAAATTCTTGAATAACTAATTTTTTTCATTTTTTGTCTCAAAAACATAGGTTATGACCCCTCGTTGGAACGAGCTCGACGAGCTCGTTCCAACGAGGGGTCATAACCTATGTTTTTGAGACAAAAAATGAAAATATTTTGAAAATGAATTGGCGATTTTTGAGAATAGCGCTGGCCGGTTTTGATCGTTACCTTAGGTAAAGGGTTAAATAAACATTCATTCTTTTTAAATCAACTCAAGAAATGTTTCTTAATCGAGAATTGATTTGATCGAATATCTAATGATGTCATAGTAGGCTTACTGTTAGGACATGTTTGTAAACTGAATACTTATGAATGTAGCTGTAGTTTTATGATTACACCAGTTATATTAACCCTTTGATACTTTTGTACATCTTATGACGTACGAAATCCAAACACAGCGTTGGTACTTTGTGGTCATTTGTTTTGTTGTTATTTCTCGATTTTTTAAAGTTTTAACCTCAGTTCCTATTTTCTCCCGAAAAGTGCTCATTGACAACCGTTGAGCCAAATGTTATCGCAGCTTAAAATACCAATATAATCCTGCTGTCAAGACTTCTTAACTGGTTGAGTGCTAGAAGCCACTATCAGATCTTTCAAAAAATGAGAATACCAGAGCAAAAGCTAACATTTTCCTTGCTTATATTTCATATTCAGTCAAGCACAAATAATAATTTGTTTATATTAATTTGTTTTATTACAAATTATTGGAGAGTGCCTGTGAGCACTCTCCAATAATTTAAAATAAAACAAGTTTTGAATAACAAATTCAGACACCAAAAATAATCTAGCCCTTAACCAGTTAACCACTGATGTGAAAAATATCTTGTTATTTGTACTTTCCGAGGTTTGACGTCGCATTTTGAAAAATGTTGAAGAAACTGAATTTCCAGTGACGTTTGAACATCAGGATATTTATTTATTTATTAAGGTTTAATGACACTTTAACAGTCAAGGTCGTATCGTGACGGTGACAGTTTTACGGGTGGAGGAAGTCGGAGAACCCGGATAGAACCACCTAGCTACGACGAGCACCTGCCAGCTCCCCAACATCGTAACTCCGCACTGCAGCACAGGTAGAGTTAGATTGGTTGAAGACATGTGCTCCATCGACGTGCAGTACGCCTTAGTACACGGCGTCACCGTGCCCCTATCTTCACAATCGGGGTTAAGTGCCTTGCCCAAGGACACAACGCCCGAGTTCGAATCATTCGCTCAGATGGTCACCCATCCAAGGACTTACCGGACACGACGTTGCTTAACTTCGGTGATCTGACGAGAACCGGTTACCGCAACGCCACCACGCCACCCCTCCCCCTCCCCCAACGTCAGGATAATTAAGTCCCAAAGGTTTAATATCTCAATGCTTTCTAGGTGGAAAAAAAATATTGATTGGTTGGGATATCCATAACTGGAATATCGTTGTGGGTAAAGGGATATGATATTAAATCAACGATTGTCACCGCGCGCACTCTACGAAAACTGTACAAACAACATCCCGTAAGAACATCGGATTTCTTACTGAATTACACTGATGGCCTGGAAGCTTGCCGACTGAGTTGAGAGTGTATGCGAGTGTGGAGGGACCTGGATTTCCCCCCCCCCCTCTCTCTCTCTCTCTCTCTCTCTCTCTCTCTCTCTGTCTCTCTCTGTCTCTCTCTCTCTGTGAATTCGCTGAACTTTGACTTCTTTGCAAATATAAAATAGAATATTTAAATTTCTGCCTTGGTCTATTTGCTATTTTAGCATTGTTTTAAAAAAAATATGTTTTGAGTACGATGATATTCGCATATGTTGCAATTTGAATTACTATAGATAAAGACTGACACCTGCCAATGTAACACGCATGGTAAATGCCATGCGTGAAGATCTTTATCACAAAAACCGGTAGAGTCAACAAAATGAGAACGTTTTTCTACATCTGTCAAATATAGGTACCGGTGTGACAGGAATGATAGTCCGTAGGAACGTTAGTCCCTCTGGACTATTATTCCGCGGAATTATAGTCCTAGGTTTAACATTTATAGTAGTCCGGCGGACTACTATTACTAGGAATGTTAGACCTAGGACTATAATTCCGCGGAATAATAGTCCAGAGGGACTAACGTTCCTACGGACTATCATTCCTGTCACACCGGCACTAATACAGTTTATTGTTTATTTATTGAGGTTTAACGACACCAGGGCCACATCGTCTCCGATGGATGAAGTGAAAGTAACCTGGAGAGAACCACCTAGCAGCTGTGAGCTACGGTGAGCTGTGAGACACGCCAACTTATTAACCCGGCGAGACAGAGTACACAGAGCCGCCGTGCATCTTCGTGGACAACTGGGATTTAGTGTCGTGGCCAAGAACACATCAAAGATGACGCGTTTCAGGTTCGAGCTTTCGCTTTAACTTCCAATGCTCTAACCAATGAGAAACTACCCCCCCCCCCCCCTCTTTTTCTAGGGGAGAAAGATTACTACTAAACACCTGTAAAGTCGGGTTTTACTGGTAATTGTTTTATAAAATGGACGAAAAACAGGAAAAATTATATTAGCTCACAGAATACTAAGGTGAGAGTCGCCCTCACCCCTCATCCGCCCTATGCCAACGGGGAAGAATTCGGACTGCAGCAGAAAAGTTCCCTTGTGATATAAGAAAATAAAATACCCAGTATCTTTGCGTAACAGTCTGATCAACCAGACAAGCGTTTTAAAAAAAAATAAAACATTCCACGCAAAGGATCTTTACGATTTATAAATATAATATTAACAACGTCGTGATCCCCGTGTTCCCTGGTTGGCAATTGTCGCCGTTGGAAGACATTTACAGGAGAAATAGCTCCCCTCAATTTTCTAAAGATGTCAGTAAATTTAACACTAAGGGAATGGGAGTTTCATGTCAAAGCTGAAATTTCGAAATGCTTAGCGAAGCTATATCTTCGATTAGTGCATCATTTCACAAATTTCGGGCATTTTCTTGTAGAGTTGAAGCTGGCTTTTTTCAATTTTTTCCCAATCTGTTTGAACGTTTGACTATTATTCTCTCTTGAAACGCATTTAAAAATAAGAAAACGACATATTCACCATCTGTTGATGTTCTAAAACATTTATCTGTTCATTATATCAACAGTGTTTGCATCATGACATATAATACAGACACTATCTTTTCCATCAATATAAAAGTCAAGGCGGTGAGATTTGCAAATTACAGTAAAAACACATTCGCCGAACAAAAAGCCAAAGAAGATACTTAGTGTTGGCAGTTGCGATACTGATAGACATGCTTAATAGATAGACATGCTTCTAATTGGCATGTCATCAAAATCCAAGTTTTCTTTTGTTAGTTTTAATAAACGAAAACAACAGACAGCTCCCAGAGCTGTCTGTTGTTTTCGTTCATTAAAAGTAACAAAAGGAAACTTGGCTGCAATTCTTACTGATGTCATAGGTGTTTCCGCAACAATTACTAAGGTCTTTATTGTGCCTTCCTCGCTCATCGGACAATATCAAGGAAGACAACTTTATGGAAAGTCGATTTTTATGACGACGAGATAAATCAGGGATGCTAGTTTCAGAAGCGGTTATGAAAAGTCGATTTTTATGACGAGATAAATCAGGGATGCTAGTTTCAGAAGCGGTTATGAGAAGTCGATTTTTATGACGAGATAAATCAGGGATGCTTGTTTCAGAAGCGGTTATGAAAAGTCGATTTTTATGACGAGATAAATCAGGGATGCTAGTTTCAGAAGCGGAACCTCTTTGTGCTATTATTCTTTTATCAGGTCGTCTGTGTAGTGGACCTGGTGATAGGAGAAGTATGCAAGAAGCGCCAACTGGTAGGGTTTTGAGATCAACTCGACGATTCGAAAAATTCCGAATCGGGGCGAAACAAATCGAATCGGCTCGAGGTGAGTTCCAGTTTCTTCGGTTTCAGGATACCTTATTGCCTTATTGTGAATTACTAAAACAAATACTTGCCTTATGGAATATTATTATCATATGTAGCTAATGAAAATCCTAGCTTTCATGCTGCAGATGTTGGAAATAACGGTACATGCGCCATATTTTCCCAACACGAAAATTTATTCATCCTCGTTTGCATCCAATAGAGCCGACTTAAAATGGAGGATAACGAGCCCAGATCAACATTTGATTGTCTTTGAAGTTCTCTTGAAAAATCAAAATCCCCATTCCATAAGCGATTACATTCCCATAATAAAAGAATGGGGGGATCGATATTCACCTAGAATTGGGTTGAACATTTTAAAATTTCATTTGATATGATAATGCTGATTTTGTGGATCTGAGCAAACTGAAGAATTTTTGAAAGCATTACTGTTGAGACATTGGGCCTAAAAAGTTAAAAATATGTTTCTCCGGCCCTCCCACACGGTCCTTTTGGCTGCCGCATGCTCTCTCTTTATAACCAATGCAAACGTTAAAAAAATAAAAATGAAATGGCTTATATCTGATATTTTACTCAAGTTAACAAAATTTATAAATTTGTCCCTTGAGTGCAACAAGGCTTTGCAGTGCTTTAGCATTGCAAAGCCTTCTGGCACCCAAGGGACGAAATACACCACCACCCATGCTATTCTGCGGATTATGAGGCCTAAAACATAAAACAAACCAAGAATATGATTTTTTTATGGCCAAAAAAATAAAAAATAAAATAAAAAAAACACCCACCCGTATGAAATTTTACAAAAATGGCCTGCGAAACAGAAGATCTACTTTGTAGGGCCTTGGGGCCTTACGTATTTTACATATTTTGTGCTGCCCTTACTATGCTATTAGAATGTTGCTATATTATATTAAAGTTGACTCGTTCAAAGCTTGGTCACCATTTGCACGCTGATTCATAACTATTAATATCATGATCACTACATCCTAGAGTTCTGGTAAGAACAATATAAGTTGTGATGAATTGACGGTAACATGGTCTGACGAGCTTATGTTCAACCGAGACGCGAGCCCCGGACCATACTACCGTCAATTCATCACAATAATATATAGGTTCCAAATAAGAGCCTACACATAGCCCCAAACCAACACAGTGAAATGAAAAAGGCAACTTTTTATTATAACATGGTTAATAAATAAACCGTTCGTGTACCCCACGACGTAACTGGACAAATAATCGGTAAATCAGATAGAGGTCGAGATCACTCCATCTAAGTTCAAATCATAAACTGATTTGTAATTTTAACAACTCTTCACTTGGAACGTCGCATGTTGCACGTGTAAAAAATGTAGAAAAAACTACAAAAGTTACGCAGTTTGCAAGTCACTCCGATAAAAAAAATAATTGCGAAACGGGCAACTTCATTTAAAATATTTCGCGTAGTGACGTTAAACGGTAACATATGCTACTGGGGCCGTAAACCCAGAAAAGACTACGCGTGCTTTCGTCGGAAATTCGTCCAAGCATGGGGCGAGCATTTTTGTCTGATTGGAACGTACTAAATTAACCCTTTACATACTGATGTCAATAAAAACGAAATTTAAGCTTCGGAGTTTACCCATAATGCATCTAATTCAGTCTTTTTTGACAGAGCTGACTGATATTTCGACATCGAATGGGGTTAGATAAAAAAAAAACCTGAAACTGTATAGGTACAATACTGCAGCCGGAAAAGCGGCCTCAATCACGATCTAGTCGTAACACGCCTTCTCTTTCTGATGGGCCAAGAATTTAAAAATATTTACAAATGTAATTCAAGGCTAAGATGAAGCGCTGTTTGTTTCTTAGCTTCTTTTGGCATCTTTTACGTGGTTTAGATCAAGTCAAATTAATTCAATCAAATCTTTATGCCACTGAGTGTAAACGGGCACATGGCTAGATGTTTCCGTTTGGGGTGTAGGGTAGTGAATTGTGAACTAGGGGGATGGACCGGGAGGCGGGAAACCCCCCCTCCCTGTCCCTCCCCCTAGTTAGAAATTCACTACCGAGAAAACTTTTAAAAATGAAGCCATGAAAGAGGGCATAAAATTGATTCTAGTAACTGAAATGTCAACACATTTAAGATAGAATTATCAGGTTATTATTATATTGGTATTCTTCTGGGAATTGAATATGTACTAAACAAATGCTCAAGTCGATCTCTTGTTTCTAAGGCCATATCACGACGGGTTGAGGACGAGTTGGGGACGTGTCGAGATATAGCCTTAGAAACAAAAGCAAGACTCTGAACAGGGGTGTGGCTAGAGGTTTCCGATTGGGGGGTGTAGTGTAGTAAAGTTCCAACTAGGGGGAGGGACCGGGAGGGGAATGCCCCCTCCCGGTCCCTCCCCCTTGTTGGAAATTCACTACCGAGAACAAATTTGAAAATGAAGCAATGAAAGGGGGTATAAAATTGATTCTAGTAATTTAAATGCAAACACATTTAAGATAGAATTATCAGGTTATTATTAAGAACTGTCCTAACTTTAAATCAGATCTTACGCAGAAATGATCAATTGTCGATGTTTCATCATTTTGTAACTGTGAATGATGGAATTAACTCAGGATAACGATTTTACATGATGTGATTTTCTTGAAGTGCATTTCGAAGATTGTTTTTTTTTAATTACGATAAGTAAACGTACTACAGAAATCTCGTACCGATTGACATCATGCATACTTATGAAGCTCGATATTGCGTACTCTGTGGTTGTAAATAGTAACAGCTGGAATTTTTGCCAATTTGAAACCGAGTTAGAATTTTGGGAAGTAAAGGAGACATCACCATCGCCAGATAAACTATAAAATCCAGATAGATGGAATTTCCAACTACTCATGACTTGCCCTCCGAATTTCCAACTATATTAATTTTTTGCCAGGATTGGGGGGGGGGGGGGGTGAGACCCCCCCCCCCCCCACCCCCTTGTCGTCACGTCCCTGAGTATAAATCAAATACACCAGGGAGACCACTACCAAAACTTCTAAGCTTACTGTCGAATCCCACCCTTACAGTCTATGTCTTTGTCCATTGTACTTGTTGCATTGTACATAATTAATATAGATCGTTTGTTTTGTTTCAAGAGTTTGCTCCATAATGATGTATCCGTGTAACACGACTGTTTGAAATAAAAATATTGTTTGAACTAAATACAACTTTAGTAAATTCTAGCAAATGTAGTACAGTATAGAAGCCGTGGACTGGTCGTAATCCACGTTTGGTTAGTGATGTCCACATACGCGTTTACCAGGTAATAAATATGGGTTATATACACATGGTGTTTGTAAAAAATCTTTTATCGCGACGGGAGCGTTTTCGGGGGCATATATAGCTACGAGTCGCGCAGCGACGAGTAGCTATGTAGCCCCCGAAAACGCTCGAGTCGCGATAAAAGATTTTTTACAAACACCATGTGTATATAACCCTTTTATCTACACCCCCACCTCCCCCACTCCCGTAATAAAACAAGTTTTGATTAACAAATGCAGACCACTAAAAATAATCTAGCCTTCAACCAGATAATCACTAATGTGAAAAATAACTGGTTATTTGTACTTTCCGACGTTTGACGTCACATTTTGAAAAATGTTGAAGAAACTGAATTCCCAGTGACGTTTGAACGTCAGGATAATTAAAGTCTCGAAGGGTGAAATAATCTCATTTGAAAAAGTGTAAGTTACTAATTTTTACTCTTTTCCGTCAAATTTTATTTTTACAATTCAGTAAGTTTAATTAATGGCCTTCTTTTTTATTCAATACATTTCGATAAATACGCCCCGTTTTATTTGTTTCGATCCGCGGCAGCGATAATTAGTTATTCAAAGTGTTGAATGAAATAGCACGTCATGCAAATAAGATGGGCGTGAACGTTGTATTCTTGCGATATCACGTGACTTTTATTGTTACTGCAGTAACGATAAAAGATTTTTTATTGACGGCGAGTTTTCGATAACGATAAAAGATAAAACGTTACTGTTTTTACGTATAAAGTAGATAAAAATCATCATCAGATACAACCCGGTGCTTCATGAATTAACATTTTTGTGCTTATTCCTACAATTAGTGTTTGGAATCTAATATTATTGCATTATTGCATCCGTGGAAATATTTCCCACCAGTGGAAAGTGACCAGTCCACAGAAATATGCTGCGTGTAAATGGTAAAACCAAAAAGCCTGCCTCCTGCCCTTTCTATAATGGAGAAAATAAACATAATCAGGTGATGAATAGAATCTCCAACTCGTCGACATTTTATACTATTTTATACTAACATTTACGAAACTCGTCCATTCATTATAATTTGGCCCTCGCCAATGCTTTCACCCAAACGCACATTACTGAAAGTCGTTTCGTAAATTACAATACAACTTTGGGGCTCATTGCAGGTTCTATATTTGAGCAGCCGATCCTCAATATCGGTACGAAGGGGTGGAGAAAGATTTCGAAGCTTTTAGTTTGCAATGAAATCCAACCGATTTTTCCAAGTATATCACACACAGTATGTTCGTCGTAATATGGGCAATATTTCAACACATGCGTCAACAGCGAATCTCTGACATAAAACAATTGAACCTCCATCGAATTTTCAGTGAATGAAGCACCGGGTCGTACCTTGTGTTACTTTCATTGAATATTTGCTGAAAAGTACTGATTATTGATTGAGAAAAGCGCCCGTGGGCAACACTGTCCACGCGTGGATATTGACCAGTCCAGGGCGGCTGTACTGTATCAGTAACCCAGTTTGTGATGAAGTATATTTTTTATTTTACATGAAATTAGCCTTCTCATCCAACCCGCACACTCAATTTCCACACAAATTCTACTGTCGGTAAGAGTTACGATATATCATAATGGGCAACGCGAGCGACAGGTCCTCAGGACGTCGTAAAGATGACCGATATGTGGTGGGAGGGGTGTAACTCTCATCTGTCCCGACTGTGAATGCTCAAGTGCTGATAAATATTCCAACTTCATCATCAAGGCATGCCTTCGTCGAAGGCATGCCTTGATGATGTAGTTGGAATATTAGTCAGTCAGGATTATAGTTAAAATTTCAAGACTTTATGGAAATGTATTAATGAATAAATAAAATATACTTTTGTTTTCCTAAACAATATTTTTATTTCTTCATTTAAATGGGGTTCGGCGAACAGTCAATGCCTTTATTAACGCATCACCATACAGAAACACATATTACAATGGTGCAAGTGCAACTGTACAAAAACAGAAACTGATCCAATGAATTTGTACTTTCCTGCTGTTCGTAGAAAAAGCGGGAAAGTTTTGTCTTAACGGTACATTTTACCGAAAGAAGGAGGGCTTGGTCAGAGTGGGCCAATGAAATTACTGAAACGTTGTTCACGTTTTGGTGAGTGTCTGAAATCTAGTCGTAGTGTCAATTCTCGTCTGACTTCGCTGGTGGCAGCACACACAAACATTTAAGTCAGATTAAGGGAGATGACTGACATAAGCGAAGGCGAGGAGATGACTAACATAAGATCCTAGCTTTCTGTCGTACCCACATTACATAGCAACTTGTCTTTTGGGCTTTTTTTTGTTAATATTTGATGTTCAGTATATATACTGTTACTTTTTTGGTTGTCAATCCTGTAACTATAGCATATTCATTGAATAAATATTGTTTAACCCTTTACCCAACGTAACGGCCAAAACCGGCCAGCGCTGTTCTCAAAATTCGCCAATTAATTTTCATTATTTTTTAATTTTTTGTCTCAAAAACATAGGTTATGACCCCTCGTTGGAACGAGCTCGTCGAGCTCGTTCCAACGAGGGGTCATAACCTATATTTTTGAGACAAAAAATTAAAAAAAACTAGTTATTCAAGAATTTTTATTGCAAGTGTCGTCTGCTTTTCATGTTAGGTAAAGGGTTAAACTAAACATTTAAGTCATTATATTCAGTGTCGCAACGTACTCGTTCTTTTATTCTCGATGTATTCATTGCTGCACTTTGATTTATCTTTGAGCTGTATTGTCTTTTGGTTCCATCATCTACATTTATCTGATCAAGGATCTCAAGTCCGAGTGGTCACATCCTAGATGACGTTGATAAAGCTAATTTTGTTAGTTCAGCTTTCGGACACGGGTTTCTAGAGTTTTTGAAACAATGTTTTTATCTCTAGTTTTCTTGAGCGACCAGGGTCATTTATCACGGGTATCATCAATGTGTTTTTCATGAAATTTCAAGGAGGATTAAGTTGTAAATTAGAAAATGTGCATTGTTATAAATGTCAGCAACACACCAGACTAGAAAGCTATCATATTGTGTTTTCCTTATTTGTGCAGTTCAGCCTTGAGAGAAAGTACCACACTATATCTCGTATATATATACAGTTAAAACTAGAAGTCCTGTCATGAAATGCGCACAGATAGCACATCGAACTGCGCGTTAATCTGTGCGTTATGACCATAGTAAGGCTTTTTACAACCGATAATGTTACAACGCCGCATAATGTTACACCAACGCAAAATGTCAAATTAATGAACAATAAGATATTCTTATGACTAAGAAATATGCGACAAATGAGTTTTAGATGCCCAAAACAAGCAGAAACAGAGGCATTTGCCCATCCCCAAAGGCGTCAGGGGATTATGGTACACTACATTTCTGGAAGCGGAGACTACGCATGCTGGTAAACGTTCCAACCGGATAAAATAGCACCCCTCCCCTCCACCCCCACCTTCACCATGTTGGGCACTGCACGATCATGGTAATGACGTCACACGATTGAGTTACCAGGATAATCCGCGTCTATGTAACATGACTAGGTCATTCTATGATAAATCCCCGGGAGTTGGGGGTGGGGGGGGGGCGTCTCCTCGCCTTAAGCAGAGCAGAAACCTTTAGTATAAATATTACATACATTTATGCGGCAATAAATGGTAAGTGGTAAAGTCCATCTACAATAGCTGTAACTGGAATTAGTATACAGAAGTTATAACATTATCGGTTGATTTGTTGTAACATAACGGGTTGACATTATGCGTCGATTTTTATAACATAACGGGTTGAAAAAGTTATAACATTATGCGGAGTTTATAACCTTATCGGTTGTTTACTACATTTTTTGTAACATTATGCGTTGGTGTAACATTATGCGGCGTTGTAACATTATCGGTTGTAACAAGGCTATCAAATTCTGTACATATGGTCTGTGCACAAGCAACGGAGGACCATTGGCAGAAACATTGCCTGTGTTTGCTATGAGTAACCAGGAGAACCTGCCGTGCTTTGGATGCCTTTCGATATGTCAATTGCGAGCAATTCCTACGCGCAATTAAGCCTAGATGAGCGCACAGTACGTGACAGGACATCTAGTTTTAACTGTATGTCTATTACCTATCGGCTGTGGATGCATTCTGGCATACATGTGAAGGTATAACAGGCCTACAGTAGGCGTGGATGGGTAGAATTCGCTATCAAAAATCAAGTCTTCAAGTTCAAAACTCAAGGATTCATTTCCACTGGCTATTAATTATTCACTCGAATCGCATTGTTTCCCTAATATATTCTTGTACCGCACTGAATATACTGGCATTTTCCAAAGCAGTTTTCTCTGAATCTCCATATAACATAAGAGTGATATTTGTGGTGTGGCCCAATTTTGTTAGAATGAAATTTCTTTTTATACCATGCTCGCTATGTTACTACTTGTGAAAAGCCTGCATGTTAAAGTTTAGCTTTTAACCTCACTACCGGTGTAAACCTGCGGTTAATTTTTTTTTTTACACCTATAGTAGGAAGTTCATCCAACTAGACCTTTGACATAACGCAATTTGTTAACTTTGATACATTAACACTTCGCGATGTTTCATTCAAACATTCGACGGTTTGCAGTATTATCTGCAACGTGCAATGACGTATTAAGTTTAAAATACCTACAATTAAATATTTAGGATACGAACATCTTTTTCTACATCACTTGCCTGCAGGGACGTTGCTAAGGGGTTTCGGATGGGGACATCTCTAGGGTTTCAATTGCATCGCCCCTATCCTGATAGGCAAACTTCCGACTACAACCACATGATTGTGGGAAATTAGATTACCCACCCCAACACAATTTTCCAACTACAGGTTCAACCCTTTACCCGATAAACACGACCTCAAATTGTATTTTAATTATTTTGTTTTTAAATTTAAAAAAAAATCAGCAACCCATATCATACAACTCCTAACTGGAACGGGCTAGACGAATTCGTTCCAATGAAGGGTCATATGATGTTTGTTGAATTTCTGTAATTTTTTTTAACTACAGAATTTGTTAATTCGTGGGCGTATGCGTCCGATTCTTTTAGTTAAGGTTAAGCTACAGAGCTTTATTTGAACACCCTCCTTTTCTCTTTAACTGTAAATTAATCAACTAAGGCTCTCAGTAGTCACAAATTCCAACTACAAATCAATTTTTGGGGGATGTTTGCTACTTTTCAATCACTATTTGAAGGACTTTTACTACTATTCAGTCTAAAAACACCATATTTTAGTTCTTGACATGTTTGAAGGAATTCTTCTAGCGCCCTGTCTGTAATTTCGATTATTTTCCAATTTAGGGGGTCGAATTTGCAACTATTGTAAGATTGACGAATGATGGGGGGAGGGGGGAGGGGTGAGGGGATGAGACCCCCCCCCCACATACACACACAAACTATCCCCACACCACCAACCATGTTGCAACGTCCGTGCCTGCTTGTTGTTGTAAAGCCATGGTAGCGCATTGTTATCCATGGTTAGAACATTGCAGCCGGCTTTATTTCAGAAAGGACTGGCGCGCTAGTGTACTGAAACCGATTGAATGATTGTGAATCTGTCACCATTTACTGCGTCACGTTCTTATCAAATGATAGAAGGAACATAAGCTGGTGATGCTTTCGCTTTTGAAAGGTCGTTAGGAAGCAGTCAGAACTCTGAAGGAAGTATGCTCTCTCTCTCTCTCTCTCGACTAGACCACAATCTGATCGCGTTAAGATTTCATAAATAAAATATTGCAAATTCATGGCTAAATCAAGAAAAAACTATAAACATCTCAAATTGGGTCCATCGGTTCTTATCCGACCAAAAATGGAAATCAGATAAAGAGAGTTGAATTTCATTCAAAGACATACTTTGACTTCGTGGTATTTTAACGTTACATGAGTAAAGATTTGGTAATTTTCCGAATAAATTGTATTCAATGTTTTCTCAAATATACATCGAAGAAATATGTTGGAATCTTTAAAGAAGAAAACACAGTGCAGAAATTTCCCGTTCAGTTACCCAACCAATCGACAGGTTCTGCCCGCGCAATTTACAAATAAAACAGTTGAACATTTTTTTTCCATAACACTTCAACAAAACCATATCATGTGCCCACCACCTCCACCCTCCCCCCTCATTTCAACAATCTCATCTAGAGTTCCTAACTACCCAGAGGGTAGTACAAACCGTTAGGTGGATGGTTTTGTAGTACTACGAGCTAACAATAGACCTATTGGGTACATACAGTTCATCGTATACTACTGTACCATACAACCAAGTATAACATTGCTTGACCGAGCATTGCGTACTACCCATACCAACTGTAGGACAGTATAGCATCTTTGGTGGATTTATAATACTAAGGACTAACAGTAGAACTATGGGGAACATGCAGCTCATCCTCTATTACTGCACCATGCATCACTGCATAACCCAGCATTACGTACTGCTCTCACCAACTGTAGGACAGTATAACGCCTTTGGTGGATGTATTACACGGGCTAACAATAGACCAATAGGGGTACAGACCTACATCCAATACTACCATTCCAAAAATCCAGGATTACCTCGCATTAGCGCCTATCCTAGCATTACGCACTACCTATGCCAACCCCGACGGTAAAATCCCTTCAGTGGATTTGTAGTACGAAATACTAACAGTAGACCAACGGGGATGCAGACCGTCTACACTATCCCACCGCACTGGATAACCATGAGTTATCCCCCTCCACACACACACACCCGCCTCACAATACCGCTTAACCTAGCATTACGCACTACCTATCCCAACTGTAGGACAGTGTAACGCCTTAAGTGGACCAATAGTACCAAGTGCTATATACACGTAGACTAACTGGGGTAAAGACACAACACCGCATGGCCTAGTATTACGTATTACTTATACCAGTCATAGGATAATACAAAGCTTTCGGTAGGTTAGTTGTACCCAGGGCTAACATGGGAACTACGTGAGTATATACGACCCATCATATACTGCTATGCCCCATCGCACGAGAAGCTCGCCACACCTTTACCCGAACAACATTATGTCGAATAGAACAGTGGGCATCAATAATGATCAACGTTTTTATGACGTCGCGCGTGCATTATGACGTCACGACGCCATTGGCAACTTCAACCGTTTCGAGTGGGAAAAGAAAAGTCTCAACTTTCCCATAAATTTTCCATCACATACCCATACTACATACCCAGAGCCGTGTGTGTATACATACACTAGCATACCCTATATACACTTGCCAGACCAATTGGATGGAGCGTAAAACACGTCTTGTTCCGGGTCCACCAAAAGTCCGGTTCCTATGGGAATTTAACACTGATGGCTCCATCAAAAGTCCGGGTAATGAGGGTCGTTTCATCGCTCCTATACTACTAACGTTTCGTTCAAACTTGCTTTGTGGTATACAGGGAATTGCTATTCTGGTTTTATGAATTTATCTTGTTAATCTTTCAACTGAGGCTTATGGTTCCTCATCCGAATGAGCTCACCGAGCTCGTTTCGATGAGCGGCCATAAACTGGGATTTGAACAAAAATTGATTTTCTATTTATTTGTGTGAAACACTGGTTACATTGAAACAAACTGTTTTCAGGTAGAGGGTTACGCTTACTCATAAAGCATTATACATACCATTTATAACAACGTCGATGCTTCTATCTGTGTTCACAGAAATTAGAATTGAGCACTTTGTTAGATATCAATCATAATTTCTCAGGAACAGGGATTATATGTTGAAGCGAAACAAAATGTAGCGCCAGCTTGTGCCTTTGATGTTCACACACTGTGATACATAGTTGCGCTTCAAAGTTTTAATCTCTGATGATTGTCAAATTCGGCACGTACGCAACGAAATGCATCAGAAAGTGTCAAGGTGATAGCGTAAATTTGCAATTTTCTTGTTTAAAAGTGTAAATATATTTAATAATCTTTCTCGCTCGGGATAAAGGCATGAGAATGTTTGTCTGTATGGCGGGTCCCGAAAACACATTTGTCTCTTAAGCAGACCAGTAAAATAATTCATGCGCTGCTAATTAAGCATGAAATATTATGGCCATTTATCGCGCGTCTGGCGAACCCAAAGCTGAGCTGTTTGATAATAGATTGAAGAAATAAGAGAGACCAGTGTTCTCCTGCATTCATTATCTGTGTAAATATGTCGAGTTATTAGGTAATTGTCGTAAAAACAGTACATCGCACATGTTCTGGACGCACACCCATATTATATATCTGGTGTGTCACCGAATGTCAGTATATACCAAACAATGAATGCGAGCCTTTCAAAGGAACTTAAAAGTGAGTATTAAATTAAGATAGATCTAAGCGGCCAAACTCCAAGTGAAGCAATTAAAATGAGAATTAATGTTCTGACAATCGAAATAAAAGTCAGGGGGTTTTCTCGAAAATTTCATTCCAGTCTGAAGGCGTGTAAGACTACTGTGGGTTGTAGGCGAGGAGCTGGGGATGTCTCATGCTATAGGTTAGATGAGGTGCCGCATCGGTGCGAAAGTATAGGCACATTGTAATGTAAGGGGAGCCACATAACTCATATTTAGAGTAGGAACAATCACGGGCCAAGTCGGTGGCCATAGATCAGTGTAGGATCAGAAATAGCAAGTATGAGCTCGGGAACTCACGAAGGTTGGCATTTAGGTAGACGGTATTACCTACTGTAGAAACCCCTTAGGTGGCGACTGCTTGAGTGAAAAGCGTCCATTGAAGTGGGGATACATTAGTGGACGTGCGACGACAATGGTAGAGTGACATTCCATCACATGTTAGAGGAAAGGGGTCCTAACAAAGTTACAATACGTTAGTGGCCATGCGATGGCAGTAGTATAGTGAAGTTCCAGTTGTATGAGAAGGCGGCCAGAGGCCAAAGGACTACACTGAGCCGAGAGGACCAAACATCATCCACAAGGAAGAAGCACCAGTGACAACAGAGAACGCGGGCTCGCAAAGTGACTCAAAAAATGTGTGGGTGGGGGTGTGATTGACGTTTGTGTTTTATTCATCGGATTTTATGTGAGTTGCAAATAACTATATTTTTTCTCTTTGTATTAAAATTGTTAATATCAGCGAACCCCTGTTGAATTCTGCTTTTTGAGGAAAAGTCACTGATCCCTTCAGGATAAGAACCACCCCAATAAAAACGGGTGAGTTTGTCACGGTATGACATACGTTCACGCACGGATTCAGGCGACACTCACTGAGTTTTGGCTGAAAACGCGGCATGAATCTATTTCCCCCAGTTCGGTTTCCGACAGAAACGAAGCATTCACTGTACAGAAAAGTCAACGCAAGTTAAGATTCCGTGTCGTAAACGGATATTCGTCGAAGTGGGAGAAGAGACAGTTCAGCTATCCGAAAGTGGCGGCTTCTCCAGAGGGAGTAGACAAAATCTCGAACTTTGTGAATATTTTGGTTTAATAAATAAAGGGCTTAGGTAAAGGTAAATGGTTAATGGATAAACGCTCTCCATTAGAAGACACGTTCCAACAATAATTAGAGGTTATTACTTGGTTAGTTTCATATCGGCCGTGATAAGCCATCGGTAACTTCATTTCAACCTTCAACTTTCGGTCTCGGGCTGACATGAGTTACCCCGGGCAGATATCTCGGCCGATATGAAACCGAGACATTGGGGTAGCTGGACCAGGAGTAGGAGAAGAGAAGACTTCGGATTTGGTGAAAAGGATGAGAAAGAATAATACTGTCAGAAAACTCGAACAGATCTGAGAATTTTTGTAATTATTTGTTTTATTTGAATATATAAAGAGGTTATTACCTAGTTAGTTTCATAACAGCCGAAATATCAGCCTTCGGTACCTTCACGTCAGTCTCCAACCTTCGGCCTCAGGTTGACATGGTGTTACCTCGAGCTAATATCTCGGCCGATATGAAACTAACCAAGTAATAACCGCTAAAGATATTTCGCCATCACATATATCTGTACAGTGTATCATGGTGGTTAACTATTCTGTCGGTATGATACGTTTTGCCGTCAAATACATGTATGGGGGAGTCTATTTTGCCAGCATTTATTGCGCCACAACATATCATAACGAAAATAAACCCGAACTGTATGGTAAACAAACCCACTGTTTGTAATCACAGTGACAACTGCATTCGCAAAATGAGGGTGGTGTTGCATATATTTACAGCTATAGTGTCCAAAAGAGAACTTTCAATTTAACGAATATGTTTTTACAAGCTTATGTGTGATTTACATTAGCTGATAATAGACACATGGCCTGAATCGTTACAAAAACGTTCATTTGGGGCAGAAAATAAGATTTCTGATTACCATAACACGTCTGCCTGTACGACTTAATTTTTATAATGAATCTTTGATGTAAATACTATTATAGAATGCCAAATTGGGGATATTTAACGTAGTTTAGTGTGATTATAACAAATGAGCGATCATGTTCATGTAATCGCAATAATGACTGTAACATTTGGTGTCCGCGTCTACGTGTACTAGCAATAAACAAAACTACACGTTCTGTATTAACTGGGTCTACGGTACTAAAAGCACTGGATGATGAAGTCTGGACAGAAAATATATGGAGACTTTTAATTTTTCGGGAGTAAAACATTACAGCAATCAGAATTTTTTTTTTTGTACACTAAAATCAGTTGGGTTAAAAATCAACACAAATCAACCCAATTGGGTTCATATTCACTCCACCCAGTTGATTTGGGTTAATTTTTAATCCAACTGATTTTAGAGTGTACAAGAAAATCAGAAAAAAAGTTTCAAGAAACCAGAAATAACTTCTGTTGACAACATTTAACAATTTCCATAGAGGAAACGGAAATGGATATTAAGGAAATCCGAAATAAATGATTGGGTAGTGTACTGTAAGAGTTTTATGCAGTAAAAAGAAATGATTGACAGGAATTCTGAAATTCTGTACTTATTGACAGCCCCCAGCCACCTCCTCCAACTTCATATTTCAAACCTACCTTGTATTGGTCCCAGGTCAATATGTCACACCATGCTTTATGTATAATTGTGACCTGCTTTCCAAATTTTAACCAGGCCTCTTTCAACCTCAACAGCGCTGCCTACCTTTTGAGTGCAGAAATACACGCATGAACTTTTGGAATGCAGTTGGAGGGGGTGGGGGCAGGCGAAGTTCTGCAATTCTGAAAATGCAATCAATGGTCACGAGGTGACTCCAGTGACCTTGGCCAATATTTTGAACCTCAAGCGAGCTTCTCGTCATTTGGTATTGGTCCCAGATTCATAGATCATGAACTGCTGAAGATATAATCGTGACCTTCTTTCAAAATGTTTTGCTCCGTCTACTTTAAATACATCTGTGAACTTGTGGAATGCATAAGAGGAATGAAATGCGATATCAGGTATTTTTGAAAAGGGGACTAAATGACCACCAGTGACCTCGACCTATACGTGGAAACCCCATTGGGTCTCGACTTATTTGGTGTTGATCGCATATCCATAGCTTAGACCATGCTTCAGATATAAGATTAACACACTTTTCAAATGTTTGCTACGCCTCGGATTTTCTCGTTTGAACGTTAACAAAGCCAGTTTTTCTTTCGTGTTGATGGCATTTCTTGTTAGTAGCTAATATGTAAAGGAAAATCGAAGTGTTTTTCAGTGGAAATGTGCAAAACACCCCCGCTGAACAACATCTAAGATGGAGTCTAGATCTACCATATTGGGTGCTGTGGGAAAATAAGTTTCGTATTGGCTAGAAGTCCTGATGGAATAAAATAGGATGTGGGGCAATTTTAATTTTAATACCTGCTTGTGCACTGTACCATCCACTTTTGTAATACAACCACTTTTGCAATAAAATTTATTACAAAAGTGGTTAACGCGTACCAACCACTTTTGTAATAAAACCACTTTTGTAATAAACTAACCATTATTGTAATAAACTCATTTCGGTGATAAATCACGGACGTCCATTTTATAGTTGGACATTGGGGTGGGGTGAGGGACTAGTTTACCTAAACATGTTTGTGTGTCGTTCGATGGAATAACGTGTCCATTCACCAGTTAAAACATGGTAGTGACTGAAGAAAGTACGCAACCACTTTTGCAATAAACTTTATTACAAAAGTGGTTATCGCGTACCAAGCACTTTTGTAATAAAACCACTTTTGTAATAAACTAACCATTATTGTAATAAACTCATTTCAGTGATAAATCACGGACGTCCATTTTATAGTCGGACATTGGGGTGGAGTGAGGGACTAGTTTACCTAAACATGTTTGTGTGTCGTTCGATGGAATAACGTGTCCATTCACCTATTGAAACTTGGTAGTGACTGAAGAAAGTAGGCAAGCACTTTTACAATAAACTTTATTACAAAAGTGGTTATCGCGTACCAGCCACTTTTGTAATAAAACCACTTTTGAAATAAACTAACCATTATTGTAATAAACTCATTTCGGTGATAAATCACGGACGTCCATTTTATAGTCGGACATTGGGGTGGGGTGAGGGACTAGTTTACCTAAACATGTTTGTGTGTCGTTCGATGGAATAACGTGTCCATTCACCAGTTAAAAGGCAGTGACTGAAGAAAGTACGCAACCACTTTTGCAATAAACATTATTACAAAAGTGGTTATCGCGTACCAACCACTTTTGTAATAAAACCACTGTTGTAATAAACTAACCATTATTGTAATAAACTCATTTCGGTGATAAATCACGGATGTCCATTTTATTGTCGGACATTGGGGTGGGGTGAGGGACGAGTTTACTTAAACATGTCTGTGTGTCGTTCAATGGAATAAGGTGTCCATTAACCTGTTGAAACTTGGAAGTGATTGAAGAAAGTAAGCAACCACATTTGCAATAAACTTTATTGTATAATAGGTTAGGTTTGTCATTCAACGTAACCGATGACGTAATAAATTTATTGCACAATAGGTTAGGTTTGTTATCCAAAGCAACCGAGAATTTAATAAATTTACTGCATAATAGGCTAGATTTGTCATCCAAAGCAACCGATAATGTAATAAATTTACTGCATAATAGGTCAGGTTTGTCATCCAAAGCAACCGATAATGCAATAAATGTACTACATAATAGGTTGGGTTTGCCATCCAACGCAACCGATAATGTAATAAATGCATTGCATAATACATTAGGTTTGCCTCCTTAGGCAACCGATAATGTAACAAATTTATTGCATAATAGGTTTGGTTTGCCATCCAACGCAACCGATAATCTAATAAATTTACTGCATAATAGGTTGGGTTTGCCATCCAACGCAACCGATAATGTAATAAATTCATTACATAATAGGTTAGGTTTGCCATCTTACGCAACCGATAATGTAATAAATTTATTGCATTTGCAGTTAAGTTTTCCATGCAAGACAACCGCTGATGTATTAAGTTTATTGCATTATAGGTTAGGTTTGCCATCCAACGCAACCAATAATGTAATAAATTTATTACATAATAGGTTAGGTTTACCATCCAACGCACCGATAATGCAATAAATTTATTGCATAATAGGTTGTATTACATTACCGGTTGTAACACTGCTTATCGAGTGGATTGTGTGGGTAATTAAAAAGCGCGCAGCTAACGATACATGGTAAAATAGACTGCTGTATTGTTGGGTCAGAGGGGGTATGTCTTCCACAGTATATGTCTGGCGGTGTAATTCTTATAACGAAAAAAAAAATAAATAGGAAAAACAAGTTACACAAGTTATCAAAATCTGTTTAATAGGTCACTCGAAAAAGACAGGACGTTTACATCAGTTGGACAAAACTTCAGTGTACAGCTGACTGGCTTTCTCGACTAAACGTTCCATGTCAGCAGGATTGGCACATAAGGAGCTTTGTGTTGCCAAATGCGGTAATGAAAGCGTTAATAATATTAATCTAAAATGGAATAAACATCTTTTTTATATCTGGTCTCGGGTTTTGATGCGCTGATCCACTTTGCATTCGGGGGCCAATGTCCAATGTAAAGCAAGATATTCAATTGGTTGGTAGCACATGGAGGGATCGCGTCAGATTGACCATGAGTGGTCACTGTTACTATTCTGCATTAAGCATAGGTTATTTCTTTTCACGAACGATGAAGGTTCAGACACGATTATTGCTACGGATAAGTTAACCGTTGCGCAGTTCGTCCATGCGGCACAAGATCAGGGGCATGCGCAACTGGTTTCGTGTTATGTGGAAGGACTAGATCAGAGTAAATAAATTTCTTTTGACTACTATACATTTGCCAACTGTTATATTGCCAACTGAAACACTCATCCTTCCGGTATGGCAATATACAGATCGGCCCGTAGTCAATTGTTACAATGCCAAAATAGGTTCATGAAAGTTCAGACTTAGATGTTTGATAAGATTACATGTGCGACTGCACGTAATTTATTACTCCGTTTCAGAGCGAGCAATCGGGCCAGTGATGAATCCTTTTCATGGATTCAAAGGGATCAAAGTTGAATCCAGTTTATCACCAGCGTCCAAGTTGCGCCATTCTTTCGTGTACCAAAAAGCAAAGGGCATGTTTTACTTGTCTTGTGGCACGCGGAGAGACAAGAAAGACCAGAGGGATAACGTGCAGCTGAGTTTACTACTGAATACTCAATATTTGTTATATTTGTTATGTTCATCCCAAAAAACAAAAAAAAAAAAAAACGGCGAAAGTTTAGATTCATGTGTCAGAAGTGATATGATGTGAGCCCATTTTCACGGCTGCAGAGTCAGACCTGCTATCACATCCCTAAGAGCAGCCGTTTAGTACAGCAGTAGACAATCCAAAGGCGCCCTCTTGTAATTCAGATGGATCTTGGAAGTCACGTCATGTCGCGTGACTGCGGGCGCCCATGTTGTGTTGACATGTAACCAATGTACGTGATTATGTTGTGACCTCATTGCCATAGCGATACGAGGTTCGAATGCGCGTGCGCAGCTTGGGTGTATATGGGGACACGTGTTTTGGTCGTCCATTTTGTGTGTAGGGGCGCCATCTTGATTTCTCAAGTGTCACGTGGTTGCCTGGTGACGAAACCTTACATCTTGATATAAGATCGGGGGTATGTTTTGAGAGTATGTTTGATTCGAGGGGAGTATGTTCCGGAAGTATAGAATTACACAAATGAACCCGACTTTCGTGTATTTTAGTGGATTTTACTCTGGTAACCATGTTAATGTTGTAGCTGGGATGTGGAAATGTTCCGTATCCAATGTTTGTACGGAGTGTGTTTTGGGAAAACATGGAATTACCCCAAACAACCGATATTAAATACAGAATTACCCAAAACAGCTTGACAATGTCTAAAAAACTATCCATGGATGGAATTTTTTCTGAAAATATCGCGTCTTCCAGACACGATGGACGGCAGCGGCAGGGGCAAAGGGGACCAGGAGCTCTCGGGATGAGGCGGCATAGGCGGCAGGGAACCAGAGGCTCTTGGGGTATGGGCGGCAAGGGGCAGGGGCGGTCAGGTAGCAGAAACCGGGGGGGGGGGGCTAGGGGCACTAGAAGCGGCGGAGGCTCCTCTTCTTCCATTTTCCCTCTCTGTTTATTGCTTAAAAAGAGTTATCTCCATTGAAAGCAGAAAGTGCCTGTATGTAAAATGATTTTCCCTTAGAATCCATTTAATGAGTCCTAGTTAGTGACTCGGTGGATCCAAAAATATCGAAATGAGGCCATGATACGTATGATTTTGCACGCATTGAACTCATTTTCATAATCTTCATTTTGAGACATATGATTTTGCGCGCAATGTGCTCATTTTCACAGCATTCATTGTTCCATTCGACGAAAAACGGTATTCAGTGGGTTTATTTATTTATTTATTTATTTATTTATTTATTTATTTATTTATTTATTTATTTATAATTTATTAATTAATGTATTTATTTATTGGTGTTTTACGACACTTATATAGTCTGAGTCATTTTGTGTTGGTGACAGTTTTTTGAGTGGAGGAAGCCGATGTACCAGAAGAGAACCATCAAGCAGCGACGAGACCCTATAACCTCTTCAAAGTCACATAAGCCAGGACTGCACTACGCACTGTACATCAGTACTACGCACTGCACAACACAGTCAGCTTAACTAAGGTTAAGACGCGTGCACACCAGTCCATCTCAGAACACCGTCAGCTTCCCCACCCGCTCCACATGCGGGCAGTCGAGGTAAAGTACCTTGCCCAAGGGCACGAAGTGTTAAACCAAATCAATCACTGAATGGTCACCCCATCAATAGACTAATCGGGTTCAACGGAGCTTAACTTCCGCGATGTTGGTGGCTGATGCACGTCCACCTGTATTATGATAATTTACTAACACCAGTCAATAGTGTGTAATAAAATTTCTAATTTTCTCGCCTCATTTGGGGTTAACAGTGTGCGGAAGAATTCAACCCGACCTATAAAAAGGGACACCAAGATCGATAGGAACTACGGGGTTTAAGACAAACTGCGCCCGTAGGAGGAATTCGGGAAGACATATCAAAAGCGATAGACGTCAAACCCAGCTTTCCCCATCCATCCGTGTGCAGTAAGATTTCAGCGCCCACTAAATTTGGGAATAGATTTGACGCTACTTTGTACTACCCCCTCTCCAAACAAACAGACCGTCCGGCCATAAAATGGACGTCCATGATTCATCACAAAAATAGGTGTAATACAATAATGGTTAGTTTATTACAAAAGTGGTTTTATTACAAAAGTGGTGGGTACGCGTGTACCAACCACTTTTGTAATAAAGTTTATTGCAAAAGTGGTTGCGTACTTTCTCCAGACACTGTCACGTTTCAACTGGTGAATGAACACTTTATTCCATTGAACGACACACAAACATGTTTAAGTAAACTAGCTCTCAACCCACCCCAATGTCCAACTATAAAATGAACGTTCGTGATTCATCACAAAAATAGGTGTGTTACAATAATGGTTAGATTAGTACAAAAGTGGTTGGTACGGGATAACCACTTTTGTAATAAAGTTTATTGCAAAAGTGGTTACTTCAGTCACTTCCAAGTTTCAACAGGTGAATGGAATGGACACGTTATTCCATTGAACGACATACAAACATGTTTAGGTAAACTTGTCTCTAACCCCACCCCGATGTCCAACTATAAAATGGACGTCCGTGATTTATCACCAAAATGAGTTTATTACAATAATGGTTAGTTTATTACAAAAGTGGTTTTATTACAAAAGTGGTTGGTACGCGATAACCACTTTTGTAATAAAGTTTATTGTAAAAGTGCTTTCGTACTTTCTTCAGTCACTACTAAGTTTCAGTAGGTGAATGGACATGTTATTCGATTGAACGACACACAAACATGTTTAGGTAAACTAGTCCCTCACCCACCCAAATGTCCGACTATAAAATGGACGTCCGTGATTTATCACCGAAATGAGTTTATTACAATAATGGTTAGTTTATTACAAAAGTGGTTTTATTACAAAAGTTCTTGGTACGCGATAACCACATTTGTAATAAAGTTTCTTGTAAAATTACTTTCGTTCTTTCTTCAGTCACTACCAAGTTTCAATAGGTGAATGGACACGCTATTCCATTGAACGACACACAAACATGTTTAGATAAACTAGTCCCTCACCCCACCCAATGTCCGACTATAAAATGGACGTCCGTGATTTATCACCGAAATGAGTTTATTACAATAATGGTTAGTTTATTACAAAAATGGTTTTATTACAAAAGTGGTTGGAACGCGATAACCACTTTTGTAATAAAGTTTATTGTAAAAGTGCTTTCGTACTTTCTTCAGTCACTACCAAGTTTCAATAGGTGAATGGACACGTTACTCCATCGAACGACACACAAACATGTTTAGGTAAACTAGTCCCTCACCCTACCCCAATGTCCGAATATAAAATGGGTGTCCGTGATTTATCACCGAAGTGAGTTTATTACAATAATGGTTAGTTTATTACAAAAGTGTTTTTATTGCAAAAGTGGTTGGTACGCGTTAACCACTTTTGTAATAAATTTTATTGCAAAAGTGGTTGTATTACAAAAGTGGTTGGTACAGTGCACCAAAAGTTTTTTTTGCGTTATTTGGTCGTTTCAGACTTCAGAGAGTAGTTATTACACTTTGCTTAAAAAGTGTAATTCTATACAGTTGCGGGTGGTATGTATTTTGTGTATACAGGACTGGTCACTTTCCATGGGTGTGCAATATTTCCTGGACAACCCCAAAAGACCTCTCCTCGGGAAGATCGGAGTCTGGCACGTCTCGTTAGGCCTTTGAGTCAAGTGGTGTTTTAAAACGCCTTTGGCTCCCCAACGGGCGTCTGTGCGACATAACTGCCCGAAACCGTCCCAAAGCACTGGGTATGAGATCCAGAAGGGTCTTCAAGCGTCGAGCGCTGTCCGATTAGCATCAAAGACGACGTTTGGAGTGATGTACAACATTGGAATCTCAGAACGTGGAGGAGAGTCCATTGGTCAGAGGAGAGTAGGTTCTGCTTCACGTCATAGATGCTCGCATGAGAGCGTGGTGGCATAGAAATACTGCCTACGTGCCCAGGAACATCAGACATGCTGTTCCTTATGGTGGGGGATCAGTAATAATCTGTGGATGCCTCTCTCATGATTGTAAACTTGATATGGTAACAGTACGTGGGAATTTCAATGGTGATAAGTACATTTTCAATCCGGTTGTCGTGCCTCATTTTGATAACAACCCGTTGTCTACTCGCCCTGTATTTATGGACGACAGTGCAAGGCCACATCGTTCCCATGCTGTGAGAACATTCCTTCAGAATAACGCTATTACAACACTACCTTGGCTTGCAATGAGCCCCAATTGGAATCCCTTAGAACACATCTGGGACTTTTTTGGACGTCGTGTGCAAGCACGGGATCCAACTGTACACAATTTGGCTGATTTGTAAGCTGCATTGCATGAGGAGTGCCAACAGTAGCCTCTGGCCCGTATCAGAAGGTTCACTGGTAGCATTAAGAGGATGGTTCAGGCTGGCATCCTGGCACGTGGCGGATACTGTCGCTACTGACGTTAGACACTGATCACATGTTACATGTTTTGTCAGTAATTACAGGTATTCTTTCATCATGGCCCATTCCAGCACCGTACTTGTCGAGAGAACATTTGTCAATCGACCATGCTTTCCGCAAACAATCACGTTTGGCCATCTGAAACATAGCATGAAAGTAATGACAGTTTCTATTAACACCACTGCGAGAAAACATTGAGCTAAATTAATTTCCAAGTGTATATGATGTGCCACGTAACACCATAACGTCAGTTAAAACATATCGAGCAGAAATTTGCAATATTCTCAAATCGCCACCAGCAAACACAATCTCCACTTATTCATTGACAGATCACACCACATTATAAGTAATTGTGAATAGTTGACGGCAACATGGTCTGAGATTTGCGGCTCGGGGATTATTTTCAACCAAGACGCGAAGCGTCGAGATTGAACATACGCTCCGAGCCGCAAACCTCAGACCATGTTACCGTCAACTTATTACAATAACGTATGTGTTCCAATAAAACACTACCCATAGCCCAAAACCTACATTGTGAATCACGAGAGTTTATTTACTAAATCTGTGATCATTAAAAGTTGCCTTTTGGAAGGCAACTTTTAACGATCACAGGTTTAGTAAATAAACCTCCCATGTATCCACGCCGGCACTGGATAAATAATCAATAAACCAGATAAACTCAATCCAACTTAGTTCAAATCATAAATCAGTTTGTAATTTAAACAACAAAATTATCCGGAACACCCTCTGTTGCATGTGTGAAAGATCCAGAAAAAAATGAAGCGGCTTGCTTGTCACTCGGTTGATGAAGCAATTACGAAACGGGCAACGTCATTTCAAATATTTCGCGTTGTGACGTCAGACGGTAACATTTGCCACTTGAGCCGTAAACATAGAATATACTAAGCGAGCTCTCGTCCAATCAGAGGAGGAGAATTTTAGTCTAATTGGAACATTATTATCAATTCAGATGGCTTGACCAACATTAAACAAAATCACGTGGACAATAAGAAAGTCTTTAAAATTGTAACGAAAATCTCAGTTCTAAAGCCACACGCGATCGTGAATTCACATGTGTACCACTTTCATAAATCTGCCTCGAACGTAGAAGATGGAGTACGATACATTTACTGAAGGAAGAAACAAATTGTAAAAACTACATTTCTTTAACCCTTTACCCAACGCACAAGATATCAAATATTATTATTTTAATTAAGACCCCTTCTCACACTCCGGAATTTGTCCCGAACCGCTACGATCTCGACATCGTATGAAATGGTAGGGTGATCGTGATTAAGTTCGTCAGAGTTCGGTGCAGCTCGTCGCGGTTCTGGAGAAATCGTAGCCGTCAAAAACATTTCCGACCATGCTTGAAAATTTGAAATTTAGTCGCTGACTAAAACAAAATAGTGACAGTAGATATGAAAAGCGGATTCTCGCCAGGCAAAAACGCATGTCTGGCCCACCCCAAAATTTAAGCTTGAAAGCAATGGGAATTTAGCTTGAAACATTTCCTAGTCCAGCTAAAATCGGACTTAGTCAGTTTGCGCCTGGTCCAGTATTTCGACTAAGGTTAATCCAATGGGGATTTTGTTTATGAGAATAAGAACTTAAGAGGCCCAGAAAAAAATGATCTTTTTTCAATGTTAATTTCCATAGAAAACTGTAAAAGTCTCAAGATCGCTGACCAGGGATATTTGTGAAAACGAACTTATCTGCACATCACTCAGTGCATTTTTCGCAAAGGGATTTGTAAGGCGCTCCCTTCGTTTCACATCTTTTGTTTGTAAGCGAGCTGTCACTTTCCCTCTTCATTTTTGTATAGATGTGGAATGATCATGTCTACTTTCGTTAATTTTTCACATTGTTTGTAGCTTCTTCTCCGAGTCGATCTACAACACCTTTATCAATTTTCGGATATATTTTGTTTTTTGCCGTAGATCAGACTAAACAGCCTGATATTTTTTCCCTTTCTTCTTTCAAGAGTTTGCGACACGAATTTTCTAAATCTGAAAATAAATCTTCTCGATCATCGTTCAGTTTTAATCCCATGCTATAAGTTTCGTATTTATATTCAAACTGTATTACTTCTACATCATTCAATTGGATTGGATTAGGTTTCAAGTAAAACGTTTTATTATCATTGGGTGAAGCAATTCTTTTCAATTCGATTTTTTTCCGTTGCCATTGTTTAATCAATTTTTTTTCTATTTCCTATGTATATATATAAATATATACTATGAAAAAAGATTTTTATAAAAATAAAAACGTTTTTTTTACTTGCTATAAATACAGGATTTTTTTTTCATTGATTTCAGACTTTAATCTCTTTAATTAAAAAACATAATTTGCTGTTGATTTCTCGAGAAAATAAACTCAAAAATTGTGAGAAGTTACCCAAGTCGAAAAAACGGTTTCTTATTAAAGAAAATAAGATCAGTCAAAAATATATTTCATATATATAGGCAATAAAAAACATGTAAAAACAATTTTTAACATTTAGAAAACAATTTCTAATTATTTAAAAAAATGTCATTATTATTAAAAGCGTTCAATTTACCTCAATTGAAAATTTATGTGAAGAATCTCGGCCTCGCGAATACGTCGAGTTATAAAAATAAACTACAAATGATCAGAGTCAAAAAGGCTGAGATTAGTGAGAAAAAGGCGCCAGATTTGAGATCTAAAGTGCGTCGGGTGGGTTTGAAAGATGTACGGTTGCAAAATAAAAATGAGTTCAAAAATCGATGGTTGGTGGAGGTGATGAGATGAGAAAACGAACAACGGGTGGAAAGAGGAAACGAAAACAAAACATCCCTATTCAATCGGCGGAAATAAAAAAAAATACAAGATCAAATATCAAACATCGTAAAAGCAGCGATGACTGAACTCGAGAAAAAAATGATGGTGACTTAAAGGAAATTCTAGCTAAATTCATGCGCGTACAGGGATTTTTCAAAACGTTTGATGTCAAAGGTATAAAAACGTTTCACCTCCAAAATGTCTTGAACGAGATAAAAACTAGCATGTTGGATTTATTTCTTCGAATGCAAGGCGATGGCATAAAAACGACAAGAGTACTGAAGTGTCGGTTGGGGAATCGATCCAAACATAGGTGAACTCGTGGAAAACACTGCTTATTTTCAGTCTTGCACACAAATCGTGACCGAAGGCTCTTCTTTATCCGATATCTTCGACAATATGAAAGAAAACATGATACAATCGTTTGCGCAGTATCAAAACGAAGATCGCAAATGGAGATTCGGCGAAGTATTGAATCTAGAAATTCATATCGACAACGTCGAAAATAAAGAAGACATTCGTTGCCTCAAATGGTCTGTCACATCTGCCTTATATCATGTAAAAAGCATCCGCAGAGAGTATCAAAATATGTAGAAATCTCTAAGAATTTAAACTGGCTGGGAATAAATTTTCCGACTCAACTACGCGACATAAAATCAACCTCCTACAATTTCCGTCAGCGTTTTGGGATATGACGTTTCGAAAAAAACATATTTCCACTGAGGATAAATTCACAGAAAAAACATCGCGAAAAAAAACAATAGTTTATTATTAATTTCGAATGATGATAATCAACATTACTGGTGAATCAAAAACATGAGTCCATTATTGGCGACACAGACTAGCGGACACAATGGAGAGATATTTTTCTGTTTTAACTGTTTGAATTCCTTCCAACACAAAGAATCGCTGGAACGTCACGAGTAGTATTGCAACTCAAATCAATGCGTTGCCATTGACATACCTAAACCTTACACTTACAGTAAACTCATACATCACAACTGAAGACTGACAGTGCCTTTTGTGGTGTATGCCGATTTCGAATGCTTCATGGTGAAAATGAGTTCGTGTCAGCCCGACGATCGGCAGAGTTACACCGAAAAATATCAGAAGCACACGCCGTCTGGTTATTGTTTTCACTTAAAATGTTCTTTCGACGATCGATATTCTTCCGGTCCATACACCTACTCGAAACAGTCGGACGATGACGACGTGGCTCGAAAATTCGTGGAAGATTTGGAATCTCAAATAAAAAAAAAATATACGAGCAATTTAAAACTCCCGTGAAGTTGATCATCACAGACGAGCAAACGAAAGACTATAAGAGCGCCATCGAATGTCACATCTGTAAAGAATCTTTCACCGAAACTTCGGCACCCGAATACAAGAAAGTTAGAGATCCAATTCACTGCACTGGGTAAATTTCGAGGTGCCGCGTACAGTAATTGTAATTTGAAATATCGAAATGCTCAGTTCTTCCCGGTAATGTTTCACAATCTGTCGGGTTACGCCAGTCATTTGTTCGTGAAGCTTCTCCGTGGTGTAAGCGAAGGATATATAAACTGCAACGCGAAGAGCGATGGACAATACATATCTTTCAAGAAATGGATAGTTGTAGATAAAAAAAATAATGAAATAGTTGGAGAAATGTCTCAGTCAATATCAGGAGAGAAATACGTTTCCTTGATAGTTTTAAATTGATGTTGACAGTCTCGAAAAAATAGTCGGTAATTTAGGAAAGGAAAAATTCAAGATCACAACTGAATATTTTAAAAATGAACGTCAATTGGGGAGAGTATTGAGGAAAGGAGTCTATCCCTACGATTACATGGACGGTTTGCATAGATTCGACGAGTCGAAGCTACCTTCCAAAGATCATATTTATTCAAAATTATACGATGCTGACATTTCCGACGTCGACTATGAACATGCCCAAAAAGTGTGGGAAATATTCAACATGAAATCTTTGAGAGATTACCACGATCTCTATCTGAAAACCGACGTCATTCTCTTGGAAGACGTGTGCGAATATTTTCGAGATGTCTGTTGGAGACATTACGGTCTAGATCCGGCTTGGTATCACACTGCTCTCAGCTTGGGCTGGGACGTGCTTTTGAAGACGACTGAAATCCGCTTGGAATTATTATCAGACGTGAACATGTTGCTCATGTTCGAAAAGGGTGTGAGAGGTGGCGTGTCGACGATATCTCACGGATACGCAAAAGCAAATAATTTCTACATGGAAGAAGGATTCGATGCGCGAAAACAGAGTAAATACGTAACATATCTAGATAATAATAATTTATACAGTTGAGCCATGAGTCATCCGTTACCGACGGGAAATTTCAAATGGACCAAGAATCGCGAGATGGAAAATTGGAGACATTATCCCTGTCTTCTGGGGGTGGATCTAGAATACCCCAATGCGTGCTACGATTCGCACAACGATTATCCTTTGGCACAAATGAAAATGAATAAAGTCGATATACTCGTTCCAAATTTAAATGACAAACGTAAATACGTAGTCTACTGTGAAAATCTGTAACTTTACATAGATTGTGGCATGAAATTAATCGACATCCATCGCATCATCCGATTTGATGAAGAGCCTTGGATGAAGAAGTATATAGATCGTAACACGATTTTGGGAATGCAGGCCGTGACCGAATTCGAGAAAGATTTTTCAAACTCATGAATTAATGTGTGTATGTAAAATCGATGGATAACATCAGAAACAGGACTGGCATTCATCTGGTGACGACGGATAATCAGGCTAGAAAATACGTTTCGAAACCAAACTATAAACATCAAACCCTCTTTGATGAAAATCTAGTGGCCATTCGCATGAAACAAACGCGTCTGACATTCGACAAACTGATTTATTTGGGAACGTGCTTCTTTGACATCAGCAAAGAGCTGATGTATCGATTTCATTATGAATACACCAAGAAGAAATACGATACAAATGCCAAACTGTTGTTTACCGACATGGATAGTCTGGCTTACGAGATAGAGACCAAGGATTTTTACAGAGATATATCTCCGGATGCCAATGCGTAGTTCGACGCGAGCAATTACCCCAGCGATCAGAAATCTAACATTCCTTTGGTGTGCATCAAAAGGTGGTGGGAAAATTCAAGGACAACGCGGGAGGAAGGCCGATCACGGAATTCGTGGATTTAAAGGCGAAACTGTATGCTTACCACTTAGATGGGGAGGCAATTAAGAAATGTTGCGAATAATGACATCACATTCGAAGAGTATGAAAGATGTCTGTTCGAAAATCGAGATGTCCACAAGAGATGAACACGATTCAGTGCGACAAGCACATTCTCTACACGGCAATAATCAATAAAACCCCTTTATCGGCTGACAACAAAAAGAGATTCGTGCAAATGAATGGAATAAACATGTTAGCTGACTGTCATTATCCAACAAAGTCGATCATTCCTCAAAATCAAGAGGCATTGGACGATTACACGACACGGCAGATTGATAAAGACAAAGAAAATCCAGAAGATAAGACATCGCTAATGATAAAGACATAGGAAATATAAATGACACAATTAATAGTCAAGAAAAGTGAATAAATAAAAAAAAATTCAAAATAAATTAAACTATAAAATAAATTGGAAAATCAAAAATACGAACATATCGGTAGAAGGGGTCATCTTACCTAACAAACCTCTGTCTAACATCGATCTGTAGATGCAGTCAAAGCAATAAAAATTAAACATTTTCCTCGTGTTTTTTTTTTCCTGAAATGCATTGCCTAGAAAACCGCGAGCTGGTGACGAATGCGGAATCTTGAACCTGGAAGATTTTTCGGGTGAGGGCTCACATTGGATGGCATGGTTCAAGAACACAAGAAGAAATAATTATTTCAACAGTTACGAAATATCACCAGCCAAAGAGTTGACGGATTATTTAAAAACGTCAATTTATTACAATACTGAACGCGTGCAACCTCGCGATCAAGTGTTTTGTGGACAATTGTGTCTCTACGTCCTCAAGAGATGGTCTTCAAAACATCACTTTCAAGACATCCTCAACGATCTAAATTGAGAGAGAGAGCAAACAAACATTTTTTCATATAAATAATAGGAAATGAAAAGGAATAAAATAAAATAAAAATAAACTAAATTAAAAAAAAAGAAATTAGATAGAAAATTAAAGAAAATGACAGTCGATAAATTTGGAAGAACTGATGATGATGAAATTATGAAAAAAAGAGAAAACTTGAAGGTGATGGCGGATTGTCTGTTACATATTTGAACGATAATTGTGTGAGGAGATACGAATCTCGAAAGGAACCGCTAAACAAGAATAATCACAAGCTTAACCCTTTACCTAACGAATCGCCCGCATCCGCCCGCGTAGTATGCAAATTCAGCAGCTGCTAAAACATTATTTTTCGAAAAATTTCAACAAAACCATATCATGTGACCCCCTCTTTGGAACGAGCTCGTCGAGCTCGTTCCAAAGAGGGGGCACATGATAGGGTTTTGTTGAAATATTTGGAAAAAATTTAAAAAATTGTATTTAAAATAATAAATTTTGAAATCGTCTGCGTTGGGTAAAGGGTTAATAACATTCCAGAACCGATAGATCTCAGCGACGTCGCCACAAAAAAAGTATGAAGATCAGTCAGTTGCAGATTTCGAACACCGCGTGAGAGATAATTAACTGGATAAAAACATGACCGATGATCTAGATTTAAAATCTAAACGATTGGTGAATGTGGCAGGTTCTGTGGATTCGAGTGATGCTGCCACCAAACAATACGTAGACGTCGAGAAACGATCGTCGATACTTTGAATGAGAAAAATGAAGTGAAAATCGATCTGAACACTGCATTGAATAAGATCGTCAGTCTGGCAAAAATCGGCGATGGGGATACTGAATCGACTGCAGTCAACAGAGGCTACGCGGATTCTGCTCTCAACAAATCTCAAACCTATCTCAAAGAACATATGAACGATCTCTATCTCAACAAATGATCAGTGGGAATGATGAACTCCGGCATCGACATGAATGATAACAAACTATTCGGTATCGAGTACAATCCGGAATATGATTCGAGCACAGTCAGCAGAAAATGCATGAACGACACTAAAGTCGAGAAAACCGGCGATGTGATGGAAGGAGATCTGGACATGGGTGGTTATCGTATCGCGAATCTACCCGATCCCGAGTTGATGATGGACGCTTGCACTCTGATTTGTGTCATGGAAAAAAATAAAATCCGAGAGACAGTTGATAACTGTGTGGGCCGAGGAAAATGGTGTATTGGATTCAGGCAAATCAGAATGGTCCTTCGGAAATGGATCGCCACACGATCAGGAAGGATAGCCTATGCTGATAGGTGGATGCATCGTTCAAATGAGTCTGACTACTAGCAACTTGAAAAATACAGCTGCCGTCAGCGTGGTAGTAAATGGTATAGAAAACGATACATATAATGTCGAGAAGAAGACGAGTCAATATTGCAATACGAGCAAATTTGAAACACCTTTGAGAGTTGAAGAGGGAGACAGAATTAATTTCAAGACGAAGACGACTAATCCTGGAGCTATTTCTTCTATAGTATATGTGTTGATCGAATGCGACCCTTTCAATGCATAAAAAATAAACTGTTAATGAATTGAATTGGACATGTGAAATACTTGAAGAGGAAAAAAAATAAGGGAGTTTCAGAACTTTATTAAATACTTCTAAAGTTCCCAAACTTCGTTTTTTATGTTATTTTTTAGTATTTTTTAAGTTATTTTAAGTTTTGTGAAGTTATTTTGAAGTTTTGGGGGGAAATGTTTTTGAAGTTTTTTTTATCTTATTTTATGTTTTTTGTAAATTTTTTTCGAAGCTTTTGAATGAAAGACATTTTATTTCCATCCGATTGGAACGTCAACACTCTCTCGGATATGACAACTGCGAAACATTCAGTTTGTCTAGTACGTTCCTATCGAACTGCATCTTGATGATGATGTCCAGAATGGTATCCTTGAGTTTCTCGCTCGTTTGCTGACGTCGAACACGAACATGGGATAGAGTGTATTGTATTCGGCGGGTGTTACATTCGGATTGCTCATCAATTCGTCCATGTGATGATATTTCGATCTGAAATCTGCTGCATTGCCATTCTTCTCAAACGAGGCATTGTAATCTATGACCGGACATATCGTGGAATTCAGAAACACCTACATTTTTCTCAAGTTGCAATGATCGAATAGAAATGGATTCTTTTCTTGAGATCCGATCCTGTCCGTCTGAAATCCAACTGTGATGAAACGCAGTTTCTCTTAAGAAGATTTCACAAACAATCTCCAATCAAACTGTGTCGACGTCGGAACATTTGCTACGTCGCACTGTCTCATTTTAAAGCCAAGAGGTAGTCTGGATTTTGATCCGATGATCTTCAAGAGTTTCATTCTTTGCTCGTCGTCCGGTAGTATGTGTGGCCTGAACCACGACATCTTGTTTAGATGCACTTTGCCCGATCTGTTATGGCAACTCTCAAGATGATATCGTCGACATTTTTACGAACTAGTGTGAGAGTGTGTTTTAATCCGTAGATGATTTTGTCATAATCTTCGGCAAATCCCAAGATGTGTTTCAGAGGAATCCTAGATGAGAACGTTCCTCTATGCAAAGACGCTTGAACGACGTGTTTAAATCCCGTGCCTGCACTCACATTCCCGGTAGTCGCATCGGAGGTAGTGTCTTTCATCCACAGTTGAATGAGTCGTTTAGATTTGGAAAGATTGTCTGGATATTTCAAAAGTCCCAACATCGTGGTTGCCTGATTGGGATGAAACACGGTTTCTATCTCTGGACCTGACAGTTTATTATGCTATACTGTTGAAAAGATGCATCATGTCACTATGAGCTAATGCGATGACGTCATCATCAGTGTAATCTCTAACATCCTTTTTCGTCAACCATTCTTCTATCTGGAGATAACTTTCGCCGGATGGAGACAGAAATCTTGCATTTCAATATTGAGTCTTATCTCGCCTTCATTATTGAGACAAGTTCCAGCCATGGGTAAATATTCGTGCACTTCATACTCTTGAGTACTTTCGTCTCTCATTATACCTTCCATTGTGTCTAATATGTTTCTCACTTTTTTGTATTTCACTCTAAGTTTTGTTCAATTAATAATTTTATTTTATTTTCATTTTTTTTGATGTCTTACTTACATATATGCTATAAAAAGAAATTATTCCCTTTCTTGTTTTTAGTTTGTTTTGTTTTTGTTTTGAATGCTGCCTTGTGTAATTGCTGTTCATAAAACATTCCCGTGATTTCTGTTTTCACCATCTAATGCTTCTATCTCAAAAGTGATGGGATCTTTGTAGAACACTCAAACAACCACGAAAATTTCTTCCGCCCATCTGGACGTATACCCTTTTTCAAAATGTTTTCTTCCACTTGTAAATTCTCTCACGATCACCCACGGCACATTTCGGTCGTTAATGGAGAAAGATTCGCGTACACTTCCTTTTCGTTTTGAGGATCGCTACCTGCCACGGGTGTCATCTTGATGGAACTGTGGCACGTCTTGTTATAGTCGTCAACCAAATCGTCTAAGACAATCAAGTATTTCTTAGTCGAGTTGGCCGTGAAATATCTGTGCATTTTCTCCTTCTCGGTTGTATTCCATCATTCGACCACGCTCATCTTCTCGTCGTTTTCTGTGGAATAGATGGCGACGAGTCGACGAACGTGAACGTTGTAGAATTCTAGACCTTTATCCACCCAACATTTTTCAGATTTTCGCGGAGAAGTGGCGAAGATATTTTCCAAAGCTTCAGTCACACTCGTTCCCGATTTATTGTTCAACGCTCTCATCTATCCGTATTTCGAAAACACATCTATGACAGTCAATAGATATTTCACCCCTTTGTTGTGTCCAGGCAGCGATTGCACGTCCCCCATATTGGCAGCATGAGGCTGGGATACCTCCAGATGAGTTCGCTGCTTAGTTCGAAGTCACTGTGTCCACTATTTACCGTCTCATTGGAAGGTATAGAACCACTGGATCTACTGCCGACCGACCGCGTTCAGGTCGACCAAGAGTTACGACCCCTGCACAAGACCGACACATCAGGACGTCTCACTTGCGGGATCGCTTCGTTCCGGTGATGAGACAGCAGCAGTTACTCCTGGTAGAACTAACAACAGAATCAGTGCACAACTGTCCGCAACAGACTCGATGAACAGGCCATCCGAAGTAGGCGTCCATACCACGGATCAATCCTTACCCAAGGTCATCGTACCGTGAGAATGGAATGGGTACGCCAGCATGTTCGCTGGACTCAGCAGCGTTGGAGCACAGTTCCTTTCAGTGAGGAATCACGGTTATGTCTACGGCGCGCTGGTGGTAGGGCAACAGTGTATCGCCGAAGAGGAGAATGGCTTTCTGATGCTTGCGTGCGGAAATGCGACCGTTTCGGCGGGGGCAGAGTAATGGTTTGGGCAGGTATTTCCTTGCACCATCGAACGCAGTTGATCTTCATCGATGGTAATCTGAATGGACAGCGATATAGGGACGCAATTCTTCACGCTGTTGTTGTCCCGTTTGTCAACGCTAACGTCGGATTGAATTTATTCCAGCAAGACAATTCCCGATGTCACGTGGCGCGTATCTGTCGAGACTTTCTTGAGGCGCAGAGCATCGAACTTCTTCCCTGGCTCCCACTCTCGCCAGATTTGTCGCCAATCGAGCATTTTTGGGATCATTGGACCGTCGCGTACGACTTCATGATCTTCAGACGTTAGGCGATTTATGTAATGTTCTAAGGCAGGAGTGGAATGCAATACCACAGGGTGACATCCATAGACTCATCAGGTCCATGCGCCGTTGATGTCTTGCCACCCAAGAGGCAAACGGTGGACATACACGCTATCGATGCATGTATGAACTTTTCATTTCACCCCATGTCTGAATTGCGACGTCCTAACGTGACGCTGGCAACAGGAAGAACATGAAATTATGCAAATTCCTACAGCTAGACTCACAATATGAATTTACAATAATTTGTTTGGAATTAATAATCGATAATACTAAAAAAATAACTCCTCGAAGTTTACTATACTTTCTTTTTTGACTCTGTATATTTTTTCTTCCTATCTTATTTAATATATTAAAATATTATAATATTATGTTATTTTTTATCTCATCACAAAACAGTATCTCATAATAACATACTTAGAATGGGCACGTTTCTAAAAGGCGAATTCGGACCCAATAACAGTCCTCGGCCATCAATCAAATTGTTTCCTCTTTTTAGATGGAGACCGTCTTCGCGAACTTGAAATACGCCGCTACCCTTCGCGCGTTTCAGATAAGATCCTTTACTATCCATTTCGACTCGATACACAACCCGTCCTCGCTTCCGAAACAATCCGTTCCCCATTATTTTCTGAGCACCAGAACTGGCCAATCCCCACAGAGCTTCTATACCTGAAACCGGAAACACAATTTTGGGTACAATGGGTAATGCCTTGGTGGCCAATTCTGCCAACAATGCTAAGAAACCACCTTCCATTTTCAGATTATATCTCAATTGCGCGGGACTCGGTCTCACGGTCAATCTTCTTCGATTACGAAGCGCTTTGGCCATTCTATTAATTTGCGCTTTGGTCCAAGCGATTTTGTCGCGTCCATTGCTCAAGTCTTGGTGGCTTAATTTCAATCTCACAGCTTCTCCCCAATTTTCTATTGCTCTGAGAAGTTTGTCTTTCTGACCTTTGAATATGTTTACGTTTTGTATTATTCATCTCGTCATTACATGTTGTTTTTTCAATTTTAATTTTGTTAATTGTTTTTATTTAATTTATTTATTTATTGTTTTTACTTCCTATTATAATATAAATTGATTTAATTCTTTTTAAAAAAAAAAATTGTTAATTTAATTCATTTTCCAATTCTGCAAAAAATGTGTTCGTTTGTTTAATGAACTATTTAACATATTTTGTTTTCTTAAATTTCTCGTATGTAAAATCGCATCATCATACGTTCGTCGCGAAGATCTGACAGCTCTCTATTTTGATCCGTTAATTCAGTGTTAATACTTTATAAATTATGAGTAATCACATGCAAACAGACTAGATTCCAGATTGCTCTATGAACTTTTTGCCCGGGAAAACGTCCGGAAAAAATGGAGTAGATCGAGGGCTGTGTGTCACCATTCACGTAACTTGCAGAGGTCACGCCCACGTCCACAAAATGCTGTTGACAGAGAGAATGTCCACCACATATCTATATCGCATGACCTTCGTACGTGCTTCGCTCGAATCATAACATCTTTCCAAAGGTGTCATCTTCTCTAAAATCCACTCAATAACCATTTTTTGTGTTCAATATCGTTAACAGAGTGTTGACGTTGGCAGTTATGTTGATGGCAGTTCCGTCTTGACCGTCGATCTTCATTCTAGTGAGAATGAGTTCGTTCAAATCGACTATACTGTAACTGCCTTTGGGAAAGTGAATCGTGAACCAATCCGTTCCGTTCGAATATCTGAACGTTTTATTTTTTCTTCGTGATTTTGGGAAACGAATAGTACGTCTCCAGATTTGCCAATGCCATCTCGTACTTCTTAACCCTCTTCAATTCGATCGGTGGATTAAATTTCATCATAAATCGAGTCCTGCCATCGCTCGCCACGATCGACAAACAATCTTTTGCAGTCATATTATCGGTCGTTCTTTTCGTGTTGTCGGCTGTCCTTTCTAATAGTTGAGTTTCATAGATTTTTAAAAATAATTTTTACTGATTGTATATTTTATTTTTTTTTTACTTTCTGCTTAATATGGCTTTTTCTCATTTATGAATTGGAATCGTCCGGAATATAAAAAGCGTCGAATCCCTTCCTATATTTTCCATAATATTCACTACTCGTCAGATCGATGACTGCGAAATTATAAGGTGTGCAATCCCACACGAACTTACAAAATCTCTTGAATTGCTTTTTGCGCATGTCATTGGCCACATGATCGACGTAATGAGATTGAGATTCTTGAAATCTTGACGAAACAGACACAGTAAATTCGTATTCTTTCTTATGGTCTCTCTCGGCAATCTGAAACAATTTTGAGACAGACAGAAACAGTCCACGTTGCTGCTACGTCCTCGAACGTGGTAAGATTGGAACCGATTCTGTTTCTCCATCAACAAGTCATCGAATATCATGAGATTTATGTGCATCGAATTCAAGTCTCGAGGATTCGGCACGTCGTTTGCATTTTCGTAAAACTGACATTCCACATTGCACATTTCTTGCAAGATCGTTGAGAGGGACAAATCACATTTTTCGAATTCGTCTCGGTTATCGAAGATTCTCATTATAACATCCTTCGGCAAGTTTGTGCTCACAGCCTTTCGCAATAATTCGTATTCGGGTTGAAAGAGACTCTTGCCAAACACGAACAATCTATCGTAATCCAACCACTCCGGTCATCAACACTTACGTTTTTCCGCAATTCGACTTTCCCCACTATCAATCCTCTTATGCGTTGAGGAAAGTGTTTGTGATTCGACCTCTAGGTCTTTGGTGCTTTCCATGATAAACCTGTAATTTCCATTCTCATTGCATATTTTTTCCAAGTTTTTTCAATTTTTATGCTTTTATTTTAAAACAATGTTTTCTATTTTTTTATTGCATAATTTATTTTTTTTTTTTAATATATTTTTCTTTCAATCCAGATCCGCTGTTCAACGTCATTGCGAGTTCCTGTATCGGCACAACCCTTGAAATTTCCAAGTTTCATGTTCGCTAGAGTCTCTCTCTTCCGATTTTGACGATAATTTCGATCGCTTAGCCAGTCTTATCAATTTCTGAATTAAATCGGCACTCCACTTTCCAACCCCCAAAGCGACTTTTGTGCTCCCTTCAGTCGCGGCTTTTTTACCCACGTCTATGGCGGTTTTCTTTCCGACCTTCACGGCGGTGTAAGCGATCTGTGTCGCTAACATCACTGTGAAGGCGCGCGACAGAGCTCCCATCATCGAATCCAGCAAACCTGATCCGCCGTGGACATAAGATCTCATAAATCCTCTTTTCTTTATCACTGCCACAGACGTAAGATCTCATAAATCCCCTGTTCTTTATCACTAACATATTTGTTTCTTTCGTCTTATTTGTTTTTTTAATTGAATAATAATTATTTGTAATGTAATTAAAACATATTTTATTTCTATTTTATTTACTATTTTTTTTTTTTATTTTCCCTTTCAACGCGTTCATGATCGATTTATAAGTTTCTCTATTCAACACATTCTGTCGTAACAATGCGTCACATATGCTCACCAACTCGCTTATAACTCCAGAATTACCGGCTTCTCGACTCGCCATCAAGAGATCTAATCTCTCCAGCAGTACATTGGGATCGGTGACGAACGCTTTATTCGCATCCCATATGAGTTTCACCACGTTCTTCAACTTCGAACTTCTGCTCGCTTTCTGGCTCGTCTCTCTGGAATCATTACTTTTTCTCATGACATTCTTACGAACCAGGAGATCGCCGTACGTTTTGTAATCCTCTTCCTCATATTCGTTAGGTTTAGCCAGCACGAACAGATTTCACAATCCTCTAGTAGCTTCGTATTCTCATCTTCGACGATATGCATGAGACGATGGTGTAAAACGAGGTTGACCAAGGGATGTGTCAGTCGGTACGTAAGATTAGTAAAGTCTGAAACTAGGTGTCCTGCTTTTTTCTCTCGAGGGTTTCAACACTTTGATGATTGCTCTTTTCATTTCTTCCTGAGTTTCTGTCACGGGTTTGAACAACTTGCTCGACTCTCGTTTCATCTCGATCTCGCCCATGTGTTTAGCCATATTGCTGGATCAAATATTCCTCTTCACTTCTAGAAATCGACGAAATTTCTCGTCTCTCAACATAGGATCTTTGATCTTTAAAAATGACATGTTTTTTTTAAAAATATTCTTCCTTTTTTTCCTTGTTTTGAAATCTTTTGTTTTTCTGAGAAACTAAAATTCAAGTTATTTTCTTTTTCTTTTTCTATATATAAGATAAAAAAATATGAAAGTGCTCTTAAAGGTCGCGTTCCCATTTTTAAGTTCGACTCTCTCGCCGATGAAACATTTTTGTTACAAATATAACAAAATCCTCATTAGAAGAACATGGGGCAAAACGGCAATGTGCGCTAAATCTTCATTTTGACAGTGCCCAGAACGTGGCGCATTACAATTTCCTATGGACAAATTTCATAGAAAGAAGCGTTTTCTGCTTCGTCTTTTCCAGCCCACTTACGAGGGTGGAAACGAGGGGAGCGCATTACAAATTCCTATGAGAAAATTGCACTGAGTGATATGCAGAAAAGTTCGTTTTTGCAAGTATCCTAGACCTTAGATATTGATACTTTTACAAATTCCTATCGAAATTTGCCTTGAAAAAGATCATTTTTTTCTTGGCCACTTCAGCTCTTATTCTCACAAACAAAATCCGAATTGGATTACCCTTAGTCGAAATACTGGACCGGGCGCAAATTAACTAAGTCCGATTTTAGCTGGGCATGAAACTGTTTCAAGCTACATTCCCATTGCTTTCAAGCTTAAATCTTGGGGTGGGCCAGAAATGCATTTTTGCCGGACCAGAATACGCTTTTCATATCCACTTGTGGCAGTTCGTAAATTAATCTTACGCTGATCGTAGGTGGTTCGTATCTCTTCGTAATGGATCGCAGAGTCCAAAAATATGCCGAAGTACGACGATTCACCCACGAAGTTCTGCGAACTCGTAGGAACTCGTCTCTATTTTTGATCCTTTCCATAACAATTCGCCGCGATCTGCTAAAAACCGCTACGATCCTGCAACGAAATGCACAGCACGTGCGCCTTCACGATCACGTGACGACACCAGTCGTATATTTAGGCACGTCAGGGCCTTCGGCAATCATTTTTGCCCGTTTTCCAGTGCTGTAAACGTCACGAAGATGCCACCAAAGTGGTTGAGTTCAAACATATGTCGAACAGAAATTTCGATACATGTGTAAGCGTAGGCTGAAGGCCAGACCACCAGATCTCCTGAAGTTATTACTTCTATGGTCACATCATCTGGGGGAGGTGTGGACACAATCTGATAGAATTTACGAATTGTTACTATTTTTTTTTAGTCGGTGACTAAATTTCAATTTTTCAAGCATGGTCGAAAATATTTTTGACGGCTACGATTTCTCCACAAACGCGACGATCTGCACCGAACTCTGACGAACTTCCTGACGATTTTCCTGCGATTTCCTACGATGTCGAGATCGTAGCTGTTCGAGATCAAATTCGTGAATGTGTGAAAGGAGCTTAAAATTCCACCGGTGGACTTCCAAATGGTCGTATCTTGCATTGTGGTGCGAAATACTATTTGACAAATTTGGAATCCACGAGTTCGATTACGTGAGACGCCCAAGAGCAGAGGCATATTTCATAGCGTGTCCTGTGTGTCAGGAGATCAAAATGTTCACAAATAATTCCTAAATGTCTTATTTTCCGCGTATTTTTCAAAAACAAAGGAGTAATGATTCTAAAATGACGTACCGTAAAATTCGTGACACGTGAACGGAGGGAATCAGGAAAGGGATAGTATGCGGTGTTTCGTATTTCGGGGGAGTGGAGGGAAGACAGACAATTGGGCTATGTCACTTCGTGCGGTATAGTTGACTATTTCACCACCATGTAATTGCTCAGGTCTATATATACTATACTACAAATTCATTCATTCATTCATTCATTCATCCGTTCATTCATTCATTCATTCATTCATTCATTCATTCATTCATTCATTCACGTTTTAAGAACAGGATTTTGTTGATACCTTTTATACATACTTTCAAGCAATCGTGCAATCGCATAATCTCAATTTGTTAGATGCGACAATTTACACTTTGATTTAATATTATTTCTATCAGAAAGGACAGGACGGAAGGATATCTGCACCAACACACGTACAAACACTTTTTCACACCTTTATTCACACTGGGTCAAGACCAGAAAATCAAGTAACGTGTTCTACAAATTTCACCCCGCTTGGCAGAATTCTTAAAGGTTTGAAGCGTCTTGAACATATGTGCCCTCCCTCTTTTCAAGGGCTTCCCCCACCTCTGAGGGGGAAGATAATTCGTTCAAGAACCGTCGTTTAACCTATTCAGTATTGATCGGACCAATGCTGTTCTTGTCGATTCCATTCCTCAACTGTTTAAAGCTTTCTAAATGGTCTCAAGGCAAAAAGCCGAATCAGTGCCACTGAAAAATGGTTTTCAACAGCGATAGATTTTTACTCCTCTGATGCATTTGGTAATCGGTTTTATCTAATTATCTTACAATAAGTATTATCAGACCACCTGTTTAATTTGTCCAATCAATGGGCTCTAATAGAATCGGTGGACTATGCAATATTAGGTTATTCAATGGGGAATCGGCTATCGGATTGATTCCGTACACTCCCAGTGACCGTGTATAAGCCCATACACACCCTCTGCTGGGCACCATTTTGTTTCCGAATTAATTTTCCCACCTCAAGCTTTCACCTATTTCCGTGCAAATAAAAAGACAGTTTCCTGATAAATATTCAAAATGAACTGATTCAGATCTTTTAATTTATTATTTAATTAGTTTGGTGGTATGATAAATACGTTACATGACGTTTACTTGCCAGGTATGGCGTCATGTGAGGCGAAGTGAGATTAATATTAGGCGAGGCCTCGCCTAATATTAATCTCACTTCGCCTCACATGACGCCATACCTGGCAAGTAAACGTCCTGTAACTTATATTGTTGTGTCCGTCATTACCCGAATACAGCGTGTAAGGAGGTGTGTGTGTGGGGGGGGGGGGGGGGAGGGCTCTGAAACAAAATACTGTTTCTTGCAACTGTATAAAAATAGTCCGCCATCGCTGTGAGTGGAATATGATGCTGGGAGTGGAATACCATTTTCGGCGAGTGTGAGTGGGAATACGATTTGTTTTGGGAAAAACGAATGAAAACAAAATAATTATTTGTAGTAGCTCGAATGCCGCGTTCAGAACATACGAGACAAAAGTATAACTCTCTACTGCAAGTCCTGCGGGAAAAACAATAAATAAGATCACTCTTAAATCTTAGAATACACAGTTTCTGATTAAGTGTGAAATAAATTAAATTAATATGTTTCACAATTAATCAGGAGGTGTGTTTGTGAATGTATTTCCGGAATATTTTGGAGTTTGGTTGGTGTATACCGAGAGGATGTGGAAGTCTCCTGAAAATATTAATACTGGAGTATTTTTTTTAAAAAATAGATCTGACCCATGTCACATTGTTGTAGAGATTTTTTATTGTGTTCTCAAGGACCCATTGTCCTTATATTCTTGCAATAAGTGTTTGTTGGGTGGGTAATTACCCGAATACACTGTATATCAGGGTGCCCTGATACACAATCTGTATCTTGCAACTGCATAATACGAGCCCGTGCTTGCTTACGATTTGTTTACGTTACTATTTATAGAACATTGCAGGCTTTCGAACGCGTTTGGGAGGGACCTTGTTCGTTTCGATATATACGAAAAGAGAGGGATAAAAAAAACCACTTCGCAACAGTATAATTATTAAATTATAGAGCCACGTTGCATTTATACTTTTGTATCTGCAACACCAGAAGCATTAATGTGAACAGTCATTTCTGAATGTTGAACATGTACAGCAGCCGCGTACAGTTTCATCGAAAACGACAGGTATTTTCATGAGTCTGAAAAGGAAATCTGATATTAAAATGCTAGTTAACCCTTTACTCAACGCACATGATATGACAATTTAGTGTTATAATTATTATTTGTAAGAAATAGTTTCCAAAAATATCAACATAACTATATCATGTGACCTATCAATGGAGCGAGTTCGTTCCAATGAGTTGTCACATGATATGGTTTTGTTGATTTTTTTTTAAAAAGTGATGTCTTTCTTCAGCAGCTCAATTTTTAAATTATGAGGGTGGATGCGTCCGATTCCTTATGTTTTGTGTTAATCAAGTTAAATACATTCGAGAATTGCAAGATAAATCTATCATTACCATTATTTGTAAGGACAAAATGTTGTTTCAGCGTCAGGGACGTGCGGGCCGGAGGGGTTGTGGGGGGTGAGTCCCCCTCCCCCCCCCCCCCCCCCCCCCAGTCCTGGCAAAATTCCATATTATTGGAAACTCGGAATGCAAGTAATGAGTAGTTGGAAATTCCATCTATCTGGATCTTAGAGCTTTTTTTAGTGATGCAGATGTCTCCCTTACTTCCCAAAATTCCAACTCGGTTTCAAATCGGCACAAATTCCAACTGTTACTATCTACAACTGCAGTGTACGCAATATCGAGCTTTATAAGTATGCATGATGTCACTCGGTACGATTTCTATAGTACGTTTTCTTATTGTAATAAAAAAAAAATCCTCGAAATGCACTTCAAGAAAATCACATCATGTAAAATCGTTATCCTGAGTTAATTCCATCATTCACAGTTACAAAATGATGAAACATCGACAATTGATCATTTCTGCGTAAGATCTGATTTAAAGTTAGGACAGTTCTCAATAATAACCTGATAATTCTATCTTAAATGTGTTGGCGTTTAAATTACTAGAATCAATTTTATACCACCTTTCATGGCTTCATTTTTAAATTTGTTCTCGGTTGTGAATTTCCAACTAGGGGGAGAGACCGGGAGGGGGCATTCTCCTCCCGGTCCCTGCCCCTAGTTGGAACTTTACTACACTACACCTCCCAATCGGAAACCTCTAGCCACGCCCCTGTTCAGAGTCTTGCTCTTGTTTGTAAGGCTATATCTCGACACGTCCCCAACTCGTCCTCAACCCGTCGAGATATGGCCTTAGAAACAAGAGATCGACTCTGATGCAATAGTTTGTACATAAACACAATGGTGATACTATATGTGTACACAATCCTTATCTCATTCTTACACAGTTGGTTTTGAAAAATGATTTGGAGTGTGCCTATCAGCAGTGTCCAATCTATCGTGACAAAACACTTTTTAATTAAAAATATCTGATAACACCAAGAAAAACTAACACTTTATCATTTAAAGAAACACACAGAAACACAATAACAAGCCTGGTATGTGCAGCCAAACTTATTCAGAATTAATAAATTAACGCATGATTCATCAATACTATTGAACTTTTACAATTGTATTTTCTAAATTATGACTTTAGTAGTATTGCGTGTACCCGTTCGACCCTTATTAGCGGGAGCTTTGCCGGAGCAGCTAGTGTTAAATTTCCATAGGAACCGGAGCCCTTTGCCGGAGCAACTTTTTTCGGCGCAAAATGTGGGCTCTACCAAGCTAGATCCGGTAAGTGGTGTACGTACTACATATACAGTATGCTGTGGTATGTATAATGATTTATTATGTCAGCTAATGAAATTCACCAATCACAGCCCCCGAATAGTGGGAAAGTACTGAGCCGTATTGGGTCACCTGCAGCCAGAGGTGACCTAATACGAAACTCGTATTAGGTCAGTACCGCCATTTTGTTTCGACGTGGAAATTCCTCACCTCGCGGTGCTTTTATATCGATATTGAAGAAATTGCAGTACAATCAAACGTCCCTCCGTGTCTATATGTCTCGTTTTCTCTCGTTTTATAATAAATTTATTGTGAAATTTATTTTCTGAATGTAAATTTAATTATTTGAAGTGAGAAATACTACTGTATTCGATCTACCGATAACGGATAAGTCGGCCTGGCTCTAACTTGACATAGGGTCTAAGCTTATTGAGGCTAACACACAACAGTTTGGGTACGGTATTCGCGTCGATATTTTAAAAGCTTTAGAAAAAATATATAACCCATAAATGCGTTGTTAGAAAGTTGAAAAATATATATAGTGTGAATAAATAAACTGAGAAAAAAATTGTCTTATCCCGGGAATAGATCAATTTCATTTTTTCTCGTTGAGCTCATTCTGTAGTCTCTGTTGTGGTAAATGGATACCGTCGCTTCGAAAATGGATTTAATTTTATTGAATAATTATAAGATTGCACAATGATGAAATTGTAGGAAAATGAATGAAAGTCAATGGGAAAAGATGCGAGATACATTTATTTTGTTCGAATTCTATAAAATCGGGCGTTTCGGACATTTTCTGCACACTCCAGACAAAGTGACAGTACGAAGAAACGCGTCTATCGCTGTTGTCTGTGTTGTCAAGGACATTATACACAAAGAGGGAGACAACTGTGCACGTTTGTTACAACTCACATAGCGTTTTGCACCAGTTTTAAAAATGTGCCGGCGTTCAAATTTGATTGTTATTTTGTTTTCGCTGGCATAATAAATACGTTACAGGACGTTCAGGTGGCGGATACGGTATCATATGAGGCTCGGCAAAAACAATATTGGACTCGGCGTACCGCCTCGTCCAATATTGTTTTCACCTCGCCTCATATGATACCGTATCCGCCACCTGAACGTCCTGCAACTTATAATATTACACACATGGCCATGGGTGTATATTATGGGTATGTGATGAAATATTGAAGGTGAGTTTTCTTGAAAGTTTTTCCCGCGAAACGGTTGACTTTGCTATTGACGTCGTGACGTCATGAAACGCACGTGACGTCATAGAGACGTTGACCGCTGTTGTAGTCCACTGTACATTCAGACATAACAGCATTCGGGTCAGAACATATCGAGCTTCTCGGAAGGGGAGGGGGGGGGGTGATCTGGTAGTACTGGCATATATCAATGTTGGAATAATATTAGCCTTGGACCTTCATATTATCCTATGTCTGCTATAGCTAGGTCGAGCAATATTGTGAGGCTGGGGACAATGTATGGTCGCCCAGTGCTGTGTTACGAGATAGTCCTTGGTGGTTTAGATTTGCAGTATAGGATGAATGGTATGTTGGTGTATTACCCCCTTAGTTCTATTAACATACCGAATCCTTTGTATTATCTTATGGCTGGTATTGGTAGTTTAATGCCAGGCCAGGCAGTATTATAATAGTTTGTTTAGAACGGATGCATAGGATGCATGGTATATACCCCTATGGTTCCCCTGTTGGTCCTCGATATTATTAACCATTCGATTGTTTTGTATTATTATATGACTGGTATAGGTAGTACGTTATATGACAGGTCAAGTTGTATTTTTGGGGGAGGGGAGGGGTTGGGGGGTAATACCTGGTAGTACAGAACTGCAGTGTAGTATGGGCGATATATACCCCCCCCCCCCCCAACCCCCGAAAGCCAATGGGACTACTAATCGACTTAATGCTTTATGTCATTCCATGACTAATATAAGTAGTACGTTATGGCTGGTCAAGTGGTATTGTGGAGTGGGGGTGGGGGTGGGGGTATTGCCTGGCAGTTTAGAACGGCAGTATAGTATGGACGATATATACCTCTGTGGGGCCCCCCGAAAGCCATTGGTACTACTAATCGACCTTATTCTTTATGTGACTGGTCTAGGTAGTATGTAAGACCAGACGTTATTGTGGGGGGGGGGGGGGGGGGCGGTCGGGTGGGTGTAATGCATGGTAGTTTAGTGTGGTAGTATACGATGTACGCTTTGTACCCCTACAGGTCCCATGTTAGCCCTTAGTACTATTAATCTACCTAATACTTCATGTCATCCTATGACTGGTATAGATAGTATGCAATGCTAGGCATACGGGTATTATGGGTATGGGTAATGCCTGGTAGTTTTGAACGGTAGTATAGTATGGGCGGTATATATCCATGTAGGCCCCCTGTTAGTGCTTGGCTCTATTAACCAAATGAACGCTTTGTTTTATTATATGGCTGGTATATGTAGTACGTTATGGTTGGTCTAGTGATGTTGTGGGGGGTGGGGGTAATGCCTGGTAGTTTAGAACGGTTGTATAGCATAGGCTGTACACACCCCTGTAGGTCTCTTGTTGGCCCTTGGTACTACTGATCCACCAGGTGCGTCATATTATCAAGCAGTATTCTGTGGTGGGGTTAATGCCTGGTAGTACAGAACGGCAGCATAGTATGGTTGGTATATTCCCCTGTAGGTCACATCTTAACTGTTGATAGTATTAACCTTTCGAATGCTTTGTGTCATCCAGTTACTGGTAAGGTGGTATGTAATACCAGTAGTATTCCGAGAACACTTGTTCTTGTTTCAGTTATCCTGATCATCCAATCAGTTCACTTTACGGAAGCTGATTAACCAATCAGATTGCTTCATTTCCCGTAATTTATATATATCCATACAAAGTTATCTCCCTTTGTATAACAAAAGCCTATTTCATTCCTAAATCCATGAATCTACCGAGAAGTTACTGATGTGTCATTGCTCGAACGACTCGAATCCCATCGAGCAAATGAGCTATCGAGCAATTGCTCGTTCGATTGACTCGCATATTCGACTCTTAGCCTCATTTCGGTATTTGAAGATACCTATGGCCTGGTATTGTATTATTTTCTCATGGCCCTCATCGTCTCATTTCAGGAAAAAGGGGTGCCGATGGGCAGACGTTTTCCAAAAAGGGGTGCCACGGGATATGGCTGTTAAATACCGAGATGAGGCCATGAAGGCTATGAGAAAAGCCCTCTATGAGGGATTTCTCATGGCCCACATGGCTCCATTTCGTTTGAGGCCATGAGGGCCATAAAAAAGTCCCTCACTGAGGGTTTTTCTCATAGCCATCATTGCCTCATATGACTAAAAAGGGGGTTCTTCGGAAGGTAGCCTCGATAGGTATCCTCTAATAATACAATACCAGGTCATAGGTATCCTCAAATACCGAAATGAGGCTAAGAGTCGTAGTAAATTAGACCTCATTGAGGGATTTTTTCACAGCCCTCATGGCCTCAAACGAAATGGGGCTAAGAGGGATAGTAAATTAGACCTCAATGAGGGATTTTCTCATGGCCCTCATGGCCTAATACAACAAAAAAGGGATTCTTCAGAAAGTATCCTCGATAGGTATCCTCAAATAATACAATACCAGGCCATAGGTATCCTCAAATATCGAAATGAGGCTAAGAGTCGTATATGCGAGTCACACGAACGAGCAATTGCTCGATAGCTCATTTGCTCGATGGGATTCGTGTCGTTCGAGCAATGACTTATCAGTAACTACTCGGTAGATTCTTGGGTTTAGGAATGAAATAGGCTTTTGTTATACCAAGGGAGACAACTTTGTATGGATGTGTATAAATTACGGGAAATGAAGCAATCTGATTGGTTAATCAGCTTCCATAAAGTGAACTGATTGGATGATCAGGATAACTGAAACAAGAACAAGTGTTCTCGGAATGGGGTAGGAACTACTGGTATTACGTACCACCTTACCAGTAACAGGATAATACAAAGCATCCGGTAGGTTAATACTATCAACAGTTAAGATGGGACCTACAGGGGAATATACCAACCATACTCTACTGCCGTTCTGTACTACCAGGCATTAACCCCACCCCAGAATACTGCTTGATAATATGTAGCACCTGGTGGATCAGTAGTACCAAGGGCCAGCATGAGACCTACAGGGGTATGTACAGCCTATGCTATACTACCGTTCTAAATTACCAGGCATTACCCCCACCCCCACAATATCACTAGACCTATCATAACGTATTACATATACCAGCCATATAATAAAACAAAGCAATCGGTTGGTTAATAGTACCAAACACTAACAGGGGGCATATAGGGTTATATACCGCCATACTATACTACCGTTTTGAAATACCAGGCATTACCCCTACCCACAATACCCTTATGCCTAGCATTGCATACTACCTATACCAGTCAGGATAACATGAAGCATTAGGTAGATTAATAGTACTAAGGGCTAACATGGGACCTGTAGGGGTACAAAGCGTACATCGTATACTACCACACTTAACTAACATGCATTACACCCCCCCCCCCCCCCCCCCCCCCCCACACACACACACACACAATAACGTCTGGTCTTGCATACTACCTAGACCAGTCGCATAAAGCATTAGGTCGATTAGTACTACCACTGGCTTTCGGGGGCCCACAGAGGTATATATCGTCCATACTATACTGCCGTTCTATACTGCCAGGCATTACCCCCACCTCCACCCCCACTTCACAATACCACTTGACCATAACGTACTACCTATACTAGTTATGGGATGACCTAAAGCATTATGTCGATTAGTTGTATCAATGGCTTTCGGGGGGGGGGGGGGCGAGGTATATATCGCCCATACTATACTGCCGTTCTATACTGTCAGGCATTACCCCCACCCAACAATACCACTTGACCTGCCATAACGTACTACCTCTACCAGTCATAGAATAATACAAAGCAATCGGTTGGTTAATAATATCGAGGACTAGCAGGAGACCTACAGGGGTATATACTATGCATCCTATGCCCCCGTTCTAAACAAATGATTATAATACTGCCTGATCTAGCATTAAACTACCAATACCAGCAATAAGATAATGCAAAGGATTCGGTAGGTTAATAGAACTAAGGTAGTAATACACCAACAGACCATTCATCCTATACTGCAAATCTAAACCACCAAGGACTATCTCGTAACACAGCACTGGGCGACCATACATTGTCCCCAGCCTCACAATATTGCTTGACCTAGCTATAGCAGACATAGGATAATATGAAGGTCCAAGGCTAATATTATACCAACATTGATATATGCCAGTACTACCAGATCACCCCCCCCCCCCTTTTTCGAGAACTCTACATGCCCTGACCCAAATGATGTTATGTCTGAATGTACAGTGGACAACAGCAGCGGTCAACGTCTCTATGACGTCACGTGCGTTTCATGACGTCACGACGTCAATAGCAACGTCAACCGTTTCGAGGGGAAAACTTTCAAGAAAACTCACCTTTCCCATCAATTTTCCATCACAGATCCATAATAAACACCCATAGCCCTGTGTGTAATATATCACTATACATACCACAGCATACTATATAAGTAGTACGTACACCACTTACCGGATCTAGCTTGGTAGAGCCCACATTTTGGGCCGAAAAAAGTTGCTCCGGCAAAGGGCTCCGGTTCCTATGGAAATTTAACACAAGCTGCTCCGGCAAAGCTCCGGCTAATAAGGGTCGAACGGGTACATGCTATACCACTGACTTTAAATGGTTTGAAATGAATCATTAGCATTTTCAAAGATGTGGCAATTTCCCAGCTGGAACATTGCCACATCTTTTAAAATGCTAATGATTAATTTTCGTCAGTTACATTAATAGGTAGAAAATTTAATTCTATAAAATAAAATTGTAAAAGTTTCAGAGTATTCACTCGTGGGGGCCAATACTATAAAGCTTTTACAATTGCATTTTCTACCAGTGAATATAAGTGACGAAAATGAATCACTGGCATTTCAAAAGATAAGGCAATTTGCCAACTGGCATATTGCCACATGTTTGAAAATGCTAATGATTCATTTCAATTTGTTATTTCCAAAAATAGATAATACAATTCTTAAAAATACAACTGGAATAGTTTTATAGTATTGGCCCCTCGTCGGGTAAGCGGAAATTAATAAAATGCTTAACTTGCTTATAGGCAGTATTTTTATACATAAGTGGGAGATTTTAACTCCTTCATCTAATATATCTGGTTCCCATTCCCAATGCGTGCCATATGTTGGGCTCCAAATGCAGTACTTTGGAACAATAAACGCGTATCTGTCAGTCGATGTGGAATAGAGGTTGGAGGGACATGCCCCCTCGCATTTTCAGATGATATACTTTTCCCACCACTTTTGATGCATAAACTTACGTAGATGTTTTATAATCAACATTTATTTATTATGAAAAATCCCTTTACCCAACACGAATAGACGACGACACTTGCCACATATGGCTGATATTTTTCGTTAGTGGAAGAGATTTAGAGGAAGGTTAGCTCCCCTTATTTCCCCAAAGCTGTTTATAAATTTAACACTATCGATAGGGAATATATATAAAATTAAAATTTCGAAATGTTTGTGAATTTGTGTAATGGATGTGCTTCTTACTTGGACCTTCCTCTTTGGACTAATAATTTCAAGGGAGGTAACTTTATCTAAAGTCAATTTTCTTGACCATGTAAATCAGGGATGGCAGTTCTGGATGAAGGGGCAATGTAAGCAATGAAATTTTGTTTATTTTGAAAATTCTCACCTCTGATATTCCTTCAATTCAAATTAAATATACACAAAATGTACACCAAAATGAAGATTGAGATGTATAGAACACGAAACACATGTGTAATCAACTCATAGAGTCGACCGTAGGCACCACTGGGTCCTGGAAGTCTGCTACCGTATTCCTACCAGAACTGATAATTTAATAATATTTCACGAGATCAACTTGTGGCCAAATGTGCTTTGCATATCCAGGAACAAAGCTAGGGTATCAAAATTCTTCAAAACACAGCGACAGAGCTGCATGGGGTTAAATTCCAAAACCTTTGTTTGTGTTTACATTTGAATTTACTTTCGATTTCCGGTCAACGTCATCGGACGGAAAAAGCATTTATATACAACGCCGTCTAAAATCAAATAATGAGAAAGATCACCTTAATACAGTATACTGTTCTTAGATAGAGGCTGCACACTTGCCATATTCAGTGCAAGGTATCGTGATACCTGTTGAAATTTCTTGGAATTACGATTTTGTTTTTCGATGGAAATTCGTGGTATTGAGTGATTTGCGGATGTCCGTCGAGCATGGAAACCATCTTCAACAAAAATTGCAGACAGTGTTGTCCTTTTCCAAAATGCAGTCCTGTCGCTGCACTCGAAAGTGTTTTGAATGCCTAGCTTTGTTATTGAATATCTGAAGCACATTCTGCCACGAGTTGTTCTTGCGAAATATTATTTTATTAACAATTCTGGTACGAATACGATAGCAGACATCCAGGAACCAGTGGTGCATGCTGTCAATTCTATGAGTTGATTACATATGTGTTTCGTGTTCTATGCATCCCAACCTTCATTTTGATGTATAATTTATGTATATTTAATCTGAATTTAAGGAATATCAGAGGTGAGAATTTCAGAATAAACAAAATTCCATTACTTATATAGCCGCTTAACTACTTTTTTCACCCCCCCCCCCCCAAAAGGAAAACAACATAGTATATGCCTCTTCTTCGGAAAGTGCACAAGGAGCCCGTTCCAATAAGGGTTCACAAGCTATGTTTTTGAGGCAAGAAACTGAAGAAAAAAATTATCGGCCTCGACCCCAACCACCAGTTTTCATTTTTGTTCCGCAGATTCTGATCTTCTGGACATATATTTAAAAATTAATATTGGTCATAAGAGTGTTGTGAATTACGTTTTGTACATGCAAGGAGTCTGAGCGTGATACGAATGACTGTTGTGAATTACGTTTTGTGCATGCAAGGAGTCTGGGCTTGACAAGACATTGATCAAAACACGCCAATACTGTATTAGGTCATATCGACTTGTTTGTAAGGCATGTTAATTAAATCATATTCTCTAAAAATTAGAAATCTATAAAGAGCTCAAGAGTAATCCAATTAAGTAATGATACACAAAACCAATAAATAGACTAAATAGACATATAAAATGTCTGTCTGATCAAGAATTCACTTTCATCGATAAGCTGTTAAATCTTTGTGAGACACCAGTTCGTCGTTGTCTTCTTTTGCTGCTTTTTGTGGACAGTTCTAGGGAAAATGGGAGCAACGAAAATGATAGTGACGAAAATCGGACGGAAGTGCAATGATGTGATAAAATGGCTGCGTTCCCAAATGAAAACACTAATGATAAAAAAAATCTTAGAAAATAGGAATGGAGGGAGAGAAGCTATAGTTTTACCTGGTAGTATTTATTTATTTATTGGTGTTTAAGGTCACATACTTATGCACAATGGCTAGTCGTGACCATGACAGTTTTACGGGTGGAGGAAGCCGGAGTACCCGGAGAGAACCACCGAGCATCGACGAGCAACTGGCAGCGCCTCAACATTCTAACTCTGTTCAAGCTCCGCTCAAGCAGTGTTACAGAAGTTGAAGACATGTGCACTCTCGACGTGCAGTACGCCTTAGGTACTCGGCGTCATCGTGCACCATGTGGGTAACTGGGATAACGTGCCTTGTCTAAGGACACAACGCGGGTCGTCACTGACGGGGTTCGAACTCGGGACCTCTAGCATAGAAGTCCATTTAACTGGTAGAGTGCTAAATTATTTTGGGGTCTTCAATGTTTTTTCCTTGCTACAATTTATGGGAGAGTGCCTTCAACTAAACCTCTGTGTTCTGAGTCCTGACATTACATAACTGTACGCTACCCTTCAACAACTTAGATGTCCAGCTCAGCTCATCAGTTTCTGGCTGACATTTATTCCTGGCTTATCTCGTCATCAAAATCGACTTTCGATAACATTATCTCTTCTTAAATTATTGGACGGACGAGGAAGACCCAATTAAAAGCATCAGTAGAAAATAAAGCGAAGATTCCTTTTGTAATTTTTAATAAACGAAAACTACAGACAGCTCTCGGGAGCTTCAAGGGAAACTTGGCTTTTTATGGCAAGCTAATTAGAAGTAGTTAAGTAACTGTCCGCTCTGGCTCTTTGTTTAGTGAACGTGTTTTTAACAGTAATTTACTGGTTTTTATTCTTCCCAGGAAAACAACTAGCAAATCTCACCTCCTAGACTTTTATGTTAATGGATAGGATGGTGTCTGTGTTATATGTCACGATGCACGCACTGTTGATATAATGAACAGAAAAAAGTTACAGAACATTAAAAGATGTTGAAAGTGTCGTTTCATTATTTTTCAACGAATTTCAGCAGAGAATAATAGTCAAATGTTCAAACTGGGCAAGTATGGTAAAAAGCCAGCTTCTATATTTTTATACTGCTCTACAGGAAAATGCCTGAAGTTTATGAAAAGATGCACTCACCGATCATACAACTTCGCTAACATTTCGCAATTTCAATTTTCAATTTTCAATTTTTATATGAAATAATTTCCATACCTTTAGCTTTAAATTTACTGACCACGTAAAAAAATTAAGGAAATTAAGGGGTGCTATCTTTCCTGTAAATATCTTCCAATGACCAAAATTGTCAGCCATGGTCATTCATTTTGGAGTATTATGAGAAAGAATTTAGTTGTTATTTCCGTTAGAGGGGATTTTATTGATAACATTTACCTACTGTTTTATTTTGTTCATCCGTGTACTTGATGGCCCTACTTCTGTCGAGTCAGGGAATTTATTATCAGAATCCTAATGACATTTTTAATTAAGTCATGTTTGGTTGAAATTGAAAGTACGATATCTGTTCAGTCGTTGTGTTGGATCAAAGTACTTACTGCGAATCAACACAAAAAATTATAAACTATTAGAGAACGTTTCATATCAATCAAAACATGGACTCAGAATCAGGGATGTGGCTGGGGGTATGAATTAGAGGCCATCTCCACAATTCCAACTGCAACCTCACCCGTTGGAGGCCAGCGAATTTCCAACTAACTGTAAGAACATCTACCACGTCCAGACCATCACCCCCCCCCCCCCCCCACACACACACACACAAACACACACACTCACTCACACGCACCTTCAGTCTTATTTAACTACTTTTGTGGTGAACTTGTTTTGTTTTTTGTGTTCTCGTTGACAAATAAGTACCCAAAAAGTTGGGACGACAAACCCTAGCCTATTGTTTTCTTTGCGATGACTCTTTCAGGAAGTGTTTGTGGAACCCAAACACTATTTTATTACACGCCTATCCTATAAAATTCCCATCTACAGCAACACTAAACCGTGCGGAAAATGAAAATCTGTTCCGCACACATGTGTGGAACGGAAAGCGTTGACGGACTATTTTTAAATAGAAGTGAAAGTTCACTGGTATTTTCTGCAAATTGTGCACCGTAATTACAATTTGAATCGCTAACGATAGCTAAAAATGGTAACAAGGGTTCCTCTCGCAAAATTGATTGACGATAAAATGTGTTATTTTTGTTGATAGTTCGTATACTGAGTTCCAATGTGTTTTATTTGCATATTGGCACATAGAACACATTGGAACTGAGGGGACGAGTTGTCAAATGAATTGCTGAGAGTCCGTCTAATAATTGTTTTATAGACGCGAAGGCGTGTAATAAACACAGAACGGCACACGCTTCTGATTGGGTTAATCGATGTGGCTCTTGTGTAATAGCGGAAGGATAAAACTCGACGTCTGCGGCCTCACGTTTTATCCTTCCGCGGTGTCACTCGTGCCATATCGATTAACTCATTCACACGAGTGTTTCGTTCTGTGTAAGTCTATGTTCTCGCAAAACCGGAGAGACATTCTCCATCATCTGCATCCCTACACAAAACACTACATCTTGTTCCGCTCGAAAGATTACCGACTAGTACTTTAGATTTTTCAAGCGGCCCCTCATGTTGACAATTTGAAGCTGAACATTTCCAACTGAAGAAGTTTTGGGCCAGGATAGAGCGTGAGAAACTTCCAACACCACCCTCCTCACCAAATCCCTGTTCATAATTTAATTGAATCATTGACGCCCTCTTTTTATTACTGGTTGTCAACAAAATCTAATATAGAGAATTATGGACAGTTTCCGTTGTCTGACGAAACTGAGTTTAGATTGGCTCAAGGATAACTGCAGGTTTGTTACATTTTTTCCGAGTCACACAGCTTTGACAATGGCCAGAGACCGCTAGCGATTCATGTTTCATATAACTCGCGTTCTCTTAACCTTTACGCAACACGAACCGCAGACGACACTTGTAAAAATAACGGCATATGACCCCTCAATGAGCTCGTTCCAATGTGGTATCATACACTATGTTCTCGACACACATAATGAAATCATAAAATTTGAATGGCGATTTTTGTGAATAGCACAGGTCGATTTGGGCCTTACGTTATAGGTAAGGGGGGAATGGAATATACGTAAAATGTTTCCTTCGTTGCATAAACATTAAATGGAGGATGTAGCCCAATTACAGATATATACAGTACGGTCGTCGTGGACTGGTTACTTTCCATGGGGGGTGGGGGTGGGGGCAGTATTTCCACCTACGCAATAATAAATTTAAAACACTAATTAAAGGAATATTCAAGCTCGTGCTTCGTTGATTAAAATTTTGGTGGTGATGATTTTTATTACCTGGTAAACGCATGTGTGGACGTTCATGCTATCTTTCAGATGGCCAAAAGTGATTGTTTGCGGAAAGAATGGTCTATTGACAAATGAAAGACAACACAGTGATGAAAATATGCATTATTGTAATGGCGCTAATGTTTTTGATGGACAAATGTTCTCTCGGCAAGTATGGAGCTGGAACGGTGCATGATGAAATAATGCCGGTAATTGCTGACAAAAAATGTAACTTGTGTTCTCCTGAACACAGCAGCAGTACCTGATGTCAGTAGCGAGAGTATCCACCACGTGCCCGGATGCCAGCCTGAACCCTTCTCCTAATGCTACCAGTGATCCTTCTGAAACGGTCCAGAGGTAAATGCTGCCATTACTCATGAAATTCAGTTTTCAAATCGGCCAAAGTCTGTACAGGCGGATCCCTTGCTTGCACACTACGGCCTATTTTTCCCAGATGTGTTCTAAGGGATTCAAATCAGGCCTCATTGCAGGCTAAATTAGTGTTGTAATAGCGTTGTTCCTGAGGAATGCTTTCACAGCATAGGAACGACGTGGCTTTGCATTGTCGTCCATGAATGATTGTCAAATGAGGCGCGACAACCGGATTGAGAATATACCGGATGTACTGATGACTATTGAGATTCCCACGTACAATCACCATATCAAGTTTACAATCACCAGAGAGGCATCCCCAGACCATTACTGATCCTCCACCATAAGGAACAGTAGGTCTGATGTTCCTGGTCACGTAAACAGTATTCCTATGCCTCCACACTCTCATGCGATCATCTGTGACGTGAAGCAGGAACCTACTCTCGTCTGGCCAATGTGCTTTCCTCCACCTCCTGAGATTCCAATGTTGTCGTTCAATACATCACTCCAAACGCCGTCTTTGATGCCGATCAGACCGACCGACCACTACCAATTTTTTCTTCACGCAAAACGGTATGCACATCGTGTTGAAAGGGTTAAGCAAGATAAAAAAGATTAAGTAACAATGACTTTTTTTATAAGAATAAGATTAAAAGGGTCAACTGTTAATTCGATTGACCCAAAACAAAGAACCGTGATTATATTGTTGGCGAACGGTTACTTGACAGGCATGAATTATGTGTCGACGGTGTTGTAAGACAGCGATTTTATTGAAAACGACGCACTGAAATAATAAACATCAACACCTTTCAGACCAACCAAAATATTATTTTGGTGTCAAATGAAGTATTTTTGGCGCCAAGCGACTTTTTAGTGCAGCGTGAATGGGGTAATCGGCATTCTTCGTGATCTTGTTCACTCTACCCAGTTGGAACTTTCAGAAATTCAAATGAATAAACAAATCTACTCACTTATCGATGTTCTCCGATATCGCATCTGGTATGAATTAAATACTTATTGGTTACTACTAGGGGGCGCGGTGGCTCAGTTGGTAGAGGTGCAGGCTGCAAGCCGAGAGGTCTTCGGTTCGAATCCCACCTGCGGCAACCGCGTTGTGTCCTTGGGCAAGACACTTCACCCCGATTGCCTACATGGGGACACGATGACGCTGTGTACTGAGGCGTACTGCACGTCGACGGTGCGCATGTCTTCAACCAATCTAACCCTGCCTGTGCTGTGGTGCAGAGTTCAGGGTTACGATGTTGGAGAGCTGACAGCTGCTCGTCGTTGCTCGGTGGTTCTCTCCGGGTACTCCGGCTTCCTCCACCCGTAAAACTGTCACGGTCACGATTAGCCATTGTGCATAAGAATGTGACCTTAAAACACCAATAAAATAAAATAGATAAATTGGTTACTACTCGGGTAGTTTCATATCGCCCGAGATATCAGCCCTAAAGTCGAAGGCTGAGGTGAAGTTACCGATGCTGACATCTCGACCGATATGGAACTAATCAAGTAATATCCTCTTTATTTGTTAAAACAAAGTAAATAATTACACAATGTTCTCAGATCTGTTACAGTTTTCTGACAGTGTTATTGTTTCTCATTTTTTTCACAGAGTCTGACGTTTTCTCTTCTCCCACTGCCAGTTTAGCTATCCGAAAAACTTGGTATTCCCACTGGAGAAGCCATGACATTAGGATAGCTAAACAGCCCGTTCTCCCATTTTGACGAATCTCCGCTTACAACTCTGTATTTTATTTTTTTTTTTTTTTTTCGCTATTGATTTTCTGTAACATTCTCTTCTTCTCTTCATCCACCTAATCAAAACTTCTCGCCATCATTGATTCCTCATCATACAAACCTCCACTTCCAACTACTCCACCATGCTTGGCAACGCAAATTTTTCCGATTAACTATGATCCTATCGGTGTAAGTAGTATGTCATGCACGTTTCAGGGGCCATTGGCCGGACCCCGATGCCGGACCCCGGAAGTGACGTCATGTCACGTGACGTAGTGGCGCCATGTTGTGTTGTCATGGTAATCCGCGTGAGCGGCCATCTTGTGACGTCATCTCCATGGTGATACGTGGTGTGAGTGCGCAAATATAGAGATAGAAGCAGAGAATTCTGAAAGAATTGGAAATAATACAAGTTGTCGGGTTGTTTGTGGTAATTAGATTTACTCTTCTACAATCGAACACACCCTCCGAACATACCCCGCCTTATTGCAGAAAAATTGGGTACCATAGCAACCAAGTGCTACCATAAAAAACCAAGATGGCGGCCTCCACTATACAAAATGGACGACGGAAAAACGTGTCACCCTAACAACACGCGCTGCGCATGCGCACCCACACCACGTATCACTATTGAGACGACGTCACAAGATGGCCGCTCACACAGGTTACCACGACAACACAACATGGCGCCACTACGTCACGTGACATGGCGTCACTTCCGGGTCCGGCACCGGGGTCCGGCCAGTGGCCCCTGAAACGTGCATGACATACTACTGATGTAAATAAATTGTTTGCACCTAGGACACATCAAGGGGTGACAACTCTAGCTTGGTTCATATCTCGGGCATCATATCCGCCGAGTTTGAAATTATATTTGCTGAGCTTGATAATGAGCAATTATGGGAAAGTAAATTATTTCTTCTCGAGCTAAGGAGTACAAATTGTAGTGTTCCGTTTATACATGCACCTATTCACGGCTTTGATTTATGTCTCGTCCCACACTTCAGTGAAGTATCGTACTTCGAGTGCAACAAGGCGCCATCTGCAATGCTAAGGCATTGCAGATGTCGCCTTGTTGCACTCAAAGGACAATAAGGACGATAGATGGTTAATCTGTTCTTATTTACAATCAGATCCCATTTGGCAATAAAATCTTACATTTGGCTCCCAATAAATTCATTTGGCACCGAACAAAAATTTTACTTGGTAAAAGATATTTCGGACCAGCGTGACCACTGGTCGATTAGTTCTTAATCGCTTAACTCCATCTTAACTGTACGTGGTGTTTTCAGCGGCGATGGAATGGTGACCGGCTCAACAAGTACTTGAGTGGTTAGTTGTCCATTCGTTCGTCGGGTCGTTCGTGGTAAAAAGTATATTCATGATCATTCATTTCTGCGTTCAACATGACTTTCTGATCAGTTTGCTACAGCCGAAAGGTAAGCAGATCAAAATGAACAAGTCTTTGTTAGTCCGCTCGGTATCAATCGTAATGTTGTAGATCTTTCGTTTGTTCGTCGGTTGCCAAACGTTAACTATGATAGAAGTTTTCTCTGAACTTGCACTTTCTTTTCACCCAAATGACAGATTGTTAAAATCGTATTGTTCCCTGCTTAGTTTAGGACTATGCGAAACTTCGAAGATTCGATTCGATTCGATGTCGACACTGATGACCTGATTCGGGATTAACATCGAATCGGCTTCTCACTTTGAAAATATTGGACTCGCGTAATTCTTGTTTTTTCACGAAGGAGCGATGGCAAATAAATATTTTCTATCTGCAGAATCAAGCATCAGAAACGAAAAAATAGTTGTGCTTTTTGTTCAATCGGCTTGTCGACATGCTTGTCGTCGAAACAAGTTACATCATTGCAACAGTACTTATAAGGTGAAGCACGGGAAACTGTTGTAGCAATGCAGCTTGTAACCTCTGCACTCGAGTACTAATGCTGCATGTGGCAAGCGCAAGTTGCAAGAATACGCATTGTAATTATGTAATTTTGTAAACTAACCCTTTGAAAATGTGATCCCACTTTTTCGGTCCAGGAACATGATACGCCACAATTTATTAAGTTGAATGGGTGCTGAGTGAAGGCGTTGGGTAGACTAATCAATATCAAGGCTACACGTTGAAAATATAATTTGGTTTACCCACCCAATTGGTGAATATCAATTCTTCCAATTGCTGCCGTTGAACAGACATGGAAGCTGCTATCAGGGTTTAAATGGTTGGTTTAAGTACAATTAGGGGATGTACGGCTTCGAAGTTTTGTTAGCCCCTTATTATTACCACTTTTACGAGCGTTCCTAGCACATTAACGATGTTCTACCGGGCGTTGAAACCTCGTAATGCTCAACAAGTACGTGTGACGTGTTTGGCCGTTATTGACTATAGCAGCCCAACACGTCAATAACAGCCCGACACGTCTAAATATAGGCAATGACGCCACATCTCTCAGCCGATCAACAATATTTTTCCCAGTTTTCCATCTGGATCGAAATTCAATTCGGATTTTTAATTTGTAAGCACAATTAACAAATTTGTTTCAAGTGTTTATCTTTGTGTCACGGATAGATAATGTGTTAAATATAGGAAGCGATACACACAAAGTAAGTGATGACATCTTTGATGAATAAACTCTTTGCCTAGAGTTCGCATTTCGAAGATATATATCATCATCTCACTTTCCAAATTTCGCCGTAGACTGATCAGATGATAGTCATGTTACTCGGTTCGTTTGTCAACAAATCAGACGATAGTGTCGCTGTTTTTTTTTAATTCTAAAAACGTCAAACTTCATTTATTTATCTTATTTTTCATATAATTTAATCGTAATGTACCCGATGTACGAAAGTGGCAATAATAGAAATAACATGACTTTGTCGGTCATTACAGTGTATCAACGGCTCAACAGAGCCGCTAATAAACTCTTGGGCTGTTAACCATTTTTGTTGAGCCGTTAATACACTGTAATGCTCTTCAAAAGCATGTTATTGTTATATTCATTAACTTTTCAAAATAACGTGTTTGTGTGTGTACTCCATGTGTAGTAACTGTATTTTGACTTCAGTGTTAATGAAATATTTTAGACTGAATAAGTTATTATAGTGAATCATCGCCATTTCTCTTTTAATTCTTAACGTCTCCTTCAGAAGACAAATCCCAATACAGAGATGGTCCTACGAAGGTTTCATATGCATGTACGATAAAACCAAGGTCTAGAAGACATTCTTTGTGCGTAGTCGGAGCATCATGTAGACCATATATCTTGCACCATGCAAAACCCAGAGTCCTTTAGTGCAGGTCATTTTTAGGACTGTAGTTGACACCAGGAATTGAAAAAAGGCAAGGACAATTGAAAAACAAATGTCAATAGCACCAGGCCTGTGACTTTGACCTGCTTTAGAAGCAACTTCATTCAACATTCGTAATTGAAAATGGGGAATTATTTATGCTGGAAAACGTGAATGATGAATATTTTATACTTTTCACTCTCGGGGCTGTCAGCTGTTTTCGTTTATTACAAGTTACAAAAGGAATGACACGTTAATTAGAAACAACCACTTCCCAGATAATCCTGCATTAAGAATATCCATCTGTATCCCACCAACCAAAACTAAGTAAGAGTCCACTCTTGCTCTTCGTTTAGCGATAATGTTATTACAGTTATGTGCATGTTTTTATGCTTCCTAGGAAACAGGAAAATAATTAGCAAATAACACATCCTAGACTTTTATGTTAACGGAAAGGATAGTGTCTGTATTGTATGCCACGATGCGTATACTGTTGATATAATGAACAGAAAAGAAGTCACAGAGCATCAAAAGATGGAGAAAATGCCCTTTTCCTATTTTATATGGGTTTCAACAGAGAAAAAAATGTAAAAGGTCAGCTTCCGTATTTTTATAGTACTCTACAGGAAAATGCCCGAAGTGAAATAATTCGCACAATGATGATACAAATTCGCTAACATTTCGCAATTTCAGTTTAAAACTGAAATTCCCATACATTCTAAAATACGTTGGGTTGCAAATTAACCCAAAACAACTGGGTTAGGTGAATGTGAACCCAATTGGGTTCATATTCACTCAACCCAGTTGATTTGGGTTGATTGTTAGCTCAACTGATTTTATAGTCTCCCCTTAGTGTTAAATATATAAACAGCTTCAGGATATTAAGGGGCGCTAACTTCCCTGTAAGTCTCTTCCAATGACGACAATTGTTACCCATGAATCAAAATAAACCACATAGCAAACAAAATATTAACTGGGTATCAGCATTCCCGAAGAAAGCGAGTGAAGTCACATCAACAAGATCGCTATTTTTTGCTTATCGTCTCGAAACGTCTGTTTTACATGCACAGCGAACGGGAAGAGACGACGAAGATGACTGATGCCAAGGTATATTCCAGTGAAAAGATTCAAATCGAAATGAATAGTATAGCCGAATCTAATCGAACTGAACGGCAACTTAAGATTCGAAATCGAATCGAATCTCGAAACTCTGAGGGCTATTACATCAGACAGTTATAATTAAGTCGAGGCAAGAAGAGCGCAATGGTGTTGGGAAGAATTGGATGACAGGAACAATACACTCTTGGTAGTCAAAAAGATCTGGCAGACATATCATCCCAAAAAATTAACGATGATGATGCCACATTTTTTCTGTCAGACCTGCATTTACTCATTTGACACGAGGCCCTTTCGTTGGCGAAGTTCTCGCCTTCTTTTCGATCCGATTTTTGAACAACTTTGGAACTCCAATCTTTCTCTATATCCTCTCATTTCTGATACCCCTGATCTGGCAACAAGTGGACATACCTTGTATGGGATGAAGCCGGAACGCATTTGGAAATGACATTCCATTTCTATGATTTATGACATTGGCATGTTCCAAACATTCCAAAGCACAGCCCGGACGTAGCATACTCTGAACATTTAAAATTCGCCGTTCTCGGTTAATTATTTCTTGTCCTGTGACCAGAAATACATTACCAGTTCACAAATCGACATTACGATATAACGTCTTATCCGGGGTCCACCGTCGGTATTCACAAGAGCAGGCACAAACCCCATATTCTACTAACATTTCGTTCCTTGGGTGCAGCCGGGTGCTATCCGCAATGCTTTAGTATTGCATATGGCACCGTCTTGTACACAGGGGACCCTTTACCGAATTCCCAATAGATATGAAGTTCGAATATATAAATACGTAAAAACGTCAAAAGAGTGTTTTTGAGCTAATTTGGAATAAAACTGGCTCCTCATTTAAAAATGTTATGCTTAGTGTGGCCAACCAGGTGCGTGATGATGTGCCAACAACAGACAACAGTCTTAAAAAATGTCTTATACATCGGATTTTGTGGAGATTAACAAGTGAAGAGATAACTGATACGTGAAAGAATTCTTCGCTGTTCCATCGATAATTCTGCACTGGTTGTCTGTCATTCAGCGATATAGATATATCTATTAGAAGTATTCGTTGAATGTGTGTCGTTCATAAAATTCAACTTGAAAGGGAGCAATTTCGATGTCACCAGCTGCTCCGTTTCCTTTCCGAAGATAGAAGTTCAATAAAGCACCATTGTCCGTCTATGGTAATCCGGAGCTTTCCACTAGTTGCTTTCTGATATATAAAAAATAGAACTACACCATACAGCATTATTTTTATTTGTTCATTTCAATCTGAACATAAAATAATGTTCTGCATAAACAAAACATTATTTACAAATCAATAAAACAAGAAAATAAATGTAAAACCTAACTATTTCTGCATTGCGCTCCTGAATAGGATGGACATATATAAAAATGTCCACAGGAAGTGAACGAATCCGTTCATAATTGGTGGGGAAGTTCGGTGATAATTTATTCCTACAGCCCTCTGTTTGTTGCTCGCCGGTTCGTTCATTCACGGGCTTCGAAATCTTCTCTTGTACAATCCTCCAGGCGTACCTATTGACAGGGTTAACATCAACGCTCTCAACGTACCGCCTATTGACGTTACGAGTTCGGCACATGACACAGTACTGCTATACCAGTACAGGTAATGATGTGCAGCCAAGATTTCCAATTGAAAACTTGATAAAGTTACAGCATGTGGACAGCGGATTGTTACTATATCATCAGTGGAGTGGAGTTATCACCCAAAGTATCATTTTTTTCAATTCTGTACATATTGCGAAAAAGCAAAAGCGATGTTTCAGCCAATGGACCGTCGACATATCCTCGTCACACGTTACAACAAATTATCAATTATTGTGGCGTGGAATCTCCACTCTACCAGTGATTTATCAATAATACATTCCCCGCGCTCTTTATAATTTAGAATCAGTTGAATACTGAATGATTAGTGGAATCTTTTAAAGAGACTGAAAGACAGAAACACCAACGTCAAACGTAACAACATGGTCTGGAACGATAAACTGCCGACTGAAACAGCTGTTGAAGAAAGTTTATTTTTACTGACCTGAGACTGAGCTAAAACGTGCATTACGTTTATCAGTGGTTAAGGATTTGATGCACTTTCGATCTTTTCAAGTGAAACTGCAATCCTTTGTGATCAAAAATGTTTACAGCATCGTAATCGCAAAAAGTGCTCTTTTCCTTGATAAGATCGCAATCTGGGGCCAATACTATAACACTTTTGCAATTATACTTTCTAGAATTGTATTTTCCAGCTATGACCTTAAATGGGTTGTAATGAACGATTAGCATTTTCAAAGATGTGGCAATTTGTCAGTTGGCAAATTTTCATATCGTTTAAAATGCTAATGATTTACATTAGTCAGTTATAATAGGCAGAAAATACAATTCTAGAAAATACAATTGTAAAAGAGTTTTGTATTGGCTCAAACGGTCGAAGTTCTCTTTTTGTAATTAAAGCACTTCTCGTGTCAGCTGTGCTAATTAGTCTGTGTGAAACACACAGACTATTGTTTTTGTACGGTTTCTCTTTTCTTCTTCTTCTTCTTCCTTCTTCTTCTTCTTCTTCTTCTTCTTCTTCTTCTTCTTCTTCTCTTCTTCTTCTTCTTCTTCTTCTTCTTCTTCTTCTGTCTTCTGTCTTCTAAGCACATTTTTTGTCCGCACGATAACTGGAAAAGGAATTGTCCTACCTCGTTGATTTTTGGCATACTGATAGACATTCACAGTTTCTCGGTACCTAATGTTTTTCAGTTTCCTGGGGTATTAGGGATGTCCATGGGGGTGCTTTAAAAGTGGATCACGCCCATATCTCAGGCGTGGTATGACCTATGGACATGAGGCCAACACCAAATGAGTCGACACTCGATGGAGGTTCAAAATATGGGTCAAGGTCACTGAGGTCAACTAGGGGTCATTGGGTGCATTTTCAGAATTGCTGGAAATCACATTTTTTTTTCAACCTCAATGCATTCCCAAATTCATACATGCATTTTAACGCGGTTGCCGCGGTTGGATTCGAACCGAGGACCTCTAGGTTCGTGGCCAAGACGTGGCCAAGATTTTTGAAAGTGGGTCACGCTCATGTCTCAAGCATGGTATGACGAATTGACCTGGGACTAATACCAAATGAGTCGACACTCGATGGAGGTTCAAAACATGGGTCAAGGTCACTAAGGTCACCCAGGGGTCATTGAGAGCATTTTCAGAATGGCTGGAAATCACATTTTTGAACTCCTTAATGCATTCCCAAAGTCCATAATGCATTTTTACGTAAAAAAGTGGAAGTGGCCAACAATTTTGAAAGTGGCTCACGCTCATATCTCAAGCATGGTATGACGAATGGACCTGGAACCAACAACAAATGAGTCGACACTCAATTCAGAGGGGTGGGGGTCAATATATGGGCCAAGGCCACTGAGGCCACCTAGGGGTCACTGAGTGCATTTTTGAGAATTGCTGGAAATCACATTTTTGGACCCCTTATGCATTCTCTTGATTGAACCCTTTGAATGCTGTGCACATATATGCCTTTTCTGGTTTCTAGGAAAATTGATCCGATTCCTGGATGAATCTTTGATGATATCTTTAAATATAGTTAACAAAAAACCTATTTCTGATACCTACACAACTATTTATCCCCAAAAATAAGCCTCCAAAGTATTCCATTTACATTCATAGAAGGGGCGTCGTGGCTCAGTAGGTAGAGGTGAAGGCTGCAAACCGAGAGGTCCTCGGTTCGAATCCAACCGCGGCAACCGTGTTGTGTCCTCGAGCAAAACACTTCACCCCCATGGCCTATGTGTGTGGGAGGGGGGGCGGTGTCACTGTGCACTAACGCGCTCTGTACATCGATGGTGTACTTGTCTTCAACCAGTGCTAACCCTGCTTGCGTGGAGTCAGTCTTTTTTCGGGAGTCTGACAGTTGCCCGCCATTGCTCGGTGGTTCTCTCAGGATACTCCGGCTTCCTCCACCCATAAAACTGTCCGACACAAGGTGACAGTGGCTGCTAAAGTGTCGTTAAACCCAACAAATAAAATGAAAGTGTCAATAACACTGTAGCTCAACTTGTTAAGACATGTACATGTATAGTATGTGACACAGCAATGACAAACATCTAGGTAATGACCTGATAACAAAGGTACATATAAAGTATTGTAACGGTCTGTACATAAATACTGACCGTAGCCTGTAACAAATGTATAGGTAAAGGATTGTAAATGTGGGTGGCAGTCAGATGCTAAACTAGAAAAGTAATCTTTGAGTCCCAGTGTGGGTCTGACTGAACCCCCAAAATATTTGTTCTCATAGAACAGTGATAACAAAGGCACCCCAAAACACACTCGTTCCTGTCCCAAGGTGAACACAAAGGTACCCAAGAAGTTTCGTGAAGATCAGTTCATAAATACGAGCTGTATAGATGTTGTGACACAAAACTGATTGGACCTAATTTCGGTACAAAATGGCCACTGGCAGCCATCTTGAATTTTGGACCGCACACAGAAACAACCCGTTCTCGACCCAAAGTGATGACAAAGGTACCCAAGACGTTTCGTGAAGATTGGTTGATAAATACAGCCTCTAGCCCGAGCCGTATTGACATGTGCACTTGCAGTGTATAAGTAGCACTGAAAAAATCAAAGTTCATCTAATTTGCATAATTTCTGCACGAGAAAAAAACACGTACTATATGTGATGTATTCCATGTTACTAAACATTCATACAGAAATTTATTCAAATCAGAACTTTCATACAGAAGTTCTGTACAAAAGACTGATTGCACTAATTTTGGTACAAAATGGCTGCTGGTGACCATCGTGAATTTTGGACCACACCCAAAACCACTCCTTCTCATCCCACGGTGATAACAAAGGTACCCAAGAAGTTTCGTAAAGATCGGTTCATAAATACGGCCTCTAGCCTGAGCCGTATAGAAGTTGTGTACAAAAATCTGATTAGACCTAATTTCGGTACAAAATGGCCACTGGCAGCCATCTTGAATTTTGAACCGCACCCAGAAACACTCGTTCTCGTCCCGAGGTGTTAACAAAGGTACCCAAGACGTTTCGTGAAGATCGGTTCATAAATTCAGACTCTAGCCCGAGCCGTATTGACATGTGTACTTACTGCGTGTAAGTTGCACTGAAAAAATCATCTAATTAGCATAATTTCTGCACGAGAAAAAAACCCGTATTATATGTGATGTATCCCATGGTACTAAACATTCACACAAAAAATTATTCAAATCAGCGCTTTCATATGGAAGTTCTGTGTAAAAATCTGATTGCACCTAATTTTGTACAAAATGGCTGCCAGCGGCCAACTTGAATTTCGGATTGGACCCAAAAACACTCGTTCTCGTCCCACGGTCATAACAAAGGTACCCAAGAAGTTTCGTAAAGATCGGTTCAGACCTATTAGGATTTGCATTTTATACCAACTAATACAATCTGAAGATTATACATGTATCTCATCAATCAAATAAATGGCAGAGCCAGTAATGTCAATTTCTGATTCCTTGATCGAACCCTGTAAATTCTGTGCACATATATGCCTTTTCTGGTTTCTTATAACAATTGTTCTGATTCCTGTATGAATATCTGTAAATACTGTTAACGAAAACACATTTCCGATTTGTTAAAAAACTACTTTCCTCCCGAAAATAATAAGCCTCCATAAATTCTCTTTCTATATATTCTATATAGTTTTTTTTCATGGTACTTTAACCCTTTTCACACAGACTTGAGTTTACTGGAGGCAGTAAATTCTGTTTCTCTAGTTCTTTTTACAACTGTATTTTGCAGAATTATATTTCCTAAATGTCATAATAAATTCCCGTAATCAATCATGAGCAGTTTTAAAGGGCGCGCCAGTTTAAGTAATTGTAATTTGCCACGCAAATGGTTTTTAACAACCATTTATATTAACAGATAGAAGATACAATTCTAGAAAATCCAGTTGTACACTTAAAACTAGAACCCCTGTCATGAAATGTACACAATAGCACGTCGATCTGCGCGTTAATCTAAGCGTTATGACCACAGAAAGGCAATCAAATTCTGTACATTTTGCCTGTGCACAAGCAATGTTTCAGTAACCCGGAGGTCCATTGGCAGAAACATTACCTGTGTTTGCTATGAGAAACCAGGAGAACCTACCGTGCTTTGTATGTCATTCGATATGGCAATTGCACGCAATCCCTACGCGTAATTAAGCCTAGATAAGCGCAAAGTTCGTGACAGGACTTCTAGTTTTAACTGTAAATGTATTATAGAACTAGAGAAACAGAATTCACTGCATCCAGTAAATTCAAGTCTGTGTGAAAAGGGTTAAAATATCAGGAAAAAACTATATAGAAAGAGAATTTATGGAGGCTTATTTTCGGGAGTAAAATAGTTTTTAACAAATAAGAAATGGGTTTTCGTTAACAGTATTTACAAATATTCATACAGGAATCAGAACAATTTTTCTAAGAAACCAGAAAAAGCATTTTTGTTCACACCATTTAAAGGATTCGATGAAGAAATCAGAAAATGACATTACTCACTCTGCCGTTTATTTGAATGATGCGATAAATGTGTAATCTTCAGAATTGCATTAGTTGGTATAAAATACAATTCCTAATAGGTAGGTAAAATATGTTCTTAATGACCTCTGTTGACTGCATTGAGGTGGACTACCTTTTGAGCCTTCAGCAAGTTTCAACTCATTCGGTGTAGGTTCCATGTTTATAGGTCCAACCAAGCCTGAAGTATGAGCATAAACTACTTTACAAATATGGGCTCCCCCAACTCCGGATCTGCATATTTGTAGATGAAATATTCATATTAGCTAGAAAATGTTAAGGTGCATGGTACCTCTGGAAAATATATTGCGAGTAAAATAGTTCAGTAATGTGGGAATATAGACGTAAGAAGGCCTTAAAGGCTCCCAAAAGCCTATCTGAAGACTTATTGGCATTGGCAAAATACCGAGGTCCCATCTATGCCTATGTGTGTTCAGAACAACATTGTGAAAATGGAAAGGGTTTTCATTATTTTTTTTTTTTTCATTTTCATAAAATTTTTGGGACACATATTAAGATCCTGAGAGGGTTAAAATGCCCCCTTTAAATACTCCATTTTAATCCTTTAAAAGGGGGCGCAGTGGCTCTGTTGGCAGAGGTGCAGGCTGCAAGCCGAGAGGTCCTCGGTTCAAATCCCATCTGTGGCATCCGCGTTGTGTCCTTGGGCAAGACACTTCACCCCATTTCCCACGCGGGGGCACCGTGGCGCTCTGTACTAAGTCGTATGGCACATCAATGGTGCACCTGTTTTCAGCGAATGCTAACTTTGCTTGTGTGGCGTTAGTATGTGGGGAAGCTGACAGTTCCACTCTGTTTCCCGGTGGTTCTTTCCGGGTACTCCGGCTCCCTCCACCTCCTGTGGTCATGATTAGCCATTACGTAGAAATATGTGACCTTAAACATCAATAAATAAATAATCATTTAAAGAATGAGCTCAGTCCAATGAGGGGTCATAAGCTATGTTTTTCAAGTAAAAACTGAATAAGTAATTAAAACTGAATAGACATTTCTGTGAATAAAGCTGACCGGTTTTCGCCGTTATGTTGGGTAAAGGGTTAAGAATGCCTTACTTGGGAAAGCACACTGAAAGGTGTCCCATTCCACATAGAATTAAAAGTTACAGAAAAGAAAGCTAAAAACATTCTGTAGCCATCAGTTATTTAAAGGTGTCCGTACTCACATTGAAGTATTAAGAGGTTTAAAAACAGACCATTCAAATATTCCATTTCATTATTTTATAACCATGACAGGCATTTCGAGAAAGACACACACCACCCCATCTCAAAGCCTGTCAATCCTGAGTTATGATTGCGAACAAATAAATTTTAAAAATGCTATGAAAAGTGAAGGGTTTTTTTGTTCAGATTGATTTGAGACGTTTGTAACATGATACTAAGTAAATATACAATGCTATTCCATGCAAATGTTACAGGTGTCTCTCTGACCCTTATATATGAGCGATTTTCTTTTGTTTTAGACAATGGCTATTGCTTCTGCGAACTCATTTGCCAGTATATGTTGTAAACATATTTTACCTCTGCGAGAGGCGACTCTTCCTCAATGTCTAGCACATGACGCAAACTACAGTTAAAACTAGAGAAACAGAATTTACTGCACCAGTAAATTCAAGTCTCTGTGGAAAGGGTTAAAGTATCCCCTTTTTATACAAATCTCGCATAAAATCCTCGGGCTCGAGTATTAATGAGGAGTCGTAACCTATGTTTTTGAGACAAAAATCAAAAACATTAGTTACTCAAGAATTTGTTTTTGCAAGTTAAGTAAAGGGTTAACGACACTTTCGACAGTCAGGGCTACCTCGTGTCGGACAATTTTACGGGTGGAGGAAGCCGGTGTACTCTGATAGAATCAGCGAGCAGCAATGTGTAAACTTCGCAAAAGAAGGGTAAGCGTTGGTTGAAGACAAGTGCACCATCGACGATCAATGGGCCGTAGTACATAGCGCCACCGTGCCCCCATGTGGGAAATAGGGATTAAGTGCCTTGCCCAAGGACACAACGCAGTGAGAATCGAACCGTGGAATGCAGTAACCACTAAGTCTTAGTCACCGCGCCCCCCAATATAGTGGGATACCTTCACTACTGCTCTTCCCTCTTCCGGTTGAGAAAACGCCCATGTCAGTAAATGAGCTCAAGTTTTAATCTTCATCTTCTCATCAATTTGGCATGTTGTGTTGCGGACATTCCGCCATTCTGTTTTATTGATATAAGGTAAGAATTATGATGAAGTTACAAGCACCACATAAAACTGTATAGTTGGATACAATAAAGACCCCAAACCTACTGCTATTAAACTTATTGGCAACTGGTGACACGCCTCGATGACTATCGGATATAACAGTCTGAAATTGAAAGTCATAAAATATTTAAATGGCTATCAGGATTCTATTGGGAACATTAAGTCATAATATGGGAATTAATATAGTATTAATTGGACGGAAATCCGGTATGCAGTCTGTTCCAATCGGAAATTGAACCATTAGAAGTATCCGTGACAGCAAAAATCGTTACCTTCGGAATATTATAATTTCACCCATAACCAGCTGGTGTTCAAATGATTAATCGATTAACATGTACCCCGGTACCATTTTCGCTGTCGGTTAACCGCTTAATCACGACATAAGTGTGGACATCTTTTGTATTAGTGGCCTCAGACAACTGGGTATACACAGAATGTAACTTATGCAAATCTCGCATATAATATTCGAGCCCGAGGATTTTTATGTGAGATTTGTACAAATTACATTCAGATTTTGTTTACCACCGGAGTGGGGAGCGAGATGGATCAGTGGTTACGGTTTAGGACCTCAAACAGATAGGTACACGGTTCGATCATCGCCTGAGGTGACATCATTGTGTCCTTTGATTGACAAGGCACTAAATCCCGATTGCACATTTGGGGAGGGGGGGGGGGGGAGCACGGTGGCGTCGAGTAGTAAGGCGCACTGCACGTCGACGGGTCCTCAACTAATGCTAGCCCTGCTTGTGCGGAGTTAGTATATTGGGGAGTCTGACAGTTGCTCACTTCTGCTCGGCGGTTCCCTTCGGGTAGTCCGGCCTCCTCCACTCGTAACAGTATCCGATACGACGTGACCTCAGCTGTTGAAAACGTCGTTGAACCAAAAAAAATCACGGGAGTGAGATTCAAATAATAATCAGCCTAGTGACTAATAACATTAGCCCTCTCCAATAAATAAAAATCGCCACATCCGGGACATCGCTACAGTGGTGTCACGGGAGGAGTAGATCGTTATTTGCAGGAAAGTACTGACCAAGAGGGAGTTTGAGGGTAATAATTAATGATAAATATAATAACGGGTCAACTACTTCTGAAATGCAAGATAATTTTTTTTTCTAGATTTACATATCGTCCTTCTTTATATTCGTCAGCTCACTCTTGTTGGTCACGATTAGTTATCTGCTGCATATTCCATAGACGCTTGGCTATAGCTGATGGTTTTCAACGGAGGACAGCTACAGTTAAAACTAGAAGTCGTGCCACGAACTGTGCGCTTATCTATTCTTAATTACGCGTAGGAATTGCGCGCAATTGCCATATCGAATGGCATCCACAGCATGACAGGGTCTCCTGGTTACTCATAGCAAGCACAGGCAACGTTTCTGCCAGTGGACCTCCGGGTTACCCGGAGGTCCATTGGCAGAAACATTGCTTGTGCACAGGCCATATGAACATAATTTGATAGCCTCACTATGGTCATAACGTGTAGATTAACGCGCAGATCGACGTGCTATTTGTGCGCATTTCAAGACAGGACTTCTAGTGTTAACTGTAGTAGCTGTTTGGCAGCGAAGGGGGAATGAATTGACATTGTTGATAGAATAGACTGCCTGTGGTGATAGCAAAAATGTTGAAGAAGTCGGGGTAAACATTTAACAACTTTATGCATGATAACGAACAAAAAATTATTTACAACAAATATGAACACATTGTATGGTCTACCATTCATAAATCAATTACAAAGTCCCATGTGTCAAAAAAAAATTCATCCATCAAGTGTAGCAACCCTACAAACACGCGTATTTTACATTATTTATTGGTCATCTATTTATGTAATGATTATTAGTCTGTGTGAAACACACAGACTAATGTTTTTTTTTTTGGTTTCTTTTTCTTTTCTTTTTACCTTTTCTTCTTCTTCTTCCCTCTCCTGTCTTCTGTATCCTATGCACTTACTTGTCCGCACGATAACGAATTATCCTATCTCGCTGATTTTTGGAATACTCATAGACAGTTACAAGTCCTCGGCCACATATGTCTTTCAGATTCCTGAGATATCAAGGTTCTCCGTAGGGGTGTTTTGAAAGTGGTTCATGCACATATCTCAGGCATGGTATGGCCTATGAACTTGGGACCAACATCAAACGAGTCGACACTCGATGGAGATTCAAAATGTGGGTCAAGGTCGCTGAGGTCACCTTGGCGCCATTGAGTGTATTTCTCAGAATTGCTGGAAATCACACTGTTTTACCCCCAAATGCATTGCTGAAGTTCATACATGCATTTTTACACGAAAAATGTGGGCGTGGACAAACGTTTTGAAAGTGGTCACGCTCATATCTCAAGCATGGTGTGACGTATGGATCTATGACCAACACCAAATGAGTCGAAACTCAATGGAGGTTCAAAATATGGTTCAAGGTCACTGAGGTCATCTAGGGGTCATTGAGTGCATTTTTTCAGAATTGCTAGAAGTCACATATTTTGACCCCCAATGCATTCCCAAAGTCCATACATGCATTTTTACGTAAAAAGGTGGGATGAGGACAAAATGTTTGAAAGTGGGTCACGCTCATATCTCAAGCATGGTATGACAAATGGACCTGGGACAAACATCAAATGAGTCGACACTCGATAAAGGATCACTGAGTGCATGTTTCAGAATTGCTGAAATCACATTTTTGGACCCGAATGCATTCCCTTGATCGAACCCTTTGAAAACTGTGCACATATATGCCTTTTCTGGTTTCTTGGAAAAATTGATACCATTCCTGAATGAATATCTTTAAAAATTGTTGACGAAAACCTTTTTCCAATTTCTTTAAAACTATTTTATCCCCGAAAATAAGCCTCCAAAGTATTAGTTACATTCATAGAAGGGCGTCGTGGCTCCGTAGATAGAGGTGAAGGCTGCAAGCCGAGAGGTCCTCGGTTTGAATTCCAGCTGCAGCAACCGTGTTGTGTCCCTGGGCAAGACACTTCACCCCCCCCCCCCCCCCCCACACACACACACACACTGCCCACGTGGGGGCACGATGGCATTGTGCACTAATGTGTATTGCACATCGATGGTGTACTTGTCTTCAACCAATGCTAACCCTGTTTGAGTGGAGTCAGTCTGTTGTGGAGCTTGACAGTTGCTCACCGTTGCTCAGTGGTTCTTTTAGGGTACTCCGGCTTCCTCCACTCGTAAAACTGTCCGACGCAAGGTGACAGTGGCTGCCAAAAGTGTCGTTAAACCCAATAAATAAATAACATTCATAGAAGGCATGCCTTGATGGTGTAGTTGTAATATTTCTGTCTTCTATGCACTGTTTATCAACATGATAACCCGAACACAATCAATCCTATCTTAATGTTTTTGTTTTTCTGATAGATTGTGAGTTCACTGAAGCAATAGCCAGTATTTAAAACTTTAGAGAATCTCCCATAAGATAAGAGGTCAGAGAGAAAGCTGTAACTGTTACATAGAATAGCACTATATATTTATTTAGTATCATGTTACAAAAGTAATTCGAAAACCATGTTTAATAAAGAACCCAAAGTATTTTTGAAATTTATTTACTCTCAATCATAATTCAGGATTGATAGGTTTCGGGATGGAGTGGTGTGTGGTTTTCTCGAAACACCGATCACAATTATAAAGTAATGAAATGGAATATTCGAATGGTCTGTTTTTAACCCTCTTAATACTTCAGTGTGAGTACAAACACCTTTCATATAACTCATGGCTACAGAATGTTTTTACGCTTTCCTTTCTGTAACATTAATTTTATTTGGAGTGGGACACCTTTTCAGGTGTACCTTCCAAAGTAAGCCATTCTTAACTCTTTACCCAACATTACGGCGAAAACCAGCCAGCGTTATTTACAGATGTTTTCATTCAATTTTTATTATTTTTTTCATTTTTGCTCGAAGAACATTGCTTATGACCTCTCATTGGAATGAGCTCATGTTTGAAAAGATTAAAACGGAGCATTTAAAGGGATTATTTTAACCCTCTCAGTATATTAATATGGGTCCCAAAAATTGTAGATTTACATTGCAGGAATAATGATAACACATTTTGTTCTCACAATGTTGCTCCAAACACGCATGCGCATCGATGGGGCCTAGGTATTTTGCCAATGCAAATAAGTCTTCAGATAGACTCTTGGGCGCATTTAAGGCTTTTTTACGTCTATATTCCATATTACTAAATTCTTTTACTCGCAATATATTTTATAGAGGTACCATGCTTTACCCTTTACCCAACGAATCGGCTTAATATGAGCATTCTACATGGGACCTACACCAAATGAGTTGAAACTTGCTGGAGGTTCAAAATGTGGTCCACCTCAATGAGGTCAACGGAGGTCATTAAGTGCATATTTTTCAGAACTTTTAGGAATTGCGTTTTATAACAACTAATGCAATTCTGAAGATGATCAATGTATCTCATCATTCAGATAAGTGGCATGGCCAGTAATGTCAATTTCTGATTCCTTGATAGAATCCTCTAAATGGTGTGTACATATATGCCTTTTCTGGTTTCTTATAAATATTGTTCTGATTCCTGTATGAATATCTGTAAATACTGTTAACGAAAATCCATTTCTGATTTGTTTAAAAAATATTTTACACCCGAAAATAAGTCTCCATAAATTCTCTTTCTATTTAGTGTTTCCTGATACTTTAACCCTTTTTCACACAGACTTGAATTTACTGGATGCAGTAAATTCTGTTTCTCTAGTTTATTTGCTCTTTTATTCATTTAAATAGGCACCTGAGGCTATTCGTCCATTTCTCGCGTCAATTTAAATAATCTATAGACGATTAGAACTCTGGCCTATTTCGTATCCGCCAGATTGCTGTAGATTTCAAGGGATTCTTGTAGCTTTATAGCAACAATGGTATGCAGTGTTTTCATAATTCACTGTCTCTGTGCAGGAGGCGTCGCGCAATGACAATAACAACTCGTATATGTGAAAGTCGCAGGCCAACCCGCCCCAAGACGGTTACCCGCCGCCCGCGTGATGGAACATTTCTAGTTACATTGCATATCAAGGGGAGATAATCAAAACTTGAATTTCTAGCTGGACTGAGTGACTGAATCTCTGAATCACTGAATCATACACTCCCCATTTACATAATGGATAGAGCTAGCTGCCCAGTTTTAAGTGCGGAACAAAAGTTTGCTTCAAATATAAATGAGCTACAGTCTCCACTAGAAACAATTGCAACATGTTGCAGGGCATTTTCCTTTGATTGACATCACTGGTCACTCAATGTAGATTGCGACGGCCTCTTAGTTGTACGCTTGGTGAATGCTAAATGAATGTTTAGGCCGAACTAGTCACCAAAGCTGAATATGTCCGCAGATCGTTACATCCGAAAACTGGGACTCGATTGAATCCGCAAGACACAATCGGATCAAGATTTGTAGACGCTATCCGCCTCTGGCCTTCCTGAGAGCACAGTCGACTCGCTTTTGGCGGAAATTATTGGCCCACGGGATGACTGTGGACACAATCTGCTAGGGTTTTTATGCAGAAAAGGGGATTTTGCGTTCACAAACGCATGTTTCAACCCAATAGGTCCGCAAGACCGATTGCCCTCACGACCCGGTTACGTCCTCCAAACTCGAGCCGATTGCGTCCGCAGGCAGACCTGTGGACACAAACGGCATATGCTATGCGCACAAAATATTTTTGTGGAGGCAATCGGCTTAGTGTATGTGAACGAAAGCGAACCGGTGTTCGCCTCCGCACAGAATCTGATCTTTTCGCAGACACGATCGCATCCGTTATGCCAAGGTAATATGCCACAAACGTACAAATGTTAAGTTTCGACAGCACACCGCAGTTTTTTTCTTTGTTTATCAAGCACGTTAGAATAAACTCTGTTGTCCTGTATTGCTGGTCCAGTCAATATTGTTTGATAGAATGTGATGTATGGGCCTCTTCCGGTTGACAGTATCCCATTATATTGTGGCTATCGAAAGTCAATAAGTTGATTTCTTCTGATATGTTCGTGCAGAAAACCGCGTTTGTAAACAAAAGCGTCATCAGAGTAGTTAATCAAGAAAGGTCGTTTTTCAGGTGTAACGGATACGACCAATGAGCATGTATACATCATAAATTATTTGCCGTGTTGGTACCTGATAAAGTTTCTTCTTGTATGTCTAATTACTTGGTCGTTTATCAAGTCTGCAATCGAGTGCTTATTTCAATCTCTAATCTTGATTGATGCTATTCTAGGTTTAGAGGTGTAATAGACGGTGAATATAAAATGATATGCTACACTTAACCCGTTGAACTCTATATTCATAAATTAGCAAAAGTTGGCAATCCGCCAGTTGACTACACAATAAACCATTCGTTTCCCCTCAGTTTATTCCGATTCTCGTCAAACGACCTCGGGCGAGTGAAACGATCCAGTTGATTGCGAGCAAAAACTGACCAATCAGTTCGAAATGTAAATACGCTCCTTAAATAAATACATACGCTCCTAAAATAAATACACTCCTTATCCCTTTGAACATTGATGGTATATTCCATGTCGGTTCAATGACAGAAATTGGAAGAGTCCATATTCATTATTTGGGGGTAGATCAATTAATATGTTCAACATGCAGCCATTTGGCTGCACGTTGAAAATATTGATTGGTCAACTCCCACACATTCTCTTAGTCATTCTACTTAATTAACGTATAATGTTCCTGGTCCGAAAAAGTGGCATCTCAGTCCCAAAGGTTAACTAGTATGCCAAACGGGGAGGAGTGACTTTGTGACATGTTTGAAACAAAATATAAAGGGGAAACACCGATAAAATTGTGTAAATAAAGAAAAAACATTTATTGGTTGTTATCTTGGTAATCTAAATTTATGTTACGAAACTTTCTTCCAACTCTCTTTACTTTGAAAACCTTGGTTGGAATTGAATTTGAATTTGGTGTCACGAAAACTTGAAAGATCGAATTAAATTTGTTTGTTGGTGTTTAATGTGGTATTGCAATAACGTATTTCGATTCAGGTTTCCGCGGGTATTTATAATCACTGTCAATGTAGATGCGACAATGTATGGAGTCTGTGGTGACACAAAATGTGACCGCCGAATTTTACGAGCTTGCCCATTGAACAGAAAACAGAGGTGGAAAACACGTTCTCTTCTGCTTCCTCTGGCTTACAAACATTGATTTAAGCGTTGTTTTGGGAGGCAGCTCTTGCTTCTAATTCAAATTTGAGCTTATATTTTCTTGTGACCCATCAGAGTAGATAATATGTGTTCGCACCAGATACAAAGCAGCCTTTTTACTGTTTGTTTTTGTTAATGAAAGCTAAATATAGAAAGTCAGAACGATTTTACAAAACGTCGACGTCGATTATACAGACGAGGTATTGTTTGAGGATCGAAATCATCCTAGTTGCGACGTGTGCAGAATAGACAACTAAATGAAGAGGATAATCAGCAATTATTTAATCCTACAACCCATGAGAACTATGTGATTAAATTACTACTGACCCAGGAAGAATACTATACATACTCGCCCATTTCGCTGTATGCTGTAGTGTATGAGACGATATGTTTTAGGACATTAAAACTGAAAGTGCCATCATTCCACACCTCAAGGGATTCCCGACACCCCCAGGAACGACCCCTTACAGTTAAAACTAGAAGTCCTTTCACGAACTGTGCGCTTACCTAGGCTTAATTGCGCGTAGGAATTGCGTGTAATTGCAATATCGAATGGCATCCAAAGCACGGCAGGTTCTCCTGGTTACTCACTCATAGCAAACACAGGCAATGTTTCTGCCAATGGACCTCCAGGTTACCCGGAGGTCCACTGGCTCTAACATTGCTTGTGCACAGGCATTATGTACAGAATTTGATAGCCTTAATATGGTCATAACGCGTAGATCGACGTGCTATTTGTGCGCATTTCACGACAGGACTTCTAGTTTTAACTGTAGCTATAAGCCCAAGGGTGGCGCCAAATGTGGTGTCAGATTGGATAGATTGTCGGGGAAGTCTTGGCGCCAGCGTGATATAACTTACACTTTGTATTGCTTTTGGTTCTCACCCAGTGAAACACAAAACAACGGATTTTTAACTGATTGTATGAGACTCCAAACATGGTTCCACATGTTGAATTCAACATCGCTCAAGAGAAGGAGATGACGGAGAACACGAGGTCTTGATAATGTTCCGAATATATGCCATATCATGTGATTGTAATCTCGCTTATGATTGGGTTTATCATACAACCCAAATTCTATTTAACATCACTGCATAAAAATGATAGGAAACCATCAACATCTCATGACACGTGATACCACTTATGGCATTTAACATGCTTGACACTTGATTTTCTTCGGGAATCATAACTGCTTTCCTTGCATTTGATTTGTCGATATGAGTTTTTTTTCATTATTTTATGAGTATTTTTCCTTTTGTATGAATTAGGGCTCTGTGAAGCTTCGAGATTCGATTCGATTTCGAATCTTATGTTGGTTTTCGGTTCGATTCGATATCGGCTGTCTTTTTGCTTCGAATCTTTTCACTAGAATTTCGCTTGGTATCAGTCATTTTAGTCATCTCACAAAACGTATAGCTGAGATAGAAAATATAAATAAATAATGTTGAAGATAAAGACTGAGTGTACTTTCCTCTATATTAACATAAAAATAATCTGTATCCAAGCCACCGTCCATGCTAATTCCACTAACTACCACTGCTGAAAGCAAATTTAAAGTTTCCAAGCAATATCTAGGATGAGCTCACGGATGATAATGACCAGCCCTGTGAGTGCCCAGTACAGAATTCTCGCACCCGTTTCTCTTTTTTGAACAAAACTTATTACTGGGTAATATTTCAACTACATCATCAAGGCATGCCTTTTAGGAAGGCATGCCTTGATGATGTAGCTGGGATATTGTATCAGTGGGGACTTCAAGACCCCTTTATTCGATTCGACGTTCGATTCGAGGTTCGAATAATAGACTCGATTTGATTCGAGATTCGACTCGAAACAAAAATATGTGATTCGCAGGGCCCTAGTATGAATCATTTTCTCTTTTACCCCACCTGTCAATTATCCACAAGTGATCCCTGGGAAGTGGGTGGGCATTGCGTCTTTAGTGTAATAAACAAGCTTTGTTTAACGGGTAAAATAGGATCCGGTAATCAACGCCTTGGGTGGAAGTCCTCTAAAATGAGCAGCATAGGTATAAATGATGCTAAACTTGATTTTAAACTCGTGCTGCTGTATTTACAACAAGAGATGCTGAACATGACCAGAAACACAAATAAATAGTAAAATTAACGTCTGAAAAATTACATGTGTATCTAGCGGCGCATTCGGACTGAACTCGAACCAGGTGGCACTTGCTGCATCAAAATAATTATTCGTATTAGTCCACAAAAAGTAGATCATTTGTTAGGCCACATTTATTTATAAATATTGGTTATTACCACCACGCGGATTTCCGAGATGGTGTATTGAAGTCGAGACCGCGACTCTGGACACATATCGACGAGTCCGTTAGAGGCGAGATCGAGACTCCAAGACCCCAATGCATAATCTCGGAAACTCACTTGATGGGAATAACCAATTTATCTTAAATATCACCCCGCCCCCTTTCTTTAGACAATCGTTCAGCGTCTATGGGTTGATTGTTTGTGAATGAAATCATGACGTCATGGTATTGCGTTCTTGCGCTGTGCATGACGTAATCCGCATTCATTATTTTGCTTGTACTAGAAACCGCTGAAGTTTATCACAGTGTTTCAGCTTTGCGTTTCTTTGTTTTATTTTTCAGGTTTAACGCATGTTAGGCTTATATAAAAATATCTTCATGATAAAGAATGATCTAGTCTAATTTATTTCATTGAGTTGGTTATTTAGCATTTAATTTCTGTTATCGAAAACGGTGGCTTTGACATGTGTAATCAGTTTTCAATTAGTGCAGGTGAAAACGTTCTTTCTGAATCGCATTATCACACATGCGGTTGCTACCCTCAATACAGATTTGTATTTTGTCTAGATGTTTTCATTTGTATTGGGCGAAATACGTTCTTGTAAGATAAAAAATAAGATTTTCAAAATTACCATTTACATGGATCGTTCAAAATGTTTTTCATGGTAGGTCTTAAATTGTCTGTGTTTAAATATATTAAACTGTCGCTTGCGTAGAAGCTGACCCCACTGATTAAGTGTCGGTAATGCACATCATCAGAAAGTAAGGCACATTTAAAATGGCCGAGTCTTCGACCACCTCGTGGTATATTTGTCTTTATCTTATAACAAGCATATTCGGCACGATATGCCACGGCCTGTTCAAAATGTCTTTAAACCACTGTAAACAAACAAATATACACACGTCTTGGCAAAGTACAATCCTGTATTGAGATTAGTTGCTCTCCACGCATGTGCGGAGCAAGGAAGGGAGATTTTCGGGGCTCTAATTACTCAATGTAATCAGTTACTTCAATTTGATACATGTTGAGGTCGCTGTTGTGGTCAGCTGCATCAATACCTATCACCGGTGCATCACAACAAGTGTCCACTCTGTCTGGTTCTGGGAGCGCGGTGGCTCAGTAGGCAGAGATGCAGGCTGCGAGCCGAGATATCCTCGGTTCGAGTCTCACCTTCGGCAACCGCGTTGTGTCCTTGGGAAGACACTTCATCCCAACTGTCCACGTGGGGGCACGGTAGCGTTGTGTACTAAGACGTACTGCACGTCGATGATGCACTTGTCTTCAACCAATTCTAACCCTGCTTGTGTAGAGGGAGTACGTTGATGAGTCTCACAGTTGCTCGCCGTTGCTCGGTAATTCTCTCCGGGTACACCGGCTTCTTCCACCCGTAAAGCTGTCTGGCACGAGATGTCCCTGGCTGTCCAAGGTGTTGTTAAACCCCAATAAATAAATAAATAACTGTTTGGTTCCAGTTTAGCAAATTGCTCGTAATCAGTTGATTTGAAACCCCCCAAAAATGTGCGCTGGCTAAAAGTTTGGCACCAAAAAAGTTTCACTTTTGCCATTAAGGTGTTTAAAATAGTGTTTTGACAGAATTAGTGTGTGGTAATAAAGCATTATTGTTTCCTTTTTTTCTTCAGTAATGCAATGTGGGTTATCAACTTTACACAAAGCTGTATTTAAATACATAAATACTTCATACCGTCGCGAGAGTCTCGCGACGATATGAAGTATTTATCTAATTAAATACAGCTTTTTGTACAGAGTCGCGACTCGATAAGCCCAGTGTGTTAACAGTAATTAGTCAATCAATCTGTTATTATCTAAGTGCAACAACGAAAATTGTCCAGTTTGACCATTAATTGATTCAGTGGCACAGATATAACTTTGGTGACCGCCGTTTTCACCAACTGAGGATTTCATCAGAACTTTCGTGTTCTGCCAGATTTTTTTCCGTGACTCGCGCCGGTCACTCTTGAAATAATTGCCAGTTCATTTTTCAAAACTCGATCAAATCTCCATCATGTAATGTTGGAGTAGTTTTTTTTCTTTTTTTTTTTTTGTTCATTTTTTTTGGGGGGGGGGGGCGGCGGCTCAGTGGGTAGAGGTGCAGGCTGCACGCCGAGAGGTCCTCGGTTCGAATCCCACCTGCGGCAACCGCGTTGTGTCCTTGGGCAAGACACTTCATCTCCACTGCCCGCGTGGGGGCACGATGACGCCGTGTTTTTAAGGCGTACTGCACGTCGATGGTGCGCATGTCTTCAACCAATCTAACCCTGCCTGTGCTGCAGTGCGGAGTTACGATGTTGGGTAGCTGGCAGCTGCTCGTCGTTGCTCGGTGGTTCTCTCCGGGGACTCCGGCTTTCTCCACCCGTAAAACTGTCACGGTCATGATTAGCCATTGTGCATACATATGTGACCTTAAAACACCAATAAATAAATAATCTTTTTTTTATTGGCATGCCTTGACTGTCCAAAAAGGCAGACAAGACAAACCCAGAACAACTGCCATTGTACTTAGAATATAACTACCAAGTTTATCTGAAGACTCCATATTGGTTATCTGTTTTCTTGCAACAGAAAGTTCCCGCATTCAGAATTAGTCCCTCAAATGTTAAAGCATAAATCACAGCAGAACACTCAATGTCATCATGTAATGAAATAAAAATATAGCAAATATTGGATCCGCTCATTTATCAAACCATTACCATCACTGTCGCAGTTTTATAATCATAAAAAAATTAAATGCGCTGCTGGTACCGTTTTGTTCCCAGGAGCCTCTTTCAGTGTGCAATTTCTTGTTAGATACATCCTATCACTGGAGTGGTTATTCTGATTCGAATGGATGATCTGTCCCCATAAATCCTAATCTTCCATGTTTATTGTCTGTAATACATTTTCTTTCCGTTATGGACTCAGTATGTGAAGGCACAAAATACTTTAATCGCTGAAGATGGGCGATTATGCTCTGTATTAAACGCATCATATTTCATATACATTGTTCAAAGACATATTTTATTGAACTCTAATTGCCATGGAAACATGAGAGTTTTGTTCCCGTGTCCCCATTAGTTGGTTCCCATAAATAGGTCTTGTTTTCTGAGTCAGTTATAGAAATAGATTAAAGAACACATATGATAGATTAGTCCATCGGCAAAACGGTGTATTCGTTCAGGACAAAAATTGGGAACGACAAAGAAAAGGAGTGCCAAATGTGTAATTGGGCGTAGTGGAGACCCTGGAACACTTTCTATTAGAATGTCCAAAATACCAGTCTAACAGAAAAAGATGCACTGGGAGTATGATGGGGAAGTGGGTTGGGAAAACGAAGGACATGTGGTTAGTGGATGACACAAAGAAGAGGGTTAGTATGCTTATCGGAGAGATTGGGAAGAATGGGGTACGTCATGCTTATCGGATAGATTGGGAAGAATGGGGTACGGAGTGTCATCAAGCAGTTCGTCTAAGAGTGATGGGAGGAGAGAAGGGTCGTGGGGATAAGAATGGCATTTAGGAGCACAGGGCTCATCTCGGTCTTCTTACCTCAGAACCGCAAAAAGTCAGCGATAGCCCAAAGTGTTATTATTATTATATTATGCTGGAAACATATTCTAAAATGTATGAGTATGCACACCACGGTCTTGTCCCGAAAAGGTTAACCATGTCGCCGTCACGGGTATAATGCATTGATTAGTCTGTACTCTTTTTTTCAAATAGAGTTGTTTCTATAGAGGTAACCGTCAAAGTGATAGGTTAAAGTTGCAAATCTTGTTTAAAAGTGTATATAATTTTGATAAAATTTCTCGCTTGGGATAAAAGCGTAAATATAGGTATGTGACGGACCCCGAAAACCGATTTGTCAAGTAAGCCATCTGTGTAAATAAATCAGTGAAGGCAAATAAAAGTGATAACTTTAAAAGAGAGGAATCTCAATATGAGTCTGTAACGCCAATTAGCGCTTATCTGGTCTGAAACAACGATCTTGCCTTATAAGCTTCAAACAAAAGACGCTCGTTTATCCATCCAAGGTGATCAGTCATCTGATTATATGGTCATTAGTGGCGATTATCTCCTAATAATTGGTAGCGCACGTGTGGGCCCCGTATCCTCTCTTTCTGACAAGTGAACTGTCACAAGAATAGCAAACTTAAAAGAATTTGAAAGAGAATTTTAAATTAAGATAGATCTAAGCGGCCAAATTCAAGAGAAGCAATTAAGATGATAGTTAGTTCTCTGGCTTTCGAAATAAAAATAGGGGAATTTCTCGAAAATTTCATTCCAGTCTGAAGGTGTGTAAGACCGTGGGTCGTAGGCGAGCGAGGAGATGGGGATTTCCCATGCTATAGGTTAGAGGAGGTCCCGCATCGGTGCGAAAGTATAGGCACGTTGCAACGTAAGGGAGCCACAGAGCTCATACTTAGAATAGAAACAGTCGTGGGCCAAGTCGGTAGCCATATCTGAGTGTAGGATCAGAAATAGGAAGTACGAGCTCATGGAGCTATTTTCATTTAAGTAATTGGTATTACCTGTTGTATAAGGCAAGCCATGCGTAGGCGGAGTAGGCTTTGCATGAATGGACATTATTCTGAGATCAATGGAGCGGGGCGTTTAACCTCATTGGTGACGACTGCTCCAGTGAAAAGCGTCCAGTAGAGTGACATTCCGTCACTTGTTAGAGGGAAGGCGATTTTGTAAAGTGACAATACGTTAGTGGCCGTGCGACGGCAGTGGTAGGGTGACATTCCGTCAAATGTTAGAGATAAGGCGTCCGATAAAGTGGCAATGCGTTAGTGGCCGTGCGACAGCAGTGGAAGGGTGGAGTGAAAAGGCGACCAAAGTCCAAACACCAGCGACAAGGAAGGGAAACCAGCGACAACAGTGAATGCGGGTCCGCAGGTGACTGAAAAACTGTGTGGGTGAGATTGAGGGTTTGTTTTTCTGATTCATTGGATGTCATGTTAGTCACAAATTACCATTTTTATTTTTATATATAAGTATTAAAACTGTTGTTTTCGTTGAACCCCTGTTGATTTATGCTTTTTGAGGAAAAGTCATTAACCCCTTCAGGATAAGAAACACCCCAACAAAAACGAAACGGGTGGGTTCGTCGCGGTGAGAAGTACGTTCACGCACGTACTTAGGCGAAATTCCATGAGCTTGTGATGGATACGCGGCGAGAATCTATTTCTTCCAGCATCGGAATAGCCCGGTTTCCGACAGTAACCCTTCAGTCTCTCAACCCTGCATTCTTGAATTGCATCATCCATAAATGATTATTAGATATCAGAGCAGGTCAACGTAGTTATTTATAATTTGACCCAACAGTCCTAAAGGGCTGAGGGATTACATAATCACTGGAGCTCTCTCACTGTTTGTTTTTCCCGTCTAATTATTGCACACCAGATTTTAAATTTACACTAAATTATGCACACATGTTTAACTGGCTAAATTTATTATCACAATGTTACAAGTTAATGTCGCGGTGCTCAGTGGTTACGGCATTGGACTTCAAACCGATGATCTACGGTTCGATCTCGGCTAGGAGTAACTGCGTTGTGTTCTTGGGCAGGGCACTCAATTCCGATTGCCCACGTGGGGCACGGTGGGGGGCACGGTGGCACTGAGCACTAAGGCGTACTGCACGTCGTCAGAGAACTAGTCTTCAACCAATGCTAACCCTTATTGTGCGGAGTTACTACGTTTGGGAGTCTGATAGTTGCTCGCCGCTGCTCGGTGGTTCTCTCCGGTACTCCGGCTTTCTCCACTCGTGAAACTCTTCGACACGAGGTGACCTTGGCTGTCGAAGGTGTCGTTATACCCCAGTAAAAAGAAAATGTGAAAGCACTAAGGCAGCGGCTGATTGCGGTTGGGTTTTTTTTTTCGTTGCAGCTGCTTCTGATCGAGTGATTGTGAATTCAAATCTACCTAATATGTCTTGCCATGGATCCCTTGTCCCGTTCAATGGAATTGCAGCATTTTACAAATGACTGTACCCGGCGAAATGGGAGACACTATCTTGTATTTTGGGGCAGGTTCAGTGATGTTATAGTCCCACAGCCCTGTAGGGCTGTGGGATTACAGCACCACTGATCCTATTGTCAAGCTATGTGTCTACTCTGTTGTATAATTACGTATTTCCAACATTTCCTTTACCCCAAAAGAAAACATACCGTAGACCCCGTGTATACCATATCAGATGGTCAGACCAAAGAGATTCTAGGACATAAAAAGGTTATTAAAATTAAATGTATCTACAACCACTCTGTTCGATTTTTAATGCCACACCTCAACATGATTCTTCATACGGTGTGTTTTTTGTCGTGCTGTGGTTCCACAAATAGAACAAGAAACGTTACCTTCTTGTCGACCCACGTGATCGCGATGTACTCCCGCGACTCCGAAATCCGAGTACAGTTCAACTTTTGAAGGTCGCTCTTCACCTCTGACCACGACATTCGGACGCACAGCACTGGCCAACATGTCATAACTCATAAATAACGCGAAGCACTTTTAAATATTTAATATTTAATAATTTCAATTTATTCAATTTATTTAATTATTATGAAAAAATATGTAAAACAAATTCTGGTTGCTGTACTGGGAAGTGTTTGTCTAGCAGACATTGATCTTGTGGGAATTGGGGGTCTTTTGGTAATTTGTCTAGTGTTAGTAGTATGTCTCGGGCTTTTGGGGCCTTGTTTGCCGGACCTCGGTGCCGGACCTCGGAAGTGACGTCATGTCACGTGGCGTAGTGGCGCCATGTTGTGTTGTCATGGTAACCCGCGTAAGCGGACATCTTGTGACGTTATCCCCATAGTGATACGTGGTGTTAGTGCGCATGTGCAGCGCGTGTTGTTAGGGTGATACGTGTTTCCGTCGTCCATTTTGTATACTGGAGGCCGCCATCTTGGTTTCTATGGTAGCACGTGGTTGTTATGTTACCCAAAGGCCTACAACAAGGCAGGGGTCTGTTCGGAGGGTGTGCTCGATTGAATCGGATTATCACGAATTACCACAAACAACCCGACACTTTTTACTTTTTCGAATTCTTTCAGAATTCTCTGCTTGTATCTATATATGGAATAGTTTCCGTCTACCTAGGCATGTTCTTTTGTCCTGGAGTATTCTCCAGTAGTGTAGAAGTAGAAGAGCCTATCAACTGGAACAGTTTTACTTATTATTACTATGTTTAGCTTTTCTGGTCTATTCTTGTTAGTTCTGACCCTATTCCGTGTACTCTTGTTGTTTCATTTAGCTAGATCATTTATATAGATTATAACTAACCAATCAGCTTGCATGATTTCCCAAAATCCGTATGCAGAGTTATCTCCTTTGTGTATAACAAAAGCCTATATCATTCCCAAAGCCAATAAGCTATCGACCAGTTACTGATAAACCATTGCTCGAACGACTCGAAGCTCATCGAGCAAATGAGCCATCGAGCAGTTGCTCGTTCGAGTGACTCGCACATACTGTTCGAACGACTCGAAGTCTACCGAACAAATGAGTTATCGAGCAATTGCTCGTTCGAGCGACTCGCACATATTGCTCGTCGACTCATTTCAGTATTTGAGGAAACGTATGGCCCGGTATTGTAATATTCCCTGCTAGTTAAAAAAACAAGAATTTCTGCTATACTTTAAAACTTTATTGACGTTTCCGTACACTGTCTGTAAAAAAGGTTCAATACTTTTTTGTTCTGTTATCTTCATTGTGTTCGATCTTCGATCACTTCATTTCGATTTTCTCTTCACTCTTTTTAGTCTGTTCCGTTCATTTTGATCTCGTTCAGGTTCATTCACTCCATTGTCATCATCGGTTCTATATCTTGATCGCTGTTGGATGCGAAGCTTTATTGTAGAATTATCTATATCTTTGTAAAATCTGGTTGTAGCGAAGAATCTTCTAGGTCTCGTTCATGGTTCTAGATTCTGTAATCTCCCGCAGTTCTCTAACCAGGTCCGTCGAGGCACGTTCGTTGAGTTCTCTGCGCACCAAACACTGTCGATCTAGTAAACATTCCAATAAACTGGGTTCGACCAAAACGTATTTTTTGTCTTCACTTGTTGGATTATGCTTTGGTTCTGGTTTATTGCCCATTCCGGTCATTACTGCATGAGGCATTTCTGTTGGTGGCATTGGTACCCACAAGTTTCTGGTTGGTTTATGGGTATTCACCTAGACGGTTTTGACAGTTCCATTGGTTCAACTTGGTTTATTTCTTTGCGTTCTTCCCCTTTGCTGAGATGCCGCGGTTCTTGTAGTGAGTGGACCTTCTTGTGTCTTTTTAGGTTGTCTTTTCTGTTAAATGTTCTTGGACATCTCACACACTGGTCGATTCCAGTCCTGTGGACACCCATCCTATGCCGATAAAGATTGCATTTCTTTGTGAAAATTTTCTGGCACTCTTCACATGTGTGATGTTGATCCATCGCTGGTTAAACGTGGAATGACAAACTTTTGGAGGCATCCTCCCTTTTATACCCTGCGAAATGGGTTGACCAGATATCTTCAGATAAGTATCCTACAAAAAGTATCCTCGAAAGGTATCATCAACTGATACGTAGCCATGTCATAGGTATCCTCGAATACTGAAATGAGTCGACGAGCAATATGTGCGAGTCACTCCATCGAGCAATTGCTCGATAGCTCATTTGCTCGGTAGACTTCGAGTCGTTCGAGCAGTATGTGCGAGTCACTCGAACGAGCATTTACTCTAAAGCTCATTTGCTCGATAGGTTTCGAGTCATTGGAGCAATGACTTTTCAGTATCTGCTCGATAGCTTATAAGGGATATTTGGACAAGGTTTGTCTTGTGGTACAGGTAATAGTATCCACAGATAAGTATCCTATAAAAGGTATCCTCGATAGGTATTCTCAAATAATACAATACCGGGCGATAGGCATCCTCAAATACTGAAATGAGTCGACGAGTAATTGCTCGATAGCTCATTTGTTCGGTAGACTTCGAGTCGTTCGAGCAGTATGTGCGAGTCACTCGAACGAGCAACTGCTCGATGGCACATTTGCTCGATGAGCTTCGAGTCGTTCGAGCAATGGTTTATCAGTAACTGGTCGATAGCTTATTGGCTTTGGGAATGATATAGGCTTTTGTTATACACAAGGGAGATAACTCTGCATACAGATTATGGGAAATCAAGCAATCTGATTGGTTAGTTATAATCTATATAAATAATCTAGATAAATGAAACAACAAGAGTACACGGAATAGGGTCAGAACTAACAAGAATAGACCAGAAAACCTAAATATAGTAATAATAAGTAAAACTGTTCCAGTTGATAGGCTCTTCTACGCCACTGGAGTATACTCCAGGACAAAGGAACATGCCTAGGTAGACGAAAACTATTGCATATATAGATAGAAGCAGAGAATTCTGAAAGAATTCGAAAAAGTAAAAATTGTCGGGTGGTTTGTGGTAATTCGTGATGCTCCGATTGAATCGAGCACACCCTCCGAACATACCCCTGTCTTGTTGTAGGCTTTTGGGTAACATAGCAACCACGTGCTACCATAGAAACCAAGACGGCGGCCTCCAGTATACAAAATGGACGACGGAAACACGTATCACCCTAACAACACGCGCTGCGCATGTGCACTAACACCACGTATCACTATGTGGATGGCGTCACAAGATGTCCGCTTACGCGGGTTACCATGAAAACACAACATGGCGCCACTACGTCACGCGGCATGACGTCACTTCCGAGGTCCGGCACCGAGGTCCGGCACCGAGGTCCGGCAAACAAGGCCCCAAAAGCCCGAGACATACTACTAGTGTTATCTATCAAACCGTGTTTCAAATATTTATTTATTAGATGTGATTTTTTCCCCCATTATCATACTCGGACGATATGGCTTCAAACTCGGCTGATATGATGTCGATCTCGGCCTATTTGAACTAAGCTAGAGCTGTCCTCCATGAAGAGTTACTTGACGAAACCAATTTCTTTGCATTGTAATAATCATAGCTATTCGTCGAACGCAATCAGGTGTTACCGGGCGGTTTGAATCAGAGGTTTGTATGATGAGGAATTAATTATGGCAATAAGTAATGATTAGGTGATGAAGAGAAGAAAGAAGAGAGTTGTGCAGAAAATTCATCGCAAACTAAAAATCAGAGTCGTAAGCGGAGATTCGTCGAAGTGGGAGATATTTCAGGTATCCGGACGACGCGGCTTCCCCAGCGGGGAAGCCGAGACATTCGCATACATAAACTAGGAGCAGAATTCGAAGTTTTGAACTTTGTGGAAATGGATGAGAAACAATAACACAGTTAAAAAACTGAGACAGATCTGGTAACATTTTGCATCTGGGGCGATATGAAACTAACCAAGTAATAAGCTCTAAATAGTTCATCTACCGTTTCTGTATACCAAAGTATCAACTGCGATTAACAATAAATGACAGAATTCTTGCTTGTTTAACGTGAATCCATTATCGTCTTGCATTGTTTAACGTGAGTCCGTTATCATCCACCAATTTTGCCAATAAAAAAGGAGATGTTCTACAATCCATTATCGTCCGCCATTAATCGGAAAGACGAAAGAGTGTTATTAATCTGTCAGTCGTATATAGATTTCGACCGACTGTTTGGAGTTTACACACATCTAACTTCTGACGTTTTAAAACCATTGACATGCTATGACACTTTTAGAAGGTAAGACAGCGGATGATATTCATCCTAATGACTCTTGGTTCGTCATCACACATATCTGATTTGATGGTTAATAGCTTGTGGATTTCTTATGAACAAAAAACAGCCTGTATCAGAAATATCTCAAATGTTTAAATTGCTAAATTTATTACCACAATGTTAAAGTTTAATGTCACGGTGACGCCGTGGTTACGACACTGGACGTCACACCGAAAGTTTTCCGGTTTGAACCCCGCGAGGGGCAACTGCGTTGTGTTCTTGGACAAGACACGTAATCCCGATTTCCCACGTGGGGGCAGTGATGCTGGATACTAAGGCGTATTACAGGTCAATGGTGCACTTGCCTTCAACCAATGTTAACCCTGCTTGTGCGTAGTTGGTATGTTGAGGAGTCTGACATTACTCGCCGATGTTCGTTGGTTCATTCCAGGTACTCCTGCTTCCTCCACCCGTAAAACTGTCCGACACGAGGTGGCGCTGGCTGTCGATAAACTTCAATAAATAAATAAAGAAATATTAATGAATGATTTGAAAATGTGCATTATGGATAAAATTTTTAGTGAGTTTCAAGTGTAATCTGTTTCCTGTTATTTGTTTGATGCCCTTGCCTAAGATTGTCGTAAACGTCAAGTATAATTCATGAATAAATTATTCATTGAATGGTATTTCGTGCGAAACATCGTAAGCCAAAAAGTGAAATCACCTCCTTAATGGTCGCAATGAAAATAACAACTACCTTAAAGTTTCCGGTCATCGATCAAAGTAACAAGTTTTTATAGACAACCAGTAACACGCAAGGGACTTAAATTTCAGACAATTGAATTTAGTTCGGGCTAACAGAAAACATAACATTCCGGTTTGAGAAATAGGGGACTGCGAATCGATATTTCTATCTTGGAATCGAATGTCGAATCGAATCGGGGCCCGATGTCGACATCAACATCAAATCCGAAACAGCCATAGCTGACAATTTTCGTCATTGGAAAGGATTTTCAGGAAATTTAGCTCCCCTTAATTTGTCATCAAATTTAACACTGAGGGGTATGGGAATTTCCTATAAAAAATGAAATTTGGGAAATGTTAGCGAAATTGTATCAACGATGTGTGCATCATTTTACAAACTTCGGGCATTCTCATGTAGATTAGTAGGAAAGCTAGCTCCCCGAAATTTTCTAAATGTGTCATTGAATTTAACTCTTAGGGTATGGGAATTTTATATGAAAACTGAAATTAAAAATGTTAGCGAAGTTGTATCATCGATGTGCGCATCATTTCACAAACGTCGGTCATTTTCATGTGGAATTGTATAAGGAAACAGAAGCTGACTTGTAACATTTTTTTTCAATCAGTTGGAACGTTTGATTGATATTCTCTGTTTAAACCCTTTTACAAATAAGATAACGGTACTTTATATATCCTTTTTCTGTTCATCATATGAACACAGTGTGCATCATAACACAAAATACAGATACTGTCCTTTCTAATAATATAAAAATCTTTGAGATAAGAGTTGCTATCTTTTTCCTGAGAAGAATAAAGGCTTGCAAATTAATGTAAAAACTCATCCTCTAAACAAAGCGCCAAAGAGGACAGTTATTTCGTTGCTTCTGTTTAACTCGCCATAAAATGCCAAGTTTCCCTTTCTATCTTTTAGTAAACGAAAACAACAGACAGCTCCAAGAGCTGTCTGTTGTTTTCGTTATTAAAAGTAACAAAATGACACATCGCTTTATTTCCTACTAATGTCATAGGTGTTTTCCCAACAATTACATGCTTCCTAATTGGACTCTCTTGGGAGCGCGGTGGCTCAGTAGGTAGAGAGGTGCAGGCTGCAAGCCGAGAGGTCCTCGGTTCGAATCCCACCTGCGGCAACCGCGTTGTGTCCTTGGGCAAGACACTTCATCTCCATTGCCCGCGTGGGGGCACGATGACGCCGTGTTCTAAGGCGTACTGCACGCCGATGGTACGCATGTCTTCAACCAATCTAACCCCGCCTGTGCTGCAGTGCGGAGTTACGATGTTGGGGAGCTGGCAGCTGCTCGTCGTTGCTCGGTGGTTCTCTCCGGGTACTCCGGCTTCCTCCACCCGTAAAACTGTCACGGTCATGATTAGCCATTGTGCATAAATATGTGACCTTAAACATCAATAAAAAAAAAAAAAAAAAATTGGTCTCTCCTCGCCAGTCTAATAACCTCAGGGGAGATAACTTTATCGAAAGTTGATTTCCATGACGAGATTAGTCAGGGATTGCGAAACCTACTCGTGAAATTGCTTGTTATATTTACCAAATTACCATACCGTGCTCGCGTACAGAGCTCATGGGTTAAATTGCTACAGGAGTACTTATAAAGTGGAGCGTGGGACTCATGCGCTCTACTTTATCAGTACCGATGTAACAATGTAACATGTAAGGCAGACATGCACACAGACTGAACCGAAAAGTACCAGGCAGCTATTCTTGCATTTCTGCAGAATGATTATGCCGCTAGAAGTCCTTTGATTTCATAGGCCCTTCATCAACTGATTCCAAAATCTACCAATCGGGGAGCCGATTCGACGTCGAAACCGAATCAGGCGAGCGAAATCGACATCGAATAGGATCTTCTGGGAGTGCGGTTGCCCTGTAGTTACGGCATTGCATCGCCTAAGAATTGAAATGTCGTATCTCCTTTTTTCGAATATCCGAGAAAATGCAAGTCAAAGTTTTCGAGGTTGGGTCTACCTATTTGTACCCTTCAAACTGTGCAGAAAACGGTACAGTACTATTGCCAGAACCAAAAAATGACCCAATGTGAAGTTTCGTTGTGAACTTTAACCCCATTATTTAGAAAATGACAAAAATGTGTTTGGAGATACGACATTTTACTCAGAAATGTCTCTGATGATTTCCGGATTGTAATGACATTGGAGATACGAGGTTTTTCCACTGAATTGTGAAAGGTTGGCGTGCATGCAGATTTGTCGAACTATGCAATTTAGACTAATTTCGGTTGTTGCAGAACATTACACTCATAATTATACAACTGATTGTAATTGTATTATAATTAGGAGGTGCCCTCATGACTCGAGGAGCATGAATGATGCCCCAAAACCGCAAATTAGGCGCGAACAAAATAATGATGAAGGGTGGGGACTGTAGATATTTGCTAGGGGCTTATTTATCTGTCACGCTACCCCAATCCGTTTTATGACAGAGACATATTTCCGACCACCGTTTAGTCACTTGATATAATAGGTTTTTAATTTTTATTTATTTATTGGGGTTTAAGGTCACATATTTCTGCACAATGGCTAATCATGACCGTGACAGTTTTACGAGTGGAGGAAGCCGGAGTACCCGGAGAGAACCACAGAGCAACGGCGAGCAACTGTCAGCTCCCCAACATACTAACTCCACACAAGCAGGGTTAGCATTGGTTGAAGACAATTGCACCATCGACGTGCAGTACGCCTTAGTACACGACGTCACCACGGGGGTGAAGCGTCTTGCCCAAGGATACAACGCGGTTGCCGCAGGTGGGATTCGAACCGAGGACGTCTCGGCTTGCAGCCTGCACCTCTACCTACTGAGCCACCGCGCCCCAAGGTTTTTAATAGCCCGCCAAGTGTCTATTGTGTGAAAATCGCCACGCTGTCCCTCAAGCGTCCAAGAAAAGTCGGCTTGCTCTGGGTACACCTTGTTGAATTTATGCCCCCCCCCCCCCCCCCCCCACAGCGCCGTTATAAAAACACAATATGGTCTATTTTCGTTGTATTCAGGACATTCGGGTAATCAATGGCTGAAAAGTAATTCCTGTGTTGAAGAAATGCTCAACTGCAAATTAATATCCAATGCATAATGACAGGACAGATAATGAGAGAAATAAAGTTAGGGTCACCCACTGAAAGGTAGCTGTGAACATTTCCTTCTTCTCATACTTATGCAGAAAAAAACAAACTGTAACTCATTTCCGTTCAGTAATAGAATTTACATAGTCATTGGGGCGTCGTTCTAAGTGATGGCAAGAAAGGGCGAAAATAAAACACAAGTTCAAGAACTGAAATGTGTATTGTAATTCGAATGTTCAAGCATTTCAAGGTTCTGATCCAACAAGAGGAAACTTATAAACGAAAATGTGTTATGAAAGATCCATGTCATCCCATTAACTCAAAGACAGTCCGTCCGGCTGCATAAAACGCTAACATTACAAAAGTATCATTAGTATGTAAAGCAACGTATATATTGCAACGGCTAGGACGTCGAATGCTGTCGGTTGAGAACCAGAAGATCCTATCCTCCACTGGAAGATAGAATCTTCTGGTTATCACGCAACGATATCTCATTCACAAATCGTCGGCTATCGTACTTATTTATATTATTTATTTATTTATTGGTGTTTAAGGTCACATAGTTCTGCACAATGGCTAATCATGACCACGACAGTTTTACGGGTGGAGGAAGCCGGAGTACCCGGAAAGAACCACCGGGCAACGGCGATCAACTGTCAGCTCCCCCAACATACTAACTCCACACAAGCAGGGTTAGCATTGGTTGAAGACAGGAGCACCATCGACGTGCAGTATGCCTTAGTGCACAGCGTCACCATGCCCCCACATGGGCAATGAGGGTGAAGTGTCTTGCCCAAGGACACGACGCGGTTGTCACAGGTGAGATTCGAACCGAGGACCTCTCGGTTTGCAGCCTGCACCTCTACCTACTGAGCCACCGCGCCCCGTCGGGTACCGTACGTGAACAGAAATTATAACTGATTCAAACAGTTCATTCATCAACTTAAAGCACGACCTCAAGTCAAGTTCTATGCCAGATACATCAAGATACGTCAAGAAGTTCCAAGCAAACTAAACATTTTGCCATTTCTACGAGTGTCTGTTTTGAGACATTAACAAATGATAAATACAAGTATTTGAGTTCTGTGCAAATTTTAATGTTAAAAATTGTCACATCACTGAAATTGGGGCAGTCGGAAACATCAAGAAACACAAAGTTGATATTACAGTTCCCACAAGGTTTAGTGAAGTAATATTTTCTGACTGTATAAACCCGCGGACAATATAAAAATCAGAGTCTTTAACCGAAGCGTTTATGGAAGAATAGGCTATTTCAAACTGGCGAAAAGATTTGAAATGGATCATAATCCTTTGAAGCTCATAAACTCCCAGGGAAATGCCATCGGGAAAATCAATTTTTTTTTCCACAATACAGATGAATGTTCAATTATCGTAAGCAAGTATGTGCAGGTTTTTGAAATAAATGTCAGTAATTCGTGAAGCGTAAAATACTTCAAAATGTGAATGCTGAGCTCTTCTGGCAAATCTAGTAATCCGGGTGTTTGAGGACTGAAAAAGCAAAACAAAACAATGAATAGATAACATCTATTTTCCCTGAGTAAAGATTACTTATAAGGGCGATGTTACTTTTCAAATCGGTCTCGGTGAACCATTCACCATACCTTCAAATCGTCGCCATAAAACCACGTGGTTCTATTTTTGGAATCCAGTGGGTTTCTCCGAGACAATACTACGGAATTATTTGTTCTACTGAAATCGATTTCAAGCAGGCGCATAGTCTTGTAAAAAACACAGGGTTCGGGATTCTGATGAAAAAAGAAGCATCATGAAGCATAAATAGCACTTGGATGATTGTTCAACAGTCCCGATGCGATTCATTATTTCTAGACATCGTCATCGTCGTCGTCGTCGTTGTCATCGTGGAACTAAAATTGGAAGTTCAGTACTTTTACCGGTTTCACATTTAGGGGCGTAGTTAGCTTTTGACTGGCGGAGGGGCAAATGGGCAAGAAATGTTCTACAAAACCAGGATGGAGTCGTACTGACAGTCGGAGGGACCATATAGTTCAGCGCGAGGGCTACACTTTTTAAATTAAGTCCTTGAAAGAAATTTCTAATCACATGTTTTCCAAGCGCCAACCTTAGCCCAAGGCGCCATAAACCCTATACTCAATAATTTAGGCAAAACAGCTCACAACATTAACTTAAATAAGGCTCCCACAGCCTGAAATATTTTGGTTTCCCAGTATAACCATACAAATCTGGATATCATTGGACCGGATGATTGGGCCGGTCCTAATGATGTCCATATTTGCGTGGATGCATTGGGAAGTACGAATAAATAATGTTTATAGCTTTGGTACTATAGTGCCGTATCTCCATATTCCGTCATGGCACGGGGTGTGTAAGACACTGTCATGTTAGTGCTTTAATGTCGTATCTCCAACATCCTAATAAAATGTCTTTTAAGTCACCAGATATCAACTAAAAAAAGGCTATTAAATATTTATCACCTTAATAATCATTTTTATGGAGAAAAAATGTGGTTTGAGCATGAATAAAATGAAAGTTATGTGATTGTGCAATTATTTAACACTCGTACCCAGATCGCTGGATTTCGCAGTCAGCCATTAGTCGAAGATTGTGCACGTGACGATTTCCAGTGAAATCATTGGCCCTGGAGATGAGGCATTACAGCATGGAAAAAAAATGCCAAATAGGAGATACGACAAAAATGCATCGCGTTTTTACGTGATAATCAATATAGATAGGTAAGGTTTTTAAGTGCCAAGTGATAGAAAATTCCGAGACGAATTGAATGATACCAATATCTCATTTTCCCGCCAAAATGGAGATACGACATTTAAGTACTCACGCGACGAAATTTGGACTTTAAACCGAAAGGTCCAAGATTCCATCTCCTCCATGGATAACTACGATGTGTCCTTGGGTAAGGCACGTAAACCAGATTGGAGGCGCTGTGGACTAAGAGGTAAAACTAATTTACAATAGTATTTTACAACAGTTCTATTCAAAAAAGCAAAGGTTAACTGGACTGATTTTGGTACGTATGTTTTTCCTGATCAGACTGCTGGAGGGTTATTACCCTTAATCGGATGACCTAATAGACTATACGTCGAGACAATAACAATCATATGGAATACAAATAATTACCTTCTGTATTTACATTGCATTTTCCTAGAATTATAACCTTCCATTCAAGTGTAAATCCATACGCGAATGCTCTTAGCATTTTGAGAGATTATACAATACGATGAGGATTGTGAATAGTATTTCTGTGACGCCATTCATATTTGATTACGATTTTCATGCTACAAAAAACAATTTGAACACAACATACTGATAGAACGTATTGCCTTAGTATAGAACAGGTCTCAACTGATGTGGAGTAGCTTGGTACATTTTATTTTACGTTCCTTTGGTACATTTCCGAAAAATACAGTAAACTTAATTTATTATTTGGAGACCTCGCTTTGTCATACCGACGCGAAACATAAATGGATGTTTAGTGTGGTGTCCATCTTACAGTTCAGTCTCCGTGGACTGGTCACGTTCCACTGATGGGTAATATTTCCACGGACGCAATAATATTAGATTACAAACTCTAATTAAAGGAATAATCATCAACATTTTAATTAATGAAGCACCGGGTACAAACCTGTGCTTCATTAATTACAATTTTGCTGATTATGAATTTTATTACCTTGTGCACGAAATGTACATGGCTATTTAACCCTTTACCCAACGTAACGGCCAAAACCGGCCAGCGCTATTCTCAAAAATCGCCAATAAATTTTCATTATATTTTCATTTTTTGTCTCAAAAACATAGGTTATGACCCCTCGTTGGAACGAGCTCGTCGAGCTCGTTCCAACGAGGGGTCATAACCTATGTTTTTGAGACAAAAAATGAAAAAAATTAGTTATTCAAGAATTTTTTTTGCAAGTGTCGTCTGCTTTTCATGTTAGGTAAAGGGTTTATACCCAGATGTCGGTTAAAACCTTGAGGTGAAATCTGAAGTGTATAAAATAAACATCCAGACATTAAATCCCCATGTACCCCGCATGTTGCCCGAAAACGATTTTGTCCCGCCTCCTACCACGTTAATTTAAATTAATTTTATTTGTTTGCGAACAAGTTATGCAACTTATATTAACGCCTCTCTTTGGCCCAATGGCGCAGGTGTGTGGGATGACCTACGTAGTGGCAACTTCGTGGCCTCACTCTTCTCGAATACCACGAAGGGATCTTTAACCTGAACGGATTGTGTCTCTCTCCGTACAGATGACAGCCATTCTACGTCCCCACTCGATAGGATGGTACACTGTGACAGCACAAACCGCACAACTGATGATGACAGAGAGTATTCGGACACCTCGAGAACTTTCCCCGACCCAGGGTCGATCCCGGGACCTCTGGCATGAGAGATCAGAGCACTTATCCACTAGGGCACCATTCTCCTACCATGTTTCGATAAATACGATAAAATATCCAAAACGTAGAATCAAGCGACAAAGCTCAAGGCCGACACTAAGAACCAAATTAGGAGACAAAAGGTATCGTGATTTGCAATCAATCGATCGATGGTAATGCGATCAGTGCGTAAATGAACCAATAGTAAGACGACAAGCAGGCCCATGAGTAGTCGATTTTGTCATTTCTATGACGAAAAGTGGGGAATGCAGTTTTGCTACGCCCTTCCATCAAACTAATTTAATTCGAAACACTCAGAAACAATTCTATGAAAAATACGAAGAAAAACAAATACACAGAACGATACACTTGTGTGAATGGGTTAATCGATATGGCACGAGTGTCAGCGCGGAAGGATAAAACGTAAACCAAGTGCCATATCGATTAGCCCATTCACACGCGTGTCGTTCAATGTTTATTACACGCCTTCACGTCCATAAAAAACAATTATTAGAAGGATACTCAGCAAATCATTTGACAACTATCAACAAAAACAACACAATTTGTCGCCAACCAAATTTGCGGAGCGAACCCGTTTTACTATTCGCCTCCTGAGTACCAATGTGTTCTACGTGCCTACAGGCACATAGAACACACTGGAACTCGGGGATGATTTTCAGCTATCGCTAGCCATTCAAATTGTAATTGCTGCGCACGATTTGTAGAAAATTCCTGTGAAATTTCACTCGTATTTAAAAATAGTCCGTCAACGATTACCGATTTTCATTTTCCGAATGGTTTAGTGTTGTTGTAGATGGGGATTACACAGAACAGGCGTGTAATAAATGTTATTACGGAATTAAGAACAGATTGAGTCTATTTATATGAAAAGCAGACGACACTTGCAAAAAAAATTCTTGAATAATTTTTTTTTTTCATTTTTTGTCTCAAAAACATAGGTTATGACCCCTCGTTGGAACGAGCTCGACGAGCTCGTTCCAACGAGGGGTCATAACCTATGTTTTTGAGACAAAAAATGAAAATATTTTGAAAATTAATTGGCGATTTTTTAGAATAGCGCTGGCCGGTTTTGGCCGTTACGTTGGGTAAAGGCTTAACACGATTTTCTTACTAGTCTCGAAGTGTATTTTATCGTTCGTAGTGATCCGATTACCGCTGTCTGAAACGTTGCTTGTGTACGCGTCTTGATTTTATTAACGAATAAGAGAAATATTGTCCAGGTGGAACTGCGTTCTTCCCAATGACACTTTAGAATCTCAACTGTCAAAAAGAAAATGCAATAACGTTGAATCGCGGATGTTGTTTTTTTTTCCCGGTTCGGTCTTGATTGCGCAATGCATGTTTTATGAAACCTCGTCGAGCTCGATGGCTAGGTGGATAGACTATTTGACTTAAAAACGAAGGTCGACACTGTGGAGTGTCCTTCGGCAGGACACTTAATCCCGATCCTCACGTGTGACGTTGTGACGCTTTGTACAAAGGTGTACTACACGTCGATTGTGCTGCTAACACTGGTTGTGTAGCGCGATGGCTCAGTGGTTACGACATTGGGCTTAACACCGACAGGTCCATCGTTCAATCCCCGCCAAAGATAACTGCGTTGTCTCCTTGCAAGGCACTTAATTTAGATTGCCTGTGTGGGGCGCGGTGGCGCTGTGTATTAAGGCGTACTGCACGTCGATGGCGCACTTGTCTCCAACCAATGCTAACACTGCGTGCGCGGAGTTAATATGTTGCTCGCCGCTGTTCGGTGGTTCTCTCCGGGTACTTCGGCTTCCTCCACCCGCAAAACTGTCCGACACACGATGACTCTAGCTGTCGATAAGTGTCGTTAAACTCCAATAAAAACTCGGGTTGCGCAGAGTTAGCTGGTTGCAGAGTCTTAATGTTTCTCTACGCTGCTCGGTGGTTTTCTCCGGTTTCTCCGACTTCCCCATCTTTAAGACTGTCCGACTCGAGGTGACTGGCTGTTGACAGTGTCGTAAACGTCAGTAAATATATAACTACAGTACGTGGAGAGTGTATTATCACTAAATCACCCGCAGAGTGGATATTCCACCCGAGGAATAATTGCAAATTTGTTGCAAAGTATAACCAGCACCAGCAAAGTTTCAGCCAATGGACCTCCGGGTTAAACCCGGAGGTCCATTGGCTGAAACATTGCTTGTGTTTTTTATCGATATGAACAAAATTTGTAAGTTATAGCTTGGGTGATAACTCCACTCCGCGAGTGATTTAGTTATAATCCACTCTCCATGTACTGTATATAGATAAATTATGAAATATAGACCCATCAATGATGGAAAACGAGACCATTTTTTCGATCACAGTTCTGCCTTCTGGAGACATGTTTTTTAAATAACAGGGGATGAGAACACCACGCTGATCCTCAATCCCAAGAACAGACCTGTCTGTATGGCTGGAAGTGACTCTTGTTGGTATTATCGGTATCCATGCGAGTATGGGTTTTTGATATAATCTGAATAATGATGAATTCATTGACTAATGTTGATATGGTCTCATCGCACTTATTGTTCGGATTATTTTGGTGGTAAATCGATCAAATCATTTTTAAAAACATCACATATGATTGGTAATTATTTTTGTTTCGTTATCCCCGCCCTAAAATGACGGCGAATACACTCGGACCAAATCTATTTATTTTATAATGTTCACCGTTTACTTCAAGTACATCTGTTATGACGACCCGCTCCTTTCTTTGGAACGGATTTGCTTCATTCAGGTTTCACAAGTTGTATGTGAAGCACACAGAATATTTTTATTTATTTTGGAAAATTATTGTAAGTATCCTCGCATGGTTAGGTGAAAGGGCTAAGCTGGAGAAATGATGTCCGGTGGTACTATTTAACGACACTTCCAACAACCAGAGTCACCTCGTGTCGCACATTTTTACGGAAGCCGGAGTACCTGGAGAGAACCACCGCGCAACGGCGAGCAACTATCAGACTCTCCAACGTACAAACTCCTTAAAAGCAGTGTTAGCTTTGGTTGAAGACAAGAGCATCACCGACGTGCAGTACGCCTTAGTACACAGCGCCACTGTGCCCCACGTGAGCGATGGGAATTATGTGCCTTGCCCGAGCACACAACGCAGTTACCCCTGACGGGGAACGAACTATGGACCTTTCGGTTTGAAGTCCAGCTCCGTAACCACTGAGCCACTTCGCTCCCCGTTGGGTGGTACACTGTAGGGAGGAACTGGGAATTCCTATTCAGCTGGGTGTAACATAGCGATTATTCGTTAACTGGAACGAAGACGTACTAAATGTTTTATAGATTATAGGACAAAATCCCCTCGGATAGAATCCCCTTAGGACACAATCCCCACAAATCCACTTTGAACTTAATCCCCCACTTTACTCTGCATTGATGGATTTAATCTCCTCAGTTTAGAAAATTATATCAAAAGTTATATTGCCTAGAAAATTAAAGTACGACCCTCTCATTGGGACGAGCTCATTGAGATCGATCCAATGTGTGGCCATAAACTGTGTTTTGGAGGTAAACAAATGAAAATATTTTGTTTTTCGGGAGATGCTTTTGAAATGCCGACTGCTAAATGTTCTAAGATAAACAGTTAACGAACCAAATAACTTCAAAAATAAAGAATCTTAATTCAATTCTACAGCAGTAGTATGTCATGTACCTTTCACCCCTCATTGCCTTTTCACATAAGCACATATGACAAAAAGGGATTCTCCAGTAGGTATCCTCGATAGGTATCCTCAAATAAAACAATACCAGGCCATAGGTATCCTCAAATACCCGTATATGCCTATGTGACAGGGCATATTGTGTCACATTGTGCCTTTTCACATAAGCACATATCGGCACATAAAGCATGTGCCTATGTGATAGGGCACATTGTGTCACATTGTGCCTTTTCACATAAGCACATATGACAAAAAAGGGGTGCCGAAGGTCATATGTTTTTCAAAAAAGGGGTGCTAAAATTGGGGTGCCATTGGATATAGGCTTTTGTTATACACAAGGGAGATAACTGCATTATGGGAAATCAAGCAATCTGATTGGTTAGTTAGATATATGAAACAACAAGAGTACTTGGAATAGGGTCAGAACTAACAAGAATAGACTAGAAATTGCTAAATATAGCAATAATAAGGTATACTGTTCCAGTTGATAGGCTCTTCTACGCTACTGGAGTATACTCTAGAACAAAGGAACAGGGACAGATAGACGATAACTATTGCATATATAGATAGAAGCATAGAATTCTGGGTAAATTTGTTCTATAGCACTACGTGCTATTCTTAATAGGGGGAAAACGCCATGGGATAGGGATCAAAAAAGGGATTCTGGGAGAATTCTAATCCAGAACATTACTCCTGTTCAATCGAATGCACCCCCTTGTACCCCTTAGTACTATAGCACTACGTGCTAAGCCGATAAATTGGGGAAATAAAGTCAATTTCGGTGATTTTGGGTGGATTTTGGTGATTTGAGGGGATTGTCGGGTTGTTTGTGGGAATTATCCAGGGAAGTCGTTCCAGAAAATACTCCGATTTAATCGAACATACCCTCTAAACATACCCCTGTCCTATTGTAGGCCTTAGGTAACGTAGCAATCACGTGCTACCATAGAAACCAAGATGGCGGCCTCCAATATACAAAATGGACGACGAAAACACGTATCACCCTAACAACACGCGCTACGCATGCGCACTAACACCACGTATCACTATGGAGATGACGTCACAACATGGCCGCCCACACGGGTTACCATGACAACACAACATGGCCCCACTACGTCACGTGACATGATGTCACGTCCGGGGTCATCCACCGGGGTCATCCAAATGAGGGGTGAAAGGTACATGACATACTACTTACAGCACTTGTAATTGTTATAGCATTGAAGAACACATATTCAAAGTCTATGCAGAACTTTTTTTAACCCTTTACCAAATGTAACGGGCCAAACCGGCCAGCGCGATTCTAATTTTTTTTTCATTTTTTGTCTCAAAAACATAGGTTATGACCCCCTCATTGGAACGAGCTCGTTCCAATGAGGGGTCATAACCTATGTGTTGAGACAAAAACTGAAAAACATTAGTTATTCAAGAATTTTGTTTGCAGTGTCCTCTGTTTTTCATGTTATGTAAACGGTTAATTGTTATACTGTTTCACAATAATGAAGAATATACTTTAGGCTAAACATAATTAAACTTTCGATTCTCAGGCATTGGCGCATTAGTTTTTTCGGCCCGCGTTCGTCATATTTATTTTGGAGGCAAACTTCAAATTGTATAAAACTATAATAGGGTGTGATAGAGTATTGTTATTCTCTTCGCGTAATGCGACACGACTCTCATATGTATGTACAAAATAAATATTTGTTTAACTGGTTGAAAGCTAGATTAGTTTTAGTGGTCTAAATTTGTTCATCAAAAATTGTTTTATTACAAATTATTGGAGAGTGCCAACAGGCACTCTCCAATAATGTGTAATAGAACAAATTCGTATAAACAAACTGTTATTTACGTTTTACTGAATACGAAACATGGATAAGGAAAATATTGGTTTTGCAGTGGTACTCTCATTTCTTTTAAAGGTCTGATTCTGGCTTCTAGCACTCAACCAGTTAAAAAGCTATTTATTATTTTTATCTCCATTTTAGTTGTTCTATATTGATTTTGTGTTGTATGATCACTGTTACAAAAAAACTATTAGTGAAATCAACATGGAAGCTCTAGTATTTAATTTTAGGCTCTCACAGCTGGATTTTAGGCATCGGCGACCATTCCATCAGGAATAAAAAATAAAAATAAAAAACCCTCTCCCTCATTCGTTTTAAAAATATTGCCTGAGAATCAATTATTTCATTTTGTGTGGCTTTATAAATGATAATCGACTTTATCTCTTTATCAATCCTTATAGATTTACTCTGAAAATCGAAGTGAGGTGATTATGTCCAAAGGAGATATTGGCCTAAGTGTTTTCTGTTAGTGGGATTTGTCTGGACATCATTTTCTTGCTCTCCAATGGCGTCTTCTGTTGGGATTACAGAAGATGTCAAAACCGACTAAATCGTCAGTAGTTTCGCGATGATCCCCGTGCATAGACACTGTGTCAAAATGCGAAGTCAAATGTTGGGTGTTTGATAAAGTTTAATTGGGGATATATATTTTAAATGATCGTTTTCAAGTTGTTTACAATAAGATGTTTACATCCGTACTGTTTGTAATTGGGAGAACGTGGTCATTGGCATGTTTGTTTTTACAAGTTTCTTGTTGTTTCCAGATTAGTTAATTTATATTCCAGATGTTTTGATAGTTATAGTTTTATGGAGGCATTTCGAACCGAACTGGTGGCAGTTAAGATAAATCTCCATCTTAGACACCGCGGTAATGGAATAATAAACAACAAAATATCCCAAAACCCAAAACAAAGGTAGACAATCAACCAGCAGACAAGAGAGGATTACATCAAATAAAAATGATTTCTGGAGATTATTATGTGGTTAGTTTCATATCGGCCCGAGGTAACGTCATATGAGCCTGAGACCGGACGTCGAAGGATGCTGTGATAAGGACTGACAGCTCAGCCGATATGAAGTAATGACCTCTTTATTAAACAAAAAACAAATAACTACAAAATATTCTCAGATGTGTTACAGTTTTCTGACAGTGTTATTGCTTCTCATTCTCTTCATGAAGTCCGACGTTTTATATTTTCCTAGTTCAGCTATCCAAACGTCTCGGCTTCCCCAGTGGGGAAGCCGCGACGTTCGGATAGCTGGACGATCTCTTCGCTAACTTGGACGAGTTTCTGCTTACGACCCTGAATCTCAGTTTGCTATGGATTTTGTACATAGCTCTGTCACCCACCAAATCCGTACTTACTTCTGTTATTTATTTATTCACTAAGATTTAACGATACTTTAACAGCCAAGGTCATATCGTGTCGGTGATAGTTTTACGGGTGGAGGAAGCCGGAGTACCCGGAGAGAACCACCGAGCAACGACGAGCAGCTGCCAGCTCCCCAACATCGTAACTCCGCACTGCAGCTCAGACAGGGTTAGATTGGTTGAAGACATGCGAACCATCGACGTGCAGTACGTCTTAGTACACGGCGTCATCGTGCCCCCCGTGTGGACAATCAGTTTTGAGTGCATTGCCCAAGGACACAACGCGGGAGTCCGAATCGATCGCCTAGAAGGTCACATCCAAGGACTAACCGAGCTCGACGTTGGTTAACTTCGGTGACCTGACGAGAACCGGTTACCGCAACGTCACTACGCCCAATACTTGTTTCTATCATGAATTCTTCACCATATTCCATTTTGATTGGTATCGCCATTTTTACTGATTGATTGCGTTATAATGATAACGATGAACGGCTGAAACAACAAGGAGGAGAACTCTAGATTAGTTCATATCGCCGAAATCGGAGTCATATCGCCCTGTGTTGAAGTCATATCAGGCGAGCTTAATAATATGCAATTCCGAGAAAGAAAATCACACCCAGCAAATAACCAATTTTAAATCGAGGCGTAATATTTGTTTGGTAGATCATTCTAATCCACACAACCGAGATCCCAGCATTGAAGCAACGTTATTTATTCCCTTTAAAATGGTAACGAAGCCTATTTTTTAAATTCGTTAGCTACGGACTAAGTGAAGCGATGTTGATAAGTTCCGTGGAATACTGAACAAAGCCGAGAAAATGTGGAACAAAACATCCTGCAACTCGACTGTCACCAGGGCACGCTTAGGTGTCTAACCAAACACATACGCGCGAGACATAACAGTAAACCGTTTCTCAGGGTGGGTGGGTCGATGAATCTTGGTGACAAGTAGAAGACTAACACATTCACTCAACTCTTCGGGAAGACCATTTTCTCCACTTAATGGCAATATTTAACGATTTCTTCGAATAGTCAAAAAATTGATAGAAAACAAATTCAAAACCTTCATCAAAACAATTATCAGCCCCACGTTTGAGATGTTGACGACCATGAGCTTGCTTAACCATTTACCCTGTACGAGGGTATGGATATTATTAGAAAGTATAATTGTTCGTCCTCCCCTGTAAGAGTTGACGCCAACGATAAAATTATAAGCAATGTCCCAATATGTTTGTTTCAGAGTAGCCTTCTCCCTTAGCTAATTGACACGGATCTCAGTAGTCCGTCCACCTACTGTCTCATCAGCCACATTCAGTCATTGAGAAGCATTTTAACAGCTCTCTCTGATAGACAACGTGACCAACTTCATCAACAAAACATCAATGGAAAAGAAGACAACGCAACCAAAAAGGGGTAATGATCCATGTATGTCGCTTGGTGGACTACATGAAAACTGCATTCACTTGGACGCAAACGTAAACCGCGTTATTCTTTTGTTCGGAAAAAGCCTTTGACCGAGTTTCACATAACGGCATCTATTAAAACGAGAAAGAAACAGGGTTAACCACAGACAATTTTAAAATGTCCTTCTTTGTCACACACCGAAAGTTAATATCAGAGTAAGCAGCAAAATTTCAGACAAAATTTGACATTGAGACGACTGGTACCCATCAGGGTTCAGTACTCATTCCAGTTCTATTCGTCGCGTGTTTAAATGACATAGATATATCAAAGAAAAATTACGTTGATTGGCCTCATTTCAACATGGCATCGAGACTTATGGTGCTTGCTCTGTGGTTTTAGTATTAATTAAATGCACCCCCGAGGAAAGCGAACGAAAATAACTTCTGAGATTCGATGTTCTCGCATTTTCGACAGGTATCCCTGTCTTATATCGTCATGAAAATCGGCGGTCTATAAAGTTATCTCCCTTGAAATTATCGGACGACCTCAGGAAGGTCCAACTCAGAAGCAACTAATTTTTGAGAAAACACCTATGACATCAGTAGGAAATAAAGCGAAATTGTCTCGTGTTACTTCTAATAAACGAAAACAACAGACAGCTCACGAAACTGTCTGTTGTATTCATTTTATTAAATACTCGCAGGGTTACCCGGCATTGCTCGGGCTGAGGAGAGTATTATAACTGTTGGTGCCTCTCTACACCCCCACCCCCACCCCGGCACTTTTTTAAACCTCATCATTAGATTCCTGGTAAAAAATTAAAATTACCCCTAGTAGACCCCTTTAAAGACCTACAAAGGTGAGAAAAATTTTGGTCATAACTTTTGGTGCCCCTCTACACCTCCACCACACCCTGATACTTTTTTTAATCCTCACCATTAGATTCCTGTTAAAAACGTACCCCTTGTAGACCTCTTTGAAGACATATATCGGTAAAAAAATGTTGGTCATAAATTTTGGTGCCTCCCGACACCCCCACGCCCACCCCACACACTTTTGTAAACCTGACGATGACCTCCGACATAACAAAGTACTCCGTGGCCCCATATTCATTTCTATAGCAGACAGACAGACAGACAGACAGACAGACAGACAGACAGACAGATATTCTGAAATATAGTATAGATTATAAAAGGAAAAACTTGTCTTTTCATGGCAAGCTAAACAGAAGCAACTAGTTAATAGATTGCTATCATTATCAGACACCAAGTAAGTGTCCCCTTTGGACTCTTTGTTTAGCGAATGTGTTTTTGTAGTAATTTGCATTATTTTATACTACCCGGGATAACATTAGCAAATCTCACCTCATAGACTTTTATATTAATGGAAAGGACAGCATCTGTATTAAATGTCACGATGCGCACACTGTTGATAAAATGAACGGAAAAAGGGGGATGTTCCCGATCTGCCCTCTTCTTAAAAAGTAGGCAGAAAAGAAGGTGGGCAGATAGGGAAGTGGTTGTTTAATGACTCTCTCAGAAGAACAAAGGGAAACTAGATGTAGTCTGTTTTTATCTTTAGGATAACTGGTAATTTGTTCAATGAAGAATGCTGATAGTTCAGTAATTTATTTTTCGAGACACATCACTGATTAAAATACATATACAAAGTAACAAAACATTAGGAAAAACACAAGGCACAAAAAAGTATGTCATATAACAAAATAAATATAATGTATAAAAGATAACATTCATAATTATTCAAAAATGCAAAAGATGTGATGCTGCATTCGCATAATGCATGATGTCGAAGACTCCTGTGTTGAGGCGCTCCTTCCGCTGGATAAGTCTGTCCTACATGGTTCGATATGTTTACACTTTGGCCGTACAGTTCCACAGGCTTCTATTTGTATCTTTAAGATTCCATTGGAAGCCTGAATCTCTTGAAAAGTACGGATAAGTGTGTATATGTTGGGCTGTGACTGACTAATCTTTTTGTTTTATTTTAATGTGCCATCCCTCTATGTGGTTTGTTGTACGAGGCCCTTCAGTTTCAAAATGGTTCCAAAGTAGTGGTTCACCATCAACCCACAGTGTAATCACGCAGTCTGTGAACTGTTAAGGCTGTTGTATCATGTGATGTGTCGGTATATTGTAGCTCATCTAGCGTTTGGAACCAAACATCTTCAAATTTTGTCAACAGGTACTTGCGGTTGAACTCCGGCTCTCCTGACGAGTTGACATCATTTTGAAAGCTGGCCTGCAGTGCTGTTTGTTGGTTTTTTCTCAAAATCGCTTGCGTGTAATGAAATAAGCAACTCTTGATGGTAACGTCAGACAAAACAGTTCTTGCGGCGTTATGAGCAGCAGTCGCAAAATCCACGAAGACGGTGCTTGGTCTAAACTAAAGTTCACGTTCTGCCATGTTTACGTTTAGTCTGGTTAAGAGTCTTGTGTATATAGCTTGACTCTTCCCTAACAGGAGTGAAAAATCGAGTGGATACATCTTCTCCTCGACCATTGCATGTATCGTGTATATCTGATGGAACTGGCTGGGACACGTGTAAAACGTGCCATAACACTCTATGGTATCTGCATTTGCTAAGTCGATGAGGTTCTTGTGCGTTGCGAAAGTGATAATACGCATCGCGTCACGATCTTCAAACAGTAAAATAAAAAAATCTTCTCCATTTGTTGTCTGGGTCCAAGAGCCCTCCAGTAAAATATTTTGTCTGGCCTTTGGCAGTTTGTGAGTACCTAACGTCGATCTCTATAAAGTGAGACTTCGATGATGTGAAGAGTGGTAGTTCCTGTACCATATTGAGTTTGTCGTCGTTCCATTCTTCGTTTCTAAGCTTTACAAGCCCATCATCATATATTCTGGGTACTGTGCACCGTCCGTATGTTCGCTCCCCACGAATGTACTTTACTCTATACAGGTGTCCATTGTGAGCTACATTTGCTGTACCCTGTTTGTTTCTAACAAACTCACCTTGGAGTTGAGCACTTGTCATTATTACCGAACTTTTGGTTTGATATTAAGTTGATGAATGAAAAGTTTCAGCGCGCTGAAGGCGCACAGGGACGATGTGGTATTTAAATCCCTTGCGACCCAAATAACTTTATTTGCTTTATAACTTTATTTCCTTACGAATTCACGAAAGTTGGAAGCGAGAACCAATAATCTTATTTGGTTTGCATTTGCGCACTGGCAATTGAGCAGTGGGAGCAGATCTCCGAGAACCGAGAACTCGAAGATTACTAGGAATTGTGCATAACTACAAGAATTTGCTCTGTGTTTTGTTACAGACGTGGGATTATTTATGGTAATACTAAAACCGCGGTTTGTTGGTTGTTTTAGACAGAAAAAGAAAAAGAAACCCAAACAGTCGCTGGCTTGGGAGCCGGCCCAGCATGTTGTCCATAACGGTTACAAAAAAGAAAAAAGATCCACCAATATGTGTTTTTAAAGCTGAGAGTCAACCATCAGTCTTTGAGGGAGAGTGGATGCTGATCCTGGGCAATCTGGAGTGCCTTCTGCCTTCAGTGAAGTTTTCGAAAATTACTGTCCTAATATAGTAAATTGTCAGCTTGGAATGTGAACTCTATTCAACACGAACACAGTTAGTCTCACAAGATAAAAATGCCAAGCTTGAACAGGAACTGTGAACTAGGTTCCACAGGAATTCTGTTCAACTCTGAATATTCAAAAATGTAATCAGCTGTGAATATATTTCTGTGTATCTTTTTGTATCACTGCAAGTGTTAACATTTTTCTCTTGCTATTTCTATCTGCATTTTTCCGCTAAAAACTAATATTTAAGTCAGTACAATTAAATTAAAATCTCTAATAATCTAACAATAAATTTAAGAACTATTTACAAATAAATAATGGATACACAATGGCAAGCTCAGATAAACAATTCTATCCTTAATTCTGGCACTGTTAGCGGCAGTGGAAATTCCACACTAATTCTGACACGGTACCGACGATGTCGATGATGTCTGGCTTCCAGAAGGAAATTGCCAGACTGAATGACACAATAGAGGGTTTGCGGTCGGGGCTTCAAGCCAGGAGCGGCAGGCAGACAAAGAAAAGGCCAAACTGAAAAGGGAATTAGAAAAGGCAATTCTGAGATCCACACCAGGTAAGGAGGATATAGTTCTCCTGCTCCTGGTTCACCATTTATTGACAACGTCACAGAAATAAGAAGACCTGCGTCCGCCGGCTCACTGGGGGGGGGGGAGGAGGCAGGGGGGGGGGGGGGGTACCTAGCCAAGGCTCAGATCTAATTACCCCCGGCCAGGATAACTCGCTGCGTTCCGTAGTTGAAGAAGGCGTCAAGACAGCCGCAGTTTCCCCCGCTGATGCAGTTGGAATTCAATTAGATTCAAATTCAGCTAAACTCTCCAAATCGCAGCGACAGGAAATATCAACAAACCAAAATCGGTCGAAAAGGAAACTCCAATGAGTTCCGTGAAAATGATGAAACCGTGGACGTCGAAGACGAAGAGGGTTTCTGTACGACTACCGATCGGTATGTCAAGAAGACAAACGCTAACAGCCAAAATTCACTGAACACCGATACTAGACAGGACTCGGTGGTCACACCAAAAAATGGGGGGGGGGGGGGGGGGGGGGTCTGTTAACGCTGCAGGGCCTACATCACCGGAAATCGTCAATGCGACTGCGACAGCGACAGCTGGCCCAACCGATGGCATGACGTACGCCGATAAAGTAAAAGCCAAAACGCCCCCTAAGGTGACCAATAAAAACAACAAGACATAGAGCCATCCGCAACCAAACCCCTGTGTCGTAATCACACGCGTTCACCCCAAACACGATTGATAAAGTCCTATCAGGATGCACGTGGGAGGCATTCATCTCCAAAGCCACGGGCAACCATATTTGGAAGATTAAAGTTAAAATGCCTTAATAAGAGCAACGAAATTAAATCTGATAAGCAAAGTGGTAATTATCAACAGCAAAAAATACTAAACCGGAGAATATCGTGTTCTTCCGCAACCCATTCAGTGTCACAAGTGTTGCAAATTTGGGCACTTGTCACACAAATGCAACGAGGAGCAACGACGTATGAAATTCGGCGACAAACACATCGCAAAGGCATGCAGTGCCACAACTCTGAAATGCCCCAATTGCGGGGGTCAACACCCCAGCAACTACTGGGAGTGTAGCCACTTCAAGAAAGTTAAAACAAACATCCAGCTTAATGCTCTAAATGTGAGTAATGTTGTCCTCCCCTTACTCCTCGTGTACACTAATGGCTGTCTGGTTCTATTTTCAGCATAATGAATAAACACATGGACACCAGTCTTTCGGGCGTATGCAAAGAGATCGGTAAAACAGCCTCTGTTATATAAAACTCACATATCTCACAAGCTATTAGAAGCGGCCGTCAACAAAATATAATTAGGTAACAATATCACAATTAGTAAATAATAAACTTAAATAAACTTAGCACAGTTATTCCTAAACCATTCGTGGATATACTAAAAATAGTCCAGTGAAACGCTCGATACGTTAATCAGAAAAACTTGCAAATGTCACATTATTTAATAAATGCGGACATAATTGGAATTAGCGAAACATGGTTTAAATCAAACAAAACATTCTCGTTAAGTGGGTTTGATATTTTTAGAAGAGACCACCCCGTCCAAAAAGGTGGCAGTGTCGCTCTGCTAATAAGTCAGGAGATTAAATACAAAGCAATACTATACGACCACCTCAATGCTGAAGTGATTGCAGCTGAAATTGAACTTGACCACAAACACGTGGCTGTCATCTCATATTATAACAAGCCACAAGCAACAGTAGGCAGTAAAGTATTTGAATTCTTTACCAAACAATTACAAGCACTGCATATTCTTGGGTGATTTCAATTCGAAACACCAGGGATTCAGGTGGTCATAAGACTGAGCCTAATGGTGACGCCCTTTTCAACATCATTGAAGAACTCGATTCATTCGTGGTAAATAACGATCAAGAAGTAACATACATGAGAAACAACCCACTCCATCAATCAGATATCCTAGTCTTGATTATCACCAGCAAATCACTAACCAGCCAAATGCAAGACATATTTGTAGGAGATGATGCTCTAGGCAGTGATCACCTGCCAGTTCACGACACTTTGAAATGTGATACTGGTTCCACAAGATATCCTCAAGGAACCTATCACAAATTGACTGGAACCTCTTCAGAAACATTATCGAAGTAAAAGTAAATGCAAATGACCCCTTAAATGCTTATGAACTAGAGAAAGTCTGTACCAATCTTAACGAGGTTATCAACAGTACTGTAAAATGGTGGCAAGATCACCAAGTCCCTATTTTATTCCAGCCATTTGCTGATAAAAAATAGACGTAAAATTTGTTTACAATTTACATGGAAAATCCCGTTTAGGAAGACCATTTCAAATTCCGTACATTTCTGAACTGCACTCGATCTCGCACGTCATGCCCCACTTCGAAGTTGAATTACGCAATTAAATCAAAATGACTTGTGAGAACATACCTGGCAATAATTCCTAAGTATCATTCCAAACACATGCTGATATATCTCCATCCCCGAAAACACTGTGAATGAGTAAATTCCCTGTTTTATCACGGTAAAACGATGAACATATTCGATTCTAAATATGGCATTTCTTTCCCATTTGTCTTGGAGTCTGCGCAGTGCAACGTTCTCCTTGACCCGTTTTTGAAACTGCACAAACAAAGTGTATCACTGTATTAACATCCAAATTGCACAAAATGTTGTATATTCTTTCTAAATATTAATCAAAGTTGTCTTTAAAATGCATTTGAGTGTAAATGCATACTTTAGTGCGTTGCTAAACGCCATGTATTTTGAGAACTCTGTGTTCCGTCAAAAAGTCGGGTTGGAGATTAGGTGACGTAATCCAATAAAATTTCCAACAAAAATTGTTGGAAAATCCCAGCTATAAAAAGCCGATGCAGACGACGTTCGACGCTTTTCATGCCAGGTGATTCCTAGCGAAAGCAACTCTAACCAACCAAGTCTCATCGTCAAATTGAAATAACTAGCAAATTGAAAGGTGCATATAAATGCTTTTGCATAATATGGGTTATTCCCAGAAATTGTGCATAATTCACACCCCAGTTTAGTAAGGTGGCTTTACGGAAACTGAAGGGAACAATGTTCCACAGAGTCAGGCTGAAGCAAGTCAAGGCCGTCTTTGTTCTTCCGGCTCTCAGAATGTAAACATTTAATCGGGATGTCCGAATCATGTATATACGATGAGTTAATTCTAAATTTCAAATAATTATCTCACAGTAATTTAGTGGATAATTAAATGCTGGCACATTCCAATTTTAACCCTTTCAGTTTTTCTGTCGTTTACCAGGGCATAAATTGTAAGACAATGGCTGCAATTTAGCTTTGTTAAGTGACTGAAAGGTGTCATGGTTGATTGGCGCCGACTCTGCTGTTTAACCCTAAGAGTTAAACTAAGACAGTTAAACTTGTATGTTAACCCTTCAATCCCGCAACGCCTTCAACTCAATCATAAGCTGGTCATTCCAGTGTGTTCGATTGAAGTCATTGAACAATGTAATACATTTTAGAATAGAGTTAGGAGATAGATGTCATGTACTGGTGTAGTCAGTGAAAGGAATACTGAATCTCAATTAACTGTGTGCAATTTAACCCCTTTCTGGTATACAATAGTTTGTTTCAGTGTGATTAAAAACATAGTTTGGCACAGATATACCAGTTGTAGCTAAACAGTAATTTTTACTACAGGTCTAAATTAAATAATTCCTTTTGCTGGAAATTAACCCTTCTCAAACCAAAGTACAAAAACAGTATAATCCGGTTTGGTAAAATAGTTTGAATTCCAGTCTATAAAATTACTAACCAATTTATTATGGACAATTAGAATTGTTAAAACTATACAGTTAATTGAGATTCCAATAATTAAACTGGTAATTCCAGTACTCGTAAATGATAACTGAACTGGTGATTCCAGTGAACTTGATCACATTATATAGTAATCCAATAATTAAGCTGGTGACTCCAGGAACTTAATTGGAATATAAATTGAAACTGGTTAGTCCAGTTGAAGAATTTGTATGTTGTTGACAAAAAACTTATTAAGGAAAAATCAATTGAAATTGTTGTACATAGTTAAAAGGGAAAGAATTTATGGATAAAATAAAATAATTAATTTACTGCTTCAACAGTGTCATTCCAATTCCTTTCAGATTTAATCATCCTGTACGATAAATTGAATCTCTTGCTGCCACCCCTGCAAACCCAAGTCAGATACCCCATTATAGTTTCGGTTTAGAGGGTTATCCCAAATAGTACCTCCATACCGTTACATTTAATTTGGCGAGGCTACCAGGATACAGATAAAGAATTAAAATTAATTTAATTTGTATCCAGAGATTCGAACCTGTTTTACTTGAAAATATAACATTAAATAAAATGGTTAAGAGTAAGAAAAATAAAGTAGAAGTTGCCCAGGCTGATAGTGGTGATGAAACTAACTTGGACCAGTGTGCCTTAGATGAAAATAATGAATTAATGGAAAATGAAGCAAGTACAGATAATGCAAATGAGAAAAATGAAACAGTGATTTTAACTGCACATCAAACTTCTACAAGAAGTCATGAAAGAGAAGAACTTGGTGATAAACATGGTATAGGACTAGATACATGCTCGAATGAAAATGAATGCATGACTATTGATATGCGGGGGGCGACTGCACATAGCGACAAGCAACGCAATAATTTTAATATGCGGGGAATGAGCACATGTATGTATAATGATGATCGCATGAATTTTAATATGCGGGGCATGGATAAGGGACCAGATGGTCAAATGGACATCGATTCCACACTGACAAACACTGAGGTACCTTTTGTAGAGAAGTATCACCATAGCAGAGCGGGTTCTGAAGCAAGAACAACCAACAAAGGACTTTTTAATTTTGATATACAGGAAATGGTTATGGATACTTGCAGTAAAAATGAACGCATGATTTTTGAAATGCAGGGAATGGTAAATGAAATGACTAAAGGATTTCGAGATGCAGTTAAAGAGTTGGTAAACATTACATGTAACTCCAATGGGAATAACGATACTCAAGAGGGAATCACAAGAAATGGGGCTGGTGATACCAGGACTGCAAGACCCAGAGATCCTATTTACAGATCGGTGCGCAGTTACGAGTCCAGCGACGAAGACTCTACCGAAGTGACTGATGTCGACTACAACTCACAGAGTCCACCCATAACAACAGTGAATTCTAGAGCACTTTCCAGTTATAAAAGTGGAGTTTCATGTAAGTTACCTGTACTTTCCGGAAAGGAAGATTGGCACGTCTCGTATAACAGATTTGACGAAGTTGCAAATAGACGAGGGTGGTCAGATAGTGACAAATTGGATGAAATTTTACCTCGTTTACAAGGGCAAGCTGGAGATTTTGTATTTGGGCAATTGACCCATGAAGTACGGTCAAACTATAGGAAATTAGAGTCTGAACTAGCTAATAGGTACAGAAAAATAGAAACTTCTAAAACCTATGGAGTACGATTTCGGAACCGAAATCAGCAGACACATGAAAGGATTGAAGAATTTGCAGTTGATTTGAAAAGGCTGTATGATAAAGCATACCCCAATAGAGATATGGCAACAAAGAAGGAAGATTTACTCAGGAATTTTTTGGAAGGCTTACTCGATCAAGAAGTAAGATTTCAAGTGGAGTTCTTTAAAGAACCCACCAGCATTGATGATGCTGTTGTTCAAGTTATTAACTTCATAGAAACCAAAAACAGGAACAAGGGAGACTACTGCAATGACAGAAAATATAAAAGATTTGCGCGAAAAATTAATTCAGACACAGACAGCTCAACAGAAGACTTTGATGATGAAATTAGTGACACAAAGAAGGGAAAAGGAAATAAAGGTGTTCTCAGAAACACTAAAGTCACTGGTAGAAATGGAAAATCAGTTAAAATATCAAATAAAGTACCTGCATCAAAAAATCAATAAAATGAGAACGGTGACGAGAAATTCGAAAAGGTGTTGGCAGTTGTTTCTAATTTAGAAGAAAAAGTTGAAAATATCACAAAAGCGTCCAGTGATGTCGCTAAATTAAGTCAGCCAAGAAATTTTAATGCAGAGCCACCCATTTGTTATTTCTGCAACTTTCCAGGCCACATAAAGAGGCATTGTCCACACTTTGCACAACGCAAGCCTGCTTACAACGGTGTGTAGCAACGGAACCAGTACAATAGCAACAATGGAACATCGTTCAATAGAGGCAGAACTTCCAACTGGAGAACTCAAGAAAATTTCTTTGGCGGGCAAAACACCTCTCAAGCTACATGTAACTATAATCCTCAGCAGAGGGCACAACCCTCACACTTCAGGTGGAACAAAGACTACCAAACAATGGATCATTCCATTAAGGCTCAAGAGCCCAATGCAAGTAACACAGGAAATAAAGGTTTTAACTAGCTGCGACTGACCCTACCGGTCGAGGGTTGGTCCAAGGAAATCAAACAGAAAATGACCAATTTGTACATGAAAACAAAACTTTGGAAAATTTTTCCCACCCACCTAAATCAGAGGACAGTGAAATGGTTATTATAAAAAGGAAAGTTCCAAGAGCTGATGGAGTTTATGTAAATGGCGAAATCAAAGGCGTGAAATTAATTTTTACAGCTGACACAGGAGCATCAAAAACTATAATTTCAGAGAAAATATTTAACCAAATACCCATGGGAGAAAGACCACCACTAATTAAAAGCTCATGTCTGAAAAGTGCAAATGGAGAGCCGATTCGAGAGCTTGGAAAAGGTACATTTGAAATTAAAATGGGAACGCTCAAGATAACCACGGATATTATAGTGGCCGAAATTGATGATGATGCCTTACTAGGAATAGACATATTACAAGGGGAAGAAGGTCCAGCTGACATATTGTTGAGTAAAGGCATAATCAAATTTAAGGAACATGATGTCCCCTGTATGCAAGTTGGCCTGGAAGAAAGCTACAAAATCCGTGCAGCTGATCATTATGTCGTGAAAGGGAACAGCGAGGCCATTTTAGATGTTTTAATAGATAGACCGCCTTATGAAGTTGAACTTGGTGAAGTACTTCTCGAACCCACCCCATCCTTCACTGAAAGCACTTCCTTACTAATGGCACCTTGTATAGCAGTTATTACAAATAATACAACAGCAAAGGTTAGAATCATGAACCTCTTTCCAACTGATGCGCATGTCAATCAAGATGCAGTGATTGGAAGAGCCGAGACTTTTACTAGCACTGCAGAAGTAATTGATTGTGAAAATCCTGAAGAATCTACCAACTTCGCCTACATGCGCAGAATTCAATTCAGCAAAGCGCATGATGAATCAACTAAATTTGATGCTGAACATTTTGCTAATGTGAAAAGGGTCGATAATGTGAGTGCATCGCATCATGTACCAGATCACCTGAAAGAAATGTTTGAAAGTGCCTTGGCAAATTTGTCACGCCTTGAGCAAGAGAAGCTATCATCTACACTCAATCAATATCAGGATGCATTTTCAAAAAATGAAGCTGATCTGGGATGTACTAACTTAATTGAACACGCGGTAGAAACAGGCAATGCAAAGCCGATCAAACAACCACCACTGCGGGTACCTATCGCTTATGCAGAGGAGGAAAGGAAGATGATTGAGCAATTAGAAAAACAGGGAACCATCCGAAAATCAAATTCACCATGGGCTTCTCCAATTGTTTTAGTCAAGAAAAAGAATGGTAAGTTACGCCTATGCTGCGACTACCGAAAGGTTAATGAGGTCACTGTGAAAGATGCTTTCCCATTACCAAGAATACAAGACTGTTTAGATGCTATTTCGGGCTCTATACTCTTTTCAACATTAGACTTAACAGCTGGGTATCATCAAGTACCCGTAAAGAAAGAAGATATATGCAAAGCAGCATTTGCCACCCGTTATGGATTGTATGAATACACCATGATGCCTTTTGGAATGGCCAATAATTGCTCGACTTTTCAGCGATTGATGGAAATTGCCCTGCATGGACTACAATGGCAAACATTACTTGCATATATTGATGACATTATATGTTTTGGGAAAAATTTCCAAGAACACACAGAAAGGCTAACCGAAATCTTGGAAAGAATTAGAAAAGCAGGGTTGAAGCTAAAGCCTGAAAAATGTAATCTGATGCAAACTGAAGTGACATTCCTGGGACATGTAATATCTAAAGATGGAGTGAAACCAAACCCAGACAATGTCCAAAAATTAAAATCATGGCCGAGGCCCAAAACCGTACATCAAATTCGTCAATATATTGGGATGGGTTCATATTACTGAAGATTTATAAAGGACTTTGCAATTATCTCGAGACCACTGGTGGAGCTTACCAAAAAAAATAAGAAATTTATTTGGACAACCGAGTGTCAAAATTCATTTGAAAAATTGAAAAAGGAATTGAGCAGCCCATCTGTAATGGCCTACCCAAGAGATGACAGTGAATACATATTGGACTCAGATGCTTCAGATATCAGCATCGGAGCAGTACTCAGTCAGAGACAAAATGGAATGGAAAGGGTCATAGCATATGGGAGCCGAGCTCTGAATAAGGCCGAGAAAAACTACTGCATCACTGATAAGGAACTGTTAGCGGTCCGCTACTTTGTAGAATACTACAGACAGTATTTACTCGGATGGCGCTTCTTGATCAGAACTGATCATCAAGCAATCATATGGCTTTTCAGTTTCAAGGCACCTAAAAGCAGAATAGCTCGATGGATAGAAATACTTTCCGACTATAATTTCCAAATAGAGCACAGGGCTGGAAGGAAACACTTGAACGCAGATGCAATGTCCCGTTGTGAAAATCCGAGAGAATGTGAGTGCCACAAAACTGACCATCTGGAGCCTCTCAAGTGTGGCCCATGTAAAAAGTGCAGAAAAAGATCCCTCGAAATGATGAGCTCTTGGGATAAATTTACAGATACAGAATCCATCACCTCAAGCTTGGCAGAGGGTAAGCCACAAGAAAATCCAGCACTGAGGAAAGTCGAAACCAGGTCAGCTGGCAAAAATAAACCACGATTAGAACCAGAGTCTGGACATATTTTTACTCCATGGACGAATCAGTATACTGATAAGATGTTACAAAAACTCCAAAAGGAAGATACCGACATAGGGGTAGTCTATACTTGGATGGAAAATAAAGCACGACCAAAATGGAGTGATGTGATTGGATTGAGTTCAGCAATAAAGTACTATTGGCATATTTGGGACTCCTTACTTTTGAAAAATGAAGTACTGTGCAAGATTTTTCACTGCAGAGATAATACAGGAACCCATCTTCAACTGTTAGCACCCAAAGTTCTACTGGAGGAAGTCCTGCTACAGATGCATCAAAACATTCTGTCTGGACATCTTGGAAACAAGAAGACAAGGGAGAAAACTTTACAACGTTACTACTGGTTTGGAATCAGCGAAGACATACGAATTTGGATTGTAAAGTGTCATGAATGTGCAGCGAACAAACCACTTGTTAAACATCCAAAAGCACCACTGGGAACCATGAAAACAGGATCACCACTTGAACGCTTGGCAACTGACCTTTTAGGCCCATTACCCTTGACACCCCGAGGGAATAGATACATCCTACTAGTAACAGATTATTTTACTAAATAGGTCAAAATTTTTCCAGTGCCCAATCAAACTGCTGAAATGTGTGCTAACAAGATATTAAATGAGGTCATAAGTAGGTTCGGTTGTCCTCTCACCCTCCATTCAGACCAGGGTCGGAATTATGAAGGGGAGATCTTCCAAGAACTGTGCAGATTACTTGAAATACGGAAGACCAGAACAAGTCCCTATAACCCCAAATGCAATGGCCAAATTGAATGATTCAACCGCACCTTGTTGAGAATGATTAAGGCTTACTTAAAGGGTCAACAGACTGACTGGGATTTAAATTTAGGGTGTTTAGCTGCTGCCTACAGAGCCACACCCCATGATTCAACTCAATTAACACCCAACCTCCTGATGCTAGGCCGTGAAGTACGACTTCCTTCTGAAATTGTGTTTGGGGGTAGAAGTATTGATGAACAAGAAATAACCAGTTACAGGGACTATGTGGACAAGTTGAGAAACAGAATGCAAGAAGCCCATATTGTTGCCCGAAATCACTTAAATAAATCTGTTAAGAGACAAAAAGACTTGTATGATGTCAAAGTGTCAGTAAACCACTATCAAAGTGGCGACCTTGTCTGGTACATGAACGAAGCAAAGATTAAAAGTATTTGTCCAAAACTTCAACCCCTTTATGAAGGCCCATTTTTAGTTTTAGAGAAAATTAATGAATTAATATACAGAATTCAACTTGATGCTGGAGGTAAGAAAAAGGTTGTGCATCATAATAAGCTGAAGCCCTATAATGGTGACGAAGAGCCAAGATGGAAGAAGCAGGCATTGCAAAAGTTAAAGACAAGAAAATAAATTGTGAATTGGTAGGAGGGGTTAAAGAAAAGAAGTAAGGCTCATTCACTCAACAACTGTTTATTTTTTTTTTTTAGGAGATGGACAGCTGTATAAGCAAAGTTATTGGTGGAGATAAACGTGGCAGAGCTTATCGATGTAACTATTGTAAATACCAAGCAGAAAGAAATCGGGTTATGGCACATATATACAAATATCACACAAAGCTGGAAAGAGTTCCCTATTATTGTTCATTATGCCTCTTCAAGACAGACAAAGAGAAAGATCTTCTGAAGCATATAGCAGGTTATGCCCCACACCGTCAAAAGAGGGAAGAAATAGGACTCAGGGGCGAAGAGATTGATGACAAAGTTTTTCTAAAAAATGGTCAGGACCCAATTCGCATCTCAGAACACATGACTCAGCTCAGTAAGACCACATCTCTCAGAATTTGGGAAGAGCGGGCACATGAAGAAAAGGCAAGAAGTAAAACAAGTGTTGGAGTGAAGACCAGTGGGCAGTAGTGAATCTACTACTCCACTGGACGGCTTGAGGACGACGGCGCATATTTCTACACCATCTGTGAATACTTGCATATACATTCCTACACCACGGGCATCACTTTCATTGAATAATCAGCCAAATTTACCAGCTCAAACAACACCAGTTCCACATCAGTCAACTAGTAATGCAACAACCCTTTCGGACAGAGACCATCATACAATTGCTCCAATGTCAATGACTGAAGAATCTTCTTCTAGTAGTATAGCTATTCCAAAATCAGCTACACCAGCAGATGATATACTTCCAATTTCTACCACATCTGTATGTACACCTATCTCAACTGTGCCATTGAATTTATGTGTCAGTACACCTAGACAGCCTATTTGCGAGACAGAACCTCAAGACAACCCTATGGATCTCCGTGTCGTTAAATTATGTCCAGAACAATCTCAGTGTGAAACAGAAACACCAGTATTAACATTCACTGATGACGAAGATGCCAGGTCGGAAGTCAGCACATTCTCATATGTCAGTGGCAGCAGTCACGACAGCATGGACATTAACTCACCCCAGAGAGATAATTCAACTGCAGTGCCAACTTTAACTGACAATTCCACTAGTGATCAGAACTCTAATGACTCAATTTCTTCATCTTTAGCTCACACCATGAGTGACTTCGTTGCCACAGTAGGCATGATGTCGCAGGCGCTTCGTCTAAATACATCGCAATTCACTGCATTCCAGTCACACATGAGAGAAATGAAAGAAACTGTTGTATCCTTCACATCCATATTCCCTCAGATTCTTACGGAACTAAAGTCTGTCAATCAGAAACTAACTGAAAATTCGAATGCAATGAGGGATCTGGAAAAAGTTTTGTTACAAAATAGAAGTAGAGAACAGCATCACTGCCATCAGACTGAGATAATGGCGTCATCTTCCACCAAAGCCAAAGGCAAAGAAAATCATAGGGTAACTCCTTTTAGATTTACAGAACAGAAGAATAAAGAGAACAGAGACAACAGACAGCACAAGAAACCCTACAGTCATACACATAAGAAGCCACATCATTATCATTAAAAGTCATTTTCAATTTGAATCCTCGCCCTACCCTACCATAGTTATAAAAAAAAGGTCGGGGTTAAATTGATCAAATCAACTTCCAAAAATTGTGTAGCAATGCTCGCAATTGATGGGAGATGAAAAGGATGAATTTTGTAAAATACAATTTAGAATCAGTTGGTTCCAAAGGTTGTAAAGTAAAAAAGAAAAAAAAAAAAATATTTGTCTAATTTCACTTCGAAGTGTCCCTATTTTATTTAAAGCAGTGCCGATAATTGCCGTCCATTTTACTCTTCCCTTTACTTAATGTGTTCGTGGGGACACAGAACACGCTCGGCAGAGGGTAATGTAAAATGGTGGCAAGATCACCAAGTCCCTATTTTATTCCAGCCATTTGCTGATAAAAAAATAGACGTAAAATTTGTTTACAATTTACATGGAAAATCCCATTTAAGAAGACCATTTCAAATTCCGTACATTTCTGAACTACACTCGATCTCGCACGTCATGCCCCACTTCGAAGTTGAATTACGCAATTAAATCAAAATGACTTGTGAGAACATACCTGGCAATAATTCCTAAGTATCATTCCAAACACATGCTGATATATCTCCATCCCCGAAAACACTGTGAATGAGTAAATTCCCTGTTTTATCACGGTAAAACGATGAACATATTCGATCCTAAATATGGCATTTCTTTCCCATTTGTCTTGGAGTCTGCGCAGTGCAACGTTCTCCTTGACCCGTTTTTGAAACTGCACAAACAAAGTGTATCACTGTATTAACATCCAAATTGCACAAAATGTTGTATATTCTTTCTAAATATTAATCAAAGTTGTCTTTAAAATGCATTTGAGTGTAAATGCATACTTTAGTGCGTTGCTAAACGCCATGTATTTTGAGAACTCTGTGTTCCGTCAAAAAGTCGGGTTGGAGATTAGGTGACGTAATCCAACAAAATTTCCAACAAAAATTGTTGGAAAATCCCAGCTATAAAAAGCCGATGCAGACGACGTTCGACGCTTTTCATGCCAGGTGATTCCTAGCGAAAGCAACTCTAACCAACCAAGTCTCATCGTCAAATTGAAATAACTAGCAAATTGAAAGATGCATATAAATGCTTTTGCATAATATGGGTTATTCCCAGAAATTGTGCATAATTCACACCCCAGTTTAGTAAGTTGGCTTTACGGAAACTGAAGGGAACAATGTTCCACAGTCAGGCTGAAGCAAGTCAAGGCCGTCTTTGTTCTTCCGGCTCTCAGAATGTAAACATTTAATCGGGATGTCCGAATCATGTATATACGATGAGTTAATTCTAAATTTCAAATAATTATCTCACAGTAATTTAGTGGATAATTAAATGCTGGCACATTCCAATTTTAACCCTTTCAGTTTTTCTGTCGTTTACCAGGGCATAAATTGTAAGACAATGGCTGCAATTTAGCTTTGTTAAGTGACTGAAAGGTGTCATGGTTGATTGGCGCCGACTCTGCTGTTTAACCCTAAGAGTTAAACTAAGACAGTTAAACTTGTATGTTTACCACTCAATCCCGCAACGCCTTCAACTCAATCATAAGCTGGTCATTCCAGTGTGTTCGATTGAAGTCATTGAACAATGTAATACATTTTAGAATAGAGTTAGGAGATAGATGTCATGTACTGGTGTAGTCAGTGAAAGGAATACTGAATCTCAATTAACTGTGTGCAATTTAACCCCTTTCTGGTATACAATAGTTTGTTTTAGTGTGATTAAAAACATAGTTTGGCACAGATATACCAGTTGTAGCTAAACAGTAATTTTTACTACAGGTCTAAATTAAATAATTCCTTTTGCTGGAAATTAAGCCTTCTCAAACCAAAGTACAAAAACAGTATAATCCGGTTTGGTAAAATAGTTTGAATTCCAGTCTATAAAATTACTAACCAATTTATTATGGACAATTAGAATTGTTAAAACTATACAGTTAATTGAGATTCCAATAATTAAACTGGTAATTCCAGTACTCGTAAATGATAACTGAACTGGTGATTCCAGTGAACTTGATCACATTATATAGTAATCCAATAATTAAGCTGGTGACTCCAGGAACTTAATTGGAATATAAATTGAAACTGGTTAGTCCAGTTGAAGAATTTGTATGTTGTTGACAAAAAACTTATTAAGGAAAAATCAATTGAAATTGTTGTACATAGTTAAAAGGGAAAGAATTTATGGATAAAATAAAATAATTAATTTACTGCTTCAACAGTGTCATTCCAATTCCTTTCAGATTTAATCATCCTGTACGATAAATTGAATCTCTTGCTGCCACCCCTGCAAACCCAGGTCAGATACCCCATTATAGTTTCGGTTTAGAGGGTTATCGCAAATAGTACCTCCATACCGTTACAGTACATTAGATGAAATCTGTCCCAAGCAAACAGTAAAGCCGCGGATAAACCGAATAACCCAAACAACTCTTCAAGTAATTAAAAAAAAAGAAAAGCCTTTCAGACTTACCAATCAGAGAATGATCAAATCAAAAAAGCAGAACTTAAAACCGCGTATAATCGCCAACACAAAGAACTACTAAAAGCCATAGCTAACGACAATCGCGTGAGATGGGAAAAAGTAACAGAAAACCTAAATGGGCTGAGAGAACTTAAGATGTTCTGGGATACATTTAAAACTCTTACTGGCCAAAAGAGCAAAAGTGCCAATAATAATGCGCCGAAGACTAGCAGCTGAACTATGGCCATGAACGACAAAGCAAAAGTCAGCGCTTTTGTCGAACTTCTAAAGAAAGCGCATCGTCCACAAGAAGGGAACAGATATGACAGCGATTTCAAGGTAAACGTAAATAAATTTGTCCAAGATAGCAACTCAATTTTCAATGAACCGAACTTCGACCAAAGGCATGAAGACTGGGACGACCATGAATTAACCGAACCAATAAGCGTTGAAGAGGTCATGGGTATAATCAGAAAATGCAAATCAGCTTCGTCCCCGGGAGAAGACAAAGTGTCTTACAAAATAATGAAACAGTGCCCCAACATCTTCTACTGGAGACTTACCCAACTCCTAAACTGTTGTCTCTCCTGTGGGTACTTCCCAGAATGCTGGAAAGTGGCATGATACCTAAACCCGACAAAGACCTTACCAACCCTTCTAACTACCGCCCAATTAGCTTGCTTGGCGATGTTGGAAAAATATTTGAGCGGATTCTCACCATGAGACTCCGCAGCTATCTCGAATCAATCAACTTTTTCAACAAATAGCAAAGAGCGTATAGGTGTCAGAAATAGGGAATCGAATACGTATATACACTGGTCGATTATATGAAAACAACATTTAGTCAAAACGAAATCGGAACAGCGCTTTTCGTAGATGTAGAAAAAACGTTCTACTCGGTATGGCACAATGGCATGGGAGATAAACTAGCGAAAATGGTATTACCCACAGAAATTCTGAGAATCATATCATCATTTCTAACTGACCGAAAAATCAAGGTGAGGGTTAACCGCGAGGTGTCACGGGAAGTAATACTCGGAGCGGGAACACCACAAAGATCGGTCCTAGGTCCGCCACTTTTCATAATATATGTGAATGACATAGCAAAAGTAGGGAAAAACTGTGTTGAACTATCGCAGTTCTCAGATGATAAAGGCAAGTGGACGGCCAGCAAGTCCCGAAACATAATTAAAAATCGTCTACAGGGTACAATTCGCGATCGTGAGAGCTGGTGCGCCCTATGGGCGCATCAAGATCAATGCCACAAAAGCTCAAAAAGTTACCTTCTTCAAGAAGCAAAGAAAAAAAATAGTCCCTAGTATCGATCTCCAGTTGTACGATCCGAAACTAGAAGCAAGCAACGAGGTCAAATTTTGGGGAGTTATACTTGACAGTAACCTCAGTCTAAACAGTCGCGTAAACTCTATTATGGTTAGAGCTACTAAACGTATCATGTTTATGAAGATGATCAGAGGTAACAAATGGGGCGCAAACAATGATGTGCTTCTCAAGCTCTACAAATCATTTATACATCCGGCGTCATAATAACAAGTGACCTGAGCAAAACCAACATCCAGAAGCTACAGAGGGTTCAAAATCATGCCCTGCGCGTGGCACTATGCAAACCCAAATGGACACCGATAAACGAACTTCACGAGCTAGCAAAAATAGACACTATGGATACGCATTTAAAAGACCTACAAAACAAAACCCTCAACAGACTCCAAGATAGTGAATTAATGGTTGAGCTAAACGAACGCCGACCCCTTAACAAAAAGCAAAATAAGTTTACAGAAAATAAAAATTATACAATAGAATTAAATTGCGTGGAGTCAGTGAGGATTGCTCGCTACTCATTGAGAACTTTAGGATTGAGTCTGTGAGAATTACCTCGCAACTCTGCTTGTCGGGAGTGGGCTCCGACGAAACCTACCTCTCACCCCATCCATAGTCACAGTCACACAACAGTCACAATATACAATAGCGCATTGCCATCTTTCTCTACTAATAAAATGGAGTAGTGCAGTCAGTGAGGATTGCCTCGCTACTCATCAAATATCTAGGGTCGAGTCTGTGGGGACTTCATCGCAACTCTGCGCGTGGGGAGTGAGCTCCGAAGAAACCCACCCCTCACCCCATTCATACCAACAATCACGCAATAGTCACAATATACAATAGCAGATTCCTATCTTTCTCTATACCTATAACTTTTATAATTGAACATTCTCAAATTTTCGTGCAAAACTCTTATCAAGAAGACGCATGGAAATAGTATACGAAGCGTAGGAGGAATTGGTACAGACTACCTTTCAGTTCCATACATAGAACACCACCAAACACCTGGCAAGGATTGAAACAAGATTGCCTGGCTGGGACGAGTGTACGTTTTAAATAAATAAACATTTGAATAAAGATTTAACAGCCCTTTTAAGGGATTTCGGGTGTGTGTCTGTGAGTGGGTGTGTGTGTGTGTGTTTGTGTGTTGTTTTTTGTTTTTTTTTTGTTGTTGTTGTTTTGAGGTTTTGTTTTTTTTTTGTTTTTTTTTTGTTTTGGGTGTTTTTGTCCTCCCATCACCACCCTAACCCACCATCTGCACCCACTACCCTACTGCCATGCACTCAAACCAAATATACTGCTCAAAGTTTGCTAAGCACAACGTATATCCAACTACCTGTTTTACGTTTTAGTTGAAATAATGTTATGAAAAGTGGATATATTTTTTATTTAATCATATCTTTAATGATTTAAGTGCAGAAAATAAGATTTTGTTTGTGTTTGACATTATTGTTTAGCTTTTGAATACGGTAACCATGGAAAATGGATATTATTGGTAAAAGAGGACATTTTTCAAATTTGCCAAAAAGTTGACGGAGCGAACTGGTATGGGTTCAATATCGAGTATGAGACCCATTACTGTTAATTATAGCTTGACAACGCCTCCTCATGCTCCCAATCAGGTTCCTGATGGCCCATTGTGGAATGTTGTTCCATTCTTGGACTAGCACGGCACCAAGCTCCTAAACACTTCTTGGCTGGACTGGATGGGCTGAAATTGCAAGCTGCGACTCATTCCAGACATGTTCGATTGGATTGAGGTCAGGGGATCTTGCTGACCAGTCCATACGCTCAATCCCCTCCGTCTGTCGGTACACGCGGACAGCATAGGCAACATGAGGACGGGCATTGTCGTCCATTAGAATGAATCTATCACCCACTGCATCTGCCTACAATCTGACGTGGGCATCCAGAATCTCTTCAATAAACCGCTGTGCAGTCAATGTACAACGGTCAAGGACACAACACAGAGCTCGCTCTGTACGTCCATCCATCCCAGCTGATGCCGCCCAGATCATTACTGACCCTCCACCATAGCGGTCATGCTCAGCAATGTTGGCTGCATGGAGTCGCTCTCCTGGTCTTATCCATACCCTAGAACGCCTATTTGTGTAGTCTAGGCAGTACCTTTATTCATCTGTAAAAAGGACAGGTCGCCACTCTTCTCTGGTACATCCAACATGGTTCATGGCCCATTCATATCGTGCCTGATGGTGGTTTTGGGACAGCGGAATGCGAATACATGGTCTTCTCCGTCGGAGACCACCTTCGTGCAACCTTGCCCAGATAGTCTGCGTTGAAACATTTATCCCGGATGCATTCGGAAGGTCACTACGAAGCTGGATTGCTGTGGCAAAGCGGTTCCTACGGGCCTGAATGATCAAAAACCGGTCTTCAGCTGCAGATATTGCCCTGTCTCTGCCACCACCATGTCGTCTAACTGGTGTGAAATACTGCTGAAATCTTGCCCAGGCTCTGGTGATCACTGTATGGTGCACACTAATGGCTTCGCCAACCTGACGATGGGTAGCCCCTTGCTCCAACATCCATACAGCCCGCCACATTTCTGCTTCAGACAAATGTCTTCTTACATTTGCATTCGCCATATTCAATCATTAAATCACAAGGGTTCGTGTTGAAATGAAGATTGAATACCCTACACATGTCATGTACATGTAGACAGTACACGAAAACATCATGAAAATCAAGGCGTACATGCTTTCCATGACTGTCACGAAAAGTCTGCCTGTCAAGAGAGCTAACGTAAACACTGGGGACCATCTCGATACATTCCTCAATCATATCCACCAAAATTATCTCCAATATGTCACAAGCAAATTTCACAATGATGTGTCAAATATTTGGTGCTTAGCAAACTTTGAGTAGTATAAGATTATTGGTTCTCGCTTCCGACTCTCGTGGATTCATAAGCAAATAAAGTTATAAAGCAAATAAAGTTATTCGGGTCGCAAGGGATTTAAATCCCACATCGTCCCTGTGCGCCTTTGGCGAGCTGAAACTTTTCATTCATTCATTTCATTTTCATATTCACCAAAGTAATATAGACTATAACAACAAAACCAACACTGTACTACTGAGTGTTTTCATAAGAAAGTGGGCAGATCGACACTAATTAATTTCAAGAAGTGGACAGATCGGAAACAAACCGAAAAAGGATACAGAAACTCAAAAGCTGGTGAAAATTCTGTTTTCTTAGTTTTAAATAGGTTTCAACAGGGAATAATCGTCAAACTTACAAATTAACCCTTTACCCAACGTAACGTTTAAAACCGTTCAGCGCTGTTCACAAAAGTCGCCAATTAATTTTCATTATTTTTTAAGTTTTTGTCTCAAAAACATAGGTTATGACCCCTCTTTGAAACGAGCTCGTCGAGCTCGTTCCAACGAGGGGTTATAGCCTATGTTTTTGAGACAAAAAATTTAAAAAATTAGTTATTCAAGAATTTTGTTTTTAGTGTCGTCTGCTTTTCATGTTATGTAAAGGGTTAAGTGGGAAATATTGTAAAATAAAAGGTTCTGTATTTCTATACTACTCCACACGAAAAATCCCGAAGTTTGTGAAATGATGCATACATCAATGATACAAACTCGCTAGCATTTCAAAATTTCAGTTTCCCGTGCCGTTAGTGTTAAATTAACTGACAGCGTCACAAAATTAAAGGAAGCTAACATTCCTGTAAATCTCATCCAATGACGAAAATTATCAGCCATGTGAGATTCTAAAATGTTGTATGGTGAAAAGCGGACTGAAAATCTCTACCGAATCGTCCCTGGCCCGTTGGAAATTCACTTTCCGCTCACAGTACTGTACATACTGCATTTTTAGCTGTAAATCACGATGCAATATTTAACAATTTCAATAACCTTAGGCATGACACTTAATCTCGATCCCTCAACCCCCTTGGGGCGAGTTGGCGCAATAAACTAAAGCGTACAGCACGACTATGGTGAACTTGTGTTTAACCTCTGCTAACACTGATTGTGTAAAGTTAGTAAGGTGGAGAGCCTAACAGTTGCCCATCGCTGCTCAATGGTTCTTTCCGGATATGCCAGCTTCCTCTACTCGTAAAATTAACCGACATGACGTGACTAAACCCAAATGAAACTAACAAACAAACTGATGTCAAAATAGAAATTCCGTCTGGCCGCGGCCGCCGGCGAACATGGTAATTTCACACTCACTTATTCAAAATTTCAATTTCTTTTCTACGCTCTTTGTGAAGATCAATTTCTCTAGAACCAAAATACACATGGTCTTCAAAGTGTCTGTGCCAAACATGTAGATTCTGTCTACTCTGTCGTAACTTCTTTATTAAGCAATATTTTATTATTTGAGCAGATGACATATTGAGTGATTCGAGAACGTATTTTTTGAAAGTGTCGGCTGCTATTCGGGTTCGGTAATGGTACAGTACGATCGCCGTGGATTGGTTACTTTCCACGAGTGGGCAATATTTCCACGGACGCAATAATATTAGATTCCAAACACTAATTATAGGAATAATCACCAAACATTTAATTAATGAAGCACCGGGTACAACCCGGTGCTTCATTAATTAATAGTTTGCTGCTGATGATATTTATTACCTGATTAACGCACGTGTCGACATCACTGCCCACGTGTGGATTGCGACTAGTCCACGGCGACTGTACTGTAAAACATCAGTGGAGGTTGCTCAAACTGCAAACTGTATGTATTTCACATTTTGGAAAATTACAACTTGTGGCCCTGCAGTAATGACAGCCGAAAGTGACACGATGTTATCAGCCACAATGATAGCGTCTATCAGGCCCGAAGCTAGTAGAGGTGTCGAGGTTGTAGGGTGGGGTGGGGTGGGGTGGGGGGTATGGTAAATCGCCCTCTGTCCCCTTATCATGTCTGTTGGTAAATTGTATTGTCCAAGGGAACAATTACGGGTCGCTCGAATACCAACATTTTCTCTGAAACCTGCTAATTTGAAAAAATTGCCTCTTCAACCAACGCGCACGATATCAAAATTTGTTTTTATAATTTTTTTTTTTTTTTTGATTGCTTCAAAACATTTTTAAAGTATAATGTGGTTCCCTCATTGGAATTAGCACGACGAGCTCGTTCTAATGAGGGGGTCACAAGATATGGTTTAGTTGAAATGTTTTGAAAAATATTTTTTTCAACTCCTTAATTTGGAAATTTCACGGGATAATACAGCAGATTCGTTTAAGAAGTGCATTGACATTAGGTTTCAATTTCGTACCGACAGTCACGACCTGGGAACACTGTAACTCTCGTCCCACCATTTCACAAAACTTTAACTCTCGTCCCACAATGTCGGGAAATGTTGAGATCCTGGCGTTGGAACTGGGGTCGGTGTTCGATTACCGTGAGTTTAATATAGTGTTTCCAATAAATAAGTATATCTCTCATGCGATCGTCTGTACACAGTTGGATGCATTGATCGTAGGACTGAAGGGCTTAAACAACTCAGACAGTGGTACATTAATTGTGGATCTTATTTCGTGGATTCATGTGTTTTTCGGTAAATGTGTGCGGTCCATTGTCCATTGTGCGGTCCATTGTCCACTACTATCTAGGTAACTAATGGCTGACAATTGGATGTATTGGGAGGTCCTTGAGCACACACCCTGACTAAAGTGACTAAAGTAGTTGTGATGTAGCCTTCATTGATTTGCATGCTGAATACAGTACTGTGACATCCCTGACTGATCTCGTCATTTACACCGACTTTCGATAAAGTTATCTCCCTTGACTTTCAATGTATTAGCAAGTAATTGTTGAGGAAACACCTTCGACTTCAGCAGGAAATAAAGGTTTTGTTTTTACTTTTAATACACGAAGACAACAGACAGCTCTATGAGCTGTCTGTTGTTTTCGTTTGTTAAAAGTATTAAAACACTTTGCTGTTTATTCTTAGCCAGTTAGAAGCAATTACTTCACAGATAATCAGTCATTAAGAATATATGTCAGTATCAAACCTACCAACAGTACGTGCCCACTTTGCCTCTTTGTTTAGCGAATGTGTGTTTACAGTAATTTGCAAGTCCCCCACCCCCCCCCCCCCCCCCCCCCACCACCCGCCCTAACAAAACAGCAAATATCACATCCTAGACTTTTATATAAATGGAAATGATAGTGTTTATGTTATATTCCTCGGTGCTCACACTGTTGATATAATGAAAAGGCAAAAAGTTGCAAAACATCAAAAGATGGTGAAAACGCCGTTTTCTTATTTTTAACCCTTTACCCAACGCAGACGATATCAAAATTTATTATTTTAAATATCATTTTTTAAATTTTTTCAAAAAATTTCAACAAAACCATATCATGTGACCCCTCTTTGGAACGAGCTCGACGAGCTCGTTCCAAAGAGGGGTCACATGATATGGTTTTGTTGAAATTTTTCGAAAAATAATATTTTTTCAGCTGCTGAATTTGCATATTACGCGGGTGGATGCGGGCGATTCGTTGGGTAAAGGGTTTTAAATGGGTTTCAACAGAGAATAATAGTCAAAGGTTTAAACGGATTGGATAAAAACAGTAAAATGCCAACATCTGTATTTTTATACTACTCTACAGGGAAATGCCTGAAGTTTGTTTAATAATGCGCACATCAGTGGTACCTCCCTGCAACACCGCAATCCCACCTGTCTAAAACGAAATGTGCGAACAGGAGGGAGACGACTTACATAAGCTTTAATCTGTCTGTCGAATCCCCCTCTTACACGGTAAGCATTCTGCTTGCCTTCACTTGTTTGGTGTATACTACTGTATCTTGTGCTGTTCAGATCTTTTTTTTTGTTTTTGTTACTCGTCTGTTCTTGTGAAGTGTATATACTTAACAATTATTCAGTAAATATTGTTTAAACTAAATGTGCGAACACGGCATCGCACGTGCTATCTTCGTTTGATGTTCTTGATTCGGACTTCATGTCGCTATATATTATTTTTGAAATCTCGACCAAATGATCTAGGATCGTCAGGTGATCGCGAAAAATGCCACTTTTGTGATCATAATACTGAAAGTTTTGATCATAGTGCTGTTCTGTCCATGTTGGAAAATGATCGTTGACAATTGGATGTCTTGACGAAGGGTTGAGTCCAGAAGTTGGTTGAACACTGTGCATTCTAAGCAGTGTGTGAAACAATCAGTGAAAATGGAACATTATAGTGGCAATTGTGGCTACTTTTGCTTCCCAGTAAATAATCTGAGCCCATCGCAGCGGTAAAATCGATACAGATCAGTTTTCTGTAGCTGAGGTGACTGCACGCGATACGAAATCGTCGTTTTGGTGTTGATACGAAAATTGTGACACACTTCGAAAATGATTTCATTAGAGGGTCTCGAAAATAGACGAAAATCCCTGTACCTTCTGAACGGATTTTTCAAACTGGAAAACGATCGTCAAATGAAACTTAGCTGTAACCAGCCCTGTCGTGAAACGGATGGCGATGGTTCTTCGGTTTTGGGTTTTCGCTTTGTATTTTCGATTAACCAACAAAATTTCCAAAATTCTCAAAAAATCCCAAACAATTCATCCATGAAACAATACGTTCAATGAAGAGAACACATTTCACGTATCACTGCATGGTGTCGTGTTTCTGAAAAGATTAATGTTAAAATCCATCTACATGGTCGGAAATAACATGTCAAGATGACTTTAAAACATGTCGAAATGACATTACACTGTTCATTTAGTTTTCTCGTAAAAATCTGATTTAAAGCTCGCGTCTGTCGAGATTATTGTGTTTTTGTTAAATTTAAAAGCAAAAATTCAAATGGAGTTCCTTTATCTTTAAATGTCATGTTGATAAAATTGAACAGAACGTCTGAGGTGGTGTGCTTCAAATCCGTATCGTTTGAAAGAGGTTAGAGGATTAGTTAAAATATTATTTCTTGTGGAAATAGGGTTTCACTCGGTTTCGTTGTGTTATGGTCTGAACGGATATATAGAATAAATAGGTACTAGGGCCGGTAATCAGATTTAAACCACTAGTAGAATAAGGGTTTTAACCACTCGGCTTGCCGAGTGGTTAAAACCCTTATTCTACTAGTGGTTTAAATCTGATTACCGGCCCTAGTACTTATTTATTTTATTTATACCATGCTCTTAATTAATAATCGACTTTGTCACTTAAAATGGAGAAAACACACTTTCTACCGCAAACACACAGGTTTGTTTTGTTTACATCTGCGCCGGTGGGCAGTACTTCCGGCTGTACGGGAATGCTTGATTGACAGCTAGACACAACGTCAAAGTTGATTGAATTTTCCTGGCTTTTTCAATCAAATTATTATTAACAATTCTTAAAATTTATTTTAAATATTCAATTGTAGGTATTTTAAACTTAATGAGTCATTTACACGTAGTAGATAGTACCGAAAAATGTCGTATGTTTGAATGAAACATATCGCGAAGTGTGAATGTATCGAAGTTGGCAAATTGCGTCATGCCAAAGGCTAAGTTGGATGACCTTCCGACTATAGCTGTAAATTTTTTTAAACCGGTAGTGGGGTTAAAAGCTAAAATTTAACATACTGGCTTTTCACAGGTAGTATCATTGGCGAGCATGGTATAAATTGTGCTTACTCACAAGAGATCGTAACACGATGTTATTTATTGAGTTTTAACTCTTTCCTTAGCAAGACTGTTTCCCACGAAATGGTCCGTCAACAGAAAGACTGTTTCCCACGAAGTGGTCCGTCAAGCCTTCTACTAGACACCTTTCGCCTTATGAACGACAACTGATAACAATTCCGAATTGTTAATAGTAGTCGTAAAATCGTCGGGCGTTCAAAAAACCTTTTCGCAGAATCGGCGACTACGAGTCTGGTTGTATTTCGCAATTTTCTCGTGTTGCGAGACGACGAATAATTTGATTGCCAGTAAGAGATGGAAATGTATGCCACATGGCGATTACAGTTTAAGGACATAATCTTAGAGTGACCACCACATCGCCCCCTCACACACACACACACACACACACATTAAGTTGCGGAGAAACGCTTTCAAACTTTTTGCAATATGATATATCTGCGTTTTAATGAGAAATCGTTATCGTAGCTACAGATAAGGAAAAACTGCAGCAGATAAGAAGAACACAAAGTAACATAGTACCTCATTCTTAATTCTCATCAGTCGTCGTTCATTATGCGAGAGGTCACTATTAGGTCCGCAAGCCGATTACGTCCACAAAGCGCGCATCGATTGAATCCGCAAACTATGATGGTGTCCGATGGCAGGTCTTGGGCCAGTCCACAAAACCCTAGCTCATTATGTCTACAAGCCGATTTCGTCCGCAACACGCGAGCTGACCGCAGATAGAGTCAGATCGCCTTTTGTGGACGTAACAGCCTGATGAATCGGCCTGAGAACAAAATAGGTTTTATCTTCCTATGCTGTCGAAACATACGACCACAAGATGGCACTTGCAAAACGATGTATTTGTGAAGAACTGAAAATTTTAATTGTTTGCCTCAAAAACAAAGCTTATAATCCCCTCGTTGAACTTCATCAACGAGATCGTGCCAGTGGGGTGTCAAATTCTTTGGTTTGGAGCAAACTTAAAAGCTACTCAAACTTGGAATGGCGATTTTTATTTATTTATTTATTTATTTATTTATTTATTTATTTATTTATTTATTTATTTATTTATTATTTATTTATTTATTTTTGAATAGTGTATGGTCGTGATGTTAGATAAGGGATGCAGGTTTTTTAATGTAATAAAGTCACTTGATCGGGTACGTTTCCCACTACAAAATGGATTAAGAGAAAGGGTCATAATAAAAGCGCCATGACTGAAGGGTGTTTCGAGAATTGCTTTGTAATTTTCTGTGATTCGTATGTACTGGAAATTAAGTTTTCTATTAATTTAAACACATGTTTTCGTATTGGTATCCTACCCGTTTTGCAAAGATGCAAAAGCACCATGTAATGTAATATTTTACTATGTACGGTTTTGGTGTTAAGATGGGCTCGGCCTGTTCTCTAAACCCGGTTTCAGGTGAATGAAATAAAATTATTATCTGAAAAAACACTTCTTATACACGAGACGTCGTGTGGGCGTTGCAGTAGTCCAGTGAATTGAAAATGTAAATTTTATCTTCTCATTTCACAGTATCGATATTGTGTGATTCCGCAGTTTGAGCGCTACTGGGAAAGAATCACAAATATTCACTTCTCAGAGATCAATGTGAAAATTTAAACTAAGCATCACGGATTTTAGTGTTGAGGCTATGAATCCTTGAGTCAAAATAGCTGCAGTTAGTGATTGTATGTTCTCTTTGGGCAGCCTCTCGACAACAGCGATTTGAGGTCGCCGTTTCTTCCACCACACGGGAGACCACCAGAATGTATCTATGGAGCGGCACACGCAATAAATAAAACATTACTTCCCTGTGTGTCTCAGTATTTGAATATTTGCGATTTCTTCGGAAAAGACAAGTAAGCTTCAGAAAACGTTTAGCTTATGGATCACTGTGTGTCACCCGGCGGTGCATGAGATGGTAGGTTGCTAACGTTTCCTGTAAGGTGTTAGAGATGCCGACAAATTGTCCGGAAATACCTACCTGTTTGTTCAGGGGCGTAACTATGGTGGTTTAGAGGGCGTTATACCTCCCCTAAATATTTTTCAGGCGGGATATTTTCGTTAAGATTGGAGTCTAAGCTATCAATTCTCTCTTGCTCTCTCATATGTTTTTTTTAACTCTTTTAACCCTCGTTTCCTGGAAAAGGGTATTGTCTGTCTTTGTGTACACTTACAGTGAGATGGGTCAGTCCAATATCAATATACTGGGAGGGTAAAATAATAATGGCTGCAGACTGCAGTTATGATTTTATCATCAATGCCTCGTGTATAGACCTCTTATAATAAGACACAAATGGGACGAAATTATGCCTTGAGCCGAACAATCGATCTTACGTTTTGAAAGGGTTAAGACTAGATTTGATACGTGGACCTGTGTCACACGTCTGAAGTTTCAAATTGCCCTACATTCGCTATCTATAAGGCCCTGTTGAGGCTAGATAACAGTTGAAAGGTTAATTTTCATGAAAGAAGTGACTGGTTCCCTTTCAGTTTTGTTTACCCTCAATGGTCTGGCAATTGTCCTGAATTTCCAATAGACTGCACCCTGTACATGCCCAGTTGCTTTGTAGTTATTTCTAGTCAAGTCTTGACTGTCTGTTAAGGCAGCCAAGACCTGACTAGAAATCACTGTTCAGGTGACTTGTCTATTCTCAGCAGTCCTTGCTAAAGATGGCATGGTCAAGGCACATGCTCCGAGATCGCAAAAGTCTGAAATTGGATCTTAAACGTTAAGATGCGTTTAGAACAAGTCAAACAATTACTGAAGATGTGATTTGTGTTCATAAAAGAATGCCACTGTTGAGCTCATTTGCGGTTGCATTTATAGCGCTGAAGCAGAGTGATACAAGAACAACTTGTTCTGTTTTTTCCTGATGTGAATTCCCCTTTGGTACAATCAGCAAATTTCAGTCAAATCAGATACCCGATACTGAACAGTTGCCTCGGTATACCCCCTAAACACCCGAAACCGATACTGATCTTAAAATTCTAATACCGCCCATTTCTGACGATCATTTTCCTGGTGATAAATATGAATTTTACTGTGTATCAGCTACATGGTTAACAAATCTTAACCCTTTGAACTCGTAAGACCGATTTGGCGGTCCAAGGCATAATTTCGTCCCATTTTTGTCTTATTATAAGAGGTCTATGTACCGGGAATTGATGATAAAATAATAACTGCAGGTAGAGGGCAGCGGACTGCAATTATTATTTTATCCTCCCTGTATACTGATATTGGGCCGACCCATCTCAGTGTAAGTGTAGACAAGGGCAATACCATTCCGGGAAACGTCGTTGCAAAGGGTTAACAGTCAATAACAAATAAATCATCATAGCGTAGGGCATTTGGCGTAACATTTACGAGGAGTTCATATTCTGAAAAGAAGCCGTAAAAGGTACCAGCAGCTTTGATTATCATTAATCAATGAATCTTCCCATTTTTATGTCCGGAATGCCAAGCATTAGTGACGGTCAAACACGCTCATCAGTGTTGTAATCACATGAGATGGTCCTAATGAAAACGTGTCGTGACAGCCCCAACAATACCGTAATTAAATCTCCCGCCAAGCGTTTCCGTAAATGCAGAGTTATCTGGGTTTATCACGAATCTCCCGTGCACTTTGGCAGTAGATGAAAGAAGTACAGGGCGGTGAGGCAAAGAAATTAAGATGCTATATACATGTAAGTAATGGAAAGTTAGCTTGAAAATAGGTGATAGGTTGTTTAGATGTCGTTAAAAAACTAAGCACAATAATAATTTGTCACGTTTATTGTTGTCCATCCGTAATTATGAACAATGCTTCGCAGTTTTGAACACCCAAAAATGAAAAATTGTAACATTTTGTAGATATCTGACGCCATCGAAAATAACATGTCACCTATTTTCAAGCTAAATTTCCCATTACTTATATATACGTAGCACCTTAAAACCCACCGCCGATAACGCCTTTTGTTTCACCTTCGATGTTATCCGAAAGAATAACCGCCAAGAACAATTTTAAGTGTGCATTATTTTTAAGAGTGACCAGGCATTCTTAAAAGAAATTCGGAGTGTTCTTTCAAATAATACACGGCAAGTTTTTACCACGCGTCACCTGTACAACCGAGTGTACTTATTATTGTCGTCGATGGGTTATCCAAAACGATAACTCACCGATCAAAAACTGTTCAGACTGTAATTTTGTATTCTTATCAATGTTACATTATATTTTTTTCACTCGAAAATAAGAATTTAATGTAAAGTGGATATTAAGGGTCGAATCACGCCAAAACCAATGTCACTGATTTTTCAGTCCGATATATCGGTAACGATTTTATTCGATTTTCGACTTTTTCAACACGCTCCCGAGCACGAGCTTATCATGCTAAACGCAAGTAGTCGTTATTGCAGTTCCAGTAGGTACAAGGGTACAGCGTGCATGATGGTTCAGCATCGAAAGCTAAACAAAAATTCGTTGCAGCATGTATGCTTATGCTCGTTAAGAAGGAGCCGGCTCACTTCTATTATCAATTTGTCTGAAAAATCAGCCATGTCGATAACTGTTGTTCTTCGGAATGACATAAAAATAGTGCACCGACCTCTTGCCGACGATATCGTAATGATCAAACATGTGACGTGTGTGTTTAATGCTTGATTACACTTTGGCCTATCTTTTATTCAATTTCTCGGACCCAATGATTCGGTAACATGGGATTTGGTGTGATTCGACCCTAAGTGAGACAATACACTCGACCCAGGGTATTCGCCCTCAACCATTATCTGACTGAATACCTATGTCTTGTGTTTTATCATTTAAGGAAATACACATGTTAACAAATTTTACCACGGATTATTGTTTTACTGTTGGCTGTTGAATTGTGATGTCATGGCCAGCCTGCTGGCACTTGTACTTTCGAGATTGTCCAACGAGCGTTTTCTTCTTGTTCTTCAATCCAGTTTAAAAGTTTATAATACACGTTACTTAACCCCTTACCCAACGTAACGTCCAAAACCAGCCAGCTCTGTCCACAAAAAAATGCCATTTAATTTTCATTATTTTTTTCAGTTTTGCCTCAAAAACATAGCTCGTTCCAATGAGGGGTCAATGCTAATTAAAAGGAGAGAGATTGACGGTTGATGTTCGAAAACTTTTATAGTGAGTGGCATTTTCATTTTATTTTATTAGGCTTTCCCAAACCCAGTTTGGGAGATACAAATATTCTGCCAAAACTGTCAAAATTTCACCATTTTTCAACATAGCTCAAAAACAAGCTGTACGATTTCAACCAGATTTGGTAAACTTATGTATTGTCACAAAAAATATAGTAACATGAGGTATCGACATATTCGTGAAAAAGCTTAGTTTCAAAATTTTCTGCCAAAACCATCAAAATTTCACCATTTTTCAAAAGTCTCAAAATTATTTACAGTTACCTAGCTCAAATTTTCCAAACATTTAGTGCATAATATGATGCACCAAAATTACCACACAAATATTTCAAAATTAACCCCTATTGGCACAAAATGAAATGAATATAGCAGTTTTGTTTTCAAAATTGTCCAACATCAAGGGCAACATTCTCTACTTTCAAGGTCGTTGTAACAATTATTTTGGAATGGATAAATGCAAAAATGATTGCGGAAGAAAGTAACTGTTTACTTTCTAATCTCGTTTTTAACCCCCAAGCACAATGAGGGCGAGAATAAGAGTGTTGTTTCAAAATGCCAAAATTAGCCAATTTTGGTTGCTTTTTCTACCATTTTGGAAAGGGTTAATTTCAAACATGTTGCATGTCCGTATTCATCTTTGACTACCGAGCACATTTGCTGTTGTAAGTTTGGTTGTAAAGTTTAACCCTATGCCCATTCTGGTTGCAAAAATGTATGCACCGTCCAAAAACAACTCCCATTTTTCAGAATTTTGTAAGTTTAAGTGACAATTTATTCCATTTCCAATTGACTGAGCACTGCATGTTTTCTGTGGCTGCATGCAGCAGTCAAAGTGTGACAAATTTTGTTTTATATTTTATTATTAAAAGTTTAACACTTGCCAGATTTGAGACTTCCCATTAGAGTACTGTCGGAATAATTGTTATTTTCGCCACATTTTACATGTGATTTCTCCGCACTGGAGCCATATTTTCTCAAAACGTTTCCCATGAGAGGATAGGGCATTCTTCCAAGAACAATTTTGTTGTTATATGTCTTATTCCAAGTTTTAACCCTCACCCAGTTGTCTGGCATTGATTTGGAGTACCCTCAACTTGTAAAAGTTCATTCAAATACCAAGATTCAAGATACCCCCATGTCTCTTATCAGACACTCAATCTGTGATTGATATTCACACATTTAGAGCACAATATGATACACCAAAATCACCACACAAATATTTCAAAATTAACCCCTTTTGGCCACAAATGGTATGAATATAGCATTTTATCTTTAAGATTGACAAACTAAAAGGGCAAATTTCTCTAATTGCAAGGTTGTTGTAACAATTATTTTCGTATGCATAGATGCAACAATGATTGCAGAAGAAAATTACTGTTTACGTTTTTAATCTCATCTTTAACCATCAAGCACAATGAGGGCGAGCATAAGAGTACCATTCGAAAATGTCAAAATTAGCTAACTTCGGTTACTTTTACCTTTCATTTTGGAAAGGGTTAATTTCAAACACCTTGTTTTGCTATAGATCGAGATGCTTAATGAAAAAATCCGCTGCTGTAAGTAATGCTTTGGGGCTTAACCCAACATATGCTTTGACCACTTAAAAGAACAGTACTGTCCGAAAAATATGATTTTCAGTGAATTTCGCAAACACCTGCACTCATTTGCTCTAATTGCAAGGTTGTTGTAGGAATTATTTTGGTATGGATGGATGCAACAATGATTGCAGAAGAAAGTTACTGTTTACTTTTTAATCTCAAGATTTAACCCTCAAGCACAATGAGAGTGAGAATAAGAGTACCGTTATACAATGCCAAAATTAGCCAACATACGATGCTTTTTGTCTGTCATTTTGGAAATGATTAATTTCAAACACTTTGATTTGCTATATGTAGTCTGCATTTTCACATTGGAAAATTGGGAAAGTCCGTAATTTGTCCAACAAATTACAATTCTCTAGTTTTATTTTATTTTTATATAAAATGTCGGATAAAATTGCCGAGAAACAACCGAATGGCTTTTCTGTTCTTGAGCACATCCAATCTAGAATACAGTTCATAAGCCACACCATTTAAGAATAATTTCATACCTTAGGTTGTTTGTTTGTCGCTCGGGAGTAGTTGGTTATACGGAACTATCGGCAGGTGATACTGAGGCAGGTCGTTGATACTAAATATCTCCCTGTGAAGAGTGGTGAGTGTATGTCCTGATTCGGCACAGACGTTGTATATGAAGTTACACGACAGTATGACACGCAGTTTTTATTATCGCCAACGCCCACTGATTTCTATAAAACTAGATTGCTGGAGCGCTCGTTGGTTACAAGTAGAAAAGTGTCTCAGTCGCCTCTATTTTAGATTTTTTCTTCTTTTTTTCGGGGGGGGGGGGGGGGGTACTGTAAATAAGCAATGTTCAACCCACAAAAATCTTGAAGGTTTTAAATTATTTACGATGCCTCGCTATCGCCGGTCATTTTTTAAAGAATATACTTTAATGTCTGTGGGAAATGAATATGTTGATGTGCACATGTTTTTCGCGGTATTACATATTGAATATTTACAACAAATTTTAGTTATTAATGACAAAAAGCAAGGGTTAAAATTGGAAAGTTGATACTGTGCAACCAGTTTCCGTGCTAGGTAAACACCATGATGTTTGATAAAGTGAAAGCTGTTACTCTGTGACTACAGTCACAGAGTAATAGCTTTCACGCCATCAAATGTCATCGACGGGAAGAGTTACCGCGTTGATTGACTTGACACCGACTTGGGTAGGGGCAGACTGACTTACGTCATTTCACGCGGATGTTCAAAAATCCACTTATATAACGATTAGTCCCTACGCCATGCTTAAGATTTGAACTACGAAGTCCTTCCATAGTGTGAGCCGGACCCTGTGTAGCGAGTCATGGGAAATGCGCATTTCAAACGGCTGTGGGATAGACCTATTTACAGCCTGAAACCACTTATAGCCAAAAAGCCTGATCTTGTCCTGTTTGATAAAGCAATGGAGATCATGTATATTAATTATTCAATGTAGTGTTCCTTTGAGCATCAATGTCCAGGACAAGATACAAGAGACGCAAGCCAAATACGATTATCCCGATTACGAAATATTTTATTTATATCCCAAGTATCAACCTCCCCATTGCCGTCAGTGCATGGGTTTAGCGCCTTCGGAGGAAAGAGAAGAGTACATACACCACAATGGACTATGTAGGAAGCGTCCGTACTGTGGAATATACGTATTTTACGTTAGGTTATTTAGTGGGTTCGTTTAGGCGGTGCTTCCTGTGAGCAGTCTCATTCGCTGTCAGGGTTGAGTGATTTGGGCTGATGACGAGACTTTTTACAATAATAAGAAGCAGAAGGAGACCGAAAACGTGAGGAATTATGGAGACTAACAAATCGAGGTAAGGAGGGTGTGAGTTGTAAAGACAACTAACGTACATACCGTCATCCGGGCCACTGGCTGTATCAATAAGAATCTTTGGAAATGGTTTCAACACATCTCCGTCCCAGTTACTGTAAGTCAAATTCAGAAAATCGACTGTTCAGTTACCGCTCAAATCCCGAGGAAAACAATAATCGATAATGCCTTCTATAGTTATAGTGTTTTATACCATGCTCGCCTATGTTACTACCTGTGAAAAGCCTGATTGTTAAATTTTAGCTTTCAATCTCACTACCTGTGTAAAGCTTCCACTGTGGTTAAAAAAAAAGTTTACACTTATATGACGCAATTTGCCAACTTCGATACATTCACACTTCGCGATGTTTCATTCAATCATACGACATTTTACGTACTTTCTTCTGCGTGCAATGACTTATTAAGTTTAAACTACCTAAAAAAATACGTACAATTAAATATGTAAAATAAAATTTAAGAATTGATAATATATCAAACCCGTGTGTTTGCGATAGAAAGTGTCGTTTTTCTCCACTTCAAGTGACAAAGTCGATTATTCATTAAGAGCATGGTATAAATAAAACAAATAGGAACTAGGGCTGGTAATCAGATTTAAACCACTCGTAGAATAAGGGTTTTAACCATTCGGCAAGCCACGTGGTTAAAACCCTTATCCTACTAGTGGTTTAAATCTAATTACCGGTCCTATTACCTATTTATTCTATATACTATCGTGTCTCACTAGACGTTTTCCTCATGTTTACATCGAAAAGAGTGAGGACAGAGTCTATGACGTCAATAATAATAATAATAATAATAATAATAATAATAATAATAATAATATTAATAATAATAATAATTTGAGGAAGTTTTCTGTCATTCTTTTCTGGACGTCTGGAATGCAGCGTTCAATTTTATCGTGTGCATCATTTGCTATGGCATGAGTGCAACTAATCTAATATACAGCTGTGTGTCATCAGCGTACAAATAAGAAAAAAAAACAACGCCATGGATCCGGCCAATGCCGGGAACATAAACAATGTAGAGTAAGCGCCCTAACACGAACGAAGGTGGCTCGTTCTGGTGATTCACCGTCAATGACTACCCTTTTGTGTCTGAAAGATGTAATGGAAACCAGTTAAGTCGTGTCCTGTGAGGCTAGTTTATAGACAGGAAGACTTCGGATAAGCTAAGCCATTGGCTGTCATGTGAGGATTGGGGTAAGAAGCAACCTCCCATTCAATAATCTTAAGTAGGAATGCAAGATAAGACACCGGCTAACTCTTTACTAGCCACGACTGGAGTGTATTTGCAAAAAAAACCTTCTTTACACCCGATAAAGTGCTTATAAAAGGGAGGGATCGTCATAATTTCGCCCGCATTGGAGTCAGTTCACTGTTGTAAATGATCAGGGACGTACTTACGAGAGTGTTTGAAAACCTAGACTTGAAAAGGTCGGTAGTCAAGCTCATCAAATACCGAATAGAACATAGCTGGCCAAGTATGAGTCTATTTTATAAGTTCGGGTCGTATCACGATCCTGGACCGGAAAGGCGGTCTTTTGCAGTTCAAAGGGGTAAAGTTACCGATCCCTCAGCGTATCAAACTGATAAACTGGCAGAGTAGTCCCATCCCATACCACGATAATTCCGCTGAGTGATATCACACACTGTCCTCCATAGAAATGGTGGTCTGTGGCAGCCAAGTTGAAATGTCGGGGTCTAGCATGACCGACTATGAGTACCGGACGTGCTTACGAAGTAGGAAGCTAGGAAACAAAACAAATACGTCCCAACTTCCAGTTAATGATACACAACTACATTTCCAGGAATCCTAAGCTTTGAATCATAATTCCGGCTATCCAATAGTCCAACTGCATCAGCAAGTCATGATTGTAGGGTTTACGCTGCGGAGTGCCAATTTGCCAACTACACCAGACAGCACTAAAAATGAACGTTAATTGTCAGTTCGTGGTAATGAGGTATTGTTTTTTCTTCAATAAAACATTGTAGGTTCTCAACTTTACAAAAGGCTGCATTTAACCCTTTACCCAACGCAGACGATATCAAAATGTATTATTTTAAATATCATTGTTTTAAATTTTTCAAAAAATGTTAACAAATCCATATCATGTGACCCTTCGTTGGAACGAGCTCGACGAGCTCGTTCCAACGAGGGGTCACATGATATGGTTTTGTTGAAAGTTTTTGAAAAATAATATTTTTTCAACTTCTGAATTTGCATATTACGCGGGCGGATGCGGCTGATTCGTTGGGTAAAGGGTTAAGTAGATACATACTTCATACCGTCGCGAGAATCAGCTAAACCCAAGTGTGATGCAATACCTCGCAACCCTAACCCACCCGCCACCCCAGTGCATCGACAATAAACTGTTTGAATGAATCCTAATACCGGATTCCACCAGTAATACAGCAGAATTAAAAAGTATTTGTCAATATCCCAACTCATTCATCTACATAGTCGAAGATAATTATTTTTTTCCAACTAGCCTCTAGCGGTAAGATACCATAATAGATCTTATCTGTTCCTCTTAAATGACTGATCAATGAGTCCGAAGAACTGATTAATAAACATTTTCAACCTGAAGCCATAAGTCTGCACATTAAGAATATTAATATTGATTACCCTATTATGAGAACTCAAGGAGTGGACTTGCGTTCATGGTACTGAAACTAGAGCACCAATCATGTGCTAATGCTAAGCATCAAAACCCGTGTTATTGTATTTCTTTGTCGTTTGCATCTTTTTATTTACTTTAGTTTTAGGAATCTTAAATAGATCCCTTCGAAGCTTCGATTCGATTTCGAATCTTAAGTAGATATTCGGTTCGATTCGAAATCAGTTGCCCGATTCGTTTCGTCTCAAATCTGTTTCATAGGAATATGGCTTGGTATCAGTCATCTTCATTGTCTCACGGAACGCAAAGTTCAGGTGGACATCGTACATAAATAATGTTGAAATAAACGACTGACTGTAACTTCCGCTACATTAACATAAATAACATCTACACTCATGCCACCAGCAAAGCTAATTCCAATATCACTAGTCCCTACCACTGTTAAGTGCTAATTTAACATTTCAAAGCAATGTCGACGATGAACTATAATCCCTACAGCGTAATATTCCAACTACATCACCAAGGCATGCCTTCGACGAAGGCATGCCTCGATGATGTAGTTGGATTATCTTTTTAGTCGGGACTTGATCCATCACAGTCGGTTTATAGTATCCCAATCCTTATTGGTTATCTTCAAGACGCCACTGATTCGATTCGAGGTTCGAATCGAAGATGTGTGATTCGCAGGGCTCTAATCTTAAATCCGAGTTGCCTGACGTTTCGTCTGAGTGTCCGTATTTTATCTCTTCCTCCGGAAAACTGGCCTGCATTAAAATACTGTAACAGCTGGGTTGATTTTCACAAAACTTTACACAAGTATGAAAACAAAGGGAATGTGTGTTGTGCAACACCACCAGGTCCAAATGACGAATTTTAAGGTTACACGATACTGAAAACTCATGTCTAGGCAACAAAAGTATGTGCCTTTGTCATATCCCTATATCGGCTGGTTGGAATTTCACAAAACTTCACACAAGAGCAAAAGCCAAAGGGAAGGTGTGCTATGCACACCCAACAGGTCTGAATGCCAAAGATCAAGGCCACAAGAGTGTGAAAACCCAAATCTTAGAAAACAGTTTGTCTGTTTGACCAAAAAATATGTCTTAGTTATAACTCTATAATGGCATAGTGTCCGAATGACAAAGGGCGATTTCAGACGACTATGAAAACCCGAATTTTATAAACCGTTTGTCTCAGCCATAACTTTATAACAGCTGGTCAGATTTCAGTGGAAGTTCACGACAGGGCAAAGAAAAAGTGCGCCGCATGACACCACAAGGTCCATCTGCCAGATTATCTGTCGTCCTCCAGTTCGTTGATTTGTCTTTCTGTCCATCCGGAAAATTGTGTCTTAGCCAAAAAGCATTTCACGAAACTTCACACAAGGGTAAAGGACAAAGGGAAGGTGCGTTACCAATCCAAATTATAAGGTCTCAGGATTGGAAAAACCTCATATTTTAGAATTTATTGAGTTATAAAGGTTAAGTAAGTTTGCATATTTACCCAGATCAACATACATATGATTGTAAGCTCCAGTTATAAATATTCCAATCAATAAATATATATTTCGTTTTGAAACCAATAAAATATAAGCATACTTGGTGGAGCTGCGCGGCGTGATCATTCGCGCCTCTCCTTTGTTCATAAATATTTAGTTTACAAACATGTCTAGCAATATTGTAATGTTATTAACAATTTGCTCAAATCAATTCTCGATTGAAATTCTTTTTGTGTTGATTCAAAGAAAATGAATGTTTATGGTACTTTTAGATTCAATTGTCTGAAAAGTTTCCAAAGGTTGAAAAAGGGAGCCTACGGTTCGCTTTTCCGACCAACTGAAATATTCCGGACGATTGAATCTAAAACATAGGCGATGGACAATTTAGCCCTTTACCCAACGCAGACGATATGAAAATTTATTATTTTAAATATAAGTTTTTAAAATTTTTCAAAATATTTCAACAAAACCATACCATGTGACCCCTCGTTGGAACGAGCTCGATGAGCTCGTTCCAACGAGGGGTCACATGGTATGGTTTTGTTGAAATATTTTTGAAAAATAATATTTTTTCAACTACTAGATTTGCATATTACGCGGGCGGATGCGGCCGATTCGGTGGGTAAAGGGTTAATGTCTAGACTGATTCCAGTCTGTAACAGCGCCGAATGCCTTACAGATATTGACCTGTGGCTTGGGTGCTTTGGACATAATATGTGAACAGAGACTGATAAAGAACGGCTGTAATTAGAATACCACCAAGGGATATAGCAACTATTTGAAGTCGATGACAGCAACGAGCTGCAAACATTGAGTTTAACGTGCTCTGAGTGTTCGATTAGATTTTGAGGACGAACTATCCTTGCTTGCCTGAGAGCTAAACATTGGTTTGTTGGTGAGATTATTGACATGGATATTTGAACTCTAACAGTTTTAGTGGGGGTAGATTATTTACTGCAGTGGACACATCAAGTAAACAGAGAAACTCAGCTTTAATAGCGTGATAACCACAAATGGTGGCGGCAATAAATCTACAGGCACTGCGTCCACGTCAGATGCATGAGAACTGTGTTACGAATATGATGTAACAAAACTAGTATTGTGAAAACAATGAACACGAATCTCACGAAACAAAATCCGAGTACACGACTAGAACCAAGATGAAAGATTTATCAGAAAGAGACGAGACGACGCTGTAACGACGAAACTATTAATTCTCAGCTAATGTCTATATCAAACAAAGAGTGTGTATCAGAGTATAATTGTGAGCAATGTATATATTCTCATGTAGATATATAGGTTTGGTCAATAATCATGAAAAGTACTGATTTTGATACTTTAAAGTCATTGCCACCTATATAAAAACCCCATTGGTCAAAATAAATAAGGATAACTTGGGGTAAGGTTGTGGGGTATACCATTGCACCTGCTTCCAGTCTCTGAGGACCGGCTGCGCCTCTCCTTCTACCATATGTAGCTTTTATTACCCTCACAGGTATCAAAGGTGACCATGTACCGGCATTACTTACTGCTCAGACGTAGGGTCCAGCGAATATTCGAGATTCGATTCGATATCGATATCATACATATGCTTCGAGATCGATCCCGAATCTGTCTCAGGATTCGATTTTTTCGAATCTCTCGTACTAACTTCAAATTGTTACATTTCCAACAAAAATAGGATAAAACTGTCATTAGAAAATTCATTCATGTAGGCTCAATTCCTATTTATGTGAGTAAATGACAATGTTTAATTGTTAGGTAAGGTGTGAATTTGGCCCAGAACATTATCCACAGTTTTGGTTTTTGAAGGCTTAACTTGTTACTATTCACGTTCTTAAGAACGTGAATAGTAACAAGTTAGGCCTTCAAAAACTAAACCTATGGACAATAGGCCTAGCTGTTTCAGCGACGGTGCAACAGAGAATGTTTAGTTATTGGTGTTTAAGGTGTTCACTCCGTCGCGTAAGGGTCATCACAGTGTTCCGTAACTTCCGTTTGATGCAATATGAAATAACCTGTCTTTTAAGATTCGATTCGGAATTCGATTCGATGTCGATATCAGAGACACGATTCGATTCGAGATTCGATTCGAAAAGAAATTTGTGATTCGCAGATCCCAACTCAGACGTTTTATGAATCTATGATATTGGCATAAAATGCTGGAACACGAGCGCTACCAAACTCTGCCTAACTATATTATCAGTCTATGACACTGATTCTTGTAAACAGGGCTCTCTACGAGTAAACAGGGGGCGGGTGACCCATCATTTCCTGGATTCAAAATAATAAATGATGGCGAATGGTGACGAGTGATATTTGTTGTTATTAAAAAGCTAATATAATGGTATTACCGGCAGATTGATTACTTTCTTAGAATCATCCCTTATGCCTCGTCTTGTGTTGAGAAATTGGCAAATACACATCACATACACATTCTCCCTAACTTCATTGAGGTTCTTTGTTTGTGTATTTTTGGTGTTTAATGACACTTTCAACATCCATTGCCATATCGCGTCGGAGAGTTTTATTTCACGCCTGTTCTATGAAACCCCATCTGCATCAACTCTAAACCATGCGGAAAATGAAAATCTGTTCTGCACATATGTGCGGAACGGAAATCGTTGACAGACTATTTTTATAAAGAAGCGAAATTTCACTCGAATTATCCACAAATCGTGCACCGCAATTACAATTTGAATCGCTAGTGATAGCTAAAAATCGTTGCCAGAGTTGTCAGTAGGCACATATAACCCATTGGAACTCAGGGAACGAAATAGTAATACAGGTTACCCTCGAAAATTTATTTGGCGATAAAATGTGTTCTTTTTGTTGTTAGTGGTCAAATGAATTGCTGAGTGTCACTCTAATATCTGGTTTCATAGACGCGAAGGCGTGTAACAAATACAGAACGACACGCGTGTGTGATTGAGTTAATCGATATGGCACTTGTGCCATCGCAGAAGGATAAAACTCGAGGCCTGTGGCCTCTCGTTCTATCCTTCCGCGCTGGCACTCGTGCCATTTCGATTAACCCATTCACATGCATGTGTCGTTCTGTGTATTTTCGGGTGGAGGAAACCGGCGTTCTCGGATAGAACCAACGCGCTACTGGCCAACTCCCAGCGTACCAACCCGGCTCTAGTCGAGTTAGCAGCAGTTGAAGGCAAGTGCACCTTCAGCGTGCAGTACGCCTCAGCACACACGCGCCACAGCGCTCTGACGGGGACAATCGGAACTAAGTATCTTGCCCAAGGACACAACAATGAACTACAGACTTCTCATGCTTCATTTGATAATGCGGATTGTTCAAGAAGAGCAGTTATCGCAGTGATGTTGTCAGTTGGGGTATTGATACTGTACATGTGTTACCATGATGACAGCTTAGTTTCATTAGGGTCAGGCAGCACCTCTAGATAGGTGAGACGAAATGCTATTGTCATGATAATGGTGAGTGATTTACCGGTCATTATTATAGTGACAGCATTTAGTTTCACTTACGTTGCGATAGAGCTGCATATTTCACATTGTCGCCATTACCAAAAACGTATATCAACTTCTGGAAACACAACAAACGCTACCCTGAAAATGTAAGCTCATTGTTTTCCCGATATTTAAAGTAACAAAAACCCGATCATTTAAAAACAATATCTATTCTCAGATTTGCTTCTTAATGAAAGTACACATAAAACAATGCACACAAAGTGTAAGACATCAGAAGCAAAATAAATTACTTAACCCTTTACCTAACATGAAAAGCAGACGACACTTGCAAAACAAATTCTTGAATAACTACTTTCTTTCATTTTTTCTCTCAAACACATAGGTTATGACCCCTCATTGGAACGAGCTCGATGAGCTCGTTCCAACGAGGGGCCATAACCTATGTTTTGAGAATAGCGATTTTTGAGAATAGCGCCGGCCGCTTTTGGCCGTTACGTTGGGTAAAGGGTAAAATCTGTTATTAATAAAATTTAATGCAGAAGAATTTTCATAAGGTATGACATTGCAAAGATATGAACGGAGTTGTCCGATAATGATCGGACGTAAACACACCAGCGTGACATAATTTCTGAATTAATTTTACCGTCGCTGTTGTTCGAATGAATGGCCGACACGAACAGAAGCTGTACATTTTTTAGCGATGATCGTGCATTATTAGATCAACAATTTCCGTATCTATTATACTAAAATAATAGACATTTTTCTGGGTCACTTTTCGCTTTTCTGACAGCATAAACGCCAGAAATTACTGCAATGAACCTTAGTATTCGGTTTGAAGCAACGTTATCGTCAAGTTTCGGGCTTCATAGATTTCAAATTTTTCGAGAAATTAACGAAAAAATGTGGGAATTCCTGCATAAAGTATTTTAGATAAGTAGTGATGTCATATGGACATCCCCTGCCAGGCGTTTCATCGACCAGCCGAGAATCCAGACAATTTTTGCTTAAAGCATGTATTCAACATACAGATATCCCGCATCGACCGAGAAAGTCAACCAAATAGAAAAGGGAAAATTCCACACTTTTTACGTAAGTTATGAATTTTCACTTCATCCTAACGACTTCTCTCAAACAGATTCAAAGCGTTGTAGTTACCAGTTCGCATTTTAGAACTGAAATGGTAAACTACACTCTACACAAAATACATTTAGGTCACTGGTAGCTGGAGTTCACTTCAACTGTAGACAGACCTAACAGGATGGCGACTCGAGGTAATTTATGTCGCAGTTAGTCCACAATACTGTCGAAAATATCAACAACGAAAATGCAATGCGAGCTTTTGTTTTATTCACGTTCATTATACATCGATGCTATAACCACGTGTTATGTGTCGGGCCGTCCTAAACACCGAAATCTCCCTTATTTATTTATTTATTTATTTATTTATTTATTGGGATTGATCGACACTTTCGGCAGCCAGGGTCACCCTGTGTCGGACAGTTTTACGGGTGGAGGAAGCCGGAGTATCCGGGGAGAAACATCGAGCAACGGCAAGCAACTGTCGGACGCCCCAATGCACTAGCAATACGCCTTGGTACATAGCGCCACCGTGACCCAACGCCCCCTTAATAGACCTACAAATCGGCCCCCACCACCACCCCCGCCACCAGTTAAAGCCCAAGTTCCCAATGAAATACATTTAAATGGTTTAGGGTCGTTTCAACACGGATGTTTCGGCCCACGTCTGGAACTCTGGATGAAAATAAAACAAAAAACTTCAATGAACTTTGTGTAAAATGCCCGTTGCCCCTCTCATTGAAAGTATATAAAAAAAAAAAAATCTTAGTCGAGTTTGTTCCATTGCCTAATCTCTGACAAAACTACTGCAGGGGGTGCACCCCTCTTTTTCTGTATCTATTCGGCTGGATACATAATTTACGCACTACAGAAATCTCCGATAAAGCTTTTGGCTGGGAATGAGTTTCTCCTTCTGTATCGACACCTCTGAATTTATACATTGAGCATTACATGTATGTGTTTTGACAAGGGAGTTTTTTTTTTAGTTTTTACTTTCAATATCGGAATATCAATTACTTCATTTCCACATTAATATTTCCTCTTATTCACGCGCATGCGCTGGGTTTTTTTTCCTAGTTACTTTAAATAAAGCACTGTAATAAAACTCAAGACACCTGTCTCGCAAATGACAAACCAAAACAAACTACATGGACGCATGGACGTGAACAAACTTTTAACCTTCATCTTTCGGAGACAGCAAATAACGCAGAATATTTAAGACATAACACTTTGTGCAGTTCCGCAGGTTTTCCGTCGGCCAACCAGACCGAACTGCAAAAATGCGACACGCCGCGTTCGAAAATGCCAATAAAAACTCGACTTTAAGTTAATTTATTTAATCAAAATGAACGCTTTCATACAAAAAAATATATGAACCATAAGAGTCTCATAACGAAAGTTGTGACGTTGTCAAATGTTGGTAATTATCAATGTCAAATTCTCGGCCTATTGTCCTTTTAAGACGAGCGATTGATCACTTTACCTACATTTTGGATTTGGGTGAGTAGATGTCGGAGCACTCCTATAGCTTATATATTCTGTGTATATAATGTAAAGAGTGTTTTCGTGCTTCTCTGTATATTGAAACTGCTGTACTGCAATTATGTCATTGGACATTTTTATTGCCTTTCAGTGTCTTCTAATATTGGTACAAACTCAGGGAGACCCGAAACTTTTTACATTTTTTGATTGCTGCATATTTTTTTAGTTGCGTCTCCAATGTGTTTGAATGTTACAATTTATGGGACAGTGCCTATTGGACCCCCCCCCCCCCCCTCATAAATTGTAACGCGGCAAATCCCCATAGATTAAATTCTTTTGCTTCAATGATAACATGAAGAGCATCAAAAGAATTTGAAGCTTTTGGATTGCAATACCTACAGTTTGTTTTTAGAGGAATGTTTTATTTTTCAAATTAAAAATGAATTTATTTGTATAAATAAGCACTTTCTTTATTTCTGTTTTTAAAAAGACAGCCGAAATCCTCTCCACGTTTGCTCACTTTTTACAAAAGAAAAATAAAAATTAAAAATAAAACCCTCCCTTCCTCCCTCAAAAAATGCCTGAGAATCAATTAAGTGTCTTGGCCAAGGAAACAAAGCGGTTAACACTGGTCTGAATCGAACCGTCACCCTATCGATCTAAAGTTCAATGCTCTCACCATTGTGTCACTGTGCGCTCTCAGAAGTTTATTACCTTAGTACAAGAATACTGCAAACATTTATCTTGTTCTTACTATACATACATCAGAAGCCGATTTAAAAGATAATGAAGTTATGTTTCTGTTTTCGCATTGGGCTCAATGCAGTTATTGCTTTTGTTTGTTTTTTATCGAAGGCCATATCATTAACACCGCACCATGGTAAAACCAGAAACTTAGAAGACACAATTTATTTATTGGAGTTTTTAAGGTCACATATTTCTGCACAATGGCTAATCATGACCACGACAATTTTACGGGTGGAGGAAGCCGGAGTACCCGGAGAGAACCACCGAGCAACGGCGAGCAACTGTCAGCTACCCAAAATACCAACTCCACACAAGCAGGGTTAGCATTGGTTGAAGACAGGTGCACCATCAACGTGCAGTACGCCTTAGTGCACAGCGTCATTGTGACCCCACATGGGCAATGGAGGTGAAGTGTCTTGCCCAAGGACACAACGCGGTCGCCGCAGGTGGGATTCGAACCTGCACCTCTACCTACTGAGCCACCGCGTCCCAGAAGACACAATACTTTATACAATCTTATTGCATCGCTCGCATCGCTAACGTCGTGTTCAGAGTGCAGTAGTTCACCTCTCTGTTCCTGGTTGCAGCTGCGAGCATTTATTCCAATAATATTCTCAGTATTATTGCTGTATAAACTCTTTCTAATTACAGCAATTATCTTAATTTTACACTCAGTTTGTATAATTTAATTCGTTTATAATCAACGCTGAATGTCTACATGACATCGTCCTGTTCTATGTGTATAATACTGCTCTGACAAATGCCCCAATATAAGAATAAAAAGAGGATGTAGACAGTTTTTGAGTAATTGACGATTCATAACATATTTTCGTTTTATAACATGCATTTGAAATTTTCTTACAGCATATGGATGGTACAGTACAAATATAACAATAGCATGATTTTGAAGGACATTGTGGGATGCTAGCAGCCCGACAAAACTGATTGTCCAACGAGACGTTTGGGGAAGAAAACGAAATAGATATGTTTTCGATCTCCTCATATTATTGTGATCACAAAAGCGGTCTCGTCGCGACTGGATCTTGGCTAGATCTCGATTGGATCAAACATCTTGACGTTCTGTGTATATATAGTATAGCTTTTGCAAGAACTATATCAATATGCACAGCAGCTCGCGCTAATAGCGAAGTGTGTTTGTCACCGACTGGATGTTCCGAGGAAGGTGGGCATTAATATATTTAACAGCGTCATACGAAAACAGAACAACTTCAAACCCTCTTGGTGTTGAACAGTCACAAAATAGCAGCATTCCCAATGAGTTCCATGCAGTGGTGAGTGGGGATATTATGGCAAACAATATCATGATCTCGTGGAAGTTTTTCCAAACTATTCTGGACAACAGTGTGTTCCAAGTTGTGATGTTTCCAAAGACTGCTGTACCAAATATGAATCTCATCTTCCTCTGAGTCACATCGAGTCGATAAATTCGTAAGGTCTGCTAACACTTGGGCCGCCCGCTAATTTGTTCTGATATTACAAAGTGAATGAGAACAAAGATATCGCCTTCGTAAATTAAAACCTATTGCGGATTACTCTCTTTGTTTTACCTTCGCTGTTCCCCGGAAGAGAGCACGTCACACAAATGTGTTTTATTTTAAGAATGACCGAGCATCATTAACACAATAACAGGACATTCTTTTAAATACCACATAGTTGTTGTTCTTAATACATATGTTCAACTTGACCTGAGCGCGGTTTTAGCTCGAGTTTCTATTGAAACTTCCGTGGCGTTGTCTTTGATGAGTTATCGCGAACGATAACTGATCGGTTAAATTGTTCACATTTTCAACTTTAATTCACGAGCTTCGCGCTCGACCATTCTCCGGCCGAATACCCTGAGCCTCGATAATTTACCTTTGCATAATTATTGAATGCATATAAGTATGTGTTATATGCACATTGTGCTTGTATAGAATCTTTTATCGCGATGAGATTCGTTTATGGGGACGTATAGCTACGAGTTGCGCTTGCGCGACGAGTAGCTATATCTCCCCAAAAAATGAGTCGAGTCACGATAAAAGATTGTAATCGCATAACACATTTATCTACCATTGGGTAAAAATCCCGATAACCATGACTTCTCAAAAATAATTGTTAACAAACAAAAAGACACACTCAACTGATTAAAATAATAGATCTCCATTTTCAATTCTCTCAACCCTTTGGCACGTGAAGAAATTCCTTCAGCATGAATGGAATTGTACATTGTAAACAAAAATAATCAAACTCAGCCCAAGTATGCTTTTTCCGTCGAGCAAAGATATTTCGGACCAAATTCAATTCATTTCATTGGGCCATCCAAGGCACAGATGGCTGGTTTGAGAGAAGGACTAGGGAATTATGTTTTTGTAGTGCCCAAGAATCGCTTTAAATACATGACGTCACTTCATTCATAAGTCTTAGAAGCGATCAAATCACAATGAGATTGACGTTGCGTTTCAGAAATTTCTCGCTATTACTTTCAACTTTTATTATTCACCTCCATCTTTTTTTGCATCGTGGATTGTTTATGTAATGGACCCTGCAATTCCATGCAACGTGGAATGTATGTTGAGGCAAACTCGTTGCATCGTTTATTGCAGCATTATAAGTTTTTGAAGGAAATGACTCGTGATTGCCAGTACCACTGACATAGTCCGTCAGGTGCGTGTGCGTTCTTTTCTCGCGATGTCATATGACTTTTATCGCTACTGTAATAGCGATACAAGATTTTTTATCGCTATTGATATTGCTGTTTGCGATTGCGTTTTCTGGTAAATAGTAGATAAAAAATATATCGTGTTTTCACATTTTTGACTCATTACCTCCGGTTGAGAAGTTTGGAGCTATTCTAGTTTTGACTCTTCCGAATCTGCGTTCAGAGCTGAAACGGTTAAGGGATTCTCTTGATCGATTAATCACGTGGACTGACCTTGGTTAACCGATTAACCACTTGTCCAAATAGATATCTGAATAAATGCCATACCGTTGATGATTTGCAGCATGAACCCTTTACCCAACGCAACAAACAAAACCTACTAGGCCTATATACAAAAATCTCCATTCAAATGTATTATGTTTTCAAGTTTTGTCTCAAAGACATAGCTTATGACCCCCTCATTGGAATGAGCTCAACGAGCTCGTTTCAATGAGGGGTCATAAGCTATGTCTTTGAGACAATTATTGAACATTTTTAGTAATTCATGAATTTATTTTGCAAGTATCGTCTGCTACCCGCAATGGGTAATGGGTTAAGAATGGCCATCTCCAGCTACTGCTGATACAGTATGATGATCATGCAAGTAAACAAGTATGTCAGCAAGTAACTCGCATGCTTTACTCTGTCTCATATAATTGATGTGAGTCAGTGTGACAATGTTTGTCTGTTTTGGAGCAAGTTTGTTCCTTTGTTAACCTATATAATACAGTTGTTCAAAAGTAACGGTTAATTGATCAATTACGTTTTGGATCGACCAAGATGTTGATCATTGATTAATCGATTAATCGGTTAACCGTTTCAGCTCTATCTGCTTTCATACATTTTTATGCAAATAAAAAACGGCAGTCAATAAGTAGATGTCGAAATAGACAACGAAACGTGGGCCAGAAGGCGGTAATAATTTCTTCTTACTCTCACACAGAGTTGTACGATTGCATTATTTATGTTTCCTTCTACAACTGTACAGTGACGTCTTAAATTTTATCGTATACAGAATAGCATAAGATAGCGACAACAACGGTTGGCCACTTCCGGTTACGATATCTGTCATAGTGCAAAACGTGTAAGTTTATGAGCAGTAAATAGACCAAAATTCAACAAAGTACGGAAAACCTAAACAAAAGTTTGAGGAATAACATGTATATAAACTCACAGAAAGTGCTTAATACAAATTTAAGTGACTATAAGTTGATATTCTGTCGCCGATAAATGAATAATTTTTTGTTGGAATCGCGTCATGGGGGCCACCATTTTGAGATAAACAAATGACCCCATCGATTCCCATTGTGATTACGCAAACACTTAGACGATGAATACCTTGAAAACAAATAACTAACAATATATTTTAAACATCATTGTTTATTTTTTATTGGGTCATATTTCAAGGTTTGTGATTTTCATATTTGTTTTGATCAACGAAACATAGCCTATTTTCGTGCATGGAAAACGTCAACAAATATTCAATAACTCCCAATAACACACGAGCGATGTGATAGATAATTCCATTCCCTACATGGTGAATATATTTATTTCCATTTTGGTTTTCAATTTCATGGTGTTATGGCTCATCAAAAGCAACTACCCTGCCACAGTGGGATACAAGGCGATTCGACCCCAGGTAGAATCTGCCCCAAAACGATGCTGCCCTGGAAGATTCGGCCCCACATTTCTAGCTGAAAGGTAGCAGTTTACCACAAGCCTACCAGAGTTAAAAAATTGCGCAACCTGGAGATAAGTCCTGCAAATTTAAGTGTGTAACCCATGTTCGTGTATTTAATCCACGGTCGGGGAGAGGTTCCGTATTGACCAAACACCCTCTGTCAGCATAAATTTCGGGGTTGATGCTGCCACAATGTACCGTCGGGTGGGGACGTAAAATGGCTGACCTCTGTGCAGGTAGAGACACACCCTGTGCATGCTAAAGATCTATCTGTGGTAGCCTAGAGGGGAGCTGAAGAGATTCATCCCACAACCTCCTGAATTCATTGCATAATCATCAACCTGTTGAAGGCAGCATTTATATAAAGAAAGAAAGAAAGAATGATACTATTTTAGCATTATGTTAAGATGTACGCAGAGATGACGGAACGGCCCAACTGGTTGTTTGAGACATTCTGCTAGGATGAAATGTGCTTTACATGGGGATTCCTGGGTTGAGATGCCGAAGGCATCTCCTGAAGGCCTGAGGAGGGGTTGGGTACGGGAGGGGGTGTACCCTCCCGTAGATGGGGGTAGATGGGGGGGGGGGGGGGGTCTGCACCCCCCCCCCCGGAAAATATTTCATATTTCAGTGCTCTAGGAGCGATTTCCAAGCATTTTGTTAGCACCTGAGAGCATTTACAGGCACGCCGATCAGCCAAAATTCTCCCTCATTGTTCACGTCAACCATTTTTTTTTTTTTGGGGGGGGGGGGGCAACAAACTTTTGGGGGCTTGTCCCCAGTCCGCCCATAGCTACGCCCCAGGTAGAGGTTGTGACAAAAACTAATCATGCATGTTTGCAAGGGGATATCCAGACTGGTACAATATAAAATACTCAGGGGACATCGCTATATACACATACCAGCTGATGAAGGAATATCAGGCAGGTGATCTGAAGATACTTCTCTAATACAGGTAATATATATTGCAATATTAACTGTTACCACACTTGACACATCTCAAAGTATGAAATTTTGAGCAAAGAGTAACTGCATGACATCCATGTGTGGACTTAGTGATTTTGACAGACAAAAAATGCTGCCGTCCCGACCCAAAAACATGGATTTTTTTTTTCTTTTTTCCAGTTCCCCCCAAAAATGTTGGTTGTAGTTTTAACAGTGCTAGAGCTTTCCTAAAATACGTACATTGGTTAGTTTTCTGGAAAAAATGCAAAAACTTGTGTTGTCGCTACATAAGAACAGACCTTTCAGGTTGTTACCGTCGAAAGAGTTAACGTTAGTCGATTGCGATTCCTCCTTATGTGGATTTGATAAATTTCTAGACAATGTCAGACACATCCTATTTAGTTTTCTTTTTGTATCTTATCATTCTGTTAAGTCCAACCAGGTTAGTAATGGATTTCTGACATCTAATATACTTCAATTCACTGTTATTCTAAACGCAAGATATTAGACATGCTGACTGTAATTCATTCAAAAAAAAACCTTTGCTCACGGATAAGAGGCAATAGCAGCAACGTACTTAACATGTAACACGCATTAATTACGAGGTCACTACAGTCGTTATACTTTTTGTTTTGTTTGACACAACACTGGAACACAGTGGGTGAGTTCCCTCTGTAAAGGTTGGCCTTTCCAATTATGGGGTCGTTCAGCAAAGTTATCGGCAATTTCTTTTTTGTTGTCTTTTCACCTGTGTCCTAAATATCGCTAACAGAAGTGAATAAAGGCATCTTCTATATCACAACAAGGTACAGAATACATGTAAATGGAATTTTTCCACTTTTGAACTAAAAAATATATTTTTATGATTTTAACGACGGACAAGCTTCCAAAGGCATAAGTAACCAACGAGTATATAGGTAATTCCATTTACTGAGTTTCAGATTTAAGACTTCGAACTCCAGATTCGTGGAAAGAATATTTTATCATTTCGTCTCTGATGTATTAAGAATGCCTCGAAGGAAATGCACGAAAATGAAATAAGCTTAGATTTAGCAACACCACGCTGTAAATCTGTCACGTGACGTTTGTACCCATATAAGTTAAATCGTGAACTTGGGCGAAATATTCTTGCCTGAAAATCCAGATCGACAGCACCCTCGGAGAGAGGTAGTAACTTTGTGAGAGGACCCAACTTCTCACACTGGTCCTCACCCGAGGGTTCAACCGACATCAGCCAAGAGACCATCGCGACGCAACCGGTGACAACTGCCGAGTACCTGAACCTGTTCCTCCGTCAACACGCCTAGACATGTGAGAATTGATCATCTACAGCCATTGAGGGTCGAAAGGGGCTTGTTCCTTAAATCCGTTCCTGCGCGCCATCGGCGCGCGAAACCACTCATTCCGGCGAAATATTGTTTTCAAAGCTCCAACTACTGCAGAAACGTTCTCATTCGTTTCAAATCTGCAAGGCGAAGGAATTAAAAACACTCAATACATTAACAAGGGAAAGTGGTATTGATAATTCCATTACTGCGAGAAAAAGTCGAAATTGTGTTTCGTCTTTTCAATTTCCTTATCCGGGGATGACCATAATGAGAAATGGATTACTGTGCCTCGGTTTCGTAATATTATAATTTTGTTGTTGTGAGTACGTAAAATAATTAAGGCCGGACTATATATGTCACAGAAGTTCTGATATTCCCATGTTTTGTCTGCGAGAAAAAAAGTTCAGGAATACCAAATAGCAATGCCTTTAAGCTGTCCATATGAAGTGATATTTTGTAACAGCATAAATTTAACTTTCTTTTCCACGCAATTATATCGAGTGTAAAGTTGCCCTATACCGATTTTTATCGCCGATGACGTTAAGAACCTTGTATTATGAGATTGGTACAACAGGACATTCCATATCAACCTGTATCAACATCAATAAAATCTCACCTGGTTGAGTTACCTAAATGAGGCCTATGCTCTCACGAAATTACAGATAAATGAATTCACTAACCGAAATAATCATCATTTATTTTTTGTTCACGCCTTTCACTGACTGCCTATAAAGTAGGATTCAATCAACAAATCAGCTATTATTGTTTCAAAAGTGGCTGCTTCTGTTAACAACCAAGCCTTCCAGATATCTACAACAGGCGGACGAAAGCTTCAAAAGAAATGCCGTGACTGATGCAACGTAAAACAAAGAATGACAATTCACACGCTCTAAACTAAATCAGTTAGTTGATACAAATTTCCTTCATTCAGAACTGTTGGTTTTGATGATTTTTCTAGAACTGAAACGGTTAACCGATTAATCGATTAACCAATCGTCAACGTCTTGATCGGTCAAAAAGTAATTGACCGCAAACCCGTAACTTTTGAACTACTGTATTGTATGGGTTAACAAAAGAACAAATTTCCTCCAAAACAGGCAAACATTGTCACACTGACTCACATCAGTTATATGAGACAGAGTACAGCAAGGCCGCCGTGGACTGGTCACTTTTCACGGGTGAGCAATATTTCCACCGACTCACTAATTTTAGATTCCAAACACTAATTGGAGGAATAATCATCAAAAATATAATTAATGAAGCACCGGGTACAACCAGGAGCTTCATTAATTAAAATTTTGCTGCTGAGGTTTTTTATTTCCTGGTAAATGCATGCGTGGACATTGTCAAGGTGATAGCTAAAAGTTGCGATTTTATTGTATGAAAGTGTAAATATTTTCGATAATGTTTCTGCATGGGTTGGATGTAAAGCGTGGAGATACGTATGTAACGGACCCCGAAAACCATTTGTCATCTAAACAGGCAATCAATAATTCAAATTTTGCTAATTAAGTATGAAATATAAGGTCCATTATGGCACACGTGTTCAACGCCATGTGGGCCTCTGATAACAGATTAATAGTACGAGAGACAACATTCTCTTCTGTAATAATTATCTGGGTAATTAAAGAACAGTTAAACTGTAATTGTTGAAAACCAGTGCATCACATATGGTCTGGACACACAACCATATTACGCGTCTATCCTGTCTCCGAAATGTCGAAAGGGTTCACTTGAAACGAAATTCCCATTTATATCTCTATCCATATCGAATTACAAAGCACTCGTTAAATCAGAATTAATATGTTTAAACTTTGCGTTCCGACTGTATAAAGAGTGAAGCAGAATTTTGAGAGGCAGTTGGCCTGAGGGCACTCAGAGAAGGTCCGAATTTAGCCTTGGCCGTCGAAGGGTCATAGGCACCGAGATTGAAAGTCCACGTATTGTCGTAACCCTATGAGGGCTGTAAGGAACCGATAGTAGTTTGTTAACGGTTGCGAAACGTAGTGGCATAGTAGCCAAAGAAGTAAAAGCTGTAATGTTGAGGTCTAGAAACCGTATCAAGAGCTTGAGTAAGCGCTTGAATTGCTTGCGAGTTAAAATAGTCTTAGACGGTGCGAGAATTGGTGATGTTGAGAACACTTTGCAGAATATTATAATGTAAGCTTTGTTAAGTATATATCTGACGGCGAAGAATAACTTAACCCCGTGAGAGCCAGGCAGGTGATCGTGAACTGTGGTAGACGCCGATTGAATTGTGATTCAACTGTGAGAACGCTGAAAGAGTCACACCAACAGAACATTATATGAAGCGACGAGAAGTGAATAGACACTTTGTATATATCACAAACCGTGAGAAGATGAAGATGATGTGAGGTTGATCCAGCGGACACAGCTAGCTGCGGGAGACGTCGAGGGCCCTAAAGAATAAACTTTTATCCGAGTAATTAGTGTATTATTATGGATAATTTTGTGTGTAATTTTGTTTCATATTTTATTTCTTCGTACATGTAAATACAAAATCTTTTTAGTGAATTATCGTTGATCACCCTTTCGCGTTGTAAGCCACAGGCACCTTCAGGAATCCTAAAAGTCCCAAGCGGATACGGCATTGATACGATGGAAAGGTTTACGTTCGAACTGGGGTTCAGATGACAGTCAATGGCTGTCGGCTCAGCACTGATAAGAACATAAATTTTCCTCCATCATTTTGAACATCAATTTAACCCCCATAATCCTGCGACATCGTATAAGGAACTGGGAATAAGTAACGGTTGTCTCGTCCGTCCATGAAAGTAGTAAACATGTCCTTGACCGTCTGACATTTCAACACAACCTAATTACATGACAACAAAGAACACAATTTCTCTTAAATGCCCCCCTCAGCTTATTTCCATTCTCGACATAAGACCTCGCGTGGGTGAAAGGGGAAATATACTCAGCTGTTACCTGGAAAAAACCTAACCTCTCAGTTTCAAATGTAAATACGCCCCTTTAAAAATAAATATGCCCGCTACAAATTGTGCTATAAAGCCAAACGGGTTGGAGTGATTTTCTGACACGCTTGAAGCAAAGAAAAAGCCAACATAAAATACTTCTTGTAAAGCGGAAAGTGGAGTTCTTTCTCGACTTAAATTGTCTCCTAATAGCGCTATTTGGGGACTCATTACTTGAAAATAAATACATCTAGTTCCTTAAAAGGAGACCATATATCCCTGAAAATTAATCAAATTGTTAGCCATTTGGGTCATATTACCATCACCTTAACAATTGAACCGAATGGAGGAGGAGGGGTGAGGGGGGGGGGGGGGGGCTTTTCGGCCTAGGAACATGATACGTCATCATTTCATTACCAAAGATGGCTGCTAAGTGAATGTGTGGGGTAGACCATACAGTATTTTCAACGTGCAGCCTCAAGGCTGCACGTTGAAAATATTTTTGGGTCTACCCCCAAATAATGAATATGAACTCTTCTAATTGGAAGATATGACAAGGGTTCAAAAGGTTAATTCAGGAATTTAATGTAAAGTGGGTATTAAATCAGGCTACACCCTCGATCCAGGAATTTCGCCCTCGACCATTATCTGGCCGAATACCCTGCATCTCGTGTATTAACATTTACAGAATCACCGGGGGAGACAAGTCATCCGAAGTCTAACGAGTGGCTGTTTATGAATCACTTCCTCCACTCGGGGAAACACTACACATCCTTTTCATGTTGAAAACTTAAAAATTCGGACTTGCAGTTGTGTAGATTTGTGATATTAAACACTGTTTTCGACAAAGGAGGCTAAAGTATTTTGCGGCTGGAAACTCCAAAGCACTATCGAGGTTGACTAGAAAAATAACATGCTGGGGTGACCGGTCATCGGCCGTTTGAGAAGACGGCTTTGGGAATAGGTGGTGCCATAATCACACTGATAACGTTAACAATCCATGACCATGGACTCCGGTTATCACATTTATTGTTTGGGTCAGTTTAACCAGAAATATATTGACCAAATTCTGCCGATCCCTACCGAATGAAACTGGGGGTAACGCTTTCTCGTGTTCTACACATGCCATTCCAAAAGTGGCACAGCGGTCGAAGAACACCAGTGAGCAGTTCCTATCAGAGTATTTAACACCGTTGGGTTTTTTATCGCTTGACTACTCTCTCTTTTGGACTAGTTGCCGTACAAATGCAGACCCCAACAAGAACCCAATACTGTCGCGTGTTCAAATCCTTCCGGTTATGTCAGCTCGTCTATATCACCCATAACGATAGCCCACTACGGCCGAAATGAATGTGACATGCCCGTCGCGGAATTTTGAAATTCTTCCTGGTATGTCAACTCGTGCATATCGCAGTGAGAGTCGGTTAGAAATGGCTCTGATAGCTGGAATAAATTGTACGCTCTACCACTTGTGACTGGGCGCGTTCTTGCCCATATTGCGGCGATAGCTAGAGGCATCGTTAAGGGGGTGGTTAGGAGGGTGATACCTCCACCCCAATAATTTTCCAGTTGGATTGGAGTATAAGATATCAATGTTCTCTTGCTAGTATTCATGTACTTTCTGACCAGACTAGATTTGATACACAGAGTAATGTAACGCACGATCAATCGGTCAAACAAATCCGAGGTCTGCATTACTCGATTTGACTAATTTGGAGTACCAGTATGTTAATTGAACAAGAAATATCGCGTCATATGTGTATGTTTTATTTATTCGCTAATAAATGACGAAGAAGTCTTTTTTTAACTATAATCCCGACTGACTAATATTCCAACTACGTCATCAAGGCAGCGAAGGCATGCCTTGATGATGGAGTAGGAATAGTAGTCAATCGGCAATTGAGCCATCACAGTCAGGACATATAAGGTTCACACTCTCCCACCAATCGGTCATCTACGCGACGTCTCGATAGCCGGCCAAACGCGACCTATTCTCGCCACTGACTGTCAAAGTAATGTTCTTGCTCAGTAATGTTAGAAGACAAAATGGCCACACCACAAAAATACTTATGACACATAGAGCAGCGAAACGACATCTTTTCAACAATTATCATCTCTCGTGAAACCTAAAAAGGCATAGCCAAAGACCTTCACGTGCATCGTTGTTGCTGATGTATAAGAACAGGAAAAATACTCCCATTGTTTTCATTTGCCTCAATATTAATCTGTCCTTTAACGGAAAAACTGACAAAGCACTCGAGATGTCCCCTGGTTTGTTAAACCCTGCCTTGAAGTACGGCTTGTGAGGTTAAAGTCTTACCTGGCTTTTATAGGAAGTGAATGTGAAATATTTTCTTATGTTTGTATGATGGTGTGGAAATGGCTGTATGTTGGGGAAGTATAGCCCATTCTGTAGTCCCGCCCATGTCTCGTACACAATCTGAAGGTATGACACAAAATTTTCTCTGTACAGGAACATGTATGTTCTCTTCTATTTTTCAGCGTACTAAAGACGAGTCCACTAGCATCCGATATGGTACATGCAAGTGCCACGAAACATATTTTGGATAATAGTAAGCAGAAAAAGTCATAGAACCTGAGCTAGCATGCGACACTTCAGTTGAAACAAATGCTACGTCATTAAGTCTTGTGGTGTATCGAGGCCTGGGACTGGTGCTGCGGTAAATACACAGAGCGACACGAGCGTGTGAATGGGTTAATCGATGTGGCATGAGTGCCAGCGCGGAAGGATAGAACGAGAGGCCGCCCAATAGCCATATCGATTAACCCATTCACACACGCGTGTCTTTCTGTGTTTGCTACACGCCTACACGTCTACAACAACAATTATCAGAAGGACATTCAGCAATTTATTTGACAATTATCAACAAAAAGAACACATTTTATCTCCAACCAAACTTACGAGGAGAACCCGTGTTACTATTTCGTCCCCTGAGTGCTAATGTGTTCTATGTGCCTGCTGGCACATAGAACACATTAAAACTTAGGGGACGATTTTTAGCTATCGTTAGCGATTCCAGTTGTAATTGCTGTGCACGATTTGTAGAATTCAAGTGAAATTTCGCTTCTTAATGGAAACAGTCCGTCAAATATTTCCGTTCCGCATATGTGTGCGGAACGATTTTTCATTTTCCGCATGATCTAGTATTGCTGTAGAAGAAGATTTCATAGAACAGGCGTGTGATAAATAGATGGTATGGAAGTGTAGTACGGCCATGAAGGCCAATAAACAATAAGCAAGTTACACACTCCCCGATAGAGAATTTTCTTTCCCAAAATTGCCTATTATCACACTCGGCAGATATGACTTCAAACTCGTCTGATGATTGATGTCAATCTTGGCTGATATGAACCAAACTGAATGTTCCGCACTTGACGTGTTACTTGGCACAACCAGTTTGTTGACATGCAAGAATATCTTTCACCGTTTTCCACTAACGCAATGAGGCAAATTGTGTGACCGGGCATAATGTAGTGACTTGAAACTGAATTTTTGTTTGATGGGGAATTAAAGATGGCAGTAAGTAAGGATTAGGTGGATGAAGAAAAGAAAGAACAGCGTCGTACACAGAATTCATCGCAAACTAAGATTCAAATTTATCAGCAGAGAGTAGTCGAAGTGGGAAAAGAGATAGTTCAGCTATCCAAACGTTCCGGCTTCCCCAGTGGGAAAGGCGGAATGTTAGGATAGCTGAACCAGAAATTGAGGAAACTTCAGACTTTGTGAAAAGAATGAGAAACAATAACACTGTCAGAAAACAGTAAGAGAACGGAGAACATTTTGTAATTATTTCTTTCAGTTTAATAAATAACGAGGTAATTACTTGGTTAGTTTTATACCGAACAAGATACCAGGTCTCGATAACTACGCATCAGCCCTCAATCTCAGGCTGATATGAAGTTATTTCGGGCCGATATCTCGGCCGATATGAAACTAACAAAGTAATAACCTCCAAGTATATAATACACACTCCTTCCAAAGTAACATGTTTCGCATTATAAACACTTGTCGTTGACACACCCACAAAACACTGGCTGGAAAAGAAAGTAAGTTATCCCGGTCAAAGAAACCTTGATACTGACATTGTTATCTATCTATGCTAACTGTGGCCTTGAGGCTAGATGTACAGACATATAACATGCGATTTAAATGTAGCGACAGTAGAAGGTATCCAGTCAGTGGCATCAATGGGCGTGGGGGGAGGGGTTACAGGGTGTGTGACACCCCCAATACTTCTTTTCTAGTCGGGACATTTTCGTAAGGATGGAAGTCTAAGATATATCAGTTCTCTCTTGCTAATAATCACGTACTTTCTCATTGTTACACACCTGTTCTATGAAATTCCTATCGATAGCAACACTAAACCATGCGAAAAATGAAAATCCGCTCCGCACGTATGTGCAGAACGGAAATCGTTGACGGACTATTTTTAAAAGGAAGCGAAATTTTACTGGAATGTTCCACAAATCGTGCTCCGCAATTACTTCTTGAATCACTAGCGATGGCTAAATATAGTAACACGAATTCCCCTCGCAAATATGGTTGGCGATAAAATGTGTTCTTTTTGTTGATACAGTTAAAACTAGAAGTCATGTCATGAAATGCGCACAAATAGCACGTCGATCTGCGCGTTAATCTATGCGTTATGACCATAGTAAGGCTATCAAATTCTGTACATATGGCCTGTACACAAGCAATGTTTCAGCCAATGGACCCCCGAAATGCAAATTGATAATATCTCGTTTCCGCCCACAGACATTATCAATATAACCGGGCATAATAATTTGTCGTCAGTGATAACTATTCTGAGCTTTCTATTGATCAACTTTTTAAAAATATTTTCACTGTTATTAAGTGCACCCACCTCTTCGAAATGCCACAAGCGCGACTCAATCCAACGGTTTCAAATCCGAAATGAGACAGAGAAAATCGACAATGTCACCTCCGCCTTCACCCCATCAAGGCTGCAACACCATCGTTTTTAAATGCCAATAATCCCCCAATATACATGAAGATGACCCACAGAACACAATGCAACGTATCTACAGTTAAAACAGGAAGTCCTGTCATGAAATGCGCACAAATAGCACGTCGATGTGCGCGTTAATCTACGCGTTATGACCATAGTAAAGCTATCAAATTCTGTACAAATGGCTGGCCTGTGAACAAGCAATGTTTTAGCCAATGGACCTCCGGGTAATCCGGAGGTCCATTGGCAGAAACATTGCCTGTGTTTGTTATGAGTAACCAGGAGAACCTACCGTGCTTTGGATGCTATTCGATATGACAGTTGCGCGCAATTCCTACGCGCAATTAAGCCTAGATAAGCTCACAGTTCGTGACAGGACTTCTAGTTTTAACTGTAGTTCGTCTCCTGAGTTCCAATGAGTTATATGATTCATTTACAGAATCACCGGTAGAGACCAGTCATCTGAAATCTAACGAGTGGCGTTTTTTGAATCACTTGCTCCACTCGAGGAAACTCTACACATCTTTTTCATGTCGATAACTTGAAAATTCGGACATTTTGTTGGAACTCAGGGGACCAGTTGTAAAATAAATTGCTGTGTGTCCTTCTAATAATTGCTTTTATAGACTGAAGGCGTGTAATAAACACAGACCGACACACACCTGTGGCCTCTCGTTTTATCCTTCCGCCTGGCACTCGTGACATATCGCAATTCACACGCGCGTGTCGTTCTGTGTATATAGACAAGATTTTATAACTGTACCTGTGTCACACATACTGTCGGCCATGCAAGGGATGTCTGCATGACACGATTCCACCTGTTGGGCGCAAGCATGACCAATTTGGAGTACGATGCGTGTTTATTAAATAAAATGCTGCATCACGACAACTGCATGCATAGTTTATTTATTACACCCCTGTTCTATGATATCCCCATCTTCAGCAACGCTTAACCATGCGGAAAAAAGAAAATCTGTTCCGCACATATGTTCAGGGGCTAATTTATAAAGAAGCGAACTTTCACTGGAATTGTCCACAATTCGTGCACCGCAATTACAATTTGAATCGTTAGCTATAGCTAAAAATCATCCCCTGAGATCCAATGTGTTCTATGTGCCAGTTAGCACATAGAACATATTGGAACTCAGGGGACGAAATAGTAGCACGGGCTCCCCTCGCAAATTTGGTTAGCTATAAAATGTGTTCTTTTTGTTGATAGTTGTCAAATGAATTACTGAGTGTGATTCTAATAATTGCTTTTTATGGACGTGAAGGCGTGTAATAAACACAGAGCGACACGCGTGTGTGAATGGGTTATGAGGCCTCGAGTTTTATCCTTCCGCGATGGCACAAGTGCCATATCGATTAATAATAATATAATTTTAATATTAATATTAATATAATATTAATAGTAATAATAATAGTAATAATAATAATAATAATAATGTAGTTTAAAGCCGAAGTATGTACAAATATGTGCTCACAGGCTTTACATGAAAAATAGAATGGAAAGATAGCGATAGCCTTAAACAAACAACATCCGTTTGGTGTCAACATAAATCTGAGAGTAACTACTGTTTGTAAGTAAGACAGCAACAATTAACATACGGGAAAATTTGCTGTATGGCCACTGATTTTTTTTATCTTCCTGATGATGCACCAACTACATCGTCAAGACATGCCTTCGACGACGGCCTGCATCGATGATGTGGTTGGGATATTAGTCAGTCGGGGCTTCAGCCACACAGTCGGGACAAACCAGGATATACATTCCCCAGTTGGTCATCTTCGCGACTCCCTTAAAGACAGCCAATCCAGCTATACTGTCTCCTTACAATGCACCATCAAAGTTTTGTATTTTTAAATTATCAACTCCAACTTGTTTATTGGCGCATTGATAAAAACAATATTTAGATTTAGATTAGATTTAAAGCTGAATTGACAGTCAATTATTGAATTTCTTGATAAAGCTTGGATTTGTCAGAACAAAAGTTTTCCAAAGATTCACTCCTTTTCCCCAGCCAAGTGCGAATTAACCCTTTACCTAACATATCAACCCGATTAAATTACAAAGTGAGCAGTTGGAAAATAATTATGTTTCTACAAATTTCAAGAAAACCATATCATGTGACCCCTCATTAGCAGGAGCTCGACATTTCAGTGAGGGGGCATATGATATGGTTTTGTTGCAATTTGTTGAAAAACATGAAAAAATAATATTCAAAATAATAAATTTTGATATCGTCTGCGCTGGGTAACGAGTTAAAGTGGATATTTTATATGACAAAGGAATGAAAACGTATGTTTCATATTGGTGGGTGGTGTCAGTATCGCGAAATTGCAGGCATCACTATCGCTAATGCATGGGATTTGAAATCACATTCGGCTCTGGAACGATAAAATATTGAGTGGGCAATTGTATATTACTTTTCAGTCAACATTACTGCATGATCCGTCAGTCAACCGTTATTGATCTCATACACAATCTAGCAGCGGAGGGGGGGGGGGGGGGGGGCAGACAAAAGCCACATAGGATGAAAACGCTATAGGACAAAGCCCATTCGCAAAAGCCCCATAGGACGACGAAGCTCCCTTAATGAAACAAAACACAGGACAAAAGCCTCATAGCAAACAAAAGGCTACAGGACAAACCCCCATAGCACAACGCCCCATTTCGCAGATTCGTGGAGCGTGACATAATCCTTTAAATATATTTGTTCAGTGGGTCACAAATTAAGGCTGAAGAGAAGGATTTTCTTTTTTGTAGCTCCAAAAAATTGCAAAATGGAATGATGTTTTGAAAAATGAGATTTTTTCTTGCATTTTACAAATTTTGCAAACGACAGAACGAACCCTGGTAATAACCTCTTTATATATTAAACTAAAACAAATACTTACAAAAATGTTCTCAGATCTGTTACAGTTTTCCTAACAGTCTTAATGTTTTTCATTCTTTTCACAAAGTACGAAGTTTCCTCTTCTCCTAGTTCAGCTATTCGAACGTGTCGACTTCTCCACCGGTGAAGATGTGACGTTCGGATAGCTGAACTCTCTGTTCTCCAACTTCGGCGAATCTCCGCTTACGACTCTGAATCTCAGTTTGCGTTGAATTTTCTGTACAACTCTCTTTTCCACTTTTCATTGACTTAACCCTTTACCTAACATGAAAAGCAGACGACACATGCAAAAAAAAAATTCTTGAATAACTAATTTTTTTCATTTTTTGTCACAAAAACATAGGTTATGACCCCTCATTGGAACGAGCTCGACGAACACGTTCCAATGAGGGGTCATAACCTATGTTTTTGAGACAAAAAATGAAAAAAATAATGAAAATTAATTGGCGATTTTTTAGAATAGCGCTGGCCTGTTTTGGCCGTTACGTTAGGTAAAGGGTTAACCCTTTGATACTTTTGTACGTCTTATGACGTACGAAACCATACAGCGCGTTGATACTTTGTGGTCATTTGTTTTGTTATGATTTTTCGATTTTTTAAAGTTTTAATCTCAATTCCTATTTTCTCCCGAATAGGGCCCAGTGACAACCGTTGAGCCAAATGTTATGGCAGCTTAAAATACTAATATAATCCTGCTGTCAAGACTTCTTAACTGGTTGATTTCTAGAAGCCACTATTAGGGCTTCCAAGAATGAGGATACCAGAGCAAAAGCCAACACTTTCCTTGCTTATATTTCATATTCAGTCAAACACAAATAATATTTTGTTTATAAAAATTTGTTTTATTACAAATTATTGGAGAGTTATTTGTAATGAAACAAGTTTTGAATAACAAATTCAGACCACCAAAAATAATCTAGCCCTCAACCAGATAATCACTAATGTGAAAAAATATCTTGTTATTTGTACTTTCCGACGTTTGAGTCGCAAAGGGTTAATCTTTACTTATTGCTATATTTTATTCCTCATCATAAAAAAAGATCAGCTTCAAGTCACTCCATTATGCCTGGTAACACCATTTTTTCTGATTGCGTTAGGCATAAACGGCGTACGTACTGCATATATAGTATAATATGGTATGCATAGTGATAGATACTTCTCAAAGTTTGCTAAGCACCACATATTTGACACATCATTGTGAAATTTTCTTGTGACACATTTGCGATATTTTTGGTGGATGTGATTGAGGAATGTATTGAGATGGTCCCCAGTGTTTACATTAGCTCTCTTGACAGGCAGACTTTTCGTGACAGTCATGGAAAGCATGCATCCATGACGTTTTCGTGTACTGTCTACATGTTCATGAGATGTGTAGGGTATTCAGTCTTCATTTCAACACACACCCTTGTGATTTAATGACTGAATATAGCGAATGCAAATGTAAGAAGGCATTTGTCTGAAGCAGAAATGTGGTGGGTTGTAGGGATGGTGGAACAAGGGGCTACCCATCGTCAGGTCGGTGTGCACCATACGGTGATCACCAGAGCCTGGGCAAGATTTCAGCAGTATGGCACACCAGTCAGACGACATGGTGGTGGCAGAGACAGGGCAACATTTGCAGCTGAAGACCGTTTTTTTATCATTCAGGCCTGTAGGAACAGATTTGACACAGCATCCCAGCTTCGCAGTGACCTTCAGAATGCAGAAAAAGTAGTGCCGAAGACCAATCATGATGACAAAGTGACCTGATTGGATGCTCTTGATATATGAAACAAGAACAAGTGTACTCGGAATAGGATAGGAACTACTGGGATTACGTACAACCTTAGCAGGAATAGGATGATACAAAGCATTCGATACGTTAATACTATCAACGGTTAAGATGGGACCTACAGGGGAATATACCCACCATACTCTGTTGCCGATCTGTACTACCAGGTATTAATCCCACCCCACAATACCGCTTCATAATATGAAGCATCTGGTGGATCAGTAGTACCAAGTGCTAACAAGAGACATACAGGGTATATACAGCCTTTACTACCGTTCTAAACTACCAAGCATTACCACCACCCCCCCCACCCCCACAATACCACTTGACCTACCATAGCATACTACCTATACCAGTCATATAATAAAACAAAGCAATCGGTTGGTTAATAGTACCAAGAACTATCAGGAGGCCTACAGGGATATATACCGCCCATTCTATACTACCGTTCTAAACTACCAAGCATTACTCCTACCCACAATACCTCTTGGCCTAGCATTACATACTACCCATAGCAGTCAAAGGATAACATGAAGCATCAGGTGGATTAATAGTACTACGGGCTAACATGGGACCTGTAGGTGTATATTTATTTATTTATTTATTGATGTTTAAGGTCACATATTTATGCACAATGGCTAATCATGACCGTGACAGTTTTACGGGTGGAGGAAGCCGATGTACCCGGAGAGAACCACCGAGCAACGACGAGCAGCTGCCAGCTCCCCAACATCGTAACTCCGCACTGCAGCACAGGCAGGGTTAGATTGGTTGAAGACATGCGTACCATCGACGTGCAGTACGCCTTAGTACACGGCGTCATCGTGCCCCCACATGGGCAATGGGGGTGAAGTGTCTTGCCCAAGGACACAACGCGGTTGCCGCAGGTGGGATTCGAACCGAGTACCTCTCGGCTTGCAGCCTGCACCTCTACCTACTGAGCCACCGCGCCCCGACCTGTAGGTGTACAACGCGTACATCCTGCACTACCACACTAGGCGACCATGCATTACACCCACCCATCCCACGGTAACGTATGGCCCCGCATTACATACTACCTATACTAGTCATGGGATGACACAAAGCAGTCGATTGGTAGTGCCAACGGATTTCGGGGGGGGGGGGGGGGGGGCAGAGGTATATATCGCCCATACTATATTGTCGTTCTATACTACCAGGCATTACTTCCACCCCCACCCCACAATACCAGTTGGCCTGCCATCACATACTGCCTATACCAGTCATAGGATAGCATAAAGTATTGGGTGGATTAATAGTACTAAGGGCTAACATGGGACTTGTAAGGATACAATGCGTACATCCTATACTACCAGACTAGGCGACCATGCATTACACCCACCCACCCCCACAATAACGTCAATTACATACTACGTATACCAGTCATGGGATGACATAAAGCATTTGGTCGATTAGTAGCACCAATGGCTTTCGGGGGGGGGGGGGAGGAGTGATAGATATCGCCCATACTATACTGCCGTTCTACCAGGCATTACCCCCAACCCACCCCCAATACCACTTGACCTGCCATAACGTACTACCTATAGCAGTCATAGAATAATACAAAGCAATCGGTTGGTTAATAATACCGAGGACTAACAGGGGACCTACATTTGTATATACCATGCATCCTATGCCCCCGTTCTAAACAAACGATTACAATACTGCCTGACCTAGCATTGCGAACTACCAATACCAGCCATAAGACAATACAAAGGATTCGGTAGGTTAATAGAACTAAGGGGGTAATACACCAACAGACCATTCATCCTATACTGCCAATCTAAACCACCAAGGACTATCTCGCAATACCGCACTGGGCGACCATGCATTACCCCCAACCCCACAATACTGCTTGACCAAGCTATAGCAGACATAGGATAATACGAAGGCCTTAGGGCTAATATTATACCAACATTGACATATACAACTACAACCATATCACCCCAACCCCCCCTTCCAAGAAGCCCGACACCCCCTGACCCAAATAACGTTATGTAGATTGTATAGTGAACAACTACAGTGGTCAACGTCTCTATGACGTCGCGTGCGCATCATGACGTCACGACGTCAATAGCAAGTCACACGTTTCGCGGAGAAAAACTTTCAATAAAGCCCAACTTTCCCATTATCTTTCCATCACATACCTATAATATATACCCATAGCCCTGGGTGTACATATATCACTAAAAGTTGCACCGGCAAAAATCCGGTTCCTATGGGGATTTAACACTAGCTGCACCGGCAAAAATCCGGGTAATAAGGTACGAAAACCTCCTGCTATACTACTATTATTTACTGCCTGACGAAAGAAAAGATTTAGTTGATTTAATTTTCAAATATCAACACTTATTTCCTGACGTGCCTGGTAGGAAATCTGTTATTTTTCGTGATGTTGAAGTGGGAGGAGCAAACCCCATTAAACAGCATCCCTGTAGATTGAACCCGAATCAAAGCTGAGATCATGTGAAAGGAAATACAGTATATGTACAATGATATCATTGAACCTAGCCATAGCAACTGGGGTTCGCCCTGCATACTTGTCCCAAAGCCTGATGGGAGTTACCGATTTTATACAGATTACCGAAAAGTGAACAGCCTCACCAAAACGGCCAATTATCCAATTCCATGAATTGATGACTGTATTGATAAACTTTGCCATACTAAATCTGTGACAAAATTTGACTTGTTAAAGGGTTATTGGCAAGTTCCTTTAACACAGGGAGCAAAAGAAATATCTTCTTTTCTTCTCCGGTAACGTTCCAGCGCATGGTTAACCACTTATTTGCAGACCTAGATCACAGTGAATCTTACATTGATGATGTTATTATACACACAGATACAAGTTGGGCTGATCATCTAAAGCACATTCGAGATATTTTTGATAAAGTGACTCAAGCCAACCTAACTATTAACTTGGTAAATTCGGAATTTGGCAAAGCAACTGTAAATTATTTAGGTCATGTTGTGGGTCAGGGGAGGTGAAGCATTTAGATCAGTGTACATCAAGCTCTAAAAACGAGCTCATGAGATTCTTTGGCATGGCTGGATATTATAGAAATTTTTGTTTAAATTTCTCAGATGTTGTCTCCCCTTTGACCAATGTATTTGGCAAAAGGGTTACGTTTGTTTGGACTGAGGAGTGCCAGAAATTCTCTGACAGAATAAAAACATTATTAAAGAATTCCCCTATCCTGGCCAGTCCCAATTATGAAAAGCCCTTCAAATTATTTATAGATGCAAGTGACAATGGAGCAAGTGGATATCTTGCCCAGGAAGATTCCCAAGGTATTGATCACCCTGTGTGTTATTTCTCTAGAAAAGTTCTCAAACATCAAAAGAATTACTCTACAGTAGAAAAAGAAACTTTGGCTCTAATTTTGGCATTAACCCATTTTGATGTATATCTAGGAAATACTCAATTACCAATTACAGTTTACACCAATCATAATCCCCTAACTTTTATCAATAAAATGAAAAACAAGAATCAAAGATTATTGCAGTGGAGCTAAGCCATTCAAGAATACAATTTAGACAATAGGCATATTTCGGGAAGAGATAATGTTGTAGCTGATGCGCTTTCCAGAATATTCTAATTTAAAATGATCTGATCGGTCCCTATTTACTTAAGTCTATGCATATGTTAATTAAAAATTGTGTGAAGATCTCATGTGTGTGTATTGTAAACTAGCAAAGTCTGCTAAACTTTTTAAAAAAGTTTTCTGTACCTTCAAACTTTTTCTGTCAAGGCAGTGTTAAAGCCCCCATATTATATCAAGATTGATATGTCCTTAGCTGATAACTCTACGCATTTGATATTTTTCTGAAGGCGTTTTTTTTTTTTTTTTTTACAATAAGTAGATTTTGGCTGGTCTGACTCATTTGCACGGAGGGACCTTTGAGTGTATCAACACGTTCACATATTGATACACAGAATCGCCTTTTAGACCTCTGTACATATAGCTGTTGATTGTTTAATTGTTTAAGTGTGTCATCCTCGTTTACATGAATTAAGGCATAAACATATAGAAGCTAAAATGAGGTGATTTTAATAAACCAATCAAAATTGATAAAAAAATATTATTGGAGAAACTTCTTCTAGGACATTCTATCTGGGAACTATAAATGTCTTTGTCATCAGAATTCAAGGACTCTTTTCAGATAAACTCATTTCAGCTAGCCATTCTGTTCATACCAGGGCAGTTGTTTTTTATTGGAGATTATTATCGTTGCAGGACAGTGCATTATTTATAGAAGCAGTGCTTCTCTGTGAATTTGAAAAAGTGATTCCAAAAGAGAATTTTGAAGACAATTTATTCGTCTTGTAAAAGAGAATTTATACAAGCTGTGAAACAGAATATATATTTGTGAAAAGCCAGGATTCTACTGCATTATTTTTTAAATTACCTGTGGCGCCAATACTTATTGAATTTTAACTCCATTTGAATTTTGCAGAGCATCTTATTATATTTTATTGCAGAATGCTGAAATTTCTAAGTGAGCATTTTATTACAAATCTACGGGATACTGTTTCTGATGACACATTCTTGGACTTAATTCTTCCAGCTGGAAAATTTCTTCACAAGATTCTTCACCACTGGATTATGGATTCTGTCGAACTGTATTTTGGACTAATTCAATAATTGATAAGTATCACTGTTTTTATTTTCTGTAAACCAATTAATGTAAAAGATCATAGTATCAATTTTTTTATAATATTTTTCAATTAAATTTCATAACAGTTAAATTCCTAGTTATTGTTGCTGATTCTCAGATTTGATTCTGTTATCAGCATCCTTATTATTTCCACATCATAACAGAAATGTCGATAAATATTTTAAAACGAAGCAAGAAGCTAGCGGGTAAACTAACTGGGTGAAGACGAAAACTGATCAAGAGACATTTAAACGGGAATATTTTGAGGCAGAAGGGATCAAATTGGAACATGTAGAGAAAAACACAGGGGAACGTAAATTTATCACGATCATGTTGAATTGTTTATGAGGGGAAAATGCACAGAACAACATCAAGACCGTATTTCGAGTTAGTCACCAACCCAGATGTCATCATAAAGAACGTGCAATTTTTTACCATGATCAGTTTGTCCTTGTCAATTACGAGACGGCTGCAGACATGTACAGCTCACATCTATCAGCTAATGTCGTCTCAGCTTCCTTCATCACTGTTTATGCTCGATTGCAGCTGTATAAGGTATTGGAATTACTGGAAGCCCGAGTCTTATATTTTGGTACAGACCGCTGCATGTACATACACAATCCATCACTTTAGAATCTAAAGATCGAAGAGAGTAACTTAGGGAAATGGACTGGTGAAAACGCTGATACCAAAATTATAGAATTTGTTGGAATGGGACCTAAAAATTATGGATACAAGTACACCAAAGATGGATTTTGAACTATACATATCTTTGTCAACAACATGTAAAGTGAAAGGCATCACATTGGATAACAACATAACACACAAAATCAACTTTTTATAAGTCCATTGTGGAATGTGCACACAACAGACGGAATTACAAACTTAACATAGAATACACGCATCCTATCAAACGCCACAAAAATAGAGGAGTCACCAGTGAAGCGTTTAGATCAGTGTACACCAAGCAATTCGTGGTCAATAAATTCTACATCTCGCCTTAAGAATATAAAAGGAGATAGACTCATTTGCAATTCAGCAGTTGAACAGATAAGATGTCTCTTCCACTCGATCCAGCATTTCCCAAGTTTTTATTAGAAAAGAAACATCTCATGGCATTTACTTGGTGTCACGACTCCATCATCAACTCCAAAAAAGAAAGTCTGGCTGAAGCAGGTTTCTTCTACATAGGAAAAGGCGCTGTGAGATGTTTTATTCATGGTAAGGGTTTGACTAATTGGGAAGAACATAACAATCTTTATGAAGAGCATGTTAAATTTCCCCCAATGATATGATATGATGATATGATATGTTTATTTACCAATATACAAAAATACAGAATGATAAATATATACGTATGGTTACATCATAACAGGGTTCTCGTATACAATAATATTATTTCAGATGTACATAGATAATGGGATATAACAATTTTTGTATACCGGCAGGGAAAGGCATAGCCAGATTGGCTGTCTTCCCGCCTTTCCCTCTGACAGAAAAGAGAAAACTACAGAATGACGGACGAAACTCGAAGAAGAAAATGATGCAAAAGTGCAACATTGTTATTTCTGTTTTAGCTCCAACAGACAGGGTTGCTCCGCGACATTTGCACAAGAGAATGTTGGGTGGACGGTATCAATTACAGCACGGTACTCCTGAAATGGTCTCAAAAATTGTATCGGTTAACTGATCCGAACCTCGGTTGATTTTTATGAGAATAACAGCTTTAAAGTTTTGGGACAGTTGAGACCAAATCAGGAGACCATGAAAGGACGAGAATACCAGACAAAAATCCCCACTGAAGACAAGTCAGGCACAGAATGAAGACTTAGTGGCACCTTGTATTGTTTTTACTTGTGTAATACTATAATATTCCTGGAAAGTTAATATCATTACTTG